>CM077344.1:89195222-90395222 GCA_039655645.1 Ammopiptanthus mongolicus | reverse complement strand
GCTGGCATGGTAAGGTCTATAAAGAGAAGAGTTAAGCAACTCCAATGAGTTGCACCATTGGAGATGCTCTAAGTAACTAATATAGTTTACTAAAATCACGTTTGACAGAGGGCAAACATAATTCTCACACTCTTTCTCTTGGCACCATACACACACTAACGTTAACTACAAATATATGGGTGAAGATCCTCTCCATTTTCCCTCTTCATTTTTTCCTCCATTATTATAGTTTTAGGGTGTACGGATGATATTTGGACACCACCTAATGTCACACTATCATCTTTATACCTCTCAAACTATAGTAATAAGAAAAGAAATTACGTCAAAAAAAAATAAGATAAGAAATAGAGAGAAGAAATTAAGAAGATGTCAATCCAAATATTACTGTAACCGTGGTAATATTGTTAGAAAACATAGAAGGTATTGCTCATAATAAAAACCTAGATCCGCCTCTCACTCTCAACCTTCCCTCTACTCCTCTCTTCCTTCTTCCTCATCCACTGGAGGGAGTGATTTTGGGTCAGTTTTTGGCCTGGAACCACCCCTCTACATCGTTTTTATCTCATTTTATCTAAATAAGTGGTTTTTCCACACAGACCGATTTTTCTTTCATGATTTTCTGTGATTGCATCATCTAAGTGCAGCGTTGTTTTGTTCGTCGTCTTGGTACGGCGTTGTTTGGTTTTTCGTCTTGTTACGGTGTTCGTTTGGTTCAGATTGGCAGATCAACTTCAATCCATTACGGATTCAATCAAGATTTGGACGTCAACGTTACATATCCGGAGGTATGAGTATTTTGGTCACCTTGATTTTATCACATTTGTAGGTATTTTGCCGTTTTATGTTATTAACCTGAGTGCTGTGAGTTTGTTCGTAGATTTAACCTTCTTGATTTTTAATTATGTTGAATTTGTGTTATTTTTTATGTATTTTATCAATTTGAATGAATGAATATATTTTTAAATAATAAAAAAAAAAGTGATAATATTGTTTGTTTTCTTAACAAGAAAAGACTCGTAAATGGCATTCTCCCGTGGGCTAGAAGCCTATATAACTTAGCATCTTCGGAACAAGGGGCCTCCCCTGTGACCCTGTCGCCTTAGCGCATCGTGATGGGACAAGCCGAGCAACTAAAAAAACGTGGTATATTTATTCTAAAAGTAATTAAATTATGAAAAAAAATTAATATTAATTTTTTTAATTAAGTTAATCTCTTAATATTAGTTTCGTTAGTCAAGTTGATTTTTGAGTAAGATGATAATAGAGACTAACTTGAATAGTAAAATTAACATTGAAGGATTTTTTCATAATTTAGCTACTTTTAGGGACTAAATTGATAGTACCTCTTACATTCAAGAATCAAAATAATGATTTACTCTATATTTTATAAGATATGTCATGCATTATAAAGGGTAAAGCTTAGGGTATTGGCGGAACTGGATATTTTAATAGAATAATTTGTTCAGATCCGAAATTATAATTCGTTAGTGTATAGGATGAGATTGGGTTAACTCAATTTGTTATATGATGTATAAATTTTAATAATATGCATAACTTTCCCTCAAAAAAAAAAAAAATATGCATAACTAAATTTAGTAAATTATAGAATTAAAGAAGTATAAATTAAAATTAAAATATATTTTAAAATATATATTTTAAAACAATTAATATCAATATAGAAATAGTATAATATCATGGAAAAGATTATTGATTAAGTGAAGTCTTATTACTTATAACTAATTGTGAAAAAAAATATAATTTTTTAAAGACTATGAGACATCGGGCCAGATTGAACGACTCAAATTATAATTCAAATGTGCCCTCAAAACATATCGGGTCTAATTTTTAAAATTCGAACTTGTGAAAATTAACTTGAGGTTAGAATATGTTAGTGGGACGGGACGAATTTAAACACCTGTAAATAATTTATCACACTTTCCTTTTAAAGTATAGCAGATATATTTAAAAAAAAAAAAGTCAAATTCCTAAATTATTAATATTAATTTGCTAAAAATTAAAGTGTATGTTAGGTAATTTGTGGTGATTAAAGTCAAATGGGAAGGTAATATGAGTGTGGATTGACTTCCTAACTGAAGTCTTTCTCAAAAGCTTGGATTTCATCTTTTAGAGGCTCCTCCCTTAGGTTTGAGTAAACTTCTTCATTGTGATATTTCTATAGCTTCTATACCTTGAGTAGTTTCTGTTTAGTTTTTCTTCTGTTTGGGCCTTAGCCCTGTTGTAAACAAAAAAAAATTTATTTGATTATTATATAATAAAATAATATCCCTTACAGACTCTTTATATATATATATATATATATATATATATATATATATATATATATATATATTATATATAGTTTCACTATTTAATCATAATTGATGTTATTTTGGCAAAAATATTCAAATACAAAAAAAATCTCAAACTGCATATTCTTCTCAATTAATTTCCAAAACAAAAAAACTTATGTACAATTCCTTAAATAAAAAAGTAGTATTTTTCTATAAAAGGAATACATCAGTTGTTTCATATTTTATATGCTTATTCATGAATTGTGACTCAGTATATTATTCTAATTGAAAAATAACATCTTATATATATAAAAACTGCACCTAAGTTTTGTCCTTCCCAAAATATGCATATTTTTTGTTCTATGAGAACTTGGCACTTTGGGAGCCAAGTTTCCTTATTGCCTTTTTTTTAATTCAAAATTTGTTAAATTATTTTGGTAATTAAAGAAGGTCAAAAACCGACTTCCCAATAATTTGAAAAAAGATATGTAACTTTGGGAAATAACGAAAAAATTGGGTATTTTAAAAAATATTTTTTGGATTATTTTAATAATTTTATCCGTTATCTTACTCTTGTTTTTTTACATATTTATGTTATAATTTTACTGTATAATAACTAAAAGTGATATAAATTATAAAGTAATGTGTCAGAAGAATTTTCCTCTATAGTATAAAGCAATTCGATGACAATTCATACGATGGTAGTGTACCTTTTTTCCGTGAATGGAAGTTTAAAGGTAAGAGTTTTTTCGGCTACAAACGGGGCTGTGAATGGAAATTTAAAGGTAAGTTTTTTTTAATCTGATTAATTAAATAATATTTGAGAAAGAGTATTTTTGAAAAAATAATTGTTTGTTTTTCAAAATCTCTTTTATGAATTTGTTTATTATAATTTATTTTTAATGATAAAATAATCTAATTCAAACATAAATAAAAGTTGTCCAATTTAAAAATAAAAAGTTTTATAGCCTTTTTAGTGATTATATATTTGTATTATATTATATTATGTAAATGGGTTTTTTAAAGAGAATTTGTCCCGAAAGTAAGTAAATAATTGTGTACCCAAATTCGCTTGGAGATCTAAACCCACTGAATAATATAAAGGTAGATACACCTTTATTTATTTCAGGGACAAATTCACTTTATACAAGTCTTTTTGTATATATTTCTAAAATCAAATATTATATACTCAAATGTTTAAGTCAATATTTGTACTTGAGTAAACTATCAATTGGTCTATGATATAATGAAAAAGCAAATTTAGTCTTTAACTTTAACAATTGTCAGTAAATTTAGTCTGTGATGTTAGTGCTCATCAGTTAAATCTATCAGAATGTCTTTAACTTACCAGCTTAAATCCTACATGGCAAATCCCGATTAAAATGATGTTGTTAAACCTTTGAAGAAAAGAGAAATCCAAAGCCAAATATTACAGCTTTGCAGGGACCAAATTGACCGATTGGACCAAATTTTAGAGACTAACTTGACAGCTAGAACCAAATTTCAAAGACCAAATTGATTTTTGCTCAAAGAAGAAACAAAAAATATGGTAACTTTGGCTGAAAAGTCATCCTTCACTTTTCAAAAGGGCGGCCTCCATCGATACAAGAAGTTGCAACCGAGGGCATTTAGTTTCTACTCACTTGCCCAGTTTTGATGTCAACATAATTTCTAAGGTGTTTTCTTTGTTTCTACTTTGAGTTTTATCTTTTGAATGTTTTGGTTACCTAGTTTCCATGGTTTCTCATTTCTTTGTTTTAATTATTTTTTAAATCTTTATGGCTCATTGTTTGTGTGATGTTGAATTATAACTTTGAGTTGTTAATAAACTAAATATAAAAGGAACGCGGTTGAAATTGTTAAATGAAACGTATTTCATTCATGCTTGAGTGGGTCTAACAAGTGTATCCATGAAGAACAATCACAAAAAGACTTTTATGACAAGTAACTAAAACTTCCCTAAGGATCATTTACAAAAATAGAGAAAGTATCATTGTCGCAAGTATGAAAAACAACCTTTTACGACCATCCATCCAAAAAAAATTCCTATGTCTAATAAATTGTAAACCGAAATATCATGATATTATTTCTTTGTTAATGAAAACTCATCAAAAAGTTCATGAATGAATTATAAACCAAGACATCAATTTATTATTTGTAACCCATTAACAAATTTATATTTCCTTAAACCTAGGAATGTGGTCTTTTTGTTGATATGTTTTGGTTTGTAATTTATTGGACATAGGGACTTCTTTGAATAAATGATTGTAAATAGTGCTTTTCACACTTATGACAATGCTACTTTTTAGGTAAATGGTCTTTTAGGAAAGTTTTAGTTACTTGTCATAGTAGTTTTTTTGTGAATGTTCTTTATAGATAAACTTGTAACTTGTAAGACTCAATCAAGTATTAATGAAATATATTTCATTTTGTAATTTCATCTATGTTGCTTTTTATACTTAAATTATTACACAATTCGAAGTCATAATTCAACATTACATATAATTAATTAAAACAAAGAAATGAGTAACCAGAACATGAAGTCAAACAGGAGTCAATTACTCCAGACATCTTGGTATGTTATGTTATGGATGCATGATTGATGCTCCCTTGACTTTACCTACAATAAAATCTAAATTAAAAAAATAAGCAATTATTTATTATTTAGAAAAACACCTCTGAAGTAAAATAATTTGCAACATAGTCCACCCACCTCTACACTCACCTCCACCCCACCTGGAGCAGTCAATATGGGTTCCAACCCGACTCACTAGTGGGTTGAAATGGCAAAAACCGGACCCACATTTACCCTGGGTCATTTTGACATGCTCACTTAACCTGTGAGTTGCACGGATTAGATTCGGGTTTGCTCATGGGTTGGAACTTTTTTCTTAAAAAAAGTATGGGCTCATTGATTCTATAAAGGCCCAAAAAAGTGAAAAACGTATTCACAAAATGCCTGAACAGTGAAGTCGTGAACCCTATTTGGCTATAATTCCCTTCCCTTTCTTCTACAGTGACTCAGTCTCTGTCTCAGTTGTTGGTCCTCCCTCTTGAGTCTCATTGCACGATCTCACCAGTCACTACAGTCTCAGCCGTCAATCCTCCGTCCTCAATCTCACCCGCCAGTCCTCCCTCCTTAGTCTCACTACACAGTCTCTCCAGTCACTGTAGTCTCAGTCGTCGGCCCTCCGTCCTCAATCTTAATCGTTGGTCCTCCCTCCTCAGTCTCACCAACGACGCATGGCCTCACTAGTCATCGTAGTCGGAGTCGTCGCTCCTCTGTCCTTAGTCTCAGCCATCGTAGCTACATCCTTAGTCATCTCTGTCCTCCGTTGTGCAACGTTGTACTCCTCTATGTCTGTCGCGCATAGCCTTCCGTCAACTCCACTGCTGACCTCTGTTCCACACCTCCCTGTTAAATTTTTTTTTTGTTTCTTGATTTAGGCTTTGGGGCCCTACTGCTCCTTGATTTAGTTTATTCATGTTTCTTGATTTTTGGGTTTATGTTGATTTCCTCTCTTTTTGATTTTGTTTCTCGTTGTATTACTGCTCCTGTGTTCATTCCCTTTACTAGATATATTACGCTTCTGTTGTTCTCTATTTGTTTACAATTTTTTTTATTTTTAATCAATTGTTTTAGCGTATGTGGTTTATGGGTTTTAGTGCTTGGGGAAAGGCCGAAAACTCATTTTCCACTTATTTTCCCCTTTTCCTACGTGCGAAGCTTCGAGTAAAAATAGGGAGATATTTTAAGGAATAAATATCCAATTTGGTCCCTGAAATTGTAGGGTCGTATCAACTTAGTCCCCCATATTATCAATATTTCAAAATGATCCTTGGAATTTCAAAATGTAGCAAATGCATCCCCGACATTATTCACTTAGTTTCAAATGTATCCCTGACATTACCAACTTAATGTCATTATAGTCCATGCAAATATCAACGGAGGGACGAATCTGATTAACTTTCTGCAATTCCAGGGATCATTTTGGAATATTGATAATGTGAGGGACTAAGTTGATACGACCCTACAATTTCAGGGATCAAATTGAGTATTTACTCATATTTTAAGCATTAGAAATAAAAGAAATGTTGAGACAAAGAAGTCTCTAGACCAAACAGGAAGAGATCATACCTAACACCGGAAGAAAAAGAGGAAAGGAAGAAGGAAGAAGTAAGAAGGTAGGGATGGCAATGGGTAAGGTACTATAGTACCCGTCCCCGTACCCACGTTTTGAAAAAATATCCGTATCCGGATCCATACTCTCATGGATAGTAACTTCAATACCCGTACCCTTACCCTTTGGGTACTTAAGTATCCGTACCCGCACCCGTTACCCGCACTTTAATAAAAGAAATTTTAATTAAACAATAAAATGTGTAAACTCTTGCATTTCAAACTAAAAATGCAATCTATGGATCTAATAACCAATTTATGAACATGAAATTCAAAGGTTTTAATACAAAATATCCAATAATCAATCTCCAAAACATCAAGTAAATATTACAATAAACTTCAGAATATGTCAGATTATGTATATATAAAATAAAAATAATATATATATATATATATATATATATATATATATAGAGAGAGAGAGAGAGAGAGAGAGAGAGAGAGAGTGCGGGTATGGGGCGGGGTGGATACTAGAGTACCCGTACCCGCACCTGTACCCATACCCAATTAGCGGGTAATTATCCTACCCATAACGGATAAATTTTGCGGGTATCCAGCGGGTCCAATACCCATTGCCATCCCTACAAGAAGGAAAGAATAAAAAGGTTGGGTTTTGGTGGTGGGAGAGGCTTCAATCCACCTTGAACCAGTTGTAAAAGTTGGGGAGGAGACTGCCAGCTTCCTTTTTGAGCTAGACATCATCACCATCTTCTCACTTTTCATCTTGGCTTTGTTCATCCTTTGTAGAAGATGAGGGTTGTAGGTTAAGAGATTTTATTCCTCCTTACTTTATTCACATTGTTAGCCTAATCAACTTGAGGATTAATGATTAAGAAAGGAAAATGATGAGTTGGGTTGCATATTGGAGTTCTATGATTGTTAGAGAGCTAGCTTGAACTATTAATTTTATTGTGGTAAAATATCAAACCAATATAAGTTTATCACAGGTGACTGATTTACATGAAAAGTTCAGTTTGGTTAATAAATAGCTAATTACATGTAGTTTATTACATGATCAATCATTCTCGATATATTTTATACCCGCCTTATGCAAATGTTGAGTTGTGATGACATGATGAATGCGATTACATATGTATACGTCCTTTATGCTATGATGTGGTCAAAATGGTGATATGATACATGTGCATATGAATACTTGAAATTGATTAATCCTTTGCTATTATCAAGAGTGATGCCGTGAATTGGATGAGCAAATGATATGCTCTTGTTGCCATCCATTATGAATAAGATGCTTATTTGTGATTTGCCTTTTTATATTGATTTATGTGATTGTGATGCTGGATGAGAGCATGGATATATCCTCAGTGGAGTGGTTTGCTTATGAGGAGAAAATGTTTTGGGTGACCGATTGGTGGAGGTATTTCTAGTATATATTATAAATAAAAATCTCTCGGACGGAAAGACCTTAGTGAACAACTTCCACGATATTAGAAGGGATGATAATGAATGTGTGACCGCAAATCCAACGAAGGGAGGACTCTATGGAATAGAAATCAAATACCTTCGCAGCATGAGACTAGAGAGAACAAGCCATAGGTTACCCAAGAGATTGCGATAGTATGAACATGTCATAAAACATTATCAGATGAGATAACATGAATTGTAAAAGAGATGTACAATGTGAACTAGAGAGTTAACATGACATAAAAACCCTGTTTAATAAATACTTTCAAGAATAAATCATCATTTTGGTTTCTGAAAATATGAACTGCTGTCAATTCAATCTCTGAAAAAAGTTAAATTATGAAAAATTCCCTCAATATTAATTTTGTTAGTCAAATTAGTCCATCAATGTTAATTTCGTCAGTCAAGTTAGTCCCTGTTAGGGACTAATTTTATAAAGGAAATTAACATTCAGAGACTTTTTTGTAATTTAACTGCTTTCAAGGATTGAATTGATAACACTTCATACTTTCAGGACTAAAATGATGATTTGCTCTAATTTCAAATTCAGCAGCAAAGTTTAGAATAAAAAGGCAAATTTTCTGCTCAGCATCGGATTCTTTGTCATTCACTATTTTGTCATATTCTTCTGTGAGTGGCCTGGTTAATCAAGATTACAAAACCTCACTAAAATTCTTTTTGCCTTAAGTATGACCCTTGCATTAGTTTAAAGAATGTTCTCCACCTGAAGCTCTCCCATATGCAATTTTACAAATGTCAGCAGCATTAAGACGAATTTGGAAATTGAAAATCAGACACGCCTCCCAAAATTAGTAGACAGCAAGACTACAATTGGGTGTTTTGAGTCATTCAATAAATACAATATTACTTATTTTAGCATCTCAATGAATTTAAAGAATAAACATAGTATACATCGTTCCAGCATTTGCAATTACATATGTGTCTTCTCTACTGAAAATCATAATTAAAAAATAGAGTGGATGAGGAAGAGACCATGCATACTACTGTTTTGGATAGATACAAATAAAGGAGGTTTTGGTCATATGAAGGAGTATGGATGGGATGATTTTTATAATTGGTACCTTTGATGTCTTTCTCTCTCATTTGACACATACTCTCTCATCTTATTTCATTTTTCTCTCTCATATTTTTCTCTCCAAAAAATGTCCAAAATCACAATAAATGAAAGTCACTCAATCCATTTTCTGACGGGGTATGGATTGGATGACTTTCATAATTGACAAGCTAGAAACCAAGGAAGAGCTATAATAAGAGACAAACACAACCCAGAACTCATGACACTGTCTATGTCTTAATGATGCTATTAATTAGAATAAAAAAGAGAAAATTATTTGATTTTGCATTGGCCAGTACATAATCCGAACACTCCTATATAGTCTCATATACTTCCTCCGATCCTTATTATAAGCAAAAATATCCCAAAATTTTTGGTCAAATATATAAGCAAGTTTGAATTACTTTCATCCTATTTAATGACATTGTTCCTAAAATACTTTTCAATTAATATCAATTTTTTTTCAATAACTCAATGTGGGATGCATTTAATAAATATTGAAGTTTTTTATGAAGGTTACTTTAGGTAATATCCTTAATTTTTAACAACATTAAATGAAATTAACCAACTTCCTTAATATGTGTGTTCCATTTAAATTTTGTTTATAATAGAGACCGGATTAGTAATATACAAAGATTTTTAGTAACACTGAATTTTTTAGTCATTAAATACTTTACAGAGATGTCAAAATTTGAGCAAGAGTAAAGTTATTAGATATTACTCAATGAGACGGGGTCGAAAATAATTCTCCATCATTCTAAATTTAAGACACTTATAATATGCTTAACTACCATTGCTTTTGTTTTGTTAATAGGATACTTTCATTCTAATATAACCAAAAAATTACGGGCTCGTGATTAATTCTCCATGCTATTTTAGAGAACTGAATTAATACATTATAGTTTTATAGAAATGAGTTTCCTAGGACATATATATATGCTACACGATTGGTTTCTTGATGTTTTGATGCCATTATTTTTTTTATGGAAATTGGTTTGGTGCATAGATTTTATGGTTTCCGTGAGATGCTTCTTGAGTTTGGCCATAATGGAGTTAGATATGGTGGTTTGTTGCTCCATCTAATTTTCTTTTTGTGATTTGTAGAGGTGATCATGGATCGATTTTTGTGGGAATTTGGACCCAACCCATTTAAGTTAATCGGGTTGGGTTGGTTTTTTTGTAACTCGATCTGCACCAACCTGACCACATTCAGGTTGTGTCGGATCGACTCATCGGGTTAAATATTAAAAAAATGAAAAAATGAAAAAAAATAACTAGATTCAAACAGACATGCTTCATAGGCTTAGATGAGGAAATAAAAGAAGGAACTTGGCCCAACTATGCATTGCACCACTCAATAAATAATTGCAAACCCTATTTTTCTTTCTTCTTCTCTGTTGCGCTGTCACCCTATTTCTTATTTTGAGAAACTCTATTTTTTCTTTCTTCTTATTTGTTGCGCCGACCCATAACCATAATTCTAAGATCCATTTCGCTCCTTGTCACTCCTTATCGCATGAAGCTCCTCATCGTTGCGTGAATCCTTTTTGATTTCACTTTTTTTTGCATCGATCACCTATGATTCCAAGATTCATTATGCCAACAAGGTAGCGAGGTGTAACATCCATGTTTTCGGTAACCCTAATTAAGTTGGATAATCTTAATCAGGTTTTCGCTTAGGTGTGTGTTGGGTTATGTGTTGGGATATGTGTTGGTTATAAGTCTAGTTGGATGTTTAGAATTAGGCTTGAATCGAGTTGGAAGTGCTTAAGGCGTAACACGAGAAAGCGGGGGAGATCAGAAGGCTGGAGGTTCCTTCCCAGCTGAGCAGAGCGCTCAAACGTGGGAGAACTCCACACTCAAGCGTGTCAATGCTTGGACATTGAGAGCTTGCACGCTCAAGCGTTCTGAGTGTGTTGCCAGCTGTTCTGAGTTTTGACGCGTGTACAGCACGTGGCAGGCCAAGGTGAAGGCGGAGTGGACGAGGTTCCACGCTCGAGAACGCGGTGGTGCTCGTGGCTGAAAAGGGAACCGCGGCTGTGAGAAGAGGTGGTGGCAACTGCGAGCTCGTGGTGGTCGTAGGTGTGTTCGTGGTGTTCGTGAGATCGAGAGTCAGGGCTGTCCGTTGGTACGGGAGCATTTTGGAACGAATCACCAGGTGAGGAGGAAGAAACCACATATATATATATGGGAATCGTAGGCATATTATAGAATTGTTAACATGTGTAGGGCTCCTCAAACCCTACCAGTGGCTGAGCCCCGATAAAGTACCTAAACCCTAGGTTTAGCTTACTTTGGGCTATCGTCGTAGGATCGATCTGTGATATATGTTGATTGAGGATGTATGTCTATCTGTGGTAACTGATAACATGGGTAAATGGTGTCGTACTTGATAACATGTTAGATGAGATACTAGTTGTGATAACATGCTTAATTGCTAGTCGGTATGCCTCCAATGATGTTATGCTGCTATACTAGCATATGTTGATGTGATTGTGATTGATGTGATCTTGATTGACTGTGGAGACGGTTGGTATGTTGTTAGAAGGATAGAGTGGTTGGTGTTATTGGATTCGTAGTCGATGTTGTAAGCCAGTTGATCTAAGTTAAATGTGGCTCTCATAGTTGGAGAGCGACATCATCATAGTTGGAGGATGTGGACCTTGAGACGTTGGATAAGTTGTTGTTAAGACGTTGTTGAGATGATTGGTGCATAATCATAGCATTTGCATTATTATGGTGGAAAGCCGCGGGATTTACTGCAACAGCCGTTTGAGCAGTTATCACGCGAGGTCGGAACTTGTGAACAACTGCAACAGCCGTTTGAGTGGTTGTCACAAGGGGCTGTACGATTAGCTACAATAGCAGTTTGAGTGGCTATCATATAAGCTGGTACCTGTATACAGCTACAACAGCAGTTTGAGTGGTTGTGTACAGGGAGCCGTGTGTACGGTTGCAACAGCAGTTTGAGTAACTGTCACACGAGGTTGAGGAGCCATTCTTACCTGGTGAACATCCACCCTCGCAGTTGAAGATTGGATTGCCATTCCTAATAGTTAGAGGTTGACTGTTGTATTCCCATGGTAAGAGTGTGCGTTGTAGAATTGGCCAATCATGTAGATTCAGTTGTGCATGTAGAGTAAGCGATGATCCCTAGCTGTGATAACTTGGAGGTTGACTATTGTCATGAACTCGAGAGATGAATGTGTTTGCTGGTTGTGCCCGCTGTTGTGTATGTTGATGTGTTATATGCTACGTGATATCCCTTTGCATGATATTGTAGCGTTTCTTACCTCCTGTGCATGCTTCCCTATGTGTTACATGTATGTCGTTGTTCGGGTCGTGATCCGAAAGTGGAGGTGTTGATTGGTTGATGAGAGAGCTGCAGCGGGTGAAGCCGAGTAGAGCCGAGACTCCCATCGTGAACAAGTTTGACGTCAACGCTCATTGAGCAGAGAGAGAGAGACCCTTGAGGTATCGTTGAGTCTCTTGTGAGTTGTACCACGGCCAGTGGGGCGTCTGTTTTGTTGTTGATGTTTTTGCGCCATGGCTTTCAAGCGAAACTCTGATGTGTAATTGGACTGTATTAACTGTTTATTTGCTTAAGTTTCTTTTGAGCTTTATTTGTATGTTTAAGGTATTAGAGAGAGTGAGGTTAAGTTTTGGGGCACGAGGTATGCGAGCAAGCACTCGTTGCGGTCACGTGCAAGGCCGATGCTGCCGTTCTCTGTGTCAGGTGTGATTCTGACATCTACTTCGCGAACGCATTCGCCCAACCCCGCTGATGTCGTTGGTTGGAGAATAGGAGAGAGGTGGTTTGACGTAAGGGTTGTAGAGGCCATATCGGTTGAGTGCAAAACGGCTGAAGTATGGGTTGAGTCGGGTTGGGTTCGGATCGGGTTGCTTAGATTACACATTCTCTAACCTGGTACCCAAACTGAACCCCTCAAGTTCTTTCTCCTACAAACCAAAAGGACCGACCACCCGAACCAACCCGAATTTTCTAGTTTGGTTAGATTCAGGTTGTCGGGTTCACGAGTCAACTTGGACCTATGACCACCCTTAGTAGTTTGAGTACGGATCTTGTTTAGGATTGGTTGCAGAAGGTTATCTTATTGTTGTTGTTGGATCTGAGATTAAAAATTGGAGCTTATGCTTCAAAAAGGCTGTTGTTGGTAAAGATATTGTTGTGGTTGTCATGGTTTTTTTCCAGATGAAGATTGATTTGGTTTCTGTTTAGCCTATTGGCTTATGTAAGCTTCTATCCATGATGGTTAAGCATTGACGTGAGTTTTTGCTGTGAATGGTTAAGTATTGGTATTTGTTTTTGTTTTTGTTTTTGTTTTGCTTCTATCTTTAGTGGTTAAGCTTCATATTTAATTTCTACTCTTGATGAAGCTTTGTGCCTTTATTGGCTTTGGTGATTCAGCTTCTACCTTTTATGGTGGTTAAGTATTTGCAGTTCCTGTCTTTTATGGTGGTTAAGCAAGCTTTGTTAGTATTGTTGGCACGCATGTCTTTCATATTGATTAATGTATTTTTGGCATTATCCATTATCCAAGCTGGAAGTGCTACATACCTCCTTCCAGCTTGCGGGGGTGTAAAGTCTTGCAATATTATATAGAAATAGTTAATTAAATAAAATAATTATTCATTCATAGTATCAGAAACTAAGATAAATTAAAACTTCCACTTTATTATATAAAAAACTCTAAGTTAATTAAAAAATAATTCTTTAATAACAATTTTAGCCTCAAAACATGGACAACTAAAAACATCCAAAATTAAAATAAAACATCACTAATGTTAAGGTCTTGAAGGCTCCAAGACTTTCTCAAGTCGTTGCGTCATCTCTAACATCATCTGTGAACTCTGAAAGACAACACCACTAATGAGATTTATAATCCCAGTACACAAACACAGTTCTAAAAGGTTTTCGAAAAGATGTTTCTTTCAGCCAGCGCTGTAACCGAAAAAATGGTCCATGATACCCGCTATTTTTCCAAAATATTAGCATTACAAAAATAATAATAATAATATAAATTATTATTGCTAATAATAAGTCATCTTCTATATATATCATAAATCAAGTATGTCAAAATATCATATATAAAATAATTCCAAATAATTCACATCTGTCATATGACTATCAAACATCACTCAACAATGGTGTCCCATTGCCTACCTCTACTCAAGAGAGGTATTTCAATGTCACATTCTCATCAGTGACATTACTCATATTTTCGATACCAACAATATGCACTGACGGTATTACTCATTTTTTGACATCCCAATTTATAGTGATGTTGCTTTCGATACGGTATTACATATTTTTGACATCCCAATTCAATGACAATGTTACTTTCGATATCCCATTCATAGGCGGTATGACATAATTTCGACATCCCAATTCAATGACGATGTTACTTTCAATACCCTATTCATAGGCGGTATTTCTCGCACATCATGTCACATGCATAATAGTCAATTAAACATGTCAAATCAAACATATATCATACATATCTCAAGTAAAGCATATCAATCAATCAATATACATACTAATCATACATACCATATCATCAATCACAAGAATAAATGCTCAATTTAATAAACTTTCGTTTTAAAAGGAAACCTCCAATTCAATTTAGCATTCTTAAACCCTACCATAGAAAACCTCAATTTCCTCAATTAATCTCTCAAAATAACATTATTAGTTTTAAGAGTCCAAAACCCCTTTTCGAAATACCATGGACGTGTAAGAAAGATGGTGTTTTACTTACCTCTTGAAGACCTCCAAAGATGTGCTCCAAGAACTTTTATGATTACTCTTTTGATCTCCCTATCTCAAGCCTAAGATCTTTTCTTCTCCCCAAATCCTTGTATTTCTTCTCTTGTTAGTCGCTTCTGAGTTTCTAGGTGTAATTAGGGTTCAAAATCGCATCCTAAGGGTGTTAAGGTTCTATTTATGGAGCCCTAAAAGTCCAAAACGCGTAAAAACGAGTCAAGGCCCACTTACCCAACGTCCAGCTCGGTACTTCGCACATATCTTGAGTTATAAGCATCCAAAAATTATGATCTTTATATCGTTGGAAAGATAACAAAAAGATCTACAACTTTTGTGAAGACCATAAAATCTGAATCGGACGTTTCAAGGGCTATAAAGGGGATAGACATTGGAAAAACTGTGCTGGCATTGGAACATGAACAGCGTGTACTAATTTGGCCATAACTTGAGCTAAAAGAAATGAATTTGGACAAATTTGGTTTCTATGGGAACCTAAGAGATAGGCTGCAATTCATATGAATATGTCGAGTTCAAAAGAGGTCTTTATGACGGGGTAAAATACAACTTACATAGAATTTCGGATAAAAGGAGGTCCAGATTTTGGGATGTTACACGGGGGCTGTTACAGGTAGTTAGAATTTGTTAGAGCTAACTAGAATTAGTTACATTTGCTAGTTGTTTTACTTGGCTATATAAGCCTCTATTGCATTGTATTTTTTCACTTTACACTCATTTTGTATCATTTTACTCATTCAATCAATACACTTTATAGATTTTCTCTCAGCTTCTTCATGAGTGTCATACTTTCTAACAATGATCATTGGATGTCAAACTTTACTGTATTTAGTAATAATTTTGCTTTGTTAAAAGCAATGTTATATAAATGATACAGATAGTTGAGTTAGTTGTGAGTTAGCTATAAGAGTAAATGTTCATTTTGATCCCTGACAATTAGGGGTGTTCGTAATCCGATCCAAATCGATGTAAACCGCATGAACTGAACTAAAAAGCCGATAAACGAAAAGCCGATAACCGATAAAACCGAAACGAATTGGGCAGTGTGCTTGTCTTTAATAATGTATATATTGATGTAATCATGTAAGATAATTATGTAATTATTTATCGGTAAAAATTGAATTAACCAATCCAATCCAATCCGCAATTGATTAGATTGGATCATATATTTTTAAGAAAGTCAACAGATCCAATCCAAACTGTAAGGTGTTTCCATCGTTGGATCGGATGGTTTTTAGGTTCAAAACCGATCCAATTCAATCCGCAAACACCCCTACTGACAATTTGCGAGGTACCCAATTTAGTCACTGAGAAAAAAAAAATTCACTCGTTAGTCTTCGACAATTACAAAGCAGGGACACGTTAGTCCATTCGTTGATGACTGTTAAGAAGGTTCCGTTAATTTACTGATGTGGACCGTTAAGTAGCCCAACTGTCCTTTAACTTGTCCCACATGGATAGGGCCATTTGTCAATAAGAGTAAATACCCAAATTAGTCTCCGACAAAAAATACGAGACCCAATTTAGTCCCTCAGAAAAAAAAATCTTGAAAATAATTTTAGGATAACCTAAGACCAAAATAGAACCTACGTGCATGACCTTGGATGTTTTATTAAAAATCAAAATACAATACATTCATAATTTTAAAAGCTGCGATTTTCAATAACACCTTTTAATTTTAATTCTTTAATCAATACCTCAAAGAACATTTAGCATTTACCTTAGTTTCTTTTTTTTTAACATTTTTTTATTCATGAATCTATGTTTGTTTTAATAGAAATTTGGAGAAAGAAACTAAGGTAAATGCTAACTATTTTTTGAGGTATTGATTAAAGAATTAAAATTAAAATTTGTTATTGAAAATACAACTTTTAAAATTATGAATGTATTATATTGTGATTTTTAATAAAACATCCAAAGTGATGCACTTAGGTTATAATTTGGTCTTAATTAGGTTATCTTAAAATTATCTTGAGGACACTTTTTTTTTCTGAGGGACTAAATTGGGTCTTGCGTTTTTTGTCGGGGACTAGTTTGGGTATTTACTCTTGTTGACAAAATGACCTTATCCATGTGGGATAAGTTAACGGACAACTGAGCTACTTAACGGTCCATGTCAGCAAACTAAAGGAGCATTCCTAACAGTCATCAACTGAGGGACTAACATGTCTCTGTTTTGTAATTGTCGAGGACTTTTTTTTTTTGATGAATAATAGTCGAGGACTAACAGGTGAGTTTTTTTTTTAGGGACTAAATTAGGTACCTCGCAAATTATCAGGAGTCAAAATCGGTCTTTACTCTAGCTATAAATTAATTAGATGATTATAATTAATTAGATGATTAGTTAGATTTCCTAGTATATATAAATCTAATTTTACTTTTTATTCATTGATTGAGTATCCTTATAGACAAGCTGTAATATTAACTCTCGGATCGAATGATGGTTAGGTAAAATCATTTCTAAATGATGACTCCAAAATTCGAACTTTCAACATTATAGATAAAGGTCACTTAAAATCATAATCCACTTCAACAGAGATTAATCATGCATTGATTGTATTAAGTTTCATCATTCTATCAAATTCAGATTTTCACTTTCTATCAATTCCAACTCTCACTTTATTTTCTACACGCTTACGCTTAAATCATATCACATAAACATAGGTGAAAGTGACGTATCTCTAGCATTTTGTGTATGTTAAACATATTTCCTATAGGATTATAAATAATAGTAATAATAAATATCTTTTTTCAACTTTATATATAAATAGCATTAATTTCTTCCCCACGCATCTCCATTATTTTGAGGTGATAGACTGTATGCATGATAACTTCCGAGAGGAATGTGAACTTTTGACGCCATTGAATAAATATCATTTATAATTTGACCAGCATGATTGATTGGACAGTACAGACCATATTTTGCCAAGAGCTCTTGAAAGATTGAACCCAATTTACTGTACATTTGTAAAAAAGAAACTGTACTTGTTTTTTTTTTTTTTAAAGAGTAATGTGATATGTACATTATTTTTTAATACTATTTTTATATTATTTCACTTCTAAATAATAAAACAAATTAAATATATTTCACAAAAATATTTTTTTCACTTTTTAATAAAGTAAATGTAACAAAAACGTGTGGAAAAAAAATAACATACAAGAATCATTTTCCTTTTCTAAATTGAACTCTGTCCTCAAAAGCCAATCATTACAATACTATTCAATAAAATTTTTTGGTTGTACACTCAATAAGGTTTTAACTATTTAGTTTGACCTAGTTTCAAATATACGATTTCACTTTAGAAACTCGACTAGTCTTTTTTCTAGTGAAATTTAGGAGAAGATCCCCATGCAACTCAATTCAATAACTTTGGCTCAATCACACAAAAATACTGAAAAGATGCCAAGTTTATAAAAGTAAACGATTGCTTGTCAAAAGAGAATTGTGTTTTCTTTTGCTAATTATTACCCTAAACTTTGCTGATCAGGATTAGGCCGGTTTCTTTGTAACATTAGCCTTGAAAAAAAAGTTTAATTTCTAGCACGGAAAAAAATTTAAATTTCTGCTTGATGAAAATATATAAAAAAAAAACTATGGGCATGATTTAGTTTTGATTTTTAGTTTTTAAAAACTATTTTATAAATGATTTAATTATTTTGCAGGTCTTCAAACTACTTGAAAATTTTTAAATAGATCCCTGAACTAAAAAAATTTATAATTGGGTTCTCAAACTTCTAAATACTTTGTAATTGGATTCCTATACTTTAAGCGTTTGTAATCAGGTCCTTGAGCTTGTAAATAATTTATAATTAGGTCTTTGAGATAAGACATTTTAAAATTTTTTTGCTATTGTGCGTGATCTAGTAATTTTATTAACCTCCAAGTAGACAATAATCTTGGAAGGAGATTATAGGGTGCACTAATTACAAGGTTGTTTTGCTACTCTAAGAACCTAATTATAAATTATTTACAAGTTTAGGGACTAGATTACAAACGTTTAAAGTGTAGGAACCCAATTACAAGATATTTATAAGTTCGGGGACCCAATTACAAACTTTTTTAGTTTGGGGACCTATTTAAAAATTCCCAAATTGTTTAGGGGCCTACACAATAATTAAACTTTTATAAATCAATTTAAAAAAACTGTTTTAACAAGAGAATTAAAAAAAATATGTCTGGTAATCTTGTTTTCTAAAACAGTTTTAGAGATGAAAAAATGAAAAAACTTGTTTTCAAAATATATTTTGAAAATTAAAAAATAGAAAACTTGTTTGATACATATTTTTAAAATGGGATCAATTGCGAGTTTTTATTCATAATGTCCCATTATTATTTTTTATGCTTCTATCTACCCCACCTTTTTAATTAAGCACCATTGAATAATATTTTGACAAAAAGGATATATTTTTATAAAAGTAATATATATTTCACTTTCTAAAGTAACATATATTACAACAACTTAATTAATAAAGTAAAAATTATTAAAATAACACTTAAATACGGTGATAAAGTGATATATATAATTCACCTCTAAAAAACATATATAAAGCAACATGTAGTGGTAAAATCAAATAAATGTTAAACTAATGTTTTGGTCCCTATACGTCACAATGATTTTGAATTTAGTCAATACATGTTATATAATGTCATGTTATATTTTAGATTATTATTTCATGGAATTAAATAAAAAATGTAATAATTTAAATTAAATAATAAAAGTTGCCAAATATTACAAAACTGCCGTTAATGAAAAGTGACATTTTTCCTTGTCTTTTTAGTTTTCAAAACTGAAATGTAAAAGTGAGAAGGAAAATAGTTTTTAGTTGTTTCAATTTTTTAATTCCCAAAACTAAAAAACAAAATCAGATTTCAAAACTATTTTAGAAAATAAGGTTCATCAAACAGGTTTTTAAGTTTTTAAATATTTGAAAATTAAAAACAATTTTTAAAAAGGGAATTCAAACATGCACTCCATTCCATTATTTTTATTGAAAGATATTTGGCAGGGATAAATTTCCAATAAGATATACACCAAATATTTTAATAAAATTACTTTGTGACATATCATAAAAATCTTACCTTCATGACTTATCTAACAAATTTAATTATTACTTTTTTTACTGGAATTTAATTATTACTCTTCTTTATAAAAAATAATTTAATTGAATTGTGGTATATATTTCTCTTCTATTGAAGATATCACATTTTTTTTTAGTGTTGTAAGTGCAAGTACTTAGATAGAAAAGGAATTGGCTTGATAAACGATCTAATTATTCACACTTTTCAATCTTCAAGATTAAGGGTTTGTCTTCTTCAAACGAGGGGAGGGAAGAGATTTTAATTAGTTATTATGTTTGGTTGAGAAGAGAAGAATGCATTTTAATGGAAGGGGAGGGAAAGTAACACTATTTGTGTTTGGTTCACAAGAGGATAGAAGAGATTTTAAAACTAACTTACTTTTATACCCTTATAATTTTAGGTTTTAACATACATAGGTAGGGTTATTTTAGTCATTCCATTCAAAATGTTTTAAAACCCCTCCTCCCTCCAAATTCCCCCACTTTTGGAGGGGAGTCAAAATTGGGTGAAGAGGGATTTTGCTCCCCTCCATTCCCCTCTCTTTTCTTCCTAAAAAATGAACCAAATAACAAATGTTTAAAAAAAAACCCTTCCCTTCCCTTCCCTTTCCTTCATTCCCCTCCAACCAAACACTAAGTAACTGAAATCAGTACCGATTAAGCTACAAAATGAATTTATTGAAATTAATCTTTTATAAATCACAAATGCTAGGTTTTTGTTGATATTTTTGGTAAGTATGAACTCGGCGATAGAATATTAATGGGTTAGGTTTCTCTAAAGTGACTTTAAATGTAGAATGAGTAAGTAAGAGTGTATCAATATTTGATTAGTTAAAATGTATTGGGATTTCAACCCACTTTAGCTAATCAAGGATGAATATACCTTTACTTTATCACTTTACATATAAACTCACTTTAGATGAACTTTATCCAACATTAATATATGAAACAAATATTTATAAAGGTTACAATTTCATGCCTAATTTGTTTTTAAAAATTAAAATGAACGTATGTAACAACTGGTTTGTAGAAAGATATAGCAAACGTAAAGCTACTTAAGAAGAAAAGTCTTACAAACCAATGTCGTTATTGGTTAATAAATCGAAAAAAAGTAAAGTTTAGTTAAAAAACAAAAAATCACACTTCTTAATATATTGATTATATTATTTTTCTATAAAACTTTATCCTTTTAATTTTTTAATAAATATGTATCTTTAAAACATTGATTAGCATTTGCATAAGAAGAATTGATGGGCCATTAAATTGTTTCTTAAAACAATAAGTGCCACTTAAGCTAGTGCTTTTTTGGTCAATTCCAAATTTATGTAATAAAAGAATTTTAGGTCACTTAAGTTTTTATTTAGTTATGTAATAATATCGGCAAGCAATCACCTTAAACTTTCAAATGTTCCCATTTATCAAACCACTCTAATTTTTGCAATTAATCATCAGATCTCAATTAACTAACTAACGAAGCATTACATCAGGTACAAATATGAGATATTAATTGAATGACAAATAAATCATTAATGACCAATTAAGTTTGATTCGAATGGTGATGGATTCAAGTCCCTTAAACAAGTGATAAAGGATTAGATTTCCAACTCTTGCGTAAAAAAAATTTTGATTAGAATGAGGTATCTTATCTTGAATATCTTTAAATTTCTCAAAAGAGATTAATTTTGGTAAACGATAAAAATATTCCTCAGATGATATGTGAATTAAAAAAAAACATCTCAAAGACTCGCATGCTTATATTGTTCCACTCAAATTATAATGGATGACTCTTATATCAGTACATGATGTTACGTAAAATTTGGGTAAATTAAATATGAAAATTTACAAAATTGCTCAAAATATTAGAGTGATAGTAGTTTAGAATTTTTCGTGATGTAATGCTCTTTATCAACTAACTTAGATTGGATGAATTATAAAGGATTAAGTGTATATTTGATTTATCGTTTGAAATTTTTAAATATATATTTGAGATAAAATATTTATAAAATTTTTTTAGAACAAATATATATTTAAACCCAAACACATATTTACAATGTTAAACCAATTATGTCCTAAATATTGAAAGAATTACTATAGCTTAATTAAAGAGTAATAGAGTAGGAACATTTTACAGTAACACATAAAAAAGAACAAATTTATGAGGGAGCAAGGACATTTGGTCAAATGTGAAGGTGGGAGACCTTAATAAATGAAGGTGTCATAGTGGAGCGCTCAGATAACTGAGGGGAAAAATTGTTAGTATCCACAGACAGTACAGATTGGTGGGCTGTCTTCCCGCCATTAAAACCACTCTGCTCTTTCCACCACACCACTCAATTCTGTCACTCTCTCCTTCCTTCCTTTCCCTTCCCTTCTCTCTCCTAAGGTTTTTTAATTTTTTTTATTATTATTATAATCTTTTTTTAATTACCATTTTTATTTTATTTTTGGAGAGTTCTTGTCTTCATTTTTTCTCCCTCTAGAATACTCCTCTTCTATAAATAGACAGAATAATAGGGAGGTCTTATGCTTTAGGAGTTTAGGGTTCTCATCAAAACATTATAAAAAAAAAATTAAAATTAAAGAAAAGGAAATCAACATCAACCAGTTGACAAAAGCAAGAAACAGCAGAGGCATCAGCACATATATTAAATATCCAAACCATAGATAGCAGGGGGAGAGAGAGAGAGAGAGAGTGTGTGTGTGTGTGTTTAGCTATAAGGTAAGGTGAGGTTGGAAGAAGAAAAAGAGAGGAAATGGTGAGAGACATGAATATGATGATGGGGAGTTATAATTCATCATCATCTGGTGGGTATGGTGGTGGGGGAGACATGAATGTGAAACCTGCATGGCTAGAGAGGCTTATGGCTGAGACATTCTTTGGTGGGTGTGGGGTCCACCAGAATCAAAGGAAGAACGAGAAGAACGTCTTTTGCTTGCACTGTTGCCTTAGCATCTGCCCACACTGCTTCCCTTCCCACCGCCCTCATCCTCTCCTCCAGGTACTATATGATACTATATACCCTCCAATTCTTATATTATCAATTACACTTATACTGCAAATTCTCATATTCTTTCAGTTTCTTTTTTATCATATGATAAATTTATTGTTTTGTTTTAATGCAAAAAAAAAGGTATCATTTTTATGGGTTATACAGTTACTTTCCCTTCGTCTTTCTTTCTGTCTTTGAGCTTATGACCACCTTTAATTGTTAAAAGGGCAATTGAAATTTCACATGAGGAATATGTTCTGGAGGTTTATCTCCTCTAATTGTTTAATGGGTATTTAGAAATTCTTGGACTTTTATCTATTCCCAAGTCCTTTTTCTACAATTTCCCACAGCTGGTTCTTGTTTGTTCTTTATCTAAGGATGCAGCTATGATCTGGATCTCTAAGGATTTTCTCAAAAATCTCTCTTACATGCAACTTTGGAGGTTGTGTGGCAGCTTCAATTTTTATTTTTAACCCTTTGAACATTGAAGATGGTTTAATCAGCTTCTCATTTCTGAAGAATTTTAAAGCAATATATTTCTCATGAAATGGTTATTCATTGATTTTCAGATGGAGTTATATGTATTCTTAGCTGGCAGGACTTTACTCAAATCCCTTTCTTGGAGTGAGCTTAAATTTTCTTTTCCTCAAATGAGGGGATGAGGGAGAGATTAAAAAAATATCAAATTGAAATTCTTGGGGTTTAATTTCGTTTATGGAATTTCTTTTTTGAATATCCTCCAAAATTCAGTCAAGGGGTTGCAGTATTCTTTCTGCTAGATTCCTTTCCCTATTTTTCTAATATTTTTTTTTTTTTTTCTTCCTTGAAACAATTAAGTTTTGTTTTCTAAAATTAAAGAAGCCTGTGCTTCTTGTTGAGTAATTGTCTAATTGTATTTGGTGTTTCCCCATATCTATGTTTTATGCATATTTATATAAGGTTTCCTGAAGGGATCACCATGTCTGCTTCCTTGATTCCCACTTTTTGGTTTTGGTTTCTTTCCCATTAATGGAAGATCTCTTTTTTATCCATTTCTCCCTGCAAAGGTTTCTCAGCTGTTCCTTTCATTGAAAGCGAAAGTTTGACCCACTGGTTACCAATTCATGCTGTGTTTCTTTATTTTGTTATTTGCACATTAACCCACCACTTCTCCTAAATTATTCTCACTTCTCACTTCTCACTTCATTTAATTTTCATCTTTCTCTTGAATTAATGGAAGGTTTACAGCCCGAAGGTTGATAGCCTAACTGTTCATATAATAAGATTTATAATTCAATTCCTTGAACTTTCTTACTTAGACTGAATGGATATTTCTAAGAATTCAAACTACTAGTACTCTTAATTATTTGTTGATATGTATAATAAAAATTTAAAATTATGATTGATTAGTAAGTGTATGAATTGGCAATTTGAAGTACCAACAGTATTATTATTTTTTTAAGGTGCTCGTTACCTCAAACTATAATAAGGTGACGGAATTAGAAATAGTTGTATAAAACATGAGATAATTCTAGTCATATAATTGTACTGTGAAACTTATATAGATGTGAAATGATACCGGTATAAGTGTGGATAATTTTACCATCTTATCTCTTTGGCAGTGTTGAAAGCTTGTTTGTAATATTACATTTTAATTTGCAATTGGTCAAATGTTTGTCTCATCAAAAGCAAGCCTTCAGTTGCTGCTAGCAAAAGTTTATTGGAAAGCCAAATTTTCTCGTTTTTCATGACAATTTAAACCAAACCAACTCTAATGGGTATTTATAAAGGTATTCTTTAGAGATTGATTCATTTTTAAATGATGTTACAACTTTACATATGTTTAGTAGTGAAAATAGTGTTTATGATAAGTAGTGTCTAATTAAGCTTTTTTTTTTTAGCTTTGATATGTTTTTAGTGTAAAACCTCTTTAGAGTATCTCTAATGGTCCAGTTTATTGTAGTTGTTTAACTCTTCTTTTTATGGGTCATACCATGTTATTTCATCACATTTTACGTTATATTACTTTAAACAATTTTATACTCTAATGATGTAACTCTTAAAAGCTTATCAAATGGGCTCCATAAGTTACCTCACATTTTTTTTAATTTGAAGAACCGGTAAACAACTCCCATTGCCGTTGTTTCTTTGGGTTTGCTATCATTTGTTAAGACATACAAATAAGAAAACATTTAATATATTTAAAAAATTTAAAAACTTTTATTGTTTTTTTAAGTAATTAGAATAGAAGCATTAGTATGCGTTATTAAATGCTCTTTAACTAGTACATTAAGCACCTGTGGCCAAGACCCAACTTCTTTACATTACTGGATCATGTAAGGTTAAATTGTTTATTTTTTTTTATTACGACAATTATTATTTTAATATCTGATACTATAAAAACCTTTACAATTTAACTCCTTTCCTCCCAGAAAAGTGTTTCATTTCATTAATTATGCCAGTACCTAGTGACAGTTAAGCTTACCCCACAGAGAAAAAGAAAGCGACTAGAAACTTGATCTAATTTTGTTGCTGCAAATATGGAAAGTAAAAGTTTTTTTAACCTGGCTACTCTTAACCTCATTTCTATCGTTTGTTTTTTTGGTACAGATTTGTATCCTGTATATGTATGAATAACCAACAATGAGAGTTTTACACTATGTGACAGGTGCGAAGGTACGTTTACCACGACGTGGTTCGATTGGATGATCTGGAAAAGCTCATTGATTGTTCCAATATTCAGGTCAGACAAATTTCTATACAGAAACAACACTAATATACGTGAAAAGGTTTTGATTTATAAAAGAGTTTTTTTATAGTATTTAGGTTTTTAATAGTTATGCTATTCTTTTGTTTTTTTGGTGCTATAGTTGTGCTCTATTCTTATTAGTTGTCAAATATATGTTTTAATTATATTCAGCAAAAATAAGTATTTTAATTGTTAAATATTCGTTATATAAAGATATAATTCACAATTAATAAATGATTGATAACTTATCAAAATACTAGTATCAGGGGGAAAAAACTAGAGTGATTTCATTTTTCATTTTTAACACTTAGATAGATAAAGTAATTATAATTAACCTCTTTTTTTAGTAAAAAAAAATGCTCATAGTTGGGACTGAAATTAAGTTAATTCCTTATTTTTATTGGATGGCAGCCCTATACAATTAATAGTGCCAAAGTGATATTCTTAAATCAGAGGCCACAATCAAAGTCATGCAAAGTCACTGCCAACGCTTGCTACACCTGTGACAGGATTCTTCAGGAGCCATTTCACTTCTGTTCTCTCTCATGCAAGGTTTTGTCTCGTTTCTCAGTTTCCTTTCTTGTTTTGGTCTTAATTTACACAAACAAACTACTGGTCAAGATGGGTGTTCGCATATCAATTTAAATCGATTTTAAGACAAAACGTTATTCCATCTAAACATTGAAATAACTTGTGGTTTAGATTGGATTTATTTCAATATCAAAACCAAATCAAATAAGACAGTCGATTAATTGGTTTGGATTGGATTGAGTAAATTGATTTTTGATCAATAAAATAAAAAAATGTGAGTTAAATTACCTGAACCAAAATACCTATCATTCAAAGTTCAAGCTCCAAACTATGTATAAGGTCATATAAATCAGTTGTTAGTTTGATCGTTCAAACAAAGAAGCCAAAGCAATATGATGAATTATCCTATTTAGGAGATAATCTATCCAAATGAAAGGAATATAAAAATTTCAATCAATGATGATATACAACAAAAATCACAATGTAATGTTTTTTTTTTTTTATTCGAAGTGGCATGCAAAAGCATCACAATGTTAAACTGTCATCCCAACTAGGTTGGCACCACAGCTAACATCAATTATCTGCAGTACATCACAAAATTTATTAAAAAAATCGAAGAATACAAAAAAATCATGAGGGGACATAAATCAAAACCCATGAAAAGAATTATTTGAATCTATAGTTTGGAAGTCCTAACCTATTACGGAAGAACTCCTCACTAATAAATGATGGAATAGTATCCTACCAAAAGAATCCAAAAGTGAAGGTTCCATGAGAAGCAATTTTATCCGCACAATGGTTGCCTTCACGAAAAATATGAGATATATTGAATCTCATTTTTTGGGTCAAATACAAACAATTTAACCACCTATTTCTAAGCTTTCAAGGAACAATATCTACAGTAGAAAATGCTTGGACCACAAAAGAAGAGTCACACTCCAACCATAGGTTATGCCAACCTTTTTTATAAGCAACTTCAATTGTTATCATAGCACCCATCAGTTTTGCATGAAGAGCATATGAGATATCCAAATTTGCAACAAAACACCCTAAAGAGGCTGCATTATGATCTCTGAAAATAACACCTCAAGCTGCATGTCCTGGATCACCTTTAGCCGAACAGCCGAACGATCAGAATTGCACTTGAATATAAATGTGTCAATGTGTAATTTTAGAGTATAATGAATATGTAAATGTAGCATGTATTTTTAAGCACCCAAAAAAAAAAAATACATGTATTTTGGTTTGGATTGATTTTAGAAAATGAATCTAAAAGCTGGACTGATTTGATTGGTTCTTTATAAAACCTACTCAGAAGGGTCATTAAAAATCGGGTTTGATCAGTTTTTGTTTTTTTAACCGGTTTGCGGATTTAATGTTTCATTATAATTTAAAAAAAAAAATAAAGTTTAGTATTTCAAACGGGGTGAACTTGTAATACAATAATAGCTTGACTTCAATTTAAAATGAGAAATTTTACTTTACTTACTCAATATGGAATAATAAATGTTAGAAATTATGCTAATATCAGTATAATAATTTAGTTTTAATTTTTACTTTAATATTTACTTACATCAGAAATGAGCTTTATTATGTTAAAATACATTTTTAATTTTTAGTATTATTTATACAATTAATATGTATTTATTATCTAATTTAACTTTGGTTTAATCTGACCGTCTTTCTTTTATGATATAATGATAGGCTCGGTTTGAAAAATTATAATAATGTTATATATTGTGGGATTCAAATCTTTCATTCTCTTTTTGGATGTTGCTATTGACGCTCTTAATTTTCTATTCATACTCTTCTTTAACTAATCATAATTTTACATAATGAAATATTAAAATTAGAGTAAATCATCATTATGGTCCCTGAAAGTATGAGTTGCTGTCAATTTAGTCCTTCAAAGCAGTTAAATTATAAAAAAGTCCTTTTTTGTTAATTTTATCAGTCAAATTAGTCTCTCAATGTTAATTTTGTTAGTCAATTTAGTCTCAGTCAAGGACTAACTTTACTAAGAAAATTAACATTCAGGGAATTTTTCATGATTTAACTACTTCCAGGGACTGAATTGATAGCGTCTCACACTTCCAGGGATCAAAATGATGATTTACTCTTAAAATTATAATTGCTTGATAAAGAGCTTATTTGTTTTAGATTCTGTAAGGATAAAATCACGTTTAAAAATCACGTTGGGGAAAGTTCCTCTCATATAGCTTCCAAAATAATTATTTCGAAAAGTGTTATTTTCACGTTTACATTGAAAATGATCTAAATTAAACTCACGCAAATAGTGTGGACAAGCAATTTGACATGTCAATAACATTACCCTCTCTTCTTCTGTAGTCAGTAGTCAGTTCTATAATTGAACTAATTATTTTATCTTAAATTGACCCTATTAATGTAAAAGGAACAAAAGATTTAATTCCATCTATTGAGTGAATAGTATATACTCCCTCCATTTATTATTATAAGTAAAAGAATCTCAAAATTTGTGATCAAATATATAAGTAAATTTGAATTATTTTTATCTTATTTAATAACATTGTTCTTAAAATATCTTTAATTTAATACTAATTTTGTTTTTCAATAACTCAATATGAGATGTATTTAATAAAAATTGAAGTTTTCTATAAAGGTTATTTTAGATAATATATTTAATTTTTTAATAACATAAAATGAGATTAATCAATTTTTTTAGTATATGTATTCCATTTAAGTTTTGTTTATAATAAAGATCGGAATATAACACATAAATTAAAGTATCTTTCTGATATCACAAGAAAAATAAAGGTGAAATGGAAATTTTCTTTTTCACAGCTTCAGCTCATTTTCAAAAACTTTTATTTCCTCATCGTACTTAAGTCAACTGGATATTATGAGCTATACAGTACACCTAAAATTATATATATTTTTTACTACAAATAACCTTTTTGATTTATGTAGTTCATGTCTATTTTTATAAACAATACTTTTGCAATGTACATTATTTACTAAGATTTGTATTTATAAAAAAACTAAAATGAAAAAACCAATCCAAAAGTTAGCATGTCGTTAGCGTACTTAATGCTAAAGCTAGCCTGTTTTTGGAATTTTATATTTTCATCTAATAATATAGTGTAGCGTTATATTATACAATGAGTTCCCATCTAACATCAGTTTTAATTATTTTAATGGTGTGAATTTAAGTAAATAAAATACAATTGATGTTACGCCTTAAATATATAATCTTGTGTGATGGTGGAGTGGGAGTCATAAGATGGTCAGGATGATTTGAGGTATGAGATAAAAGAGAGATATTAGATTCAATTCTCATCCAATTAATATAATAAGCTAATATTTGCTTATCAAAAAAAATCTTGTGTTATAATATTATAATATAAAAAGCTTTTATCCTGATGAATTGATAATGCATGAAATTAAATCTTGTAAACGACAAATAATTGCAGGTTGATTACATGGTGTACGTGGGTGAAAGCTTGTCCAGCATTTTACATCGATTCGATGAATCTGACTTTTCAATTTCGCAGTTCGAGGGTTTAAGGGTCGATGGCTCGGAGGTTACTGATGAAGATACCCAAATTGCCCCCACTTCCTCTTACTCCAACACTGAGGCTACCAGCAATTCCGTAATTTCGTGCGAACCCAACAACATGACGAGGAAGAACAAGACTAATAGGTTCCTCCCTGGGATTGTCCTCTCTCTTGGAAGCAGAAGAAAGGGTGCTCCTCATAGGGCTCCTCTCTCCTAGATTAATATTATTATAATAATAATCATTATAATAAAAAGTGGTAAATTTTAATTAATAACGTATCATTAATTAGTATGAAGCTATGGCCAAATAAAAATCTGAGTTTTAATTATTATTTATGTCATATATGGGTATGAAAAAAATTAGTATATGTAATATGTGTTTTCCTTAGTAGCTTTTAAGGGCACGGTTAGTTTCTAATAGCTTTTTTTTTAATCACAAGTTATGGTATGTGTATGCATGCATAGCTAGGATTTTCCGTTATCATCTTAGGTGGTTGTTGAAACCACCAATTTTGTACTGGGATGCAATGGAAATTTGGCGTATGTGATGTTTATGAAATATGTTGTATGAATGGAAGTACAATTTCCCCCTTCTCTTATTATATGATTTTCGTTACCTTTCAGAATTCTCAAATAAGTTTTAGATTCTTGTCGGTAATAATAGGATATGTTTTAAGTACTATTGTAAGTCATGCTTAAGGCTAGGGATATGTCTTCACGTGAAATGAGATAAACTGTCTCAATTCTAGCTTATCAAAAGTGTTAGTAAGAAACTCTGAACACTTTCTTTAATAATTTTTTTTATTAATGAGTGATTTTTATGAGGAATTCATTAAATAGATTGTGAATTTATGTGATTTAATAAATCTTACATGAAATCATTTAGAGTTTGTTTGGTAAAATTAGTTGTTAGCGGATAAGCTTGCGGATGAGGTAGCTTATTTTTTGTGAAAGTGTTCGATAAAATTAACGGTTGAACTAGTTAAAAAATATAAAATGACATAAAAATATATCTTTATTAATGATTTTAAATAAAAGAGAGAGAAGAGAATAAAGGTAGAATTAAATGATAATAAGGATAAAAGTGGAAAGAAAAATGAAACGTTATAAACTATAAGCTCAAACGTTATTTTAAGTAGCGTTTGAAAAAAATGTTATAAGTTCGTGAAAAAATGTTATAAGTTCGTGATAGATACGTTTATTAAATGGGGTTATTTTTTTATCCGTTATAAGCTATTCCTTATAAGTTCGTTAAAATATCTTATCAAATAGGTTCTTAATAATAGAGTATGTTGAAGATTGTGTTAACATTATTTGTTAGGTCATATATATTGTAACTTTATCTTAAATATTGAAGGATTTTGTATTGGGAATCTTAGGCCCGAATTTCGTGGTCACAAGGCCATTTTGTTGTTTTTCCTCGTGACTCCTAGAAAAAAGAAATAAAATGACAAGTTGATAAAATAATTAAATGAACGCAAACTGAACCCCCTAAAAGGTTGACCTAGAAAATCTATAATTAGGTTACGGTTTAGGCCGTTCTCTACAGTTGACCTATAACGATTAGACTTGAAAGGTTGATCGATGAAGATTTCGGATCTTTAGTTTGTCTGATGGATATAATCAACACTCTTTAGCCATTAATTCTCTATAGACCTCTTAGGATTTATTCTGATTTCACGCTTGCATGGATCTACTATTTATTAAATACCCTAAGGATCTATATCAAGTTAATATTATAATTAGATATGGCCTTTGACGAGAACAATGTCGAACCCTATGGGTATGGGGTCGTACCCATTGAACTATTACTCTAATTAACGAGTGAGGTACAATGTCATATGCATGATAGCATTGTTAGATACCACATGCCTACAAACTAACAAAATTGTCACATCTTGTTTGGTACATACAACATCCTAGCCAACAGACTAGGCAAAATGCTTGTCTATGGTTGCTTACTCTGACATCCTCCTCCTTCTATTACGAATTTATCCCCGTTTCTTTCAAAAACTTCTCTTCTCAGCCACCTTTATTATTATATAATATATAATATAATAATATTATTATTTACATACTACCTTCATACTTTATTTGGATATAGGATGAAGTTGGGGAGAAAGAAATAACAGAAGAGAAAATTAATGAGTAGAAAATTAAGAGGTTTTTTTTATTGTTTGGATCGAAAGAAAAAGGAAAAAAATAAGAAGTTCTTTCCTGGCTTATTTGATTGGAGAGAAAAGTGAGAAGAAAAAATATGTATATAATTTGTAATAACAGTTTTATTCTTTAAATAAAATATTTTTTTAAAACTTTGTATATAGCATGGGGAAGTGTGAAATCTCTCTTCATAAGGGAAGATATTTTACTTTTGTGGATCTCACCACAAAACTTTTCTCTCTTCCCTATTTTCATTCATCAACCAGACACATCAAAAGTTACGTTTCTCTTCCACTTCCATCCTCCCCACTTCTCTCCTCCCATTTTCTATTCAAACAAACAATGGCTAGGTTTGGATCCCATGACTTTAGGACGAAAAAGTTATCTGTCTTTTTTTCTATCTCTTTCTTTATTCATTATCTCTCTCATCCTTATCTCTCCATTTTAATCATTATTCTCTCTCCTCTACATACAAAAAGTCACAATGTCTTTCTCTCCCCTCTTTTCACTCCACTCTATTTTTAAATAGTAAAACAAAGAAGATTTATTTTAAAATATTAAGTAATGATATTTGTATATCATTTTCTTTATAGTATTCTTACACTATTTTTTCAAGCAATAAAATAAGAAAAACACATAGTTTAACATACTCTTTCTCGACATCTTTTATATGTATCTTTTATTTCCTAAATAAGTAACATACATTTTGATTTATCAAAAAATAAATTCCTGAATAAGTAAAGTGCAAACATCCAAAAAATACATACAAATTAATATCATTTTTTTTTTCAAAATATTATGTTGATCATTCTTTTCTGAAAATGGATCTTTTCATACGGCCTTTTATATGACATATAAGTTTTGATTATAATTAGAATATACTAATATAAGTTCATGTTTGGGACTGTGGTGAGGCCGACCAAAAACATGGTGGATGGAGATAGGGCACATTAGGATACGTAAATAATTTAATTAAACGTTTAAGTAATAAATTTTTTTTAAATAAATTAAGAATATCCTTTTTTTATGAGCTTTTTTAATAAATTTATTGAAATAAAATAAAAACAAATTTATAAAAATATCACTAATTATTTTTATAAATTATTTATATAAATTTATTTTTATAAATCATTCTCATAAACTTTTTTAAACACATTTCTAATAGTGGAAGCTAGACAAAACATACAACTTCCACTATGAATAAAAAATTTACAAAGCTATCATTTCACTGTAATTTTCATGTCAACCGTAATTCTCAAACCTGTTACCAAACGCATGCTAAAATCTCTTCATATCTATCTTTCTTATCCGCGCCTGTCATATGAAAAATTACATGAAATGATCGATTCCTATCTTTTCCAACAAAAAAAGGTATAAAAGACAGTGGAATAATGTGATGGGTGCAAATAAGGCAAACAATCCAACTTTTTTTTTTTTGATTTCATTGGTATCTCCCGATTGTGTAAAATTTATTTATGTTATTAATCGATTAGAAATTCTCATATTAATAAAAATGATTAATTTTTATCCTAACTATCTTAAAAGTCAATTATACCGCCAATTAAGGATTAATCGAATAGTAAGCATCTCGACCCAATAAAGAGAAGAATGTAATTTCGAATCCTAATGACAACACTCTAATTGAAAGGTTATGAAAATTAAGGATTAATTTCCTGTTCTAAACAACCTATCGAGAATTAGATCCATAATCAGTATAAAAGAACGAAACTTGTGAAAATACCTTAAGATGTTACTGAGAAAACAAAGATCCTAATTATGATTATTGATAAAAAAAATTATTTATACTCATAATTTTTGATTGATTTACGGAATAAAAAAATTTATAATATGCATAACAATTAAACGTTTTTTTTATCGTCTTAAATGGTGGTGGTTCTCACGTGAGACACTTGGGAGGACGTGTTTTTTGGTGAATCTTGGGAGGACGTTTGGCCTCAAAGAAAAAGAGTAAATGCTTATGTTTATCTTTAAGAAAATATGCGCCTCTTAATTTAGTTTTAAGAAATGAAACATTTTAGCTTCATATCTAAGAATCTTAAATGACCGTTAAAATAGTTGTTGATAGAGATTAATATATTTTTAATGTTTTTTATTAGATTAAAATACTTTTTTTTTTTTTTGTTCCTTAACTTATTTTTTATTTTCAATTTGATCTTTTAACTTGTAAAAGTTTTAATTTGGTCCCTTAACTTGTCTCTGTAAGTTAGTCCTCTCAGTTAATGACAAACAAAAGTGATGGAAGTATCATACATGTTAACAATTTAAATGACCAATTTGAAACTTATTTAAGAGTTAAAGAATGAATTTGAAACTCATATAAAAGTTAAGGGATCAATTTGAACCTTATTAATAATTTAAATGACCAATTTGAAACTCATTTGTTTATGTTATTGATGAAAATAATTAACTTGTCTTAACAGAGACTAATTAAAAAATCAAATTGAGATTTTTAAAAGTTAAGGATCAAATTAAAACTAAAAAAATACGTTAGAGGACAAAAATGTATTTTAGCAAAATGAACCAATTGGATTGATATTGGAGATTCTTGAAAACTAAGGTGAGACTTTTCACGATTTTTCATTTTTCACACACATTTTTGTTAGAGACAAATCTGATTACATTCACTCAAAAAACATATCTTCTGGATCATTATACAATGCATAATAGGAGGAATATAATATGACTATATGACTATACTTACCAAGACATATTAATGAAAAATGTGTCATATGAGCATCATCATATGTTAAATAGTAGGTTAGAAAGGGTTCCGTTCCAAGTGGCATTTCCCCATCCATACGGGTTGCACCCAATTCGTTTATTAAAAGCTTCCTCTCTTCCCAATATTTTTCTGTTTTCAGGATTTTCACTTTCACAGAGACCTGTCCCTTTCGGTTTTACTTGATTCCGTCAGAATTTTTCTAACCCAGACGAGAATTTGGACTTTGAATTTGGATTCTTTTGGACTGTTTTCTAGTAATAATAGTGCTTGGTGCCCATGTATAAGGTGCAGGCCACCTCATACGACAATGTGCCCGCAACCGCAATAGAATTAAGTGTAGACATGTAGAAACTAGATAATGAGATGAAATTAATTATAAATTATAGAAAAAAATATATTATTCTTTATTAGCATTTAGTTCGCAAATACAATGGGATGAAACTAAATGTTTTATTCTGTTTTCTTTGATTCCTGTTACAAATAAGAGGATCCATCGAAAGAGAATAGAAAATTTATTAAATGTGTTTGATTGATAAAGTGTAAAATGATATAAATGGTAAAAGTAATACAAATAAGCCACGTAGAGTGATTTATATACTAGTAGCTAATATACCTATATTTGTAACAATTCCACTTCTTTTAATGGAACTAAAATATTTCACTTTTTAAAGTCTCATTTTTTTTTTTTTGGTTTTTTAGACTATCTTTTGCGCATAACTGTGAAGACTAATCCCACAAGGTATTGGATGACATTGAAGGGTTGACATCTTTCAACCAGATTTTCTCCATACATAAGAGCCAAAGATCGAATTTCTGACCACTTACTTAAGACGTTCAAGCCCATTACTACTTGAATCAATCACATGTTGGTTGTCATATAGAGATCTAATTATAAATTATACCAAATATAAAATAAAACTCATATGTTTTGTTCTACACTAGTTTGACACGTCAACCAAATTTTATTTTTTATAATCATGTTATAGGTACGAAGTATCCACCACTGTTAAGTGACTAATCTCCGTCGGGGAACCTGTTGGACACACAAGTTGAGTTCTCCCCTCCCAACCAGCTTTTGTCCCAACCAAAAGTTATTTGGCATTTCTTTATATCTATCTTTTAAAAAACTAATTTATCCCAAATTATCTATCATTTGAGATTATTAAGAAATTATTAATTAGGTTTTTCCAAATTTATCTTATATCATTTTAACTAAACCAATAACTACATATAAATTCATAATTGACTTTTATAATTTCCTATGAAAAGGTACTTCTACTTTCTAATGGAATAAATTGTTTCCGTGCTTCTGAGCAATGCATGTTCTTCTCCTACATACTGTCCGTTTGGTTTAGATTTGATAGAATTAACTTTAAAAGAATTGATTTAAAAAAAAAATTGAGTTTAAAAAAATTAATTTGTGTATGGTAATGATATTTTAAAAGTCAATTTAAAAGAATTGATTTTATTTGGATGATAAAGTAAAATCAATTTTGAGATATAAATATAAAGAATATTGTGGATCCCATATCTAAAATCAATTATTCTCAACGGAAAAGCTAGAAATTCTTACTTATCTTAAAATCAATTCTACCCAACTTAGAATTGATTTTATTGAACGCTAAATTTAAAACAAACACATTCCGAATCCTAAAATTACTTTTATTGAAAGTAAACGTGACCAAACAGGCACTAACAGTTTCTGTTATACAGATTAAAGATTTTGGAAGAAACCATATTTAAGGTACAAACACCAGAGTAGGAAGCTATGTGTGACTTAATGGAAGATCAAACCTGTGACTGGAAACAGCTGAGCTGTGGTCCTTAAACCTTTGATGTAGTATGATTGTTTGTCCCTTTGAATGTAATCCAGGTCACGTTGAATGAGATGTATGAGCATGCACGAACATTCATGGAATCTAAAACCTCAAAGGAACAATATAGCAGAGGATGAGAAGCCGACATGCGCTGGACAGGTAGTGTACCTTAAAGGACGGACAAATAGAAAAGGCTCTCGAGTCAAAACCAAGTGTAGCAGGTACATTTGATCCATTAGGTTATCTCCGATTCTTATGCCTAATTGTGTTTCTTAACACACGAACCAATTCTTAAAAATGGTAAAAATTTTACCATTAAAAAACATGGTGAGGTTCTTAAAATTCTTGTATAAGAATTCCAATCTTAGATTAAAAAATAATTATAAAAGGGAAAGAGAAATAATGGAAGGAAAAGAAAAAAATGAGACCCACTAAAAGTAAATTAACCCAAGATGGACTCTACCATTAAAGTGAAAACTAACAAGTTCTCAAATCCTACTTAAAAATTAAAAGAGTTAAGAATCCAAATTGGATTCTATGATTGAAGATGGTCTTATTTAACCATCATTGCATCACGGCTGAGAATTATACTCACGGTGAAAACTGAACCTAGAAGACGATGTGGGAGAGCGTCACAGCTTAATCACTACGTACAAGTGTCATAGCTTAATTACCACATTTAGCTTAATTACCCATGCAGTCGTAATGAACCCACCCAACAAAAAATCCAGCATACAGGAGCATGTGACTGAAATTCAGTGCGAAGTTTTTGCCGTTTTGCCTTACAAGCGTACAAACTGAACGTGGGTGTGAACTTTTTCTTAATTCTCAGTTCTTATCCGCTAGTAGAATAAGATAACCACAGGGACTTGTATATGCTCATAAATTAGCTAAAACATCAGAACCAAAACAGCAGACCTGTCATTTGAATCCCGAAGTATAGAATTGCAGATTCACACATCAGAGAAAGCAACTCAACACAATTTACAAATCAATCTCAACCGCATCAGCAGATAATAACACTCTGGTGGAGTGGTACAGTCAGTCGAGCACTATAAATAGCAAAAATCTGATTGACCCCATGTCAGTGTTTACAATTACATTTAAATCACAGAAATAATCCTGAGAAAAAAACAAACCCACATTAAAAACTACTCCCTACTGCCAGAAGGTATGACAAATCCACTCCACCCAGCACAGCACATGCCAAAAACATTTCATATAAGATCAGCAACATTCATTGGCATTTCATCAATCTGAGTACTGTAATATTGCTCAATATCTCTCAAGATCTTGATATCATCACTCTTAACAAAGTTGATTGCAACACCCTGCAAACCATGATCAGGGCCAACTATAAGTATATGTGTATTTGTGTGTGTATATAATACAGCAATAGAGCAGGAAACCAAATGAGAGTAAAGGAGTACAAGAAGGACATTGGAATAAACAGAAAGCCTCTCAAAATCCCAAGTGCAGAATATAGTTTCTGATGTGAAAATCAGAATAAGTGACTACTCAAGACGCGAGTCAATACAGTTTAACTAGTTTAAACATTCCATCTACCTTGCGTCCAAAACGTCCAGACCGGCCAATTCGATGAATGTAAAGCTCTCGATTATTTGGAAGGTCATAATTGATAACTAGAGAAACCTGAAAACAGAAGCCAATGTATGCATCAATATCAACAATTAATTTTCTGCATAAAATTCAAAAGGAATTAACGGAAGTATTTCTCAATGAGTTTTAATTGATATAATCAAATTGATGTTGGAAAAAATCCATTTGTACGCATTTCTTAACGAAAAGCAAAATGCTTTTATATTAGCCCATACCTTCACCCTGCCCAAGACATAAAAACACACAGACAGGGTACACCATTAAGACCAATATCTAACATTCTAACTGAAAGAACATCAAATATCAACTGTCAAATGATCAGAAAATGAACCAGAGATTCAGTGTTACAATCAGAACGCTCAAATTTTGTGAAAGTGCCTAAAATTTAAAATCCCAGGCAAGGTTGTTATGATCGTGTTTTTTTCTTGTAAGATCGTGCAATGATTTACATCAGGTTCAGCAATTCCAATCCCGATTAAAACTTGGAGAAGCTGGACCAAGCTGGGTTGAAGCTCATAGGCTTGGTGAAATCAGATGTTTTTTACTGATCCCAGTGAACAGAAATTTCGGGTTGCAGCAACCCATTTTCGAAGAAAACAGGTGAGCCCAACTGAACCCTTGCCTTACTTCAGCCCCCTTTATTTCGTTTACGACCTCATTTCAGCCCAATCTGAACCCATTCAACCTCATTATCTCCCCACAAATCCTTGTGCGACGAGTAACAAAGCTGTGACAGTGGCGAGCTGCAACGGTACAACCTGGACAGTAATGGCTGAGAGGGATCCGAAGTTGATTGTTAAGGGCTTGTGGCAGTGGCAGTGGCAGACGAAAGTGGATTTTCGTCTTTTCGAGCAAACTTTTCGAGCATCATTGCTCTGTTGTTAAGTGTTTTGTTTGGCTCTGTTCCCATCTATGTATTTGGTTTGAATTTTACTGTTTGTTCTGTTTCCATCTCTGTTTCAGTGGTTTGGTGTGGGTTGCTCTGTTGGTGTGATTTGGTTTGGGTGAAAATGTTGTGGTGATTATGACTTGTGAGTTGAAGCCACTTGATGTTAGTTGTGATTATGAGTATTTTTATGCTTAATTGTGTCATTTTATATGGCTATATATCCACACACATGGAGTTACTTAGGCGAGAGTTGAGGGCGTGAAAAAAATTAATCTTGATCATTCAATTTTTAAATGAATGGTTCAAATTAGATTTAAGTAAAATCAATGTTGACCATCCATGTATGGTCGTATGTTCAAGATTAATTTTTCTCCTGCTCTCATTTCTCACTAGATATGCCCCCTATATAATAAATATATGTGTGTTTAGATATAAATTTATATTTTTGGTAGAATCTTACAATCCGTGTTATGATCCCACCTTTACGCTTCTCCCTCATCCTATGTAAGATCTCAACTTTGACAAACTTGATGCTGTTAGGGCCCATTAACACCCTCCAAACACTATTACAGTATTACTTATTGTCGATGGTCTAAATAATCATTATATTCCTTGATATACTAAGATTATTTGTCTACTTCTCTGCAAGTCAGCAATTATTTGCTACATTTTCAACTAAGAAGCAGAAACACAAACTAAAACACCAAATACAAAGTTCTGATTGATGACATGTTAGAGATGCATTTCCTAATTCATACAGTAACTGAATCACATACTCTGCGCATTGTACAGGAGATTAGAAATGTGAATTCAATAGAGGCACAAATAAAAGAAAAACAAAATACAGAAAGGAAGATAGGAGTAGCAACTTGCCTGCTGTACATCAAGGCCACGAGCCCAAACATCTGTTGTTATTAGCACACGGGTTGTACCAGCACGAAACTCTGCCATAATTGCATCTCTTTCTTTCTGAGGCATGTCCCCGTGCATTGATGAGACAGTGAAATTATTGTTACGCATTTTTTCAGTTAACCAGTCCACCTGTTCCAAAGGATATAAATATTTGATAAAATGATCACAATGAGCAAATACAGAAAGATAGTACAGAATCTAACAATCTACAATTTACTATATGTTCAAGGTGAGATGAAATGGAAGGTTTAACCTATGAAGCCTTGACAGTATTCATTTACCTTTCGCTTAGTGTTGCAGAATATAACAGCTTGAGTGATAGTAAGAGTATCATAAAGATCACACAGAGTATCAAACTTCCATTCCTCCCTCTCGACTGCAACAAAAAATTGCTTGATGCCCTGACATTTGGGGTGTGATAATTGCATCAATATCCAGTTAAAACTCAAACGGCACTAAGATAATGAAAAAAATTGCTTACCTCCAGTGTCAACTCATCACGTTTTACAAGGATCCTTACAGGATCTGTCATGAACTTATTTGTAATCTCCAATATTTCATGAGGAAGGGTAGCAGAAATCAAGACAACCTACAAGAAAAGAAATTAATGATTAAGATACCTGGGACTACAATATTCTTCAAATACTAATCAAGCTTTGGAAAGTTATATCACAGCACAGAACAGCAAATAAATACAGACAAGATTGTTCCACAAGTCTTACAGCAAGGGCAATATGCACATAGATTACTCAAGTAACTAGCACCAAGGACCCAAAAGATGTATCCAGTTAGTTTATAAACTAAACCTCAAAAATGAACTTTTGAGTAATTGGACCATCATAAGTTTAATCCAAATAAAGTCGACAAGAATTATAAAAATCTAGAAAAATCTCCTTATCTAGCTACTTCATTTAAGAAAGGTGCAGCAATCAAATGATTAGTGGTGGCTGCTTATTGTGGAGAGAAGTGGCAGCTGTATTATTTGGTCAAATCAAAAAATCAATTTCAACACTCACACCCCTGATTTTTAGGTGCTTATTTTTCAATGATTTAAAATTTGAACTCCTCAAAATCATACGCAAACAAATCTTCAAAACGCCTTGAAGAGGCTTTAGGTTTCTCATATTCCCAGTCATCAGAATCCCATTATTCCTTCAATTTCTGGTCTGAATCATTGCCAGAGTTTCTTCTCCCTTCATTGTCACACCTTTATATGATGTCAAGCCACTAGATCCGGTTTTCAAACAGGCATGCACACACACCTCACTGTATCCCCATTCATTAGTGAAATTCTTCTGATTTGGAATTTGTGTTTGTTTCATCATAATTTTTGTTTATTTTCATACCTTATACTACACCAAAGACTTACTATTAGTATGCACCTCAGTTTGAATTAACATATAACAAGATTATGAATTGCAGATATTTGAACTCCTCAAAATCATACGCAAACAAATCTTCAAAACGCCTTGAAGAGGCTTCAGGTTTCTCATATTCCCAGTCATCAGAATCCCATTATTCCTTCAATTTCTGGTCTGAATCATTGCCAGAGTTTCTTTTCCCTTCATTGTCACACCTTTAGATGATGTCAAGCCACTAGATCCGGTTTTCAAACAAGCATGCACACACACCTCACTGTCTCCCCATTCATTAGTGAAATTCTTCTGATTTGGAATTTGCGTTTGTTTCATCATCATTTTTGTTTATTTTCATTGTCACACCTTATACTACACCAAAGACTTACTATTAGTATGCACCTCAGTTTGAATTAACATATAACACGATTTTGAATTGCAGATATTTCATTCTAAACATTAGCGGAGGTGAGGGTGTCAAGGGAGAGAGAACCTGAAGGTCTGGTGGGAGATATCTATACACATCATAAATTTGATCTTTAAACCCTCTGCTCAACATTTCATCAGATTCATCCTGTCATTAAAAAAAAAGTATGACATGGTCCTCGACACAATCAGCATGACAGAGCATAAAATAAAAATGCTATCAAGTATCAGCAAGTGAAAGTATAACAAACCTACCAGAACTAGCAACTTGATAGCTCTTGTGCGCAATGTTCTCCGTTTGATCATGTCACAAACTCGGCCAGGAGTTCCAGATACCACATGAACTCCATACTCAAGCTTCCTTATATCTTCTCCCACACTTTTACCCCCAATACATGCATGTGCTTGTATATTTATGAAGTCCCCAATAGCCAATATAACCTTTTCAGTCTGTGAAGCCAGTTCCCTTGTAGGCGACACGATTAAGGCCTGCACCCTGTACAGAAATTGTAAAATGCAAACCATAAGATAATAAATTAATAATAAATATAAAAAAGTCTGTTCAGACTTCGGAGTGGAATTGCCAAGTCTTTAAGGGAATGGCCTTTCCCCTAAATTTGCTTAGGGACAGGATTATGTTCTTAGCTTCTCCTAGGTGTTTGACCCATGGATGTTTGTGATTAAGCTGCCTCTCATTAAAATATCTTGTTAGTCTGATAGGTTGAGAGCTTTCGAGGGTTCATACTTCACACTAACATCAAATCACTTGTCAGCCTTAAAAAAATAATTCCCCATGTGTGTTTGAATTAGCTTATGGGGCTTTTGAAGAGGTCATAACCCATTTTGCTTGGGCAACTTGGGCCATTTTCATACAAGTGGTCTTTGACCCCGGTGGAAAAGTTGAAACAAAGGGAGTATCAAATTCCAATAATAATTGTTTGTTTTCAACTTCCATTAAAATAAAACTCATTTCTTGTATTGTGATGTAGGACTCAAAGTCTTCAAATTCGTGGATGAATTTCTTCAAGAAGGAGGGGATGATATGATCATGGAAAGCTACCAAGAAGATTTCTCCACTAGTTTTAGGACTTTGTAATAGAATAGGAAAATATGTAATAAAAGTAGGACTTTGACTTTTTGTAGTTTGACTTTTTTTAGAACTTTGACTTTTTGGACCTTGACTTGTAATTGGGCCAAGATGAAGTCATCAAGGCCCACACTTCATGATAGGTGCGCATCGCCATGTGGGCTTAGGATCCATGCGCTAGTTTCCCTCTCATTTTGGGGGAACCATATAAATACCTCTTTGTAAGCCATTTGAATCATAATGTGAATTTTAGGAATTTGTCTCATACTTGAGATTAGAGAGAGTTGAGAGAGAAAGTCTCCTCTTGAAGGTTCTAGAGTAGAACCTTGTAATTCTCATCAAGAGCTTCATACTCTTGTGGCGGATCTTCCTTGAGCTTATCACTCCATCTAATCCATGGAGTTATGGCGCTTTCTTCCATTTCCCTTCCCCTTCATCTTTTCCCTTTCTTTTTGAAGTCTTGTTGCCTCACGCCTAAAGCCTTAGGCTTATCCTAGTTTCCACGCATTTTTGCTTTATTTTTGCTTAAGAATTGTGGATCCTTGATACTTGTGATTTGATGATCAAGCTTAGGCTTGAGGTGGAGCTAGTTCTCTAAATTTTCCTCAAGATTATCAAAGATGACCAACTTTGGATTTCCCTCCAATTTTAGTTTGAATTTTCATTTCAATTATGGATCAATTCTCCTAGAACGATCCTACATTCAATAGATCCACTTTGGATCATAACAGGTTGAGAGCTTTCAAGGGTTCATACTTCACACTAACATCAAATCACTTGTCAGCCTTACAAAAATAATTCCCCATGTGTGTTTGAATTAGCTTATTTTGTGTTCAAAATAGCTTACGATCAAAACCTTACTAAGAGAGCTTTTGAGAAAATGCAAATTCTTCCTAGAATTTAAGCAAATCCAATCATGCTGATTTTGTTTAAAAACATTGAAACCCCTTCTTATTGTGTCTTTGTATTAGCTTATTCTGTCTTCAAAACAGTTTATAATCAAAACCTAACTGAGAAAGTTTAAAAAATAAAAAATAACGTTTTCCCCTATAAATTAATCTGAACTAGACATGCACTTAGTCTTTAAAAAAATAAATCCACCAATAAGGCCTAACACAGTTGGTAGATAGAATAGCTAGGTTCTTTAAACATGATATTAGGAGTTCCATTAATGTCACGGAAAAGGCTTTGTTGGGAAAGGCAAAACCTACTTATGTGACATCTACGTTTCAAAAGACATTAGTCTCTGACTATTGGCTGGGTATACCTTGGTGCACAAAAAAAAATCCTCTCATTCAAAAAACCAAAGAAAAACCCTAATCTAGAAATTAAACCCCAAAGTACACTTTTTTTTTTTTATTCTGACGAAAGCTAAGACAAACACAGTAACAAACATACATACATAGACACGCACACATATAAATAAAGAAAATTGAATTGAAATTGAAAAGATATGATAAGAAAATAACATACTCTCTCACGGAGGTATCGACGAGCTGGCAGACAGTGAGGGCGATCATGGAGGTTTTTCCGGTTCCGGACTGGGCCTGGGCGATGACGTCACGGCCCTGTATGATTGGCGTCACGGCCCGTTGCTGTATGGCGGAGGGTTTCTCGAAACCGTATTGGTAGATCCCTCTCAGCAGATCGTCCTTTATTCCCATCTCCTCGAAGCTCGCTATTGCCTTTACCCCTTCCGTCGTCTCAAACTCCGCATCCTCCGCCGCCAAAGCCGCCCTACGCCGGTTCGCCGGCACCACAGACGTCGTCGCCATCAAGGATTCTTGGTTTGCTTAGCTGGTGGTTGTGGAAGAAGGAATCGAGGATTGATTTCTTTCTTGCGTGTTTTGAATTTGGGGTTTTTCTGCCCTAGAAAAAGGGTAGCTGGAACATAATCCATATAGGCTTCAGGCCCATAATACCGCCTTTGTTGGGTTATTCGTTTGTGTTTGGGCCAATCTTCGATTTAATAATTGGGCTTGGGTATTCCAAACTAGACAGAACTGTTGAAAAAAATAAAAACAAAACTAACTAGTGGTCCTTGAAAAGTAAGGATTCTTGATAATACAAAATGAAAGTGAATGAACAAGTGTCTCACTTTTCAAGAGTGCATTTGGATTCGTGTTGAGTTCAACCACTTCGTGAATCTAACCTCTAAAGTGATTTTTCAACGCCAATCCAAAGTATTATTGGTGTTGACGTTAAATCCAACATTAATTTAAGCACACATTAAGTCTTTATCTTCTATTCTATTTATAAAATATCCAAACATACAACAAAATCAAAATATTATGTTTTCTCTTGTTTTAAGGTTAACTTGTTTTTAATATATTTATTTCTAATATAATTTAAAATATATGAAAAATCTTAATTCACAAGAATTACTTCCTTAATGCTTGAATTTTACATGTTAATATTTTAATCAAGGTGAAAAACACAACTCTTCTCACATATCACTCATTAGTTTACATAACTTACATTTCTTTTTCATAAAAAAAAGAGTTAACACAACTCACATTTACCTATGTAACATAAACGAAACATAAATATGAAAAAAATGAGGTAAAACTAATTATATGTAAATGATAAAGATTGAAAAGGATTTAATGTTGCTGTGGAAAAAAAAAACTTGAACCTCACCCCCCCCCCCCCCCAAAAAAAAATCTTGCTTTGGAGTACCGAAGTGGGGAACAAGCAACCATTTACAAAAGACCACGTATACATTTCCCGAGCCATATCCTCTCTCTACTATTATCCCGTTCCCGAACCTTGACCTTCTACATTCTCACCTCTCTCTCTCTGATTCTTCGTTTTGAGGTATGTGGGTTCTTCATTTTCCCTCCAATTTTTATTAATAATTTGATTATTGGGGTTGTTAATGGTGGACCCTTTGAGCTAAAGATTTTATATTTGAAGTTATATCTTACCCCCAATTGAACTGGGACTTGCTTACATTTTCAGAAATTCTCAGAAAGGCATGTACCCATTGGCAATTATTTTTGTTCTTATATGTGTGTGTGTGTATTAAAGCAAATGTGGATTTATTCTTTGCTCGTTGGTTCAAAGGTGATTAGTGCTTTGAGTTAAAAAAAACTGCTGTCACTTGTACATCTAGTGCTTCTTAATTGTTCAGTTTGTATCAGGATATGCTGTCACTTGGCGCTTGTAGATTTTATAATCCTATTCTCCACTAAATTTGTCATGATTTCTCCTGTTGAATGGCATGGTAGAAGAAGAATTGCCACAAGCTAATAAATGAAGTCATTAAAATATTAGATTATCTTTATATCATCGTATATATGATTTCATTCACCAAGAAAGGAGAGAAACAAAAAAATTAGAGTTTATGCAATAACTTTCATCATGCTGTACATCTTACTGTCATGATTATAATTTGTCGTCATATCGAAGGTTGCTCAAAGTTCTAAAATTAGCTTCTAGCATGATCTGTCCATCTGATCATTGTGCTTTGTTTCTGTTCTTCCTACAGCTTGTTACTTTTTATATCCAGAAATTTCCTAAGGGCACAACTTATATAGATGATATTCTTTTTTTGGTGGTATAGATTGAATTTACTGTGTATGTTTGTGTGATAAAAAATTAGTTGACAATCACAAATGGTATTTATTCAATATTTCTTTTCCTGTTAATCAGTGAACTAATTAGTGTTTGATAACTCATATTTTGGATACTCTTTTTGATACAGATGGCAGCCTCTCTGGCATGTCTTGTTGGGACTGGTTTATCTACACACAGTAATAAAATAACTTTCAACAAGGACTTCAATGGAAGATATCTCTTTTCATCTCGTACACTTTCATCATTGAATAAGGAATCAAAAGCAGTACCCGTTAAGGCATCCTTAGATCAAAAGATGCATGAAGGGAGAAGACAATTTCTGAAATTGTTGAATGCGGGAGTTGGCTTACCCACATTATTGGGAAGTGGGAAAGCTTATGCTGATGAACAAGGGGTTTCCTCCTCCAGAATGTCTTATTCCAGGTTTCTTGAGTATTTGGACAAGGATAGAGTTAAAAAAGTGGATCTGTTTGACAACGGAACCATAGCTGTTGTAGAGGCTGTTTCTCCTGAGTTGGGTAATAGGGTGCAGCGAGTGCGAGTTCAACTTCCTGGACTTAGCCAAGAGCTCCTTCAGAAATTCAGGGAAAAGAATATTGACTTTGCAGCTCATAATGCCCAAGAAGAGTCAGGTTCTCTGTTATTTAACCTGATTGGGAATCTGGCTTTCCCTCTAATCTTGATTGGAGGGTTGTTCCTTCTCTCAAGACGATCACCTGGAGGGATGGGTGGTCCTGGTGGGCCTGGCTTTCCTCTTGCTTTTGGTCAATCTAAAGCCAAGTTTCAAATGGAACCAAATACAGGAGTGACATTTGATGACGTTGCTGGCGTGGATGAAGCCAAGCAGGATTTTATGGAGGTGGTAGAGTTTCTGAAGAAGCCTGAGAGATTTACTGCTGTTGGGGCTCGCATACCAAAAGGAGTTCTTCTTGTTGGTCCTCCAGGAACTGGGAAGACGCTATTAGCCAAGGCTATTGCAGGTGAAGCAGGTGTCCCATTTTTCTCAATCTCAGGTTCGGAGTTTGTTGAGATGTTTGTTGGTGTTGGCGCTTCTCGAGTCCGTGATTTATTCAAGAAGGCCAAAGAGAATGCTCCTTGCATTGTTTTTGTTGATGAAATTGATGCCGTTGGAAGGCAAAGAGGTACTGGAATTGGCGGAGGGAATGATGAAAGAGAACAGACCCTTAACCAACTTTTGACTGAAATGGATGGGTTTGAAGGTAATACTGGTATCATTGTCATTGCAGCAACTAACAGGGCTGATATTCTTGACTCTGCTTTATTGAGACCAGGACGGTTTGATAGACAGGTCAGATTATATTAGGAAATGCTTAATGCATTTATTAATGTGTAAACCGCTGAACATACTGCTTTTGCAGGTAACCGTTGATGTTCCAGACATACGGGGAAGGACTGAAATCCTGAAGGTTCATGGTAGCAATAAAAAGTTTGATGCTGATGTTTCTCTTGAGGTAATTGCAATGCGAACACCCGGTTTTAGTGGAGCAGATCTGGCAAATCTCTTGAATGAAGCTGCTATATTAGCTGGTCGGCGTGGAAAGACTGCAATTTCATCCAAAGAGATTGATGATTCTATTGATAGAATTGTGGCTGGAATGGAAGGAACAGTGATGACAGATGGGAAGAGCAAAAGTTTAGTGGCATATCATGAAGTTGGGCATGCCATTTGTGGGTAAGTAAGAAATTAGGCTGTAGTTTTGTCTTTCAAGTAAATGTTGTCTGGGATTGCAATGTGAACAATATGTTGTTGCCTTCATGCTTTCATGTTACACTTGTATATGAGCGCAAGCCAGAAAAAATATAGTTAACTAATAGGAATGAATCCTATCTTTCAAAGGGAGACTGGTATATTCAGCAAGAAACATAAAAAAAGAAATACAGAAAATAAGAGCAAGAGCTCCCAGCTATGGAGTAACCTCCTAGCCCCAAGCTTTCAGCCAGAAAAACAGAAAAGTGACACAATGCTCTCAACGTGATTCTTCCCCTCCTTGCAACAGTTTCATTTTCTCTTTCCTCTTACTAACTAACCCCCTCCCACACTCACACTTCCAGCACTCTTGCTAATTTGGTTTGGGGCTATGGGAATAAACCTGTAGGACCTTGGGCCTAGCTTTACCCATATGAGGAGCTTTTGGATCCTCATTCCCATATTAACATTTAGAAGCTGTTTTCGTAAACAATTCCCAGAAAGTTGTTCTGAAACATCTAACTGCCCTTGCAGAACTTTGACTCCAGGTCATGATCCTGTACAAAAGGTAACCCTAGTTCCTCGTGGGCAAGCTCGTGGTCTCACTTGGTTCATTCCTTCTGACGACCCTACTCTGATCTCGAAACAACAACTCTTTGCAAGAATTGTTGGTGGACTAGGTGGTAGAGCTGCAGAGGAAATTATTTTTGGTGAACCTGAGGTTACAACTGGAGCAGCTGGTGATTTGCAGCAAATAACCAGTTTGGCTAAACAGGTAATTGTTCATTGACATTATTTGCCGTTTGGTCATATTACATCTCCCTCGTTTTCTTTCTTTTGTTTTGGTGGGGTGAATGTTCTTAGTATTCCTTACCCTACTGAATTGGTAATCTAATCTCAGTTTGGCTATACTTTGCCAGGGCATTTGTTTTGGTTTTTTTTTTTTTCTTTAATTGATTGGTGAGACCTGAATGAGGCCACGTCAAATGATTTTTTTCAACACAATATTTGAAATAATGATATTTTCCTTTTTGAAGGGATGAACTTTTAATCTTTGTTATAAAAAAAATCTCTTTATTTTCCTACATTTGTGACACCTGTGCTTCAATAAATGTAAATGATACTCTTGCAGATGGTAACCACATTTGGAATGTCAGATATCGGTCCTTGGTCACTTATGGATGCCTCAGCTCAAAGTGGAGATGTCATCATGAGAATGATGGCAAGAAATTCAATGTCAGAAAAGCTTGCTGAAGACATCGATGATGCTATCAAGAGGATCTCAGATGAAGCATATGAAATTGCATTGAGCCATATAAGGAACAACCGTGAGGCGATTGATAAGATTGTGGAAGTCCTACTGGAGAAGGAGACAATGAGCGGAGATGAATTCCGCGCCCTCCTGTCAGAATTTGTTGAAATTCCAGCTGAAAACCGGGTCTCTCCTTCAACTCCTTCACCAGTTGTTGTTTGAATAGGCTATATGTTAATTCAATGTAGTGTAGCTCTCTACATACTAAATTTTTATCAAACTGTAAAATATTTGTAATATACCCTCCTCTCCAAATTTTTGGATAACAAAAGATCCTAGCTTCCCCCCTGCTTATGTTGACAACAGAAAATATATACCGAAGCGCAAATGTTTCCTTACGGTTATTATATTATGTACTTTAGTTAACACTAATGAAATGTTAATAATACCTATTGTATCATTGGAACTGGTGAGATGTAATGTTTAGTTTGAGTGCAAATGTGTTGTACATGTGAGTTCTTTCATGTAGGGCACCACTGCTAAGGAGTGCCAACTTAATATTGTTGGATATCCATTTGTTGTAATGGTGGTAAGGATAAGCTTTGGTAGCATGATGATCTTTCAAGTGTTGAGGGAGACACTAGCTGCAGGTTATAGAAGAAGCAGGAATGGACTTGATTGATAGTTGGATTGGGAGAGAGGAACTCAAAACTGATGAATTAGGGAAGGGTTTACTCAAGTAATTAATGGAATGATTTGATAGAGTTTAAAGTGTCATCAAAGTCAAATAATTCTGTGTAATAAAAACTATAATTTTTTCTCCACAACTATTGATCCTGTTGATGTTTCATGAATAGACCAGAGCAACGGTAAGTGATGTAGAAAGCTTTGGATTTGATCCTATTAATGTTTTCATGAATGGACAAGAGGCAGAGCAATCTTGGGCAAATATAGGAAGTCTCTTGGACTGTATTAGGCGCATACAGGAATCAGTAAGGAGTGATTGAACTGAGAAATTTTTGTATACACCTAGTGCACACAAGTTGTGTATCTTAGCTCAATCGGATACACAAGAAATAGCAGGAGAGTGGTAGAACTAGAAACTTTTATAAACACCTATGCACACAAGTTGTGTATCTTAGATCAATTAATACTAAATGGTGACATAAATTTGTGTTATACAAATATTTTTATATTTTAAAATGATAAAAATATCACTTGATAATTAGTTTAGTACACCCATGTATATTAAGTGTATATACGAATCTTTCACATAATTTTAACACACAAGTTTATATCAAATTGTTAGCACTATCATTCGATGGCTATAGCAGACAGGTTATAAACAACTTAGTTGTGATTGATTATTTAATGGTTTAACTTATAAATAATTTACTACTACCCCATCATTTATTATTATTGATGAAAGACACTTTCTATAATCTGAATATGACTACTTCTCCATCGGATCCTAGCTGTGCTAACTTTTCCACATAATTAGATACCATATTTTAAATAGTGCCATTTACAATAATAATAATAATAATAATATCTATATAGGATTGTGAGAATGAGTCCTCCATATTTAATGCGGAGACCTACTATTCGCTAGTATTTGGTAGGAGAGGAGCAGCTGACGAATTTGAAACTGCCAATAAAATTATAGAACAAGATAAAAAAACACAAAGGAAGACACCCATGGAAAGCACCTGCCCTAAATAGATCTGTTCGTGACACATTTACAAATTCCAATTTATACTGTTCAGCATTTTCCTTTAATGATTCATCTAAATTATTGAGGTTCAAGTTCTCTGAATTGTTAACCAACTAGTCCATTCATATATTATTATATTGAATAATGTAAATGAGTATTCTTTAAAAAAACAAAAAAATAATTTATATTAAAAATTTAAATATATTATATCTTTAAATATTAAATACATCAATTTTTAATAAAAAAAATTATTTTTTTATTTCTTTAATGAATATCCTTAGAACACTCGTTAGCATTCTTTAATTATATTATCATATATCATTGACATTTGACAATAATAACATAATACAGCACTAACTTGCATTTTTGGTCAATTTATGGCGTCAGTAATTAAAAATATAATAATAGGTGGGAATGGAACTTATCCCATTCAGGTCCTTTTCATTTCGAGGTATAATAACAGCAAAAATAATGATATTATCATTGCCAAAAGACCGTTTTTGAATACCTAAAATAAGGCACTGTAGACTAATAGGTATATAGATATAAGCATATATAATAAATATAGAGTTTAATTGCTATATATTATCTGTATGAAATTTTTTTACACTAACAATCAATCAGAAATCATGATATATGTGATTTTTAAGATAGTTAGAATAAGAGTCAAACACTTTAGTTTATATGATAAATTCTGATTGATTGTATGTATAAAAAATCTTTATACTATATATACCAATTAAATCCATAAATATATTTACAAATTATTAAATATAATTGACGATCTATTTTAATAGAGTACCATACACAAATATAAATATCAATTATCTACCAAAAAAAACATATAAATATCAATTGGTTGTCTATTTTTGTGGTACAGATAATGAAATTTAAAAAATCAATCAACTAAAAACACATAGGCTAGAGCACCAAAAATAAAACACATACGATAGGCTCAGTGGGTCCTACCTGTCTATCTCTCTCTTCATATTGTGTGTGTCTCTCTCTCTCTCTTAGTCAGAGACCATTTGTCTGTTCCAGACAGAGAGGTTGCCCAGTGAAGGCATCATATTATATGTTCATAGTATACGTTGTACTTTTGGTTTGCTCTTCCTTTTCCTCTCATCAACCGACTTGGGTTGCGTTCATGCTTTAATATCTGATGAAATTCTTCAGCTGAACCCACTTTGGTTCTAGTTCTAGTTCTAGTTGACAAGTACCTACCAGTTTTTGTGACAGGTGAGGCTTGATTTTCAGCTCCAATAATGTTGAAACATTTGTATTTTTGGCTTTTAATTTTAAATTTGAGATTATTATATGGGGATTTGGAGGTTGAACAAGTTCTCAAACTTGCCCATGTTGTGATTATCTTATTTTACATTCAAAAATTGCTTTTTCAGCCAAAACCTTTCTCTTGAACATTTTCATTATAAGCATTGCTGAAAAGAAAAATAAGATAATCAAAGCAGACACTGTTAGTTCTGTTGTGTTTATCTCTGTGGTCTTGGCAAAGTTTGAGCCTTTTTATTGTGGCTCTGCTGAACTTTGTTATTAGTTCAAAGGCTGGACCAGTGTATGGTGTTGCAGTGTAGATTTCGATTATATGTTGATTCTAGAAATTGGGTTTGTCAATTTTATTTTATTTTTTTCAAAGATGGCATGGTTGTTGATGGAACCGCTCAGTGAAACCTTCAATTTTGTTTGCCTTTCTTGATTTTATAGGTTAGTTTGGATCCTTGGTTGAAGTAGGCATGGATCTTATATGAGATCGCTTTTTGTTGCCAGTGTTTTCTGTGTGCTTTTTGTGAGGGGTAGAGAAACTGAGGACAAGGGGTATCAGACAACACACATAGCTGTTATTAGTTGGAAGTTATTAAATTGAGCTCTAAATGGCTTCAAGAGTAGAGAGTGATGAAGATACTGATAACAGAGGTAGTATGTGGGTTTTGGATCAGAAGCTTGACCAACCTATGGATGAAGAAGCAGGAAGGCTCAGAAATATGTACAGAGAAAAAGTATGATGCTATTGCTTTTAAAATTCTTTGTCTTTCTCTGACTGAATTTGGTTGTTTTATTTAGGAAACTGTAATTTATTATACCTAATTTGCTTTTGTAGTTAACTGGCAGAATTGAATACTCATGATGCTGGTTTAACAATCCAATAAATAGGTGTAATTGTTCTAGCTATCCTTAGTCTCTTCTTCCCAGCTACCACTCCTTGATTCTGATATCAGATTTTATCTTGATTAGCAACGCATTCAGTGATATGCTATTTACTACTTAGATTAGGTAATTGCATCATTCAGTACACATACTCATGAAATTAATGCTAAAGGTACTTGTCCAAAAGTCACGGTCAAAAATATTGTTTAGATAATGAATGTGGAATGTACGATTTTTTGAATGTTTTTTTTTTTTGCAGAAATTTTCTGCACTGTTGCTTCTACGGCTTGCATATCAAAGTCTTGGTGTGGTTTATGGAGATTTGGGCACTTCCCCCTTGTACGTTTTCTATAATACATTTCCTAATGGAATTAAAGATCAGGAGGATGTGATTGGAGCTCTTTCCTTGATTGTTTACTCTCTTACTCTGGTGCCTCTTCTCAAATATGTTTTTATTGTATTAAGAGCAAATGACAATGGCCAAGGTATATATTGTTTTTCTAGTTTTTGGTCATTAAGATGTTTATTATTGGACCATGGAAAAACTAAGATATTATAACTTTATGATGTGACAATTAACTTTGTCATGAATGAACTCTCCCAAAGCTTAAGATGATAGGTAAAGACACATGAATGGTTTTATAATTCTAATACGCCCCTCATGCTAGAGCCCTTCAGGCTTGAAGCGTGGACAATGCACATGCCCACCCACGTGTTGGTTGAAATTCAACTTTTTAGAACAATGAGGTGGCAAGTATCGAAATCTAGACTACTTGGTCATAGATGCTCTAATACCATGTTGAAATTATAGGGTCTAGGTAGGGAAGGAGGAAAAGAGAGAAAACAGACTTTCAGTAATATTCTTTTCGATTGATATGGTGTATAATAATGTGATACAAAATACTAATACAATGGTTCAATTTATCCTAATAATTAGGTCAAGTACTAGTGTATTACTACAAGCCCAAGCCCACTCACAAACTAAAGAAACAAACTAGGAAATATAATGAAATAGAAAATAACTCCCAAGGTTGCTTTATCAATTAGATGACTAATTGATTCCACAATATATTCTGAAGATCTTTGAAGATAATCTAAAGATATTATAAGTATATCTTGAAGATATGTTCAGATATTCTAAAATACTCCCAAGATATTATCAGATATTTTAACATTTTCCCTCAAGCTAAAGCTTACTAAGCTTTAAACTTGTTACAAATGAATAAAAGGGCGACCCTGTGCACGAGGTTCCCACTTGGTGAGGTCTGGGGAGGGTAGATGTACGCAACCTTACCCCAGCAAGCGGAGAGGCTGTTTTAGGATTTAAACCTGTGATCTCCAGGTTCCAAGGCAATGACCTTATTGTTGTACCAAGGCTCACCTTGTTACAAATGAAAACTCAAAAAAAATAACAAAAAAATACAAAGTGAGATCCACAAAACATGGCTTGAAAGGCAACTCAAGGATGCTGGAGACATTGAAGAGATGAGCATCAACGTGAAGAGCTGGTTAAAATGTTGCATGACCAAGGAAGAAGAGAGTTTGCTAAAAATATGCTCAAGAAATTTCTCGGCAAGCAATTATACACATAAATAACTAAAACCTTGTCCAAGTTACAAATTTAGAGGCTTGAATCACATACACTAGAGAATTCATCTCAGTGAGATAGAAGAAATCACCATTGGTATGATTCATAATAGGAAGAAAAGTCATCACTAATATGATTCACGGTGGTTAGAAAAGTCATCATGGGTATGATTCATGGTGGGAAGTGAAGTCATCGTTAGGATGATTGTTGGCGGGAAGAGTGTCACCACCAAAGATATGTCGCTGCCGGAATGATCGTCAGTCGGAAGAGAAACTGCTGCTTTATCATCCTCGTTCTCCCCATCAATGCAATGCCAGCAATGAAAAACCAATAACAATACCAAAAAGGGAAAGAGAGCAAAGGCTATGACTTCAGTAAGAGGATACTGTGAAAGGTGGGTGAAATAATAGTGGGTAGATGGAAAAGGTAGAGTTTCAATTTCCGTGATTGGTGTGTGGCCAATGATAAGAAAATAATTATGGGAGACAAAGGCATGACATGTAAGAGGAATTCCAGAGACCTCAACAGCGGAATCGTGACAAGAATAGTTTAGTCTTGAGTGAATAATATCTGAGATGTCTTGTGTAAGTTAAGTTTTTAATTAAAAATCTTAGTGGATTCTAATAGAACTGGATCCAAATAAGAAGGTAAAATCGTGTATTCCTGATAGAAACAATGATCTCTGAACTGTATCAGTGTGATACCGATACAAACACTTCTATACCAGGATATTCCAGAGACCTAGACTCTCCACTCTTCTTTCTCTTCTCCAAACAACGAATGCCCTCACTCCCTTCCTGTAACTCCTTTATAACTACTACAGTCTACATCAGTCCACTAATAATAACTGTCTGTTAGATATAGTTATTCTGTTATTAACAGATATATAGGTTCTAATCCCTATGCCATGCTCAAGTATCTAACAGATTCCTTTAATAACTAAGTAAAGCACACTAATATTTGCATATATGTTGCATTAGACAGATATGCCTGTTTGTTACTACTGAGCTGCAACCAAGTTTACCAAACTTGCATATGTGGAGCAGGTGGAACATTGGCTCTTTATTCTTTGCTCTGCCGACATGCAAAGATAAAAACCATTCCCAACCAGCATCGTACGGATGAAGAGCTAACAACATATAGTCGGTCTACCATCCATGAAAGGTCATTTGCTGCTAAAACCAAAAGATGGTTAGAGGAACAAGCATATATAAAAAATATTATTCTTATTCTTGTCCTTGCTGGTACCTGCATGATGATCGGAGATGGGATTCTTACCCCAGCTATATCTGGTATGCCTTCTGTCTGAAGCTGATCTTCTTGTTCCTATTTACCCAAGTAGGTTATCTACCAATTTATATGCTTCAGTAGTTTATTTGTCACATTTGTGCAAATTTACCAAACTGTAGGAAATCATAAAATCATTTTATGAGATGAGAAAAAGGGACAATTATTTGAATATAACTTGTATTTGGTAAGATTTTAAATGACCTTGTAGATTACTTGGTACTAATTGACTCGGCAAATGAAACAGAAAATCCTACTGATTTTTAAGCTTAAACATGATTGGGTATTTTAAATTGGTTTCTGCCTGGTTTGATATGTTATTATGAGTTTGTTTTTATGGTAGTAAGAAAGATTAAATGATTTAGAAATAAAAGAGAAATTGGTGCACAAAGTTATTTGGGGCTTGACTTGGTAATGCTAGAGGTTGTAGTTCTTCCGAATGCGAGGTTCAAATACCGATTCAGTTTTTTTGCTGTTGGTGGCCTTACTAGGACCTGGAAGGATTTAATGAGAGAAAAAAAAAGAAGGAAAAAAACATGAAGTAACTATGGTTAGTCATATTTTTTGAATATGTAACTTTGTAACATGAATGTTGAAATTATAGGGTTCTGGTAGGAAGAAGAAGGGAGAAAGATGGCTAACAATATGATATGAGACTGATATTTAGATGTTATGTTTTTTCTCCAGGAGGTATACTTGCATAAGTTGTGGCCCCATGGTGCATGTTTAAAGTATTATAATTTTGAAAGAAAATATATTGGAAAATCTTTAGTATGGGTGATTTCGAGATTAATTTATTTTAGTTCTTTTATTTCATTTATGTATTATGTATATTTTATTACCTAAGACTACAAATAAAATGATTTTGCTGCAATTAGTTTGTTTTCTTGAGTATCCTCTGAAATACATCTCCAGTTAATTCAAGATATTCATAATGAGATCTTCTATTGTAGTTTTATCAGCTGCTGGCGGCATCAAGGTAAATCACCCCGATTTGAGTAGTGGTATGGTCCTAAACCTGTAACATTGCATTTTCCTTCTATTTCACCATTATGTGTATAATTTTGACTGATTTTAAGTTGGGTAGTCTTCAAAAGCTTCTTTTCTATGGGTTACAGGTATAGTTGTGGTGGTTGCTGTTGCAATATTAGTTGGGTTATTCAGCATGCAACATTATGGAACAGATAGAGTTAGTTGGCTATTTGCTCCAATTGTCCTGCTTTGGTTTCTCCTAATTGGTGGTATAGGTATATTCAACATCTGGAAATACGAGAGCAGCGTTCTAAAAGCTTTTTCACCTGTGTATATATATCGGTATTTAAGAAGCGGAGGAAAAGAAAGCTGGACTTCCCTTGGTGGTATCTTGCTCAGCATAACAGGTACCTTCAGTTTTTATTACTGTTGATTTCCTTTCTTCCTTGTATTTCAGAATTATTAATAAATGAAGTGAATAGTTAATTTGAACTTGACAACTTGTGATGATTTATTTCAGGGACAGAGGCACTTTTTGCTGACCTAGGTCATTTTCCAGTCTCATCTGTACAGATTGCATTTACTCTAGTTGTGTTTCCTTGCCTTCTTTTGGCCTATTCTGGACAGGCTGCTTACCTGATGAATAACTTGAATCATTCACAAGATGTTTTTTATCATTGTATTCCAGGTTTGTACTATTTGTCATTCTATATTGAAATTTTCATTTTTGGTGCCCCTGTGGTATTTAGAATATAATCCACAAGTATATTTTCACATTCTTATTACAAAACTTCACGATGGACGTACTATGTCTTTTGTTTCTCTTTTAGATATTTTATGTTGACAAATTTATGATACATTTTTTTAGAAGTTACTATTCAATTATTTCTTGTTCTTGTTCTACTTGTTAAGGCGCAATGGGATGAATTTAATGGAAGTCATTGGCAATACAGTTGTTAGTGATATAAAACCATTCTTGAGCCTCCATCTAATAGCTTTAGCTTTAATGAGAGTTAGCCTTTAACATGGTATCTCTATGACCAAGTGGTTAGGAGTTCAACTTTTGCTACTCCCATTCTTCTAATTAAGGTACAAGCTGCCTGGTAGTGCTTTGTATCTTACACGCATCAAACTAATTCAGTCTATTCCTATTCTCTTTTCCTACTTCCTACCTAAACCTTATAAGTTCAACAATAATGAATGAAGAATAATACAACAACAACCAAGCCTTATTCCCCCTACATGGGGTTGGCTATGGGGATTCTGACACACCATTTTGCTTCATAAGTACATGGGGTTGGCTCACCATGTCTTGGTGGGAAAGTGAGTCATTTGGACTTGTTTGCATTGCTGCTTCCTTTTATATAAAAATATCTTTGGTGATAAACCTATTTCATTAATCCTCTATTTCTTTGTTAGAATGATGCACATTTTTTTCTTCACGTAGTATTTTTTTATGTGTTAAGATGTTCATTATCCGTAGTTCTGCAGGCAAAATATATTGGCCAGTATTTGTTGTTGCAACAGCAGCAGCTGTTGTTGCAAGCCAGGCCACAATATCTGCAACCTTTTCAATTGTTAAGCAAGCCCTTGCTCTTGGCTGTTTCCCAAGAGTCAAAGTTGTACATACATCAAAGAAGTTCCTTGGCCAGATATATATCCCAGATATCAACTGGATCCTTATGATTCTTTGCATTGCTGTTACTGCTGGGTTCAAAAATCAAAACCAGATTGGAAATGCATATGGTAAGTTTTTCCCTTGTTGAATGTTGAAGCATATTGTTCATGCTTTTTTGAGAAACACATGTATTAGAAAGAAGAGAGAGAAAGTACAACTTCCAGGAGGATAGGAAATCCTCCAAAGCAGAAAGAGCAAAGTACATCTGGTGAAAAAAAAAATTGCAGCAAAGGGTCTAAGCAGTACTACATCAAAGTTTCTTTCCCTATTTTTTTACATCAAAGGGTCTATGAATTATTACATGCATCTCATCTGTCAAAAGTCAAAACAATATGCAGTTTAGGGAACTCTATTACGCTCATTGACTTGTTTACTGCTGTACTTCTGATTTACAATGTCATTGCAGCCTTTTCTTTAAGTTTGCACTTAATTGTATAATGGTCATTGTCATGCCAGGTACTGCAGTCGTGATAGTCATGCTGGTTACAACATTGCTTATGATTTTAATCATGATATTAGTGTGGCGCTGCCATTGGATTCTTGTCCTCATTTTTACCGGCTTATCATTGATTGTGGAATGCACATACTTCTCTGCCGTACTCTTCAAAATTGATCAAGGTGGATGGGCTCCCCTTGTAATTGCTGCAGCATTTCTTATTGTTATGTATGTTTGGCATTATGGTACAGTGAAACGCTATGAGTTTGAAATGCATAGTAAGGTATCAATGGCATGGATTCTTGGTCTTGGACCAAGTTTAGGACTTGTTCGTGTCCCCGGAATTGGACTAGTCTACACAGAGCTTCCTAGTGGAGTGCCCCACATCTTCTCTCATTTCATCACCAACCTACCAGCCATCCATTCTGTTGTCGTTTTTGTATGCGTGAAATATCTTCCTGTTTACACTGTCCCAGAAGAAGAGCGATTCCTTGTCAAGCGAATTGGACCAAAGAATTTCCACATGTTTCGATGTGTGGCACGATATGGCTATAAAGACCTGCATAAGAAAGACGATGATTTTGAGAAAAAACTCTTGCATAACCTTTTTGTATTTGTTCGGCTCGAGTCTATGATGGAAGGATGCTCGGATTCAGATGAATACAGTTTATATGGACAGCAGACAGAGCATTCAAGATATGGCATTTTGAACAACAATGGAAACACTGCTTCATCGAATATGGATTTAAAGATTACATCAGTAGATTCAATAGTATCAATTACATCTCCATCACATGTGAATATTACTGGCCAATCATCTGGTCATGTAAGCAGCCAGACTGAGGTTGATGAACTTGAATTTTTGAACAACTGTAGGGATGCAGGGGTGGTTCACATACTAGGAAACACAGTTGTGAGGGCAAGTAGAGATTCAAGATTCTATAAGAAAATAGCTGTTGATTATATATATGCATTTCTTAGGAAGATATGCAGGGAAAATAGTGTGATCTTCAATGTACCTCACGAGAGTCTCTTAAATGTTGGTCAGGTTTTCTATGTATAGCCCTGGCTCCCCTTCCTTTCCCTTTATCTTTGGCCCCAGATCAGTAAGATGTATCACTTGTGATTGCCATTTTGTGCATATTTATGTAGCTTATGAACAGCACCTTACGGTAATATGGTAATCAATTTTACCATCCCAAGCAAATGTCTTCAGAAGAATGACTTTGGGCAATTATCTGTTGAAACTTGAAATTCATTACATATTCCAAATGCATCACTAGGTTGACCAACTCTTTCTTTCTTACACTAAGTTGTTCCACTCAATGCTGCATTGACTATTTCTTTAATGGTATGCTGCCTAATTCCTTGTGAGAGCTATATTAGGATAAAAAGGCGTGTACAATTTGCATCACAGTAGAAGTTAAAATACCAAAGAGCAATTCAGTTAGTTATAGTTTCAGAATTTTACATTTTCAAACTTTTTTAGTTTTAAAGGGTTATTTCAGGTGTGGCATACACAGCCTGGATGAGTTCTTTTCCTCATTTGGAATTAGTCACTTCATCCTTCAATTTAGACTGCATCTCTCCTTCAACTGACTCTTACTATAAACCTCATACGAGATCAATTTGAAAGTCATTGGGGAATATATCATATGTCTTCTATTAATATTGTGCATAATATAATATCTGCTCACTCTCATATGGTTGCAAATTTACCAAATATACCACTGAGTTTAGCAAACATCCCATATCCTAGTAGAGAAATTTCTGGGAATGCACACAAGAATCAAAGTAGCTCAGGAAGAACTTAATCATTCCTAAGAATCACAACTTCAAGTTCAAACTCTTGCTTAAGCACAATAACATCGGGATATAGCTTCAGTTGAAGAATGTCATTGTTGGAAACAAAGAGCCATAATAAACAGATTGAAATAGGAGGATAAAAACACATTTTGTTATTCCTTTGTCAAAGAAAGAAAGAGATATGACCACATTAGTCAAGTTACAGAAAAATGTCATGTCCTATGTAAAGGTATTATTGCATGACTATTTTCAAGGCCTGCTGATGTGAAACAGTAGGTGAATGCATACACCAAGAGAGCTTGTTGACAGCAAAGACAAACTGGGAACTCCAGAACGGAACATGGGTGGCGTTTCTGCTAACTTTATTTCCATTTATGGATCAATAATTATAAGATAATCTCAACTCATTAAGGACTATTAAAAAAATCCATAGGTTTTAGAAATTCATACCAGGTAAAATTAATGGACGTAATTTTCTTGTAAAAATAGAAACTAAATAAAATCCTGACTCTTTTTATGGAGAAAACCTGATTGGAAAGGAAAAATTCATCTTGTGTGCCAAACAGATTCCCCAACGGAGATTAATCACCACTAACGGTGGTGGATACTTCGTACCTATATGATGGTTACCAAAAAAAAAAAAAATAGAAACTAAATATCACCATATGTCAAATTGTCAATTATAGGCAAGAGAGAAACAACTCCCATTGCCTAAAAACAAAACTATGGTATGTAGTCTTAAGACCATGTATACATTAGCTTGAGACAGCCAGTATTTGGATCATTAGCAGTCTTGTTCATCAATCATAGAGTGCAGACTCACAAAGCATACGTCAAAAACAAGCATCTACTTTCAATCTAGGTACATGAGATCTAAACTAGTAAACACTACTGGCAGTTGGGATATCCGAGTGTTGGACACACGTCCGACATCGACACGTATGTAACACTTGTACAACATATGTCCTACACTCTTTGTCAGGTGTTTGATTTAAAAAATAACTTTTGGTAGCTCAAACATATTTCAAACACGGTTTAGAAATGCGTAGGGCATTTAGTAGGTACTTCTATATCTAGATAACTAAAAGACACGACTGGTCACCAAATTTTTCAAAAGAAATTCTTTTTTTAAAAAAAATAATAAAGTAAATTAAAACTTTAAAAATAATAATAAAAAAAAGAGTTAGAAGCGTCCCTCCCCTTGATTTTTGTCTTCTTCCCATTTCTTTCTTCACCTCTATTTCTCCCACCTCTTTCATGTTTCATGGCTTCATATTGTTGGTGAGTTTTCACTATATTCACACTTGGATGGTTGTTCGCTCTTTTCGTGGGTTGCAGGTTGCTCTTTTCTCCCAGTTCTCTATCTTTTCGTTATTTGTGGGTCGCAGGTTGCTCTTTTCTCCATGTTCTCTATCTTTTTGCTATTCGTGGGTTGTGGGTCGCTCTCTTCTTGTTGTCACCCTCTTGTTGTTGTTCGCAAGTTTGTGGGTCGTTATGTTTTCATTCTCTCCATCTTGCTTAAGATGATTGAGATGATGAATATATACATGTTGATTCTCAATTTAGATTTTTTATAATAATGTTTATATTCGATTTTATGTGATTTGGCACACAGAAATAATTTAAACAGTACTATTATTTGAATATCAAAAGTTGACAACAAAAATCGATAACATTTTATATGGTTAATGCAGTTCAAAAATGTGGTTAATGAAGTGTTGAGTTTGGTTAATGGATATACAAGGTGTCGCACTTCATTAATCATCTGCTGAACTTCATTAATCATTTTTGAATGTTATTAACCACGATTTTCAAGTGTTCAAAATTTTGAACTTCACATGCATATTTGAACACCTGAAAATTGTGGTTAATAACGTTCAAAATCGTGGTTAATGAAGTTCAGTGGATGGTTAATGGGTTGCAACACCAACATTTCTCTAATTTAAATATATATTGTCGGTGTCTGGGTGTCAGATTCCGTGTTTGTGCTTCATAGGATCTAAATGATTGCATACAAGCAAATAAGTAGGGATCCTTTCCATTTCTCATGAGAAATGGAGATGTCCATTACTAAAGTTTTGGGATAATAAAAATATGGAGGGACTACACGTTTATTTGAAAAAAACTTTGGAAACGGACAAAAATGAAGAGACAAAAAATGGAGAGGATCTTTTTCCCAAGCAAATATGGTAAACAAATACTTGAGATTTAATGCTATTCCAAAGATCATGCTTCTAGGAAACAATTATATTTCATAATAATAAATGGGTTTAATTCCAAAACTATATATGAGGGCATATCGAGTGAGATGTTTATTTTTATATGAGGGGAGCAAATCTGAGCCATTAAATCATATATGGATGGTCAAGATTAAAAGTTATTTAGTGATCATGGGTTCAATTAAAAAAGTCATATGACTTTAAATTCTAATCTTGATCATTCATGTGTAATCCAAAAGATAAAATTAATCCTCTTACTTGATTATATATATATATATATATATATATATATATATATATATATATATATATATATATATATATTTCAAAACAGGATTAGTACTTACAACAAATAGTTGCTTAAACAAATTAATTAGAATAATTATTTAAGACAATCCCAACTACTTCACATCATAACTAAGAATAACAAAGCACTCTTGTGCTCCTCCTGCTGCATACTAGATCTCTGCAGTCTCCACTGTTTGGATGGGAGTCCAAATAGTGGAATGGAATGGCAGCTACCCTTACCATTGAGTAATCATAAAAATTGCCTTTGAACATCCTCAAGAGGTTGCTGTCATTCCTCAGTAAAAGATTTACCTATTAACGAGGTTGAACGTTATGCAGCATGAGTCACAAGGTAGGCTCCATGCTACAAAGCCCAATGGAAAAACTAATAAACCCTGGTTCTGAACTTCAAACTTAACTAGTACTAGTAGTACAAGAGAAATACATAATTAGAGGAATGAGAATAATTGTATAATTTTATAATTTTATAATTAATATTGAATAAAGGCTTGGTGGGTTGGAGGTAGGCTCCACCACATGCAACAAATGATACAATATTGGCTATTTATAGGTATTCTTGGACTACTATGTTTAATGTAGAATTCTCGAGGTACTTTTTCATTTTCTGCATAGTCCTACTAGTTTTTAGGTTTTTAATCAATTTTTTATTTGTTTCTAGTTCTTTATTCTTGTAGCTTCTTGAAATGTGCAAAATGTTCTTGAATTCTCTAGAAATGTTTAGCACTTTCCGACACTCCTCCTGCATGCACATTTCTACACTTTATCAATATTATCTCCTCCTGCATTAATGTATCGTTGGTGCTTGTTGAACTCCAAAATAATTCTTCCATCTTGATATTAGTTTTGCCATATTTTGAGTCTCATTGTCGGGCCAGCCTTATTGAAAACATATGATAGAAACCCTTCTTGTTCTTGTAGTTGTTTGCAAGTCTCCTTGCTGATCTTGTTGAAGACTTCGACACTCTTTTTTGCTCTTCTAACTGTTGATAAGCCTTTGTGACTTAGATGGCTTTATGATGGTTCTCATGGTTTAGTTGTTGCAATTGTGCGAGAGACTTTTGAGTTACACTCGATGTATGACCAAATGTAGCTATGATACCAACTGAAGAATTTTAGATGATGAGAATACTTTTACCTATCTTAGCAGCTTACACCGAGTTTGAGTTAATTTGAGTTAGTTTGGTCTTCAAAATATAACCAGTCTAATTCAATCTAAACCGATATAATTAACATTTGCATTAATTGACTTTTTAAGTCAAAACTGATTTAATACGAACTGCGGACACCCTTCATAGCCTCTGAATTATTTATTTCATTTACTAAAAATAATTTAAAATAAGTTCTTCAATTCAGCATCCGTGAATCATAACACACACTAATACACTATGATTGCCTCATAGAAGTTGACTTAACTGAGCACAAAAAAATGTTGACTTAACTACCATAAAATATATCCTCTAATATTATTTTGACGGGCATGTAAAGATTCATATTGCAACACCAAAATTTTTCATCCCTTGCAAAATCTAGCTTCAGGGGGCTTGCCCAAGACAGCAACCATCCATGGAAAAATTTATCCGTCAACATTGTTATTGAGTGATGTATGTATATCTGAATAAACATTAATTTAAATACTAAATAGCAGCATAAAAATAACAAAAGAAAGAAACTAAGTGTTGGAGAATGGCAAAACTAAGAATAATATACAAGAGGTACACTTCACTTTTCCTCCAAGCGCCGCAGCACCGACTCGGCAAAGTTCTGTTGCCTACGAATGCATGATAACCAACAAATTAAGTAACATGACTTACCTAACTATCAAAGAATAATAAAATCTATCACAGCATGACTGGTACATGCAAATTCTAACAAACAGAATCAGTTACCAAATAAGTAATTTTCAAATCCTACTACAGTATTTAACCAATCCAATTTGTAATGCAGAAACATGAAATATTGCTAAATGCTGACACTAAATCTTGAGAAAAAATGAAAGGCTAAAGTAAAGCAACACATTTGAAACATCTAACAAGTAGTTATTCCTCGAAACAAATGTGTGATGAAATGCTTCAGTCATCGGCAAAACATGCTTACATGGATACACTGATTTAGTATAATCCACCACACTACTAAGTAGAACCCATGACTAACTATATGAGAACCCAAAATAACTTATAAAACCAGTTTCAAAGGCCATATGACAGCATAGTAGACACCAACAAAAGTTAGGAAATGGAACTTACTTTCTTTCCCTATGCTTTGGGCTAGGACGAGAATACTTCAGATATCCATCCCAAGGAACCTTTTTAAGGCCAGCACGAAGTGAGATTATGTCTCTCACCCTGCATCATTTAAAATAAAATAGAGAAAAATTTCAACACCTAGAGAAAGCCAACATAGACGTCTCTGCATACAATCTGGATGAAGATTATTTTTACCTTTCTGCAAACTCAATTGGTGTTTCTCTTGGCTTCAGATTTTGTGGCTCCAAGTACCAAACATCACAGACAACAGCCCAAGATGTCATTAGCTGCAACAGATGCTTAGTGAATGATTGCCTGCATATGCATGAAATCATAACACCTCTATTACAGCAACAAAACAATGCACGTAGTGGAAATGATTAACATGAGAGAAGCATCATCTTACTTTCGACTATTCCAGAAAGCATCTACAAAAATTTTATTGTACTTGATTGCAACTGGGCAAACTGTGCAGCCAAGTTCAAAAGCACCCTAAACATCATTAAAAATTAGAAGGCTTCAATAAAAGTTTCCACACTAGAGAAACAAGAATGGGGATAAAGCTTCTCTAAAGTGAACCTCTCTCTAAAATGGGGAAGTAAAGGTGTTTTCACCATTGATTTAATAAAATGCATAGAGATCTTAACCCACTTTATTAAATCAAGGGTGGAAATACCCTTACTTGCTTACTTTAGGGACAAGCTCATTTTAAAGGAGCTTTTTCCCAAGATTGGATGTCAATGAGTAAAAGATAAAAGAACAAAAAGATAAACCTCTTTCATAAATTGTAAGAGAACATAACTGCATCTTACATTTACTGCAGTAGCAAATGATTCACTTACCTTCTTGAACATGACTGTATAGTGATTATTCACACAAGTTCCTTCAGGAAATATGAGAAGAGGGTTATTGTCAGCTCCCTGGACATGGTCCCTCAATCTAAAAAGTTAAAAATCATGTAAGTAAAAGGGAATAAGATCTGAGACATATTTTCTAACATCTTCATTTATACTCACTTCCTTGCCACGATTTCTCTATCCTTTGCCTCTGAACGATTGAACCAGATACATCCTACACTCTCCAAAATGGTACTCTGCAATAACCCTGCACAGTAGCAATTTTTTGAATAAAATGCATAAATTAATTTTTGTCAAGATAAATTACGATATCAATTCAACATTACCATGCTACATGTTTCTATACATCATCACTAATTGTTCATCACATACCCTACTCTTCCTGGCAACCATTTAGGTTGCCCAACAGCAAAAGATAAGAGTGCAGTGTGCCTAAGAATGAAGAGCAAGCTAAGTTTTTTCATTCTCATGTATTGTGGGAACTACTCACATTCTCTTAGAAGTTAGAAGCTGTGTGTAATCATACAAACACCAAAATGCCAATGTTTTGAAAATAAACTTCTTGTTGATGATGGAGACATAAGTGTTCTGTGTTTTATGTTCAAACACACATGATAGTGCTATGTGCTTACCAACCCATCCAGGATGTTTCTGCATAATAACAGCAAAAGCAGTCATCTGTTCTAAGACAATGAAATCGATCATGGAAGTATGGTTGGCTACAAAAACCTGTTCAACAAATGAAGGGAAAGCTCAAATTAGTAAAAAAACATTTACTGGTACAGTGTTAATTGAATGCATAATTAAGGATAATATGGAAAAACCAGTAAATATTAGACAAACCTGTTTTGGTCGCCTACTAGGCCTTGGTCCATGGTACTTGACAACCCCAGTCCAAGATGCAACAAAGAAACTGCACATCATCTCCACCAAAGACCTCTGAAAGATAAGACCAATTTACACGACACTTAATTTGATGAAGAAAAGGTCAATGTGAGGGGGGGGGGGGGGAGAGGGATTACGTAAAAGGCTATACGCAATTCATATCATGACAAAAAGAGTGGGAAAATTACCTGTCCTATGCTCTCCACTGCATACAGCATCCGTCAATCAAGTAAATTAATACATAAAGGACAAGTTTAAATTATGTCCACCAATGAATTGGCCAAAATTGGTTCCATGCAACTTTGATAATAAAAATGATATCTTGTCCACCAGTGATTTTAATTATTCAACATCTACTGACGGTTCCGTTAGTCTAATTAATCACTTGAATTTTAAATGCAGACATTCAGCAATCTTGTCTTTTCCCAACTAACCTGACCATTAATTTGATTTTAATATTCAGCTTCCAAGAGAAAATCCTTCAGCTTTGACAGCAACAAAAGTGAAAATATAAGGGAAATGCCATGTTAACATGTTTTCCCCACTAGGTGAGGAAAAATGAATCGAAGCCAGACAATAGATACTTCAATCCAACTGAGGCTAAAAATCATTACAATACTCAAATAAATTACACAAGGAGATACCAAAATTTGCCATAACCTGAAGTATATAAACAGCATACGTTCAAGTTATTTTAAGAATCATTATTAGTATAGCATACAAATTATAATCTATCAGTACCACTAAGACAATTGCGAACCAGAAATTTATTGTTTTAACATAAACTGAATCAGACAGTTAAACTTCAAAGAGGTCTTTTATATTTCATGCTGGTAGAAAGGTCATTAACTGTAGTTCTGGTACTGCATAAGAAAAGAGAAAAAGAAATCTATATTCAAGAAAAAAATGGGAAGTTGAATATGCACCTCAATATTTCTCCTCAACTTATCATGTCCCTTCAATAGGAAGTGGACTGGAATGAAGGATGAAAGAAATATTATCCATCCTATTGTTAACACTAGAACCCTGCAGGGCCAATTAGAATAGTATCACATGGCCAGAAAAGATGACGGTAAAGGTAAAAGAACTCTTATTAACGTGAATAACAGCTAAAGAGACAAATAGGCCAAATACTATAGGCAAATTAGATGCAGTGAAAGTTGAAGTACAAACGTATCCTAAAAATTATGTTTTCCTCATATACTGTCAATCTCAGTGACTAAGTCTGCAAGAAAAAAATAGCATCCAAAATTAGCTAGGCAGGCTCTACAATAGTCAGATTTCATAGTTACTGTATCATCCCTAACACTATTTAAGTGAATATGTAAAAGGAATAAGCTAACCTTGCAGGGAACAGAATCAAATATCGAACTACAACTCCACAACACCATAAAGGAAACAAATAAACATTCCAGTTCCATGGCTCTGGAGGATTTGACTTGAAGCATCTTGTGAAAGAGTCCTATGCAACATAAAAAATTCTGAACAAGTAAGCAAATCACCAAAGCCAAGGTTCAAAAAGGAGTTTTAAAGAATACTAAAAAAAGACAGTATCTCTAATATATTCCATATGTATCCTGAGATAAACATGAGAAACAAACAGTAAAGTTCAGAGATAAGGAAATTTGTGGCAGCCGGACAGCGTTCAGTTTAAAGATGCAGAACTCATTAAGTTTGATGTGAGACATTGAGTTCTGTTTATAATAATTTCATCATAATTGGTTCACTGACGAGATAATTAATGATACATCAAAACCACAAAAACAAAATAGATAAGGGAAAAGTCTTACATCTACAATAGCACCTGCTGCCTCAGACAATGTAGGAGAAATGTCGAGCAAATCATGCCTGAAAAAAGTTTACAGAAGACATAAGAAAACTAAAATTTTAAAATGACAACCAAATCCCCATGCTCCAAAAAGATCACGTGAATAAAAATTTACTTCTTTTTCACTGCCCACTTATTCTCAGTATCCAAATAACAGTACAAGCAAGACATGAAAAAAGCGAAGGCATACAGGCGAAGCTTGCCATGAGGCTCTTGTTGAATGGTGACTCCCGTAGGGAGGTAATCTTCAATGTTGGGTTGATCAAGATCCAATTCAGAAAATGAAGACTTGAGTTTCCCAGTGCTATTCATCAGTGCTGTGCTTTCACTTATGCCAGAGACTTTCAAAGAGAAAGGCGAGGTTAATGCAGACTTTTGATCCTGAAAATTGAGTAATTGACCCACTTTTTACTTGAGTTACTGAAAAATCAATTGTTTCAATTGGATCCTTCAAGAATTTAGAAATTTCAGTCGGTATAATTCCAAATGGAATAGTCAACCCAAAATTTCTGACATTTTGAAAAAATGTTGCCAATTACTACAGCACATTTTTTTTATTATATAGCAAAAAGAATTTATGATCTAGATTTTTTCATGAAAATGATTTCTATTATTAGAGAAAAATTACGAAATTACAACTAGCGGGGGACAAGATATCTTACAAAGCAAAAAAGTCAAGATAGAATAAAAAAACATGAACAAAATTTAAAAAAAGCAAAACAAAAGAATGCAGTCAGGCTACCTAGTCTCTCTACAAATTGGACGTGCCAACTCCTGTCAAACAAGTCAAACAAATAGGAGCAGAACATAAAGAGAATCTGTACAATTGCCATTGCTAAAATGCAATTAAGAGCAAGCTACTAACAAATGACTCGAGTCTTGACAACCCAGTGGGCATCTGACAACATGAACAATCCATAATATGCATACTTACGATTACGAATTACTTATTGCTAAAACATTAACACATACCATCCCAAAAACACATCATGGCCTGACCCAAGCAAAAAGCAATTCTCTGGTTCACTCCTTTTCAAGAATCATGTTCATTATCAAATATTCTTTTGTTTTACAGACAAAGGAAAATGCTCAAACTAAAGTTATTTCCTATACCAAGCAGTTGTCAAATGACCAGATAACAGCAATTAAAATGGGAACAGAAATAAAGAAGTAATAGAGAAGGAGAGTCTGAATGCATAAGTATGAGACCTTATGTCATAAGAAGGTAAAAAATCAACTTACTTCTCAATTGAGCAGTGGTCTTAATTACTACTATGAGGACAAAACCAGTGTTTTTCAAATGGACTCTACTCTGGTGATTTTTTTTTTTTCTTTTTTAATAGAAGAAGTATAGCTAGGGAAGGACAAGAAATCCTCGAGACCAGTAAATACAAAAAATAAGGAAGAATAAAAATATGCAGCGACGATTTCCAATCTCTTTGCAAATCCGAGATAACAACACAATTAAAACAGTCACCCACGAGCAAAACACCACATGGAAGCCAAAAACAAAAATCTATCCCATGTACCAAAATTGGGGGCAAAGAAAACCCCTCAAATATTAGAGCATTCTTCTTAAGTTACACACACCAAAGGATCTGCATAAACATAGCTTAATATGATAAAGCAAACAAAGAAGCTATCCTCAACAGTCAACACACATGAGATGCACAATAAAAACCCCAAATTTCCAGCTACAAATGAACCAACCAGAAATAAAATGATAAGCTGAAGACATGCTCATACTAAATTCAAGAGAAAAAACGTTCATCCAAATAAATGACCCCACAAAATCATCAGTACATAGTCCAAAGACTCCAAACATATTTATCATCGAAACCGTTTATATCATCCTTAATTAACACTATAACATCTAATTCTAATCGCTAAACGAGCTTCCGTACTGTCCAAAATCCCACAAGGAATTAATTTGCTTACATATAAAGAGGGGGGGGGGGGGACCCCGAAAAAAAAAACAAATTTTTGTTGTCAATTCATCAAACAGCTTGCATGAAATCAGACAAAGGATAGAGAAGGCAATACATGCAACAAAATTCAACATTTTGATCACGACCCACGAACCATAGAGTTCAGATCTTGTGAAGAACATAATCAATTTAGCATTGGATGGAAGAAATAGAAAAGCAGAAGGTAACAGATTGAAATTGAGGAATAAACCTTAAAAGTGAGTTGTGAAGAAGAAAAGCATGGATCTAGCTAGGTACTACTAGTTAGGAAGGGTAGTGGGGGGATTGAGTAGTAAAGTAAAGGCTTTGCTGCTGCAACACACACACGAGGATGATGGGATTGAAGTAGTTGGGCGGTGACCTGTCTGGAACCAAATCTGTTTAACAAATAGTAACAACGTTCGACAAGTATTCAATTGATGCTTTTATTGAAAATGAGAATTTCTATCATCTCTACCAACGAAAAATTAAATTCTATCAACTAATAAATTCTCATATTTAAAACAAGGGTTTTACTAACCAAAGGCACGGGTTAAGGAAGATTTATTTGAAAAACGAAAAGTCACACATCTCCGTATATTAATTACATCATTTTTTAAGAAACTCTGCCCTTTTAATTCCTCAATTGGGTTAAGGACACTAATTAACATTTCTCTTACAATCAAAATTCTGATGTAAACAAATTATGAGTTTAATTTTGATATATTATTGTGAAAAAATTTTTATACTATCAATCAATCATATATTATTTCATGTGTGATTTTTAAGATAATAATTTAAGGTTTAAGTAATAATTTGGTTCCTATAGATGACACTGATTCTTTATTTAGTGCCTATATAAAAATTTACTAAAAAAGTCATCATATGTGCAATCATTACCCATTTGATCTCTCTTGTTATCTTGTCGTCTTTAATAATCTGTTAACTCCTACATATAGGGACTAAATGAAGAATTCATGTCACATACAGAGACCAGATTATTACTTTAACCTAAATTATTGGGTCTTTATACATGACATAGATTATTCATTTAGTCATTATACATAGTAGTTAACGGATCATTAGAGATGACAGAGTAACGGGGGTGACCAAATGGATAACCATTGCACGTATAAGGACCTTTTTGATAATTTTTTACATATAGGGACTGAATGAAGAAACAGTATCACCTATAAAGACCAAATTGTAAAAATAAAATATTTTTAATAATGCGACAATATATAATTGATTATCAGTGTAAAAATTATTTATCTTCGCAGTAAATTAAAATAAAATCTCAATACAAATATCAAATCGCTGCTATATTTTACTTTAACTATATTTTTTGATGATAAATAAAATGGCACATACTAAATATTATAAAAGCAGAATTTTCTTACACCAAGAAGCATGAAGTCCTCACTAGGCAAATAACGTCCGAAGTTGCAACCTCAAGGAAATAGGCACTACTCCAAAAATAACTTAAACAAGGATTTTTTTTTTTTTTTTTTTTTTATGGAACAAGCCCAATATCATTAATCAACAAGACCTAAGTTCGAAAAAATATAAGAGGTAATAATAGGAGGGGTTTCCTCAACCCAACATTGATGACGATAAGACAAAGCATGTTTAGCTAGTTGATGGACTACCTGATTGCCCGACCTTCCTATGTAAGAGTAAGAAATATTTGTGAAATGGGCCTCCATGGCCTTACAATCTACAATGATTTTTCCAATGTATGACCTTGGGCTTGTTCGGCCCTTTAATGCAGTAACGACCATTTGAGCATCAGATTCTATGACAATGTTGAGGAATAACATTTCCAGTGCAAAATTCATCCCCAAACGAATACCCATAGCCTCAACTAAACTTGAATCATTTGTGCACGAAATCCTACATGTAGCAACAACCATAAAATTCCCTTCTTCATTCCTGATAACAACACTGACTCCCCATTCCCCTGATTCAGCTAGACCAACATATATGTTGAGCTTAAAGAAATTTGGGATAGGTGGGTGCCATTTGGCTTCATGTCTTCCCACTTGATTCGCTTCTCGAGGCCGAGTTGCCATGTTGTTATGCTTGTATTCATGAAGGATAGCACAAGTTTTTGCCATCGTATATGGAGTTGCGATTCGAATATCCTCAAAACAACATTTGTTCCTAGAAAGCCAGATCCCATATATGATAGAGGCACCCAACTCGATTGAATCTATTGGGGCTTTCAGGATTAACGAGGATAGCCACTGAGCAAAAGGTTTCGCATCAGGAGGCTCAAATCGCATGCCAATGGGTGAACAAAACCAGATTTGGGTTGTCCATATACAATCTCTGAAGACATGTTCGATAGATTCCACATCATGGGAATTGCAGGGTCAATTTAAACCTTATTTACCCCCCCCCAAAAAAAAATCAATTTTTTTTGTGAGAAAAAAGAAATTATTAATTTAAAACTATTTCCACATAGTATTCATATTAGTCTTTATTTTTTATGTTACTCATTTAATTTATCAATTAAACGCCATATCATTCTTACAATGCCATCTAATTTTCTATTTATTATTATTATAATTAATCTATTATTATTATTATTATCAGGTAGAGTTCCAACTAACTTGTGCGATCTCATTGAACCCACTTTTCTAATCCAACAAAAAGTAAATATTATGATTTTCTTTTTTGTGATAAAGGACGAGCACGTCGAATTACAGTAACATTTTACTTAAAGAAGAAACTCCTAATACAAAGGTAGGGGTAATCGCCCCAAAAAATTGTTTTCTTTAAAAAAAAAAATATTTGCTTCTTTCTTTTTTTTTTAAAATAAAACCATATATAACCCCCTCAATTAAAATAAGTCAATAATGTTAAGCTTCCAACCAATTTAGCCCAAAGTTCAATAGCTCACTTAGCCCATGATATGTTGTGAGCAACATGAGATTGATGCTCTTGACTTTAGTGCTCTTTTTATAACACGACAAGGGCGCTTCCATCATGAAAAAAATCATATCACATTGGAACACTATTATAATGAAAATGTTTCTTGTTACAATAGATAAGCAATTGCTTGAGTTGAGCAACATGTTTAATGACAAAAGCATTGAGGCTTTAAACACTTGGCTCTCATTTAGTTCCTAATGATGCGTGTAAAGCTTCCAACATATTGCTAATATTTGCATTCCTGTGGAAATGTACTATTTTGATGATTTTATTGAACAAGAGAAGATAATTTTGAAATCTCAGATGCTTCCAATCATCTGCATTTAAAAAATCTATCAATTGTACCTAATTGTGTTGTGCTTTGATAGGAACGGAGAAATGTAAGGTAAGGTGTATTACTTGACTGATTGGCTGATTCATCTCATTTTGGCTCTTTCAGTTACTATAATTACAATAGAACACTTATTTTCAGAAATGAAAATAATCAAGACAAGGTTGCATAATGTCTTTTTGTGATACTTCCGGGACCAAAAGTGCAATTAAGCCGAAAAAAATATTTAGTGTTAAAGAATTTTTTTGGTCTCCATTAAAAAATAAATATTGTCCCCCTTGTCCTACAACCCTACTTTAAATAACACTTTTTCATTTTACAGTACAACTTGAAATATAATTTTAATGAGATATATAGATAGAGGGAGAGAGAGAGAAAGAGAGAAATCCAAAAGTCATTTTAAAAATCCAAAACGGCAAAACCCAGAAGTCATATTTCAATTCTTCTTCCTCTCTTCTTTTTTTGGTCCTACGTGAGCCATCCTCTTTCTCTCTGCCTTCATACTTCAACTTCAACTATTCCTCTTCTCTTGGTCCTTTGTTGGGTGCCTCCATTGTCAATAGACAATAGTCCATGGCAATTGAGGAAGTAACACTCTAGCGGTAATAATGTAAAATTACTCTAAATCTCCAACTCCAATTGTTTTTATATTAATTTTATATGAATATGATACAATGGTGTTAATTTCTCTTTTGTTTATTTATATGTTACATATTCATTTTGCACAAATTCTTTTGCTTTTGATATAATGGGGTCAACATTTAGTGGTAATGATGGATTGGTGCATTCAAAGAATCAAAGAAAATTTCTTGAGTTCAGGTGCGTCGTGGTCAGATCTAGCAGAAGTCATGGCTTGGGATAAAAAATGCTCAAAAGTTGTGGCATGTGTCCCTGCCACCCCATTTTAGCCAAGTTTTGTGTACATCATTTTAGCAGATTTTTGTCTCTTTTATGGCTATACGAATATCGTGAGGTATCATGGGACAATAGTAGGCCATTGTATGATGATTTATGATGTTGTATGTAATTATGATGGTATAATTATGTTAAAGTGTCCATAAAATAAAAGTTATGATAAAGGCTATGGTAATTATGGGTTCATCCTAAGATAATGGTCTATTGCTGATATCGTAGATGATTGTTCTTTGATTGAAACTTATGTTTTGAATTTATATATATAGGTTGTGATGGTATTGGATATATATATATATATATATATATATATATATTGGTATAATACATATTGGGTTATCAATGATTAAGGCTTGATTATAATTGAATTATGTTATTGAGTATGGCTTTTGCATTATTATACGATGAGAATGAATAAGTGTTTTTTTGTTGATATGGTTATACATGATGAAGTGGTTATGTACTTAATGTTATGACTATACTGTATGTTTAAATCTGGATTGAAATGATATGATAACGATGTGAGTTATGGTAACAGTTATGTAGGTTGAACTGTTGAATGGTACAAGGGGATGTACTTGTTGAATTGTGTGGATATAACATGTGTATGTAATGTGATTTAGTTTTGGATATTGGGCAATACTTAGTGTATGCGATCGGTCTGCGGATCCGACTGGGAAATAAATATGCCCGTCGAAGTAGAGGACTCTAGTAAAGAACCCAAAGTTTAGAGGGTTGTTTATGCAGTGACTAAGGTCACTTGTCGATCTGTGTTTCGATCAGGGTAGAAATATGTATGTCGGAGTGGAAGACTCTAGTAAACAACTCCAAGGGGATTTATAAGCATTTTGCTCAATGGAATTTTGAGAATATGACGAATGATTCACCTTTGTGGTTGGTTTTCGAATATCGGAAAGTGTTATATGATTTAATTATGAGTCTATGATTATGCATGTATGTATTTGTTACATTATTTGTTATGGTTTGTTTACCTTCACTGATCGACTTCTGGGATTCACCCCTCGCTCTTTCTAGTTTTAGCTTCAGATATTCCACGAAGGGAGCCATCTCAGGAAGTCGGTGCACTTGAGTAGTGCGGGAAACTGCTGCTGTTTTAGTTTTCCTTTAGTTTTGTCACATGAGACATCTTCTTTATTTTGGGAGTTTGGTTTTTTAGTTTGGTTGTAAACCTATTTTAGTTTTGCTTTTTTAAAACTCTCGTTGTTGACTCATGGTCACCTTTGGCCTACGTTTGGTATACTCGTTTACTCTGATAATTACTTATGGTACAATATATCTTATTATGGTCTGACTTAGACGTGTTTGAATTTGACGGATATCTGCAAAAATTATCCATAATAAGTATGGTAATTAATTAACTAATTATCCACTTAATGACTAAGAGTAATTACCTACAAATTTAATGAGAATGAGTACGGGTACAGGTACTCTAGTACTCATCCCGTTATGTACCACTATATTATTTTATATATATATAATACATATATAATTATAATATTAAATTAAAAATAATAATAAGAAACAACCTAGGTTTAGGCATGTTTGTTTATGATTAAAAAGAATTGATTTTTATATAAAATAATTTAATGATTATTATTTAGAAATTTTTAAGTAACGTAGAAATTAATTTGTATTTATTTACGATCATAAAAATCGTTTAAAAGTAATTTTTTATGAGAAGCTAAAATAGCTTCAGATTTTTTTTCCTTCAAATTATTGATTTTTTTTTAAATTATGATTTTTTTTTTTCAAAAGCTGGGAAAAAAAATAAATCATCCTTACAAATGATTATTTTTTAAAAACAATTGATTTTTCAAAAAATAAAAATAAAAAGCTGTTACAAACAGAACGTGAGTGTCCTTCGTTTCCTCCTTTCTCCCTAATCTTTTTTACGCCCCTCCGCCCACTCCTTGTCTCTCCAATCGCTCTTTCTGCCTTATGCCACCGGCAACTTCAACTTCACCTTTCGCGGTCGTCGGTTGCAGGTTCCGATTTGCTTTTCCCCCTTTCAATTTCTGGTTTCTCGTTACAAAAGCGTCAATTTTTGCAGCTTCAATTTTTTATTTTTGCACCATTAATATGGGATTTCAGAGTTAATTTTATTGGACCCTGAATTGTTTGCTACGATACTACTTTGGTTTTATGCTTTAAACTACATGCTCTGGGGGATTTTCTGTTGAGTGATGAATGGGGCTTTTGTTGTGTTAATTTTCAACTTTTATGCGTTTAGCAATTGGATGAGTAGAGCGAGTTTAAGTCATCAGTCATGCCCTGTTGGCTTCTGAATTTGAAGTATGTTCTGTTGAATATGATTGGTATTTGTCTTTGTATGCTGAAAAATATCGCAAGTTGGGTTTTAACTGTTAATTAGTTTGATGACATTTCACTCAATTTTCAGATCAAATGCTCTAAATTTTGCTATAAAAGTATGTGAATATTCATTTTTAAGCTTGGATTTTGCTTGTCTGCCATGTCACTGTGCTATGCTATCTGATTACATGATAGAGAGATTTGCTTTATCCCTTTTAATTTTCCTTTTGAGCCTAGAGACCTTTTCTTGTTTAGCTCATTATTAAAGATCAATCTTAATCGCAAACTGATCCTCTTCCTCTCGTTGTGGATGGTGGTGATTTTGTAAGTCCTTTTGAGCCTAAAGACCTTTTCTTGTTTAGCTCATTATTAAGCTAAATAAAGAAAAGAAAAACAAATGCCTTACCTAACCTTAGAAATTAGGAGAGGATTGAAATATTTCAAGGGATGAGCTTTGAGATATGTTGAATGGTTGGTGAAAGGTTGGAAAAAAAGGAGAAGAAAAAATAAAGAAGGAGTTGATTGGTTGGTGAAAAGTTGAAGAAAAAAGAAATGTTAATTTGAAAAAAAAAATGCAAATCAAGAAAAAAATAAAAAAAAGTTTGTTCAAAAAGAAAAGAAAAGAAAGTGATGAATATCCAAGGCAAGAGCAAAGAAAAGAATAAGAAAAAGAAGGAATACAATGTTAATTTGGGGTATTCTCATTTCTAAGCACATACATGTTAACTTACTCATTCTCCAAGTGTCTTTTATTTTCTTAGGTTTAGCCTTTCATATACAAGGGAATCTTCTTTCTTGAATGGGAAATACTAAATCGTACGAAGTGATTTTCGTACTTAGACATACGAATTCAACGTAAGACAAAAGAAGTATTGTCGTATTAAAGCCAATATATTTTTCACTGTCCAGTTTTGTTTTATTATATAAATAAAATGCACAATTTTTTGTATTTGTTAAAATTTACGAAAACTGCTTTCGAGATAAATAGCACTGCTCTTCCTCAATTTTGATCCGAGTAATCTGTAAATGAAGTTGTAATTAACTATTACAAATGCTATATATTTCCCCGAAAACCTGTTTTCTAGTGGATTTCAGGGTATTAATGTCTACATCTTTTTGTGTATTATTGAAAAATTTACAGCTTTGTAAATATTTCTAGAGACCATGAATAATTTCAAAAGATCTTGGACAATTTAAAAAAAAAAAAAAAAAAACTTTCTTTTCTATTGTACATTTCTCACCTTTATAGGCGCAGCCATCTTTTTCCGCTCTCCATCTAATAAAATTGAAGAAAAGGAGCCATCTATCCTTTATTTCTGTTTCTTTTAGTCACCATGAAAATTTCCTTCAAGAGGTATTGGCTGTGTTCTTATATATATGCATAAGCTCCCAATGCACATTTCTTTGCCATCAACTCATATGTCAACACTTCCTGCTGAGCCAACTTGATCAGTTGGAGGATCGATTGAAATCCAAAGCAATGCAATTGTAATGGAAAGCAATCCTGACCACACATAAATAACTGTAGGCACCCTTCCTCTCCTACCCATCAACCCTTTAGCAAAAGGGTACATATGAGACAGCACCCAAAAACTAAAGAATAAACTTCCAAAGAGCTTATTCCACTGTGGTATCACACTGTACACGGTCCTTAAGCACCCCATGATTACAGCCACAAGGTTGAGGATGATAATTGTTAGTGGCATGATGAAGAGACTTGTCCATTTCACAATGTAGAGATCAGCATAGATATCATCTACATCATCACCTGCTGACTTAGAGGTTAACTTAAATGAAATCTCTATGCCTGCTATGACCTTTAGCAAACCTTGTATGACAGCAACAAGGTGAGCACTAGTGCCACCAATGACCCAAAACTGCTCATTACGCCACCATTCCTCCAGGGCAATTCCTGACCACTTTACTTCAAGAAGGGAGATAAGAGTGAGGCAGATAGTGATGAGCAGAAGGTATGAAAGGAAAGCAATATTTAGGCCTTGGACTATGAACTGTCCAGAGAAAAGGGACAGTGCAGGTAGAAAGCAATATGTGACCAAAAACAAGGAGGTGAAAGGGTAGATGCCAACATTGAGGTATGAAATTCTCTGCAAGAACTTGAGACGCCTGCTTGCAAAGATTGCATTGTTTTTTGAGAAGAAAATCTCCACAGAACCTGTGGCCCATCTCAGCACCTGGTGTAAGCGATCAGTGAGATTTATAGGTGCTGTGCCGCGGAAAGCATCTCTCTTTGTGATGCAATACACTGACCTCCAACCACGGTTGTGCATCCTATAACCTGTCACCACATCCTCAGTCACTGACCCATAAATCCAACCTATCCTATCCCCCCATTCTGTCTTGTCCTCATACCTGCATTGATACATCAAAATGATTGTTTCATGGTTTATTTTTTTAATCACACACACGCAAAAAAAAAAAAAAAAAAAGAATGATTGATTGATTGATGAAAGGAAAATGCTAGATCTTGGAAATTTGACATAATGAGTTAGCATCCCGATCCTGCCACTTTATGGTATATTAAACAACAACTCTTGAATTTAATTGAATTTGTCAAAATCCTGATCAATTTTTTCCGAAAAGAGAGATAAGCAAGCAAAGAAAAATGATATCATTTTTTACACTATTTTCACACCTCATTAAAAATATACAAAGTATTATGTGATCAACGATGCTGATAATCAATTATTAATATTGACAATCAATTACTAACGCTGTTAATCAACTATAAACTTGTGCATTATTGACCATTATAAGAATAGTGTAAAAACTTTGTGGTGTGAATAGGAAAACTAGCAAGCAAATTTACCAGCATGAGATAACAGCAATTGCCTCGGCGACAGTGGGTGCATCCAACGGTGAACGTGGCATGATCAATGCTCCTGGTGGCCTGCCATTCTTGACAGATTTGTGATCTGCAAGTGGCCTTGATTGGAACTCAGCTACAGGTATGGTATCTGTGAACATAGTAGAGCTTCCAAACTTCTGTGGGAAACCCATTTCTGAATCAGATGTGAGGGGTTGCGTGTCATCATCAAGATTGGATCTTGCCTGCAGTGCATTACGGTTCACCTTGGTTTTCACTCGACCAAACACGCCAGTGTGCTCAATGAATCTCGGTGGTTCAAACCCGTAAAGTGCATACCTCCTAAACATGCAACCTGTCCCCACATACATTGGACCTTGGAGACCATCCAGTGCTCGCATGTTTCCTAGTCAAAATTATACATTGTTATCTATGGAAGATACTAATAGTGCCTAGGAAATCTTAGCACATAAATTTTTAGATGTTCCAGTATTAAAAAAGTTAGGATTTTGCTATCAAAATTCCTAGGTATATATATATTAAGAAATTTAAAAGTTTTTTTTTAATGAAAAACAGAAAACTTTCAATTTTTAATCCAAGAAAGATTCTATTTTTTACGAAAAGTTTTCTGTTTTGAATTCTTCATAGTGTTATGTACGTATCCTAATAGCACTTACTAATAAAAAAAAAGTTATTATTGTATTGTATGCCATTTCAATTATGTGAGTAGTCACTATCCATTTTAATTGAAATGAGAGATATTGATGACCCATATAGCTGAAATGGATGTAATAGATAATAAAACTTTTTTTTTACCATTTTATTTTATTTTTGAGTTTTGTTATTGAGTGCGAATAGCAAGTTGACGAACTTGCATGAAAATGGAATGAACCAATAAAATGTGGTTTTGGACAGAAATTATCTAAGCGTTCAAATGGAAAAAAAAAAAATGTTAAGAAAACACTGCTCCTGGATTGAGTAGATATCTGTTTGGTACTATTTAGTATTTTCCTTTTATTATTTACTTCAAATGAATAAAGCTAGGTACATATAGGTGAAATCTGAAAGCTAGAATTTTACCATCAAAGAAGACTGTGTTGTGATTTGCATATCGATCAGAGGGGTCAATCCCTTCAAATCTTTGTGGAAACTGTATGTAACATATTCGGTCACCACCACGGTCCATCATGAAGCACATTCCCTCCTTTATAGCAAGGGAATTGTAAATGTAGTGGTCACAATCCAAATTGAGTATAAAGGGTCCATTGGACAATATTGCGGAGGCTCGAACCATGGCGTTCATGGCTCCTGCTTTCTTGTTGTGATCATACCCCGGTCGCTTCTCTCTAGAGACGTATGCAAACATTGGAATCCTGATGTCTATGCCTGTGAAGTCTAGTCTATTTTCATCTGCATACCCCATTGCTGGGTCATGTTCCGGGACCTTACTCATTATCTGTAAGTAACAAAAGTAGACATTGATAATGTTTGACATACATCCTATGGAGTCATGTCACTAGCTAATTATAAGGTTTTGAGGTTGTGCAAACAATGAGGTGAACCTATTATAGTTAAATGTATAAATAGTGTGATAAAATTAGAACAGGATTATGTAGACAATGATGTAGCGTGTGACCAGCTTTAACTAAATGATAAAAATTGTGCAGATATAAAGTTGATGAGTATTTAACAGTAAGAGAAATTCTTGGATAAACTTAGGCGCATTAAGCCAATTATATTCTTAATTATCATTAATCATGATAATTAATTAATGGTTAGCTATAATAGTATCATTAACTAATAATGTGATAGGCTTATGTGCATCCAAATTAAGTGCATTAGATTCATACAAGAATTTCTTATTTGTACTCAAATATTATCTCTGAGTGACCAACTTTTAAGTTAATCTGAACACCAAGTTGGTGGAGGGAAAGGAGAAAGTAGATAGTACCTGCAAGATTCCGGCATGGTCACCCTTAGAGTGATCAGCTGCAGGGTTGAGCCAGGTCCCTGGCCAGTGAGTGCCATCAGCCATCCATGTAGCTTTGGGGACATCAATGGTCTGATCTGGTGGTAACACTCCTCCATTTTTCTCCTTAAGTATCTGCTTTTCCTTCTTCTCCTCCCTAGTGTTGTACATCTTACTCCGTTTATGTATTACCTCAGGAAGTCCATTGATTCTGACCTTAAATTCATCATACTCTCTCTTGATCCATCTGCGGTCCTTGACAAAATCAGGAAGTTTCTTGTTCTTTGTGGGGTCTTTTTTTATGCTGAAGTAAGCATCAGGATTCCTAGGCTCAATATTGTGTTTCCGACAAAAAGGTACCCAAACCTGAGAATACATAATCAAGAAATTAACTGATATTGGTAATATCATATCATATATATAATGAATATAAATTGAGTAGAACTGAGGAATGTTTCAGTTCTTGGTAAATTTGCATAGGAAATTTAAATTCAAATTATTTATATGAGATACTGGTTCCTTTAATTTATTTTATTGTTGGTAGCTTGTAAGAGTTTTAGCAGCATGAGACGACTTTAATATACAGGTGTCCCCTTTTATTTTTGAGAAATTTGTGTTTTTAGAATAAGGAAAAGTTTTTGCTCAATACCATTCAATATGTACCACCTTAACTATAACATTAAAAATGGGGCGTTGATATGGTACCCTTGAAAAGTAAAGGGTTTAGGTACCATATGTTCAACCAGAATGCGTCAACTTGATTAAATGAGTCTTGTCAATATCACATGAGACTAAGTTTTCACCATATGATTTGATCACATAGGCAAGAGTAAGCTACCCAAGGAATACCATAGAATCTTCCCTAAAAATATTGCTAAGGAGATACACATTGCATGATTTGTTTTTTTGTTCTTCTTTGCTTAGTTCCTTGTTCAAGATTGTATACGAACCTCAGCAAATTTGACAGCTTCAGCCATGGCTTCAAATGTAAGTATGGCACCACCATCATCTGAAATATAGCATGAGAGCTTTTCAATTGGATAGTCTGCACCAAGAATAGAAAGGATGGTGTTGGCAGTGACAAGAGGTGGCTCCTTCTCAGGGTCAGCAGTGGAGACAAAAACATCAATGCCGGGTAAGTCTGAGCGACCTGTAGGGTTGGAAGCAGATGGTTGATGAAACTTGTCATGTAAAGCAGCAAGGTCTGTGCTTCTGTTTATGGGGTTGAGTTTTGGAAGTACATCAAGAAGCCAAGAGAAAGCAAACCAAATTTCACACACAATCGATATTCCCCATAACCACATTGCATCATAGTTTGGGTTCCGAATTCGCCAAGATAAGAAAAAACATAGAATTACTATACGGAATAGCACCAACAACCTGTTCAAAGAAAAATTTGTCATAAAACTCCAATTACTAATCCTGCAATCAAGGTTTATACGTTTAATATTGCACTTGCATTGTAGCAACAAAAATGCAACATTCAGAACAGTACTTGCAAGTGTTTAAATCTTGCAATCAACATTTAAACATGTTTAAAATGGATGGGGATCTCCTCTCCCATTTTGGTGTGCCACACCACGTCCCAACTAATAATATTTTATCATGTATTTGATTTTTTTAATATTAAATAAAATTTTAACTTACATGACAAGATATTATTGGTTGAGACATGGTATGGTACATCAAAATGGGAGAGGTGATCTTCATCCGTTTAAAATATAGTGTTCTTAATTTTAGCTGATAGCATTGCTTTATATATAGTGGTAATTTCACAATGCTACTAAGCTGATGTAGTTGGGTAGAATATATAGAAAAGAGTTCATGTGGCATGGTCAGAAATACTAGTCATGTAACCTAGATTAAAAATAAAATAAAGAAAAACACTAGGAATCTAAGATCAATGAAACCAGACATACAAAGTTAGAAAAACAAAACGTTGGATTTGAAATTGGAAGTGGATGCTGAGAAGACTATTTAACAAAACGATAATGCTTGTTAGTACGAAAAGGAATTCTTACTGACTGTACTGATCATTTCTATTGGATAAGAAATATTTTCTATCACATTTTTTCAGCAATATGTTTATATGTATTACTAACAATTGATTCACATCATTTCGTCAAAAAAAGTTCATACTAAATAGCAATACTCTTAACAAAATCAGCCAATTCCTCGAAGCCTTTATGTATACAAAAAGAAAGATTGATTTTAACACAAATTTGTTAGATATATATAATTATTCATGTGACTTCACTTTTAAACTATTAAGAAATCATATACATAAGCCTCAAATATTATTACAAACAAGGCATGTTTTAAATCATCCAGGGCACAACCAGGCATCATTAAACAAAAAGGTATAGGGTGCATACCTGTAAGGGCTAAGTATGGCACCTGGAATTTTAACTTTCCTGGTTAGTGGTTTCCAAGGTTTGTCCATAAAATCTGACATGCTCATATCTTCCCCTAAAGCATTCTCATCCTGCCAAAATGCATTACCAATCCCATATGTCCCTTTGGTCTCAAACAACCAACGGTTATGATCAAAATCTTGAGTATGGCTCCTCAACAACATGGACTTATTATTCACTGAATTCAACACAGACATCCTTCTTTCCAATTTAGAACCTCCACCATCGCTGCCGCTGCCGCCACCATCATTACCTTGTTGTTGAGATTCAGAGGCAAACCTTGTGGTCCCATATGATCCAGCTGCACCATCTTGCTTGGAATCAGAGGTACCAGGTTGGTTGTCTGGTGTAAGTGGCATCATGACCGTGTAATTGATGTAATCATTTTGGCCTGCAAACTCACCAGACATATCTATGTCATCATCTCTTGATAGACTCACAACCCTGCCGCTTGAAGTACGCCGTGTAAACTTCACGGCTTGTGGTGGCCGGCCACCCGATGAGGATGATTTTGGTGGCGAATTTGATGAACCTGTCATCTGTGTCAATGGCAGCAACGTTGTGATTTTGATAAGTTCCGAAACGACCGATTAAAAGCCCTCGTGGTTACCTTCACATTAATATGTTTAATTAGTTGTTGGATGCAATGCACTTTGGCTTTTGTTATTGGAGGGAATTCAAAGGAGTATGAATTTCCATGCATGCATAAAGGTTGTTAGTTTGGGTTGAGAAAACCAGAAACAAGAAAGAACATGGTCTTTTTATTTATGAGAGAATGAAAATTGGTTTTGAAAGGAGAGAAATTCAATGCTTCGAAAATGGTTTCTATGAGATCTTTGGGAGTTTAGAATTGTAGGTAGCGGATATCACCCCCTTAATTCATGCTCGGCCTCTCTATTTCCTTTTTCTTGCACTATGACTTACAATTACGTTCACAAAAACTATAACAAATTTTTTAAAGGTAAATTGACCTAGTTCGTGCTTAACGAACAAAATATTATAACTGCATATAATGAGATATATTGTATATATTATGCATTTAATTCGTCGGTATTATCAGTATAAAGATTTTTTACACTGTCAACCAATAATAAATTATCACGTTATTAAAAATGTTTGATTCTTATCCTAATTATCTTAAATGTCATTCATGCATGATTTTTGATTGCTTGATAGTGTAAAAACTTTACACTATCACTATATATCAATTAAACTCTTGTATTATTTAACTGGTTTAAAGAGTTGTAGTGAGTATAAATTCTTTTCTCATAACAAGAGATAAATCTTGCTTTATATTATTCATTATATATATATATATATATATATATATATATATATATATATATATATATATATATATATATATATATCTTATCAGTTAAAGTATTAAAAATACAGTATTAAAAAGTATTAAGAACAGCAACCTATAACTAATATAGGACATTCAGTCAAAAAAACAAAAAACTAATATAGTACACATTAAATAATATAAAAAAGATAACCCTATTATTTCAAAAGCATATAAGAATTTCTTTGTAGTTTTAGCATCAAATGAGAAAGGAAGTATATGAAATCATATTTGAAAAGAATAATATTAAATTTATATAGATCAATTATTAGAATAAAATATATGTTCAGAGTTCATAGTTATTATAAAGTCGAAAAATAAATTAATTAATAGACCGGTAAAAACTTATATAAAACCGATTTGAGCGGTTAATCATCCTTTTCTTATATAAACTGCTACCATGCTGGCATGCTAGGCCCAATGGGCCACCTTGACACTGGAAAAACTATTCAAGATATGTTTTAGCCGATAAATGGCCCACATACATAACAAATTCGTACAATCGTACACAGTAAAAATGCTGCTAGCCTATGGATATGTTTGGAAGAGTTTATACAAAGGTTATAAGAGTAGCTTATGAAAATAAATTTATGCAAATAGTTTAAGAAAATAATTGGCTTAATTGCACTTTTAGTCTCCTAACTTTTTTAATTGTGCGATTTTGGTCCCTCAAAAATTTTAATTGCACTTTTGGTCCCATAACTTTTTCAATTGTGCAATTTGGATCCCTCAAAAAATTTAATTGCATTTTTCATCCTTTAACTTTGTGAAATTGTGCAAAATTAGTCCTTCTAGGGACAAAAAAAAGCTTTTATTGCACAATTTTAAAAGTTGAGGAATGAAAAGTACAATTAAAATTTTTGAGGGACCACAATCGCATAATTAAAAAAGTTGAGGGAAGAAAAGTGCAATGAAAATTTTTTAGGGATCAAAATCGCACAATTGAAAAAGTTGAGAGAAGAAAAGTGCAATTAAGCCAAAATAATTTATGGTCGTCCCATAAGCTCTTTTTAACTTATTTCCATAAGCTTGTCAGAGAAGCTTATGAAAATAAGCTATTTTTAACTCATTTGAAAAAAAGCTTATTGAATAAACGCTTAATTAAGCTATATACCCAAACGCGTCCATATACAAATATAAGTATATTTGTCAACGTGTGTCCTTTGGACTTGCATTCAAGATTAAAAACAACCTTTATTAATTACAAGTATTATGATTTTTTTTGTTAACTTTTAAATTTTTAAAAAATATATATATTTGAATTTTCATTTTAATTTCTTAACATATATTCTAAAGATAAAAGCACATGTTAATAAGACCCACATATATATATATATATATATATATATATAGAGAGAGAGAGAGAGAGAGAGAGAGAGAGAGAGAGAGAGAGAGAGAGAGAGAGAATGATATATTTATATGATTTTATATATAAATTATTTTAAAATTGAAATAACTAATTTTTTTAATTTTAATTTTATTTTTAAATATTTTTATTAAATAATATAAATGAATGATATGTTTGTATGTTTTTTAAATTAAAATTTATTTTATGAGATAAAGTAGGAATTTCATTAAAATAATAAGGATAAAAACGAGAGAAAATTTAAAAATTATAAGCTATAAGTTATAATCTAATTAAAATAGCTTATAAAAAACGTTATAAACAAATGAGATAAGTTTGATTACCTAACACATCTAGCTTCTTGGATAAGTCAAACAAAGGCATAGTATACGAAACTTTGTAGATCTCCCACGGAGCCACATTGTACAAACAATGCAAGTTTGGCTACAACCCAAGGCGAATTTTACCTTCAATTCTAATAGATTAGGGGTGTATCATATATCATATACTCCATTAATTTGAAGGTTCTTTATTTTATTTTATTTTATCAAATGGAGGCACAATCATGCTTTATTTTGCTGGGAATAACACATGATCATGTCTTATTGACATGGTCATGCGACTTGTGCCTTATGTCATACATTAGAGTAAAGTCTTTGATAGTTTGATATAAGTTGACAGAGGAGGGTTGGCTTGCATGAATGACACGATGGATATGAGGAAGACGACAAGAGAAGCCTCAGTGGCTAGCAGGTCGAGCTTGGCTAGATTGAGGAGACGATGCACAACCACTATAAGAAAAGCACGCTTTAGCATAATCGAATCGCATTGATAGCTAATAGCAACCGCATTAGCGACTGAGACATATTGCAAGAAATTTTCCTTTCTTGTAGTCCAAAATTGTCACTATATATTTAAAATTCGTAGGTATATATAAAGTTTACAATCATCAATACCCATAATGGATCGATGAAGTTTAAAATTTTTATGAGTACTAATGCATTTTTGTATAGGTTGGAATCATATCAATCACATTACACCCTCATAATTCTTGTTGTTAATTGTTGTTGTTTTTGTGCTAATTGGCCATGTACGTGTCTGATAGTTCATTAGTGTTATGCCACAATTTCATAGGAGTAGCCTCACTCACTCGCACTAGGTGATTTCAGCAAGTATATACATTCACTTTATATACCACTCATAAGGGATATGAAATTCTCTATAAATACAGTCTAGCGCTTCTCACACCATTGGAAAGATTTAACAAAATTTAGTGCTAACAGAATTAACAAGTGACTTTGTATTACCCATATGAACCTTATTCATGGGATCTCAAATCACAAAGGTGAGGCTACCATCATCGTTAAATTCTTAAATTGGCTTAAGTTTCATTCTCCTCGATGTTTTAGTTATTAACTTCCTAAAGGATTAGTCAGAGGAATGACCAAATCCTTTCTGAATTCACATAATCCATGGATATAATATCATCTTTTAGTAATTGCTTAATTACATCTCTCAATCAAATGTTACTATTCTTGCCATTGTATCTTTGCAATGGCTATTGTTGCATGGCAAATAGCAATACGTAGAAACAAAAGAAGTTTGTTTAACTCTTGATGAAATATTTGTTAAGAAGTTTCTCAACCACTAATTTGCCTCATTAATTACTAGCCAATTCCAGAGCAGAGTGAACACAACCATTAGTGGATTTAGTCTAATTTGAATATGAGAATAGAAAATCCACTATATAAGATATCAATAGTTCATCGATCCCCTACAAAGGTATAGAAGGTAAAGGCATATATTTGTTTGCACAAATATGTCTGGTAGCGTCTACCATCAATTGTTTCACATTGGCCACAGGATAAGCTCGAAAAATGATCGCAACATTAATTATATCAGCTCCTTACTACCAAATTAATTTGTCTTTGATCACCTAGGAGGATTGTCATCTATTCCTCTTCCTATATATATATGCATTCAGATGTATGATGATTTGACTCTACTTACAACCCCCACACAATAGACATATCGTGAATTCTTCTCAATGAAATAATTTCTAGAATCACTTATACATTAGTTTTTTTTTTTTTTTTAAAAGCCAAAGTTTATTAATAAGGAGAGTATAAGACATACTCAAAAAGAATACAAACTGAACCACCTCAGAAAGAAAGAAACCCCAGCAACCTATACAAGCCGATTTGTGGTAATTAATATTTATTCAATATTTATTATTTTTTGCATTAAAAATCAAATCTTAACCGCCCAAAGCATAGGTTCTACAGGGAGGGATGATGGAGGGAATGGTGTTCTATGCTCAAAAAACAATTCCTTACCAAGAGAAACCACCGGATGATGGAGGGGGAGGAGAAAAACAAAAGGAGGAAAAAAAAATTTCATTTAGAGATAAATTACTAGGCCACAAAGCTGCAATACCTAGACGGCAAAAGTCGGATCTAATAGAGGACGGTCTTGTCAGGGTAGAGCTGGAGGAAGGAAATCGTCTAAGGCCTAAAATCTATATTGATTAGACTATGTTTGAAGAGCTTTGTAGCCCATGGGTTGAATCCTTGATCATCAAGCTCATAGGTAAGAGGGTGGGGTACAAGGTTTTGCAACAAAGATTAAAAGCGGTTTGGAAACTTGCAGGTGATTTTGATTTAATGGATATTGATAATGGATTCTTCATGGTTAAATTTGATCTAGCTGAGGACAAGACGAAGGTTATTGGAGATGGGCCATGGATGATATTTGATCATTATCTGGCTGTGTTACCATGGAGTCCAAATTTTGTGTCAGCCACAGCTACGGTAGATAAGACTCTTGTCTGGATTCGATTCCCGGGAATGAACATGGTCTTTTATGATGAAAGTTTGTTATTAGCTATGGCTTCGACGGTTGGGAAGCCCGTCAAGGTGGATAATCTTACTCTCATGGTGGAAAGAGGTAGGTTTCCTCGTATATGTGTTGAGATTGATCTCAATAAACCAGTAGTGGGTAAGATTTGGGTTAGAGGAGCTTTATGAAGGCCTCCATATCATTTGCCACCGCTGTGGTTGTTATGGTCACATTATTCAAAACTGCATAGCCCCGGTGGGCATCCCAATAGTGGCTACGACGGTGGAGCAACAAGATTCTCGGGGAAACCCTACTACCATGCAAACCCAGCCGGAGAAACCGTTAGCGTCAGAAGGTACAATAAATGCTGAAACCCCAAATTTAAATGCCATAAATAGTTACTTGAATGAGAAGGTTACGATGGAACCAATTATTTTGGATCCTAGTCATGGAGATTGGCTAGTGGTTACAAAAAGAAAGAAAAAGGTGAGGGCCCCTCCAAGATTCAAGGAGCAGGAAGTGGGAAATGTCAATCAGATAGAGAAAGGTGGCAACGATTTTTCTAGGGAGAATCATGCGGATATGGTCCAGTTAAAACAAAGAGAAAAAAGTGTCAATTTTAATAATAAAGGGAATCAAAATAAATTTTCTCCTTTAACTGACGTAGGAGGAAAGGGTGCAAAGAATAAAGGGAAAAAAGAAATGGTGATGGGGAGTTATATCGCGGGTCCCTCTAGATCTAAAAGTGAAGGGTATGAAAAATATTTACATGAGTGGGCCAAGAAAAGGCCTCGTAGGGAGGAAATAGTCCAAAAAAAAATTTCAAGCACCACCAGAGAGGGCCAAGTTGATGACGTTGAAACATGCCCTGATAAAGGATAAGGGTTCTAAAACCGTGGGAAAAGGTCCCGTTGTGGACCTTGGTGAAGGAATTAAAACAACCATGGCAGCCCTAAAAATTTCTCCCAACCATCTAAGATTCACCGATAATGAGGAAGGGAATCACGTGAAAGGTATGGTCTCAGGAGGATAGCCATTTTCAATGGGTGTTGGTACTGATATGCACATACAGAACGGGTTGGAAAACATGACAGAATCCAACATGGTGTGTGACAAGTCTCAGATGAATAATGATGGGGGTTCCATGGGGACTCAGAATGGTTTACCTTCAACGTGCATTAATGATAATACGGCCATGCAGAAGTGATCACACCCTGGGCATGGCTCTAACACAAACCGTGACTGATATAGGTCATCTTATTGATTTCTCTCTTTTGTGTTGGAATATTAGAGGGGCGGTGAATAAGGATGGGAGGAGGCATACTAGGGAGATTGTTCAGAGGTATCTTCCTTCTATGGTTATTCTTGTTGAGACTCATTGTGCTTTAAACAAGGCTAAGACGTTCTGGTATGGGTTAGGTTATGAAGCAGCAGGCTTTTCTGAAGCACAAGGGCATGCTAGGGGGAATCTGGCTTATGGTGAAAAAAGAGAGGGCTTTCTCTATATCTGCTATAGATATTTTTCATCAAGCGGTGTCAGTAGAAATCATTTATGGGAGAAGTAAGTGGTGTTGTACAGGTATTTATGCAAGCCCGATACCAGTTGTTCGTGAAAATCTTTGGAAACATGTTTGTAATTTAAGAGCTTCTGTTAAAACCCTTTGGCTCCTGATAGATGATTTTAACGAAATTATTTTTCCTTCCGAAGTGCATGGGGGCAATTTTTCTTTCAATAGAGCCGAGAAGTTTGTTGAGATAATTGAACAATACAAACTTCTGGATTTATGGCGCTGAGGGAAACAAATATACTTGGTATAGGAAAAATGATGGCATGCGTAGTGTCTCGAAGCATCTTGATAGAGCTCTGCCAGATAATGATTGGAGACTTAAGTTCCCGGATGCTTATGTTGAACACTTATTCAGACGTTACTCTGATCACTGCCCTTTACTTCTACGTTTAAAGGGAGTGATACCATGTAAAAATCTGCGTCCATTCCGGTTCCAAGCTATTTGGTTAACTCACCAAGATTTTCCACCTCTTGTTCATTTAGCGTGGTAGAAAGGAGGATCTAGTGTTACTAATAGTCTTAACTGGGTGAAAAATGATGCACTGGACTTTAATAATAAGGTATTTGGTAACATTTGCAAGACCAAAAGACATCTTGAAGCTCGCATATCAGGTATTCAGCAGGTCCTTGAAAAAAGTGATGTTCTGAGATTGAGTTTACTAGAATAGGAGCTTCAACTGGAGTATCAAGACATTTTGAAGCAAGAGGAAATTTTTTGGTATCAGAAATCCCGTGAAAAGTGGCTTAAGTTTGGGGATAGAAATACTAAGTTCTTCCACACTCAGACGGTTATGAGACGTAGGAGAAACAAGGTTCATGGCATTTGTTTGGAAGACAACACATGGTGCACTGATCCTATTTTTCTTAAACAAGAGGTCATTTGTTTCTATAAAAAGTTGTTCGCTGAAAGCACTCATTGTGCAGTTGACCAGCAACTTGCACCAATAACTTCTAAGCTTTGCGAACATGGGTGCAATACTATTTTGGCAAATGTGGAGAAACAATAAGTTAGGAGGGCAGTCTTTAGCATGAAGTCTTTTAAAGCACCGGGTCCTGATGGATTCCAACCCCTTTTCTTTAAGCATTTTTGGGACAAGGTTGGTGATGATTTATGGCTTCTGGTTAAAAATGCGTTAAATTACAGGTTTTATGATATGGCTATTGCTGAGATTCTAATTGTTCTTATTCCAAAAGTTGACCATTCAACTAAGCTTAATGAGTTTTGACCCATAAGCCTTTGTAATGTTGTCTACAAAGTCATTACAAAGGTCTTAGTCCAAAGGATTCGTCCGTTTCTTGATGAGTTGATTGGCCCGTTACAATGTAGCTTCATTCCGGGTAGGGGGACAAGAGACAACGCTATTCTTGCTCAAGAGGTGGTCCATCATATGCATTATTCTAAGTCTAAAAAAGGTATTGTTGCTTTTAAGATTGACTTGGAGAAAGCTTATGATATGGTTAACTGGGATTTTCTAGAAGCTACTCTCATAGATTTTAGTTTCCCGGAAATGACAATTAAATTGATTATGTGATGTGTGAAATCAGCTAATTTATCCATTCTCTGGAATGGAGAGAAATTAGAGAGCTTTAGACCAACAAGAGGTTTCGCCAAGGGGACCCTTTATCTCCATATTTGTTTCTGATTTGCATGGAGCGTTTAGCTTTGATGATTTAGAATAAAGTGAATATGGGGGTGTGGCACCCAATTATAGTCTCTCGCGGGGGCCCTGGTTTGTCTCATCTTCTATTTGCAGATGATGTCTTGTTGTTTTGCCAGGCAAATGTGTCCCAGGTTAGTATGGTAATGGATACTTTGAAAGAATTTTGTGATGCGAACGGATTGAAGGTGAACTTAATAAAGTCCAAAGCTATGTGTTCATCTAGTATCCCTGGGCATCGACAAGGTGACTTAGCTAATGTGTCTAGTATTAGCTTTGTCAATGATTTGGGGATGTACTTAGGCTTTTCTTTGATTAAAGGGAGAGTTAGCAAAAAGCACTACATGTTCAGTGTGGAAAAAGTCCAGAAAAAAATGGCTAGTTGGAAGGTTAGACTTCTCAACAAAGCGGGTAAAATGTGTTTATCTAAAGCAGTCACAACAGCTATGCCGGTTTATCCTATGCAAACTCATTTAATACCTACATCTATTTGTACTTCCCTGGACTCCTTGACTAGAAGACTTCTTTGGGGAAAGAATGATACAAGTAGTAACAGAGTGCGGAACATGGTCAAATGGGATACTGTTATTGCTCCTAAGGCCTATGGAGGGTTGGGTATTCGTGGGACAAAACTCACTAATATTACTCTTTTGAGAAACTTGTTTGGAGTATGCTTCATGAGAAAGATAAGTTGTGGGTCCAAGTAATCACTCATAAATACTTGGGAGATTATGGACAGCACGAAAGCATGCAAATTCTTCCATCACATGGAAAGGTATCTTGAAGGCAGCCAAAGTTTTACATGATGGTTTTGAGATGAAGATTCACGCAGGTAATACTTCTCTTTGGTATGAGGACTAGATTGGTAAAGGTCCCTTGTGTTTGTTGCTGCCTTTTGTGCATATTTCATATATACATATATATGTGTATTCGCGATTTATGGAGAAACGGGAACTGGTCTTTTGATCACCTATCAACAATGCTTCCAAAATATTTGGAGGCTGACATTTCTTTGCTTCAGGTCCCATAGCAAGAACACCTTGAGCTTCGTGATGGGTGATCTTGGAAGGGTCATATGCATGGTATATATTCTGCAACAACAGGGTATAATGGTTGCTGGCAGCCAACTCTAACTGGGACACTACACAGGAGTGGGACCGAATTTGGAAGGTAGAGGCACCAGCAAAAGTCCAGTATTTAATATGGTTGATTGCCAATAATGCTCTCCCAACTAATGCCATGAGACACAAAAGAGGGTTAGTTTCTTCTCCTAATTGCACCCGCTGTTCTAGTGTGAATGAAGACTTGAATCATTGCATACGAGATTGCCCTCATAGTAGGGAACCGTGGTTGCGGGTAGGGTTGCACCGCCATCCACTGTTCCTTACAAGTGATGTTAATCTACAATGGATTCTTCTACAAAGTAGAGGAGAGATGGGTAGTCCTTTTCTTGCAACACTTTGGTGGTCATGGTGCTGGAGGAACCAAACTATTATGGGAGAGGATACATGGAATATTCAAGCTGTTCTGAAAAAGATTTATGTTACTTATGAAGAGTACTCCATTTTCTTGTTGAACAAATCGAATGTGAGGAGAAGTTTGTTGCAACGTTAGGTTCCTCCTTTGGTGGGGTGTGTGAAAATGAATGTGGATGGTAGTTGTGATCATTCAACCAAGCATATGGCAACTGGTGGATTATTGAGGTATCATACAAGAAATTTCATTGCTGCTTTTTCGACCCATGATGGAAAAGGAGACAGCCTTTGTGCAGAGCTTCTAGCTGTTAAACATGGGCTCATGTTTGCCTGGGACAATGGGTATCGTGAACTTTGCCGTGAGATGGATTGCAGTGAGGTTATTTTTCTTCTTTAAGACCTTTCCTCATATGACTTGCATGTGTATGCTGATATTATTATACTATCAAGTCTATGGTGGCTAGAAATTGGAAGATCACTTTTTCACATGCTTATAGGGAAGCAAATGCTTGTGCTGACCATCTAGCTAAACTTGGAGCATCCCAAAGTGTGGGTTGGAGGAATTGGGTAGAGCCCCCTGGTGGAATGGGATCGTTGCCATTGCAAGATGCCATAGGCTGTTAGTTTATCTTTTCTTTTCTTGTTTTCTTTTCCTTATTTCCAAAAAAAAAAAAAAAAAAACCGCCCAAATCGTAAGTTTAGGTGGTTCCAAGGGAGATTACTAATATCAACACGAAAGAGTACATTTTCTTTGTCGTTTCATTGAAACCTAAAGTCTTCTACAAAATGAAGTAGGTATGTAAATGTAATAAGCCGTGTGGTCAAATTTGTTGTTAGACGAAACCCTATGCCCAATGAATTATAATATGAGTTTAATTTTGATACATTGTCAGAATAAAGTTTTTTATAGTATAAATAATCATAAATCATCATACATGTAAATTTTAAGGTAATTATAATAAGAGTCAAACGTTTTTAATGATGTGATAATTTATTATTGATTGACAGTATAAATTTTTTTTATATTGACAATGCATATTAATTAAATCCTTATAACATTCAGAAATGTATTACAATCATCTAGTTATACACAAAAAAAAAAAAAAATCTGTATTACTTTTAACTCAAATTTTATGCAAGTAGTCATATACAACTTTTTTTAAGCAAATGGATGACATATATATCAACCAAAGTATAGGTTATTTTTTTTAACAACCTTAAATTTTATAAAACGAAAATAAACCCTAAAACTTAGGTTATTTTTTTGGATAGCATATCAACCCCACAATAAAACTCTGATAATCGCATATCAATCAAAGTTAAGGTTTTTTTTTATAAGCTAAAAATTATATTAATGAGAGTACAAAAGTTACTTTAACCCAAATACAAAGAATCCAGAGAAAAGACTCAAGAGTAACATGCACTAATGAGGATAGTCATCCAAATTATGTTGGCAACACAATCCCCAACAATCATATCATATGCATCATACCACATACAACATAATAAAACACACCAGCAAAATTCATCAATGTACAGTTGAAACTCAAATTTTGATCAATCATAGTAAATGAGATCCAACATCCACCACAGACAGCAGAACACTGCACAAGCACAACCAATGTTCATCACGCCTTGCTTGATATTGAGACTATTGTATAAGTGACATTATTAGTTAAATTTGTAAATAGAAGCGATCTAATTGGAAAAACGATGGAGCTCATTCCCTGAAGCCCAATATATCCTAATGATAATAGCATTAGTAATCAATTTCTACGTACAAACCGCTTGTGTTATTTATTTGGCCATCTTTTTAATGAAATTTTATATTGCAATATTTTTTTTTAAATATTATTTGGTCAACACCGCGGGGAAGGATAATAAATTAATAGCACCAAGATCGAAATGGTTGTTATTCTTGATTCTCCAAGAAGGTGTCCCAAACCAAATGGGATCTTGACTCCCATCATGTACGTTAGTCTCCAAGACGAACATGACTTAGTCTTTGTGTAAAAAAGAAGTGCTCAGAATATATTTGGAAGAGTTTATAAAGAACTTATAAAAATAGCTTATAAAATTAAACTTATATAAATAATTTATGATCTTTTCATAAGCTGTTTTTAGCTTATTTAAAAAAGAACTTATTACATAAACACTTAAATAAGCTGTATTCCCAAACGCATCCTAAATGAAAAAATCAGAAATAAGCAAATATACTTGCGTGTTCAAAACTAACAACTGATGGATAAAATATTTTATCAAAAGGATATGAACCCGAACAAGTCCTAAAATGGTACTTACAGTGCAATTAATGGCATGAATTACAAAGTAGTAAATAACGTGTATTCAAAGTCAAAATCTTTGATAAAGGACTTTCCCCCACGGTTTTACACATTAGCTGTAAAAGCAAACATCCTGGTAATAAGGATCATAATGAATAGGGTATTATAATTCTCGTTTTCATAATCATATTTTAAAAAAATATTCGTATTTAGACCCATGTCCGTGTGGGTATTTAATATCCTTATCCTTATCCATTGGATATCTAAATACCTGTATCTGCATCCATTACTTATATTTTAATTAATTATGAAAAATCAATAAATAAAAAAAGAACTTTGATTAAAAATACTATGATGATCACTAAGTACACTTTCAAGTTGTGTGGGAGTAATAGAGACAATAGGAAAAGAGCTACTTTCGGATTCCTTTGAATGAGTTACTGTAATACTCCAATATACATTAGGATACTACTTACCATTAACTACATAAGATAAATATAACGCCTAAAGAACCAATAGGATTTTAATTAAAATCATTTACAAAATATGGTACAAGGTTTGACTTGGAATACGTCTCATTTTAAAGAAAAACACACTAGACATTTACACTAATTGTAAAAAAAAAAAAAAAGACTCAGGACTCTGATCCAGCAACAACCTCAAGGACCCCAGCTAACATGGGACAGCTGCTAAAGCATTTCCTACTTAACAGCCCCCAACATAGAAGCGGTCAAACTGAAACAAAAGGGTGAGGGGTGAGATATAATAATCTCAGTGAATTCCTGCAAACAGACACTCAATTCAATATATATAAGTATAAGCAACATCGATACATAATCAATGAAAGTAAACTTCACACACTTGGACATCCCTTTAGTTTTATCAGTGAAAAACGTCGCTGTCCCCCGCGCACCAAGGTACTTAAGAGGAACTAGCTCTATGATGTAAGGCAGATTATACGTCTATGATCACAAGCGGCGTCCCACTTGCTTTCCACTTACCTTCTTGCCTTCCTAAATGAAAGGACTTCTGTGATTGCCTTCCAAACGGGAATGATTCTATACTCGACATCTGAAATGTCTCTGACCTCCATTCTAACTCGAATCATATCGGATAGAGGATGGTCGTCATTATTGGATGCCAAGCTATAGTTTACTTTTATGCATTATCGTTACAATACAAAACATTTTAAATCAGCCCAAATAACCTTCACACAAATGCTTATCAAGAATTAAAACATCAACAGCACTTGCAGAAATTTTCAGTTTTCAGCCAACTTCTATGAATTTATTAAAATACCAAACGATATCGTATTTGGGAAAACTACCCCTCTATGGAAAGCTTAACATGTCTAGTTTATAAATAAAATTTTACTTTTGAGGAAAAGATGACCAAAAAGTACAGTTTTAACCAACAAGCTACTGCATTCGAAAAACAGGACAGCAACTATCCTCTGACTTGTAACAGGTTTCTCTTCATCAATACTCAATGAAAAACAGAAAAATCAGTGCCTAAACTGTAGTAAATAGAGTCTAGTTTCCAACAAAAGAAGAATCATTTAGAAAGGAGTTTTATAGAAACATTTATAAGCAAAAAACTGAACCTATGTCAATACGGGTTTGAGGACAGAAACCATAACATTTCCTAATAAGCAATATAACAAACACCTATCAAGCAGGATTTTTAACATGTCTATTCTCACATGTTGGCATATCAAAATCACCCCAATATCAAAACCAATTTACAATTATGCATGCATATCCAGAAATTAACTACAACATACCAACTAATGACCATATCATAACAATATGCATGCAACACAAGGAACATCACAACATCTTCAAAGAGTATAACTTATGCTTTGGTTTATGGTTACCAAGCTATAAAACTAAAGAGGAACATACAGTCACAAAGAGCACCATACCAATTGCACATATACGTATTATTCATGTTTGGACAGAATTAAAACACATAGGAATCTATTCTACACAAATCAAGTACCATTATGCTCACAGTTATATAAACAGAATTTGTAGCAACTTGGAACTGAGTTTTCTCCACCAAAACTCTATCAAAATTAGAATTTCCAGAGCCTAAAATGTAGCCCAACATGTCTATTTCCTAATGGTACAAGAATGGTCCCAATCCAGTGGCTGTGCAGGGAGTTAGGGCTAGAACACCACAATAACATAAAAACAAATCCTCTGTTTTTGACAGCAACTTGCAAGTCCGTTTTCTTCTTCTACACTTAATGAAATTTAGTCATTCCGGTGCCTATTTCGTGGAAACTTTTGTCTAGTTTCCAATGGTTTAAAATTCGTTCAGAACGACTTCTGTGGAGGAAGTTATTGACAAAATACTGACAGGGTGTCAATACGGGTTTGGAGATTAATTCCTCCCCCTTTATCAATTTCACCCAAATCAGCCCCTTATTCAAACATGCAATTAAACCCAATTATTCATACCACAAATAGAGTCAAAAATTAACAATTTATAAAGTCAATAAATCATGTAGCAATTATTTGGGGTTTATGGTTACCCAATGTTACAAACAAGCAAGAACTCACCTCAACCAAGATTAGGAGTGTAGGAACACAAGGAATGGAGTGGGTTGATGATCCTAAGGTTCACCTTGCTCTATTTCTTCCTCTCTACTCACATGCAAGCTTTGGGAATTTGATGGAGTTCCTCTTCTTCCCCTTCTCGTTCTCTCTTCCTTTCTTCTTCTCTTTCTTTTTTCTGTTGTTTTCTGCCCCTTCTCACGTATCCCCCTTCCTCTTATCCCTTTCTATTTACTTTTTTTTTTTGTTTTCTTTTTAATAATAAAACCTAACTTACTCTTTACACCCCCTTCAACTATTTAATACACCCATGACTTAATTCTAAACATTTCTTCCTTCATAAATCAAAAACATTTATTCTTAACCACCATTAAAACACTTCTCCCTCAAAGATAGTCTCCCTCTATTTAGTGGGTAATGTTATTTATGCAATTAGGAAATTTGGAATATTACAGTTACTCCACATGGATTTTTCATCTATGGTACGTAAAAGCAGTCAAAACTAAAAAACATAACTCATTTGATAAATCAAAATGACAAACCATAAAGGATATATAACAACATATATAGAAAATTTGTAGTTGCTTGAAAATATGATAAGAAATTTGCACTTCAAAATCGGAGAACGTAAATATTTAATTTATTTAACCTGTTACATTAAATATAATTCACTTATACAATTTTAATTTAATATAGGTTTAATTACTTTGTTGGTCCCCGAACTATTTGGGAATTTTAAAATAGGTCCCTAAACTAAAAAAATTTGTAATTGGGTCCCTGAATTTATAAATACTTTGTAATTGGATCCTTGTACTTTAATTAAACGTTTGTAATTGGGTCACTGAATTTGTAAATAATTTGTAATTACGTCCCCGGATAGGAGAAAAACCTTGTAATTGTAGCACCATATAAATCTTTTTCGAGTTTTCTTATCGGTCTTGGAGGTTAATAGAACCATTGGATCACCACAATAGCAAAGGTTTTAAAAATGCCTCATATCTTAGGGACCTAATTACAAACTATTAACAAGTTCATGGATCCGATTACAAACGTTTAAAGTGCAAGGACCCAATTAAAAAGTATATCAAAGTTCGGGGATCCAATTACAAATTTTTTTAGTTCATGGACCTATTTAAAAATTCCCAAATAGTTTGGGGACCTGCGAAGTAATTAAACCATAAATATATTATTAATTATAATATATATATATATATATATATATATATAAAGTGTGCCGGTATGGAGCGGGATGAGTACTAGAGTACCCGTTCTGCACCCATACCCATTTCATTTTGCGGGTAAGTATTCGCCCTCATACTCATATCCATTAATTTAGCGGGTAATTATCCTACCCATCATAGATAAATTTTGCGGGTACCCAGTGAGTCCAATACTCATTGTCATCCCTAACTCGAAGGCCCGTGTTCTCTGTTGGATCATGAAGGTATGTGTCGTACACACGAGTTCGGATCCTCTTCATTTCTTAAAAAAATGGAGCACTCTTGCAACACCCTTTCCCGAGTGTCACATTCCCGAACGTTTATAAGGCCGAAAGTATTTATTAATGCGGAAAATACGATTTTTCTTTTTCTTTTCTGTTCATAAAGATGTAATGGGATTAGTAAAGGTAATAAATATTACTAATAAGTGAACTTAGGTTCACCATGCATTACTAGGACATACATACAGTATTATAATACAGAAACAGAAAACGGAAAACAGAAACATCAACATTACTGTATACAGACATAAGTCTAATGTATGACTGACATAAGAAAATACAATAAGTACTAGGAGTCATAGCTCCCAAAAGGTACTACAAAAACTGACATAGTCTGGCCGACAACAAAACTAAAACAGAAAAAGAGTCCACCTCCGAACTCAAAAGGACTGCGGAACCGAACCATCGTCGCGTCCATCTGTTCAAGCATCAACAGCAAGTACCAGCAGAAAACATACAGATATGGGTGAGATTCCCGTTCATCAATACAACAAAACAGCAGTAGTAAAAACGGGACGACTCACCGGGTAACAGCGTACCCAACATGCTTACAAGGTTCTTAATATAAATCATGTTAAGCAGTTAACAACATAATAACATGCTAAACATTTAACAGCATAATATAAGGCATCCTTAAACAATATCATACTGTCAGTGTAAAAACGCAGACCGGACTCCGTTTGAGTTTTCGACTCAAAACTTAATTGTAGCTTTCTACGATATCGTCGAGCATGACTATGGTCTCGGAATATTTTATTTCCATTCCTAAGACCTCGAATAAAATAAAGACGTTAAAATACTGAAAAATTAGAAAACGTGAAAATCGTGAAAATCGGGGCGTTACACTCTATTTAGGAGAGAGATAGACACAAAGAGTTTTTATTGATAAAAAAAAGTTTGAGATACAAATCTCTCATTTGTGTCTATTTCTCTTCTAAATGAAACTTTCATTTCTTTTAAGAAATGGAGATGATTCCAACACGTCACACTCACTCCAAAAACGATTAGTTTAATTTGAAGCCTAGCTAGTTACGGTGGATATCTCATCGTGCCACAAGCAACATGTCTCACACGATCACTTTTCAAAATTGTAATTTGGAAAAGTTTTGAAAGTACTCATAATGGCAAGAATTTTACTCATCTAAAGTGGTGGAGATATGATAATCTACTGTTTTTTGTTTGATTTGGGGTTTTTTTCTGGGTAGTTTATTCTTCTTTTAAACCTTTTGGGGTTATTTTTATCATCAATTGCGATAATTTGGAGTAATTATGTTTTGATGTTGTTAATTATCAATTTCGTTGCGGTTTACAAGCAATTTTAGTCTTAGTTAATTTTCTTCTTTCATTTTGTAGGTGTGAAATTAGAGCATGAATAATTGAAACAATTGAAGAAATTGCATTCAAATGACTTTGGAAGGTTTTGTTGGAAATTTATATTTCCAATTATTATGTGTCCATATTATAATAACAATTATATATATATATATATATATATATATATATATATATATATTAGCGGAACACAATTTTAGTGATCTAAGTAAGTGAGCCCGTTAGACTACCAAGGAACCTGATATGGGCTTAATGAGTGGATGTCAGTGTTGGTTCATTAAGGGGTAATGAGAACCCTAATATAGGTTTAATACGTCAGAAACGATTATAGTCCCCAAGACACCAAACCAAAATACACATTGATCCCCATTTGAAGAGGAACAGTTATGGTCCATAAGACACCAGATCAGAATACACTATCTCCTTAAGTTCTCCCCATCTGAAGAGAAAATATGGTCCTATTGAGGAACTAAATAGCTATTATTATGAGGGAAAAGGAATGGCGAGAGCGCGACAGTGCCTCAAAAATGGGGGCAGTGGTGGTGGCCGGAGAGTTGGGGAGATCAACAACGCATAAATGAGTCCTCGCGCGTCATTTGGTATAATTATCAAACTTACCGACGGCCTTGCCCGTTGGTATATTATAATTTTGGTTCCAACGATCTAAATCGTCTGTATATTCCTAAACCTCATTACTCTAAAAGTCAGGTTACCGACGACCAAAGCCGTCAGAAAAGGTAATTGTTGAGACTTTGGCAAGTATACCAAGTCGTGCAAGTAGTAAAAAGGTGAAAGGGATATCGTTCCCACGAGGATTGTGTGACAAATACTAACACGTACAAATCGATTCTACCTAAAGAGTTTGTTTTGGGATCAAAGGGAGCTCAAAAGCTCAACAACAAAAGATTAGATTGAAAAACAACAAAATAAAGCTTAAAGGTCTTTTTGGGATTTTATCAAACACTTAATATGCAAAGACGGTTTTACTTCTAAAAGAAAATATGTTTGAGTGAGACTTCACTAATCCCTTCCCCTCATGCAATGAACTGACAAAAAATACAGTTTCATACTTCAATTATGAATATCAATCCACTAAAATACTCAATCCCTAATTCCTTAGGTGGAAAGAGCCTAAACTCCCAAATTAAACCCTAATTCCTTAGGTGGCCTAATTAGTGGATTTGCATTAAGATTAGAGATTCAAAGATAACTAATAAACCAAATTTCCTTCCTAGAGACAATGTTTACTAGATGATTAATTTCAAGTCTAGATTCAATATGAACTTTCCAATTGCAAATCAAATCAAAGGTCAAATCATGGGTGATCAAGCCACAACAAGCATTAAGCATAGAAACTAACCACTCATAAAGAAGTAGAAACTATATTAAATGATCAAGTCAAATACATGAGAGTTTTGGAAAAAGCTACATTTGACCCCAACAAAAAGGGATTTAGTTAGACATAATAAAGAAAACTAAAAGGGAAATGAAATGAACAAAAATGAGGCAAACTCCATGACGATGATGTGGTTCCAGGAGAAAAGAAGCTCATATTTCCTCTTTTAGGATTCTGAATTTCGTGCAGCTGTTGGATGACTCTCAAAATGGGTAACAAATGCTTAAATACCTTGTCAGGAAAATTAGCCAATGCTGGGTGCCAGCAAGGTAGAGAGCGTATTTTCACCAGGGCGCCAGCTCTGGGCGCCAGCTAGGTAGAGAGCAGGTTCTTCACTACAAGAAAAATGCTGTTTAGCTACCGAATTTTCCGGTAGCTAATATCCAAAATTCGGTAGCTAAATTGTTTAGCTACCGAATTAGCGACCGACTGGAGTTGGTAACTAAAGTGCTGGTAGCTAATTGATTTAGTTACCGAATTTCACTCCGGTCGCCAATAGCTACGGAATATTTCGGTAGCTAAATATAAACATTGTGGTCGCTGAAATGGTCACGTATACCATATCTGTTACCAGTTTAGCGACCGAATTGGCGACGAATACAATTCGGTCGCTAACTATATATTTTTGGTTTAGCTACCGAATACTATTCGGTAGCTAAATATATATTTTGGTTTAGCTACCGAATCCTATTAGGTAGCTAACTTTTAAATTTGCAAATTTTATTTAGCTACCGAATAGGATTCGGTAGCTAAATATCATTTTATTTTTTTGCAATAATACCAAACTTTTACCAAAATTACCATCCTGCTTAATCATACAAAACAGAGATAAATTACATAAAATTATACTCAACTCAAACATCAATATAAATCCACCATATATATAAACATCTAATACAATATCCAATATCCAAATAGAAACAACACATGTAGTACAATAGTGGTAGTAACTAAATGTAACAAATATAATATCAATGTGCTGGGGGGGTGGGGGGATCCAGCCATTATTGTCCTCGCCATCGTCCTCATCATCGGCACCTGGATCAGCATGCGAATCATCTTGTGGAACGGCACTAGAGGAACCGGGCCTGTATCCTAAGTGCTGGAACAATGCGTGCATCTCTCTCTGTGTCTGATCCATCGTCCTCTCCAAGTGGTTTATCCTGTTGTCCTTCGTTGCCAGCTCAGCATTGAGATTGGCGATAACCTCTCGTACGTCGGGGGTAACGCCAGGATCGGATTGAGTATGTGACGTCGATGAGGTCAAGTACTCATCCCCCATCCGACCCAACCCATACACAACACCCTTCTTGTTTTGACCACCCAACACCTCCAAGAAAATGGCGTTGTCGGATGCAGCAGAGTGCTCTTGTCCCTGACTGGTGGCATCACCCCGTCTTTCATAAAACTTTTCCTGCATAATAAATCACATTAGGATTTTTAAATATTAAAAATAATAAAACATATAAGAAAGCAGCTCTCACCATAACTGATGCTGATTTTACCCTTTGTTTTCCACATATCCAACAATCAAAAGTATTAGACAAAGCATAAAACCAGGGCCTCTAGCTCATATGCAAAACAAAACAGTACCATATCATATTCTAAAAGCTGTACTGGCATCATGCACTGATGTACTGGTCACAAGCATTTCCTAAACAAATGGCAAGGCAACCCGCCCATCAAACCCAAAAATTCACCCATTGACACATTAAAAGCAAAAATGAATAATAAAGTACATTTCCGGTAGTATAATAGTTGATATGACAGTGCCTCCTTTATTGAGATATGGCAAGTACTGTGGCCTTCTGTATAGTGGATGCCCTGGGGAGAGACCTTGTGATGGCCTTGATGCTTGTTGTATGAAGCATGATCAATGTGTGCAAGACAAAAACAGTGAGTTCTATACACATATACCTTCTTAATTAAAACATCTTACATTATGGCTTGGATTTTTTAGATTTAATTCAATAGTTCCAATTTCAGATCTGATACTATTTAAGTGGAATTATCAAGTCCCTTTAGAAACTACATCTTTATTTATTTATTTTTTTGGGGTACAACTTTTCATATGAAACATATCACTGAATTTTTCAGTAAATTAACTCTAATGATACACCTTTAAGATAGATATAGCAGGAATTTGAATCAGTCAGTACCATTTACTGTTAACAAATGCCACTAGGTACTGCTGCAAGGGCATGCCTGAGTTAGAATCAGTTAATAGTATATCCCAACTACAACTACCCTACAAAGTAAGCTTCAATTCCCTATGGTCTATAAATCAAAGGAAAATTTTATAGTAGTAGTGATAAACCAAGTGTCATCCTAATGTCTTGACTCGTATTTTGGATTTGATGCACCACTCTAGCCATCTTATTTATGACCATGGCTCCAGGTGCTGATATATATTTCACAGTTACATGCTTAAACTTAAGTTTCATTATTGGCAGCTTTATTGAGGTGGATGATTACAAAAGGTTGAACTCAGAGAAACTGCAAAGGTTGGGTTGGAGATACAGGCCATTGGAGGAAACACTCATTGATTCTGTTGAGAGCTATAGGGAGGCTGGGCTCCTGGAATCAAAATAAATTTGGTTTGTTGTTTATCATCTCCCTCTATTGGGAGGCTGGGCTGCTGGAATAAAAATAAATGTGACTTGTTATTTAGCATCCCCCTATTGGAAGGGATTTGTGAATGTCTTTCAGTTGCTATCTTGTGCTTGTGCTGGATGATCACTGTAATTGTATTCATTTTGTTATGTAACTAGGTACTTCTGCAAGGGCATGCCCATAATATATAATAGTTTGTTCCATTTTATACTATTCACACTCTTTATTATTTAATTGACAATAATTATGTTGTAACAATAACTTATAGCAATCTTCTTGGACTTCCCGACCCAAACCCCATCCTTCGTCTTCTTGGTCTCCTCCAAGACCTCAAATGCTGTGGGGAGTCTCTTCTTCGCTTTTGTCTGCATATATAAAGTAGGTATTAAATTTGTAATTAATAATAAAGAGCACAATATATATGAATATATAAATAAACATAAATTTAAATTAACTTACCAATCTTTTATGATGGCCGGGAATAGACACAGAGCCACCTGTGTACAAAGGAGCTCCAGAGTCCACGGCCCTATTTTGCTTGCCGACCGCGCTCCTATGGGCGAACTCCTCATCGGTGGCCCAGTAATCCCTCAAGCGCTGGAGCACATCGGGGCGGATCCAATCGCCCTTATCTTTGTTCTCTCTGATCTTGTTCATAGCATTCTTGACAATTGAAGACCCTCTGGTCTCAAATGCTTGGCGGAACTCTCGTTCATGTTCAGGCAACCACTTGAAATGTGCCTGGAAGACAAGAAAATATCAAACCAAGTAAAGAAAATGAACATATAGAAATTGAAATAAATTAAACTAAGTAAATGTAGAAATTGAAATAAATCAAAATAAATAAATGATGAAACTTAAATATAATCAAACTAATTATAAAGTCTAGGAGTTTAAATGAAACTTACACCGAAATCGTGAGTGAACCAGTTTTTCCGAACGGCATCCGGGATTTTCTTCCATGTGGGCCAGGGCTCGTTATATTGGCCCCTGACACACCTAGAAATCTGTTTACTAGGCCCCTCTGGAGGATCAAAACTTTTGACACATAATATATAATACACAACTAAGCATTAGTAATAATTAACCAAAATTATAAACCATAAAATCAACCATAATTAATAAATAACTTACTCATTGGTTCCAAATGGGCGAAGCCAGATCCTCCGATCCGTGGGATCTCTCGTCCCTGGCTGCTCAGCTGACACCGTCTCGTTATTCTGCACGGACGATGCTGGTGTGACCGGTGTGGCGGGGGTGGCTGGTGTGGTCGGTGTGGGTGCTGCGACAGAGTCACCTGTGCTCACTCTGAGCTGGTCGGATGTTGAGGGTGGATGGGTGGAACCCTGTCTCCCACCACGACGACCACGACTATAACGTCCGCCACGACGACCACGACCAGCGTCGTCTGCCATCTGTTTGGAAGAAAAAATAAAACCAAGTATTACAATGTAATCCACATATATCTATGTATATATATCAATAAGTGACAAACATTTGTTGGAACCTAACCTTTGGTTTTCTACACCAAAACATTAGAGTCATCTTCTCACTCATGTTTATTGTTTCTTGTTCAATTCACAATATAATCAATCTAGTGGATATACAACAAATAACAAAACTTAACAAAAGCAGTTGATATGTGTTTATATATAAATTAGCTATGTAGAATCTCTATCACTAAATTCACCCTCACTCTCCTCACCATCGGATGTTATGTATGTATCTTCGCTAGATTCATCCATGTCATATTGATCCAGTAATACAGTGTCAATTATCTCATCCCCAGGCCGAGCATCCGCAAGAATATCATTGTAATCGTCCGGATCAATATGCAACACTACTTGGATTTCGTCAATTTCATGAACATCTTGGTATGGAGTCTCTGTCTCCGGTTGACTAACTACATTATCCGTGATTGCACTGCGTGCCTTTATCTTGATAACACCCAACCAGTCTTGATGTCCCTCGGGATACGGTGTGTAATAAACTTGCTCAGCTTGTTGTGCAAATATGAACGGGTCATATACTTGATATCTTCGTGACTGCTTAACTTCAACAGTTCCATACCTATTGTCTACTTTTGTGCCCCTGTTGGGAGTAGTATCAAACCATTCACACCTGAATAGGACTAAGTTTTTACTAGGATAACCATAATACTCTAATTCAATAATATCAGTCAATATCCCAAAAAAGTCATCCTCTAATTGTCCGTTGGTCCCTCGTACACAAACACCGGAATTAGAAGTTTTCATGACTTGACCCCATCCCTTTGTGTGAAACTTGTAGCCATTTATAATATAAGTTTCGTATGTTTCAACCCTTCTTTTTGGGCCCCATGCCAAAGCTTTCAAGATCGGATCTTCAATTTGGTTTCCAATATCTAGAACCTACATAATGAATATGAAATTAAGTTGGAGTATATAAAGCATGTTACGAGGACATAGTACATAATGAATTACAAAGTAACTTACGTAATTTTTGAACCAATTAGGAAAATGGTTGGCAATCTCCTGTTGAATTTGGGAGTCCGAAATGTCGGCATCTAGCTCTTTTAGCTCATTGGCATATTTACTAAGAAGAACCAAGAAGAAATTAATGAATCGGAAATAATAGTAGGAACAACAAGAAATTATATGAATACAGACCTACCCTAAATATGGCTCCACCTCGTCACAATTTTGAAGCACATACAACTCAACAACTTTCTCATCACGTACATCCAACCAAGCTGTTTTTGATGCACCACACGCACGGCCCGGATAATTAAAAATTGATATCTGAGGACTAGATGAACAACCTTCACCTGCGTCAACATTACGTGGTATTCTAGTCCTCCTGGTCTCTATGTCAGACGGATAGTAAAAAGAAGCAAAAGTAGATGCCTCCTCCACTAAATATGCTTTACAAATAGATCCTTCTATTCTAGCCTTGTTTTTCACTTTTTCTTTCAACGAACGCAAGAACCTGGAATATTGGTTGGTTGTTTGAAGATATTGTGATTAATGAATATATATATATATATATATATATATATATATATATATATATATATATATATAAAAGACTAACACGTTTTATGATTAAAAGGGATGTATACCTCTCAAAGGGATACATCCAACGATATTGAACTGGACCACCAACTCTTGCTTCATATGGTAAGTGGATGGGAAGATGTTCCATTGCATCAAAGAAGCTCGGAGGAAATATTTGTTCCAACTTACATAACAAGACAGGGATCTCACGTTCCATAACCAGCAATTGTTCAACATTTAATGTTGTGGAAGTCAACACTCTGAAAAATAAACTGAGCTCAACAAGCGGCTTCCAAATATCATTCGGTAAAGAGGCAAATGCAATGGGAAGCAACCGTTGCATGAATACGTGACAGTCATGACTTTTCATACCATGCAACTTTCCTTCCTTAGAGTTGACACATCTTGATAAGTTGGATGCATATCCATCTGGCAACTTGAGTTGTTTAACCCATTCACATATAGCTACCCTTTGGGGTTTACTCAATACATATTTTGCCTTTGGTTTTCGAAACTTGCCACCTCCAATGTCCATCAACTCAAGCTCCTGTCGTTTACATATTTCTGCTATATCTAAGCGAGCCTTATATGTATCCTTCGTCTTACCCTTGATATCCATCACCGTGTCAAACACATTCATAAACACTTTTCGCTCAGTGTGCATGACATCAATGTTATGGGGGAGGAGGTGCGTTTTCCAATACGGTAAACTCCAAAATATACTTTTTTTTGTCCAATTATGTTCAGTGCCATACCCAGGTATCAGTTCTCCTCCAGACTCATGAATAAACGGGAGTGACTCAATCATCTTCCAAATCTCTTCTCCAGTTAAACGTGTGGGAGGGCGAGCAGTCTCGACACGCCCTTTCTTAAATGCAGTTCTATTCTTTCTGTAAGGATGGTTTTGTGGAAGGAATTGGCGGTGACAATCAAAATAAGAAGTCTTGCGACTGTGGTTAAGAGTGTAAGCCTTTGATTGCCCCATACAACAAGGGCAACCAAGCCTCCCCGCGGTCATCCAACCCGACAACATCCCATACGCCGGAAAGTCATTGATCGTCCACATCAAAGCTGCCTTCATCATGAAATTCTGCCTCAATGATACATCATATGTTGCGGCACCATGACTCCACAAACTGGTCAACTCTTCTATCAAAGGCTGCATGTACACATCAATCTTACTTTTCGGATTCGAAGGACCCGCAATTAGAACTGTCAGGAACATAACCTCCCTCTTCATGCACATCCCAGGCGGAAGATTATACGGAGTCATAATAACCGGCCAACACGAGTAAGCTTTACCGTACTGGCCGAAAGGATTGAATCCATCCGTACATAACCCCAATCTGACATTTCGAGCCTCTTGAGAAAACTCAGGGTACATCCTATCAAAATGCTTCCATGCTTCTCCATCTGACGGATGACACAATACACTTTGATCTCTTTGTTTGTTATCATGCCATCGCATGTGAGGTGCGGTAGCCATTGAAGAGTACATTCTTTGGAGTCTAGGAGTAATCGGGAAGTACCACATTCTTTTTAAGGGGGTTCTTTTTTCTATTCCCTTTCGATTGGTTTTGATCTTATACCGATCAGTGCCACAAAATCTACGAACAGTAACCGTCTCAACCGCATATTCGTTACGATATAACATGCATCCATTCGGGCAACATTCAATTTTCTCAACACCCAAACCCAAATTTGCCACCGACTTCTTAGCCTGATAAAAATTTTGAGGCATTCGATTTTCACTTGGCATAACCTCGCCCATAAACTGAACCATACGATCGAAACAACCCTCCGACATATTATAGTCAGACTTGAGGCTAAGAGCAACCAAAGAAGCCGACAATTCCGAGTAATCCTGACAACCATCCCACAACGGGGCTTACGCAGCCGCCAGCATGTCATAAAATCTTTGTGCATCAGGATTTGGATCCTCCTCTATGTGTACCACATTCTGTTGAATGACCCGACCAACTTCAGGGCCAGCATGATCCATAACCATCTGCTCGAAAGGATTAAATTGTTCCCTCTGTTCACCAGGACCGTAATATGCATCGTCCACCATAACCGGGGATATCTATGGCACGGATTCACCATGGCTGGTCCAATAGTAGTAATTCGGCATGAAACCCTTGTTGTAAAGATGTACCATCACATCATCCCCATAATGGTATCGTCGACACTGACATTTCTTACAAGGACACCTCATTTTTGGATTCACTTGATTTAGATAGCTCTCTTCATTGCTAGCAAACTGAACGAACGCAAGCACCCCCTCTACAAACTCGGGGGTCAAATGTCCACAATCTTTCCTTTTATCCATCCACCTCCGATGCTCAGGTGCTTCCATCGCTGCTAACTAGAACAAGAATTCTTAGTCCAAGTTCTCCACCTTATTAAAATACACGTGCTCATAATACGGAATCTCAAACGGAAAACTAAGACTTTAATAAAATAATTTAAAACTTTAATCCTTAGTACTTGAAATTAAATTTCATATGTTCAACTTAACAAGGAGCAAGGAGACCATGACCATGAAACATTACATATCATGGTAGTTAGCAAATATAATAGTAACATTCACTTTAAAACCAGCCTCTCCACTCACAGGGGTAAGGCTACATACATTTGACCCTCCCCAAAACCCACACTAGTAGGAGCCTCGTGCACCCCGTCCTTTAGTATTGGTCAGATGCCGAAAATAAATTTTGAATATGAACTTAATCATATATTGGAAATTAAATTATATTTTGCATCTACCTTTTACAGAGTGAAAAGCTTTGCAAGTTGTGTTTGTCACAGTCATATTGACAAGGAGAAAGTAAAACTAACATGGTACCTACCTTAACTGCATGGACATAGAAGAATAAAGAAAACCTTAGCATATAAGTTTCTTTTTTTCTCAAATAAAAACATTGAGTCAGTCTTCCTAAAAATAAACAAAAAAATATATTTCTTTTCAAAAGGTCTAGAATGATCAGTAGCTGGCTGGTAACTTAGTATTGCTCATGTAGGCAAGAAATTGTATTAAATTTTGCATGACATGTAGTGTGAGACCAAGCAATCAAAAAACTTAAGAAAAAAAATTACAAACAATTCAATTAGTCAAAAGTTTGCAAGTACTCATGTATGGCGACATTTATGGAAAATTTCAAGCTTAAGATTAATCCTCCACATTCAACTAAAGTACTAGAATATAAAGCTTCATTTATCTAACCTAGTAAGAAAAATCATGCAGTTAAACTTACCAATAGTGTACAAGTTAATCCAGCAGCAAAGCAAATGGCAAAACCGTATGATCTCTGGTCATAAACAGATAGATTATTAGTTAAACTCTGAAAGACAATTTACAGTATAGAAACTTGTTGGATGAATTAAACAAAAGTTTCAATATGACAGAAGAAGTTTGTGTAAGGAAGAAAACTTGAGGAGGTTGATGCACAACTTAGTAAAAACTCAAAACTGTAGTAGCAAGTAGCAAAAAGAGAATACAAGAAAAATATCAGCTAAAAACAGCCTAACCAGTTAATCCACCACTTCAATAGGTCTCATGGGAAAACATAAAGAAAAACTGATACATCTGTCCTTTCCCACAATTCCTTAAGTCCTAACAAACCAATCCCCAACAATAATTGATGATTTGTATAGAAAAAACACCATTTTGCTTCCCAAAGTCCTGTGTATACTTTGGTTCAACTCTTAATTCCTAAAACCAATGTAACACCAGCATGTAATCCCGGGTCCTCCAAACAACAAAGATCATCATCCTCCAAAACCAATTATTTGAAACAGCAGAAATTGTTATTTGATGTCAGATTAAAAAGAATTCGAAGTTCCAAATGAAGAAAGTATGATGTAGCATATTCAAAAAACGTCATAAAAAAAAAAAATGCAATCATTCATCATCAAGTACCAATTATGTTTCCTAAATCCAACGCGTCATGCTATTACATCATCAAGCCTAACCAAAATAGCGTGAGGTTGGCAAAATACTTACTTTAAATGGTCACTTAATATATAATGACTTGAATGGGCCAAGTAAAGCCATCTTTGTTTCATACCTAACAACTCTGATATCGAAACTTATAGGAATGTTGGGGAAAAGAAAATTAAAACAACTCTAACTTGACACTAGTTTAGTAAAATTATAAAGGTCAACAATTACATTCTGCCTCAACGTGAATTTATATTAGAGGCAAAAGATTTATTATTCGACTCGATATCAGCACAAGTTTGGACTGGACAGTGTATTCAAATATATTTTGGGAAAATTTTTAACTAACAGACCATACAACCAATAAAATAAATGCTGGAAAAGGGAAATGTAGAATCTATCAATTAAAGCACTGTACATAAGAAGTTGACTCTGACCCCCTAAATCAAATCCTCCAATGTATAGTTGAGTGGAATGTATCTCTAAAAAGTGCTGTTAATGATATAGCTAATTCAGGATAGCACAACCTGCACCTACAAATTTTCCAGGGCTCTACTCTATGTGCTGGCATGTAGCTGAAATGTTACAGAACATTTTGAACCAAGAAGTCAAGGAGATAGTTGTCTTTGTATAAATTTAAGTCTGTTAGATATTGAAAAAAGGGCTGCACTACTAGTATGCTAGCGAATTTTCCGTGGGTCTATACGCGTCATCAAGCAACTCACATTAAAATCAGATAAGTTTTCTTTCTATTTTTTGTTGTATGGTTCAAGGTTTAGTGGGGGAGTATTACAGAAAATTCTAGAAACAAGTAATCTGCTCCTTGTATATACTGAATTTCCCACTCACTCTACCATGAATGTTGCATGCCTCTCCAAATTGCAACTCCCTCTCAGAGGAAGGAAAAAAATAGTGAAAAAGATAAGATTAATTTTCATCAGAACACAGATTAATACACACAGAAAAAAGATACAACAACCAGAATGTATAGTACCTCTTCCCGCAGAAGGCCAGGAACTAAAGCACATACCTCAAAACAATCTTTCTGCACAAAAAAAGTTTGCATTGCAATGCGTAAATTAAATATAAAGATGATATTCTATTTGAACACATGATAAAGAGCTTACAGTTTTTTGCACATTGACTTTTACCCAATCAGCAGGAGGTCCAACTGTTTGAATTTTTCTTGTGAAGTTCCAAACGAACGTTTGGACAAACACTACTACTACTACTAGAGAGTAGTGTTTGGGACCTTAAAATCACCCTAAGAAATGAGACAAAATTTAAGTAAGCTTATATATTTTTTTTACTTAATTGACGGTATTTATTTGAGAAAACAAAACTAGAGAGGGAAAGGGGGCAAAGGATTAGTGTACTGTTGATTAAAAAACTACGTATGCCCTTCCTAATCAAATTGATGGCAAGATTTAATTAATTTTGGAAGCATATATAATGGAAGTTTAATATGAAATAATTTGTGTACGAATTTTGGGGAAGAATATAGAACTTTTCATAGTTGGGGGTTGAAAGATTGTTCTGAGATTCCATTCTATCTTCTTTTTAACAGAAATCGTTGCTTTATGCCACTGAATGAAACAGAGAGGATGCTGAGGTTCACAAGTGAATGGATAGGTGAAGAATATAGAATGTGATACTAAGTTGCAGGTATTCGAACAAAATAAATAAATAAGAGGAATGGCACAAAGTTTGTATTTTCCTAAATAAAGCATAAAAAGCATATGTGCTGAATGCTTTGCTTCATAAAAGATGACTCGTTCATAAAAGATGAACCACAGCTGTGTCCAATCTAGCAGCCAAACATATCAACACAGGTAGGCAAGTCAGCTGATGAACTTCAATGTCAAAGCAAACATTTCTAGTACCAAAGTAATAACATTGTAACTTGTTATATAAATCAGAAAAATAATAGATGCTGACAGTCCGCTATATGCCTATATCTACTACTATTCTCATCATCTATATTCCTTCAACAAATTCTTTTCTCCATTTTGGAAGCAAATTAAAACCTATTCTTACTCAATTTTTTTCCTTTCCTGAAACAATACTATTACAAACTGCATTTATTAGGCTTGTCTATACGCCCCTCCCCCACCCCCCCAGGAAATAAGGACCAAAGAAAGGCATCTAATTTATAGCATGCAAAATATATACTCATGATTCGCAGTCACTTCTCTCTTTAATGCAGAGTAAGGAAATAACAATATCAGATACAAATTATCAACAAGTTAGCATGAGAAGAAATAAGAAAATTGAAATTAAACACAATAGTAGCTAATAGCTATTAACTAATATAAACAAAAAGCTATTAAACACAATTAGAAAAGTATTTCCGTAACCCCTCTTGTCGTGTCTGGTTGTTAGACAATCCCCCAAGAAGACCTCAAACCAAATTGAAATTCATGACTTAACCTAACCCACCCACCCAATTCAGAGTAAGCACAGCATAAAAAATATACTGCATTAGATTTTTTTTTTTCTAACCAGCATTAGAATTCAAATGAATGTTTACAACCAACATACATATTTGATGGAGGTGTAAGTTGTAGTTAGCTGAATTGATAAAATCCTTTACAATAAGATTAAATCTTGTTTTTATTGTGAAGTCATAAGCAATTAAAAAATAAAGGTTAAGGTGACCCCTCCCCCATTCCTATCTCTATGTGTGTCTGTTGATGTGTGTACATGTGTTACAAACTCAATATAATATACCTGGACTACCAACAACTTATGTTTCTTTGTCTAATTTCTGAAACCCTAGGGCACCAAAACTCCCTCTTCAATCTCTACTCACCATTGTTAAGAGTTCTTGGATGTGGACGGTGGAGCTTAGAAGCAAGGCTGGAGTGTGACTTATAGAGGGAATGAGAAACTGTGCGTGGACGGTGGAGCTTAGAAGCAACGGTGTTTGTGGCACATTCACATAATGAATGAAAAAGGGAGAGGGAGGGATGAGCATACCTGTGCGTGGACGGAACCGAGGCGAGGGGCAGCGATGGAGAGAGAGAGAGTCAACCGGTGATGGAGAAAGAGAGAGAGAGAGTCGATCGGAGGCAGCGGCGCAGAGAGTGAGAGTGAGAGGCAGAGTGCGGGAGAGAGTGAGCGTGGGAGGCAGAGTGCGAGAGAAAGAAGAAAATGGGGGGAAGGGGAACATTTAGGGATTTAGTTTAGCGACCGAAATTGCGTCTCTAACTATTAAATATTTAGCTACCGATACATATTCGGTCGCTAATGTAAAAATATGACTGATGAAATAGGATTCGGTCTCAGATTCGGTAGCTAAAAAGTCAACAAATTTGACCTTAAAAATCTCAGCTTTGGCGACCGTATTAGCGACCGAATATTTGCGACCCCAAAAATCGGTAGCTAATCTCGTAGCTAAATGTTAATGTTTTAGAAAACTAAAATATGGTAGCTAATACGGTCGCCATTAGCTACGGAAAACTTTCCGTAGCTAATTTCGGTCGCTAAAAACACATTTTCTAGTAGTGCTTGACAGGGTAACTAGCGCTGGGCGCTGGCTTCCCCACGTCTGGCGCTGAACGCAAGCTTCACATCTTCACTTTTTGAGGCTTTTCTTCCTCCTATAAGCTCCAATCTTCTTGAAAAAAATCACTTTTCTCTTCAATCTTCCCATCTTTCTTTAATCCTAAAATGATGAAGGAAAAAAATTAAAATGTGTAAGAATAAACTTAAATTGACTCTAATTACAAGAAATTATCACAAAACACAAACACAATTAACTAAGACTCAAAAGACTCAAATAGGGACAGAACAAAGACAAAATTCTAGGCAAAAGGGAGTAAAAATCACACAATAAAGACACAATTACTTAAGAATCTAGTGGATTATCAATAATAAGCATTACCGACGGACAAGGGCTGTCGGTACTGATCCAATTCCTTTAGTACTTTGGTGTCCAATATTTCGCGCACAAGCGCGCAAAATTTAGTGATAACTTTTGTAAATGCCGTCAGTAAGGTTGAAAAAAAATCAATTATTAGGGTTATCGCCGGCCAAAGCCGTCGGTAGTGGTTGAGTTTCCAACGAACATGTGATCGTCGTAATAAGTCGTCGGAAAACATGTGTTTTCTTGTAGTGATCATGCAACAATTAATGTTATCATAAGCATATCTATATAATATTGCCTTATATTTTTATAAATTTTACCATTTAATTTTAGGAAAGATTATTTATACATTAAAAATGTTTTAAAATATTATATAACTAATATAATTTAGATCCACATTAGTTTTATACACGAAAATTTTGTTATTAGTAGATATGCAGAGACACATATTTGGAAGTGATATGTACGTGTGTAGCATTTTTCGACTGTCATTTTGCCAATATCCTAAAATATTTTTATCAAACGATTTAGTAAAAGGGTTATCAGTGGGCGTGTGAATCCATTTACTCTTTATTAAGTAAGCTTAATATCGATCAGTAACTATATAATACTTTTCTGGTTTGTGATCGGATATGTTTATAAGCAAGCTGTGAGACTAACTCTTGGATCGGGGATGGTGGTTAGATAAAGTGATTCCAGAATTCGAATCCCAAACATTATAAGTAAAAATCGTCTGAGGTCGCAGTCAACTTGTACTGCGACCAACTACTTTTGGATTGTAACTAAATAATATTAAGAGTCTGTTTGGTAAAATTAGCTGTTAGCAGATAAGCTAGCTGATAACGGATAGCTTATAGTGGATAGCGGATGAGGTAGTTGATAGCGAATAGCGGATAAGCTAGCTTATTTTCTATGGAAGTATTTGGTAAAACTAGCGGTTGAACTAACTGAAAAATATAAAATGACATAAAAAGATATCTTCTATTGGCAAAAACCCAAGTTCCACATTGATTAGAGATAGAGCATCACAGGAGTTTATAAAGCTTGGGCAATTCTCACCTCTTGAGTTAGCTTTTGGGGTTGAGTTAGGCCCAAATCTAATATGGTATCAGAGCCTATCCTAGATCCATTAAAGGGTTGCCCACCATATTATCCACGCACCAAGCCCAATAGTGTTGGGCGTGAGGGGGTGTATTGGGAAAAACCCAAGTCCCAGATTGACTAGAGATAGAGCCTCATAAGAGCTTATAAAGCTTGGGCAATCCTCACCTCTTGAGCTAACTTTTGGGGTTGAGTTAGGTCCAAATCTAATATCTTCATTAATGATTTTACATAAAAAAGAGAGAAGAGTATAAAAATAGAATTAAATTAAAATAATAAGGATAAAAGTGACAAAAAAAATGAAACGCTATAAGCTTAAACGTTACTTGAAGTAGAGCTGAAAAAACGCTATAAGCTCGTGACAGAGACGTTTACCAAACGGGGCTACTTTTCCATCCACTATAAGCTCATAAAATGGATATGTCAAACTGACTCTAAGTTAAAGTTAGTTATCAATGCATATAAAGCTAAAGAGTTTTGTAAAATTCATTTTCAAATAGTAAACCCATTCCATAAAGTGATAGCTAACGAAGCGGTTTGAGTGTTTGACTAACTTGCTCAATGGTGTTTTGGGTAGAGAAACCTTGCTCAATGGTCAATGTTAAAGGGGGAGATGTTTCTGGTGTAGGAGAGCAAAGGGTGTTTTTGTTGGGTTAAGGTGGAAAAATGAACTTGTGATAGAGAAATTCAAATAGCAGGAAAATGGTGGGGTGATCTAGTTTCACATATGCAGTGGATGTATAAAGGCAAACATGAGAAAGTGGTGGGGCAGCTTTAATCAAGTTTTATTTTCTGCTATGTGGTGAGGCTTCAAAGGCATAAGAGTTTATGATTAAATGGCAGGCTATTTGTTTTGGTGACTAGGTGAAAAAAACTTTGTTTGGTACGGCAGCTATTACATTCTTTTGAGTCGTTGTTGTGGTCTAAATCAAAGTCAACAGAGGGGAAAGTGTAAGGATTGTGGGGAACTATATCTCATGTCTTATTTTGGGATTGATGAATAATGGTTTTGAAAGGTTTCCTTGTTTTTTGGGAGAACAATTTGGCTCGGTTTATGGAGAGGAATAGAAAAAGCATCACTTTTAGACATGCTTAAACAGCAGTGCTTTTTCAGTGCCAATCTGTTATGCCAAAGACACTGCTTTTCCGGGACTATGCAATAAAAAACGCAGGGCTGGGTGGATGTAATTTAAGGAAGATTTTCTGGTTGTGAAGGATAGAAGTTGTGAGAGTCGTATCTGTGCTAGCTTTTGGCTATAAAAGGTTTTTGATTCGTGTAATTAGAGCTGGGTATACGAATCGGTCCTGTTTGGTCCGGTCTGTAATTAGACGGACCGAATCGGAATAGCCTGCAAAATAAATGAATTTGTATTTATCAAGTCCGTGTCCAGTCCGCATGGTCCGCAGGTTAAATGGACTGGTCCACGGACTTAAAAAAATAGAGGAACAAATTTTGTAGATCAATTCTAAATTTTATTTATTTGTTTATTTTCTTTAGTTAAAACCTTTTTTATGCTACAAAGACTGAAATTGGTAAATGTAAAGTCTGAATATGACTTGCTTTAATAACCTGTACCATTTTCATGTAATTTTATCTAAAAATTCTCCAAAGCAAGTAATATTTAACTGAAGTACATCAAACACAATCCAAAGCAATCTGGTGGGCCACAAATTAGGCCCTAAAATCTTTGGACGCGTAAGTCCTCCTAATTCAAGATTTTTTTTATATTGTGTAAGTCCACGGATCAAGTCCGTTTAGTCCACGGGTTAAACGGACCAGACTTAAAAAGCCCGCATGTAAATGGACATGAATTTTGTCTAGTCTAGGCCCGCGTGGGCTGCGGGCTAAACGGCCTGTCCGCGGACCCAGGTCCATATACCCAGCTCTATGTGTAACACACGTACTGATTTCTAGACTTGTTAGTGTCAGTATCGTAGTAACATAAGACCTTTCTTGTATAGTTTTACTACGTAAACGGGTTACATCCTATCCCTTGTACTCTTATTTATATACTTTTGCTTATAAAAGAAAGTGTTTGACTAACTTGATTCATGGTTTAATTTAAGAGAATTGTTAGGATATCTTGGATAATTTAACTGTTTTGGAACAGTTTTGATTTCGACTGATAGATGAAGAGTTATCATTTAATAATTTAGTGGTATGCCATTAATTATTAAATATATCAAACTTCTCCATTAACAATTCTGTCCTTCCATCAGTAGAAATTTTTTATCCTAATAACATTGCAATATTAATTATCAGAAAATAAATTTAAAAAAAATATGATTTTTACGTAAAACTCAAATTAAATATTGTTTCTAAATAAAATTTAAAAAAAGTCTGATCAACGGGATTTGAAAATGTGTAAATTTCCTTTAAAATTGGGATGAATGGTAGGGATGGCAAAGTGGGTCAACCCGTCCCACCCCGTCATTAACCCACCCAAAACGGGGGGCGGGCCAACCCCTTTTAGAAATATGGGTTGAACCCCCCAACCCACCCCGCCTAATGGTGGGTTGGCTGGTTGGCCCGCCAAACACATAAAAATATAATTTGGGTTGGTGGGTTGACCCGCTATAAAAATAAAAAAATTAATAAAAAATCATATAATATTTCTTTTTTTTAGGTAATCTTCATATCCTTTCTTAAATTATTATTAAAAAATTGGAATAATCTTATCTTATAACATACAATTTGTGTTACAAAAGTAAAGACATTATTTTTGTAGTATGAAATAATTTCAAGTAACAATTAAATTAAATTAAATAATATTAAATAATTAATAAATTAATTAAAAAATTTATTTTTTAATATGGCGGGTTGGCCGGTCAACCCGCCTCGCCCCGCCACCAATCCGTTTTCGGGTGGGTTAAGAGGGGCCGGTCAAAGTGGATTGGTGGGTTGAGAACCCCAACCCACCTCGTCAAATTCTGGTGGGTTGACCCGCAAGTCACAACCCACTTTGCCATCCCTAATGAATGGGATTTGAAACTTGATCAACAGTTCCGATTTCATGATGTTAAGTGATAAATATAATTTAAATTTTAAAAATTATAACCACAAGTGAATCATTAATAGGGGTGCAAAAATTTCCGACGACCATTAAAACCACTCTCAATAACGCACCCACTAAATCCAACTGATAAGCCACCCATGCATTTCAAAACATGAGGGAGTGGGATAACTTATACAAGAACCGTCCATAACTAACAAGTAAGTTGTGGTAATATCAGCGGTGAAAAAGACGATGCCACAATAATAGCAACGTCGGGACTGATTGGAGAAACAAAATATCGAACAGAGAACCGAGAATCACCAAGACTATCCAAAATCTATTAACAGATAAGGATGGAGAAGTTGGATGAACGAACTGTTGGATCAATACCAGAACTTCGATGGAAAAGATGGAGACGACGCGGTGAAAGGGGAATTGGGATTAACGATATGGACATAACTTGGGTTAAAGGGGAAATATGGTTTGATTTGGGCAAAATGAAAATGAAAAGGTTTTTTAAAAAGAATCATTTTTTTAAAAAATTTTAAAGGTAAAAAACTTATTTAGTTACTATGGACAAATGTGTAAAAGTAAAAGTTTCCGGATTAAAAATTAAAACTTTGACTTGACTTCATTAAATAGAAAACTGTTCCAAAACTTTTATTAGGGTTCGTTTGGTGGTCAGGATAGGATAAGGATTAATAGGATGATAACTAGATAAGGATAAAATAGGATATGAACATGATAAGCTTTTATCCTGTCCGAAGTTTGATGCGCATCAAATAATGATAGGATATGATATAAAATATCCACAAATGATAAAATTACCCTTATATCAAAAATTACATTTTTTTTTCAAAAATAAATACATTAAAAAATATTTGATAATATATATTTTGGGCTTTTTAATTATATATTAGTCCATTTTTTAAATTATAAAAAATTAATTTTTTTTTTACTTTTTATAAAAATTGCTAATTAAATCACATATTTTAAGTAGTAATAATGTTGACTAATTAGGTTTGAAGTCATAATTAAATAATAACAATATTAAGGGTAAGAGATAAAAGAGGAAACATTTTCTTATCCTATATATCGTGTTGGTTCTAACCCAACTCCACCCTCAGGATAGAATTATAACTAAGTAACAGGATATGATAAACTAACAAGATAAGCTTATCTTAGTTCACCAAACTACAGATTAAAGCATGACAGGATAGCTTATCATATCCTATCTCCCTTATCCTAAACATCAAACGGACTCTTCAATCTTTCAAGTACCATACAAATTCTCTTAATTTAAGCTTTGACTTGACCTTTACACATAAATCAGATCATATGAATCTCCCACATGACGTCAATCAAAAGTTTTCAATTCATATATCAAGGGAAGTTTACCTGAATTCTTCGCGAAAAGAGTTAACAAAAAACACATTCATCCTCCCTCTAACTTTGAAACCGTTGACGGCATTCAAACGCATAACTACTAACATAAAACAGCCGCGTGAGAATACGTTTGCAAACGATGTTTCTACGAAAATTAATTGAATTACAATCTACAACCATAAGATGAAATAATTAAGAGCACGGCATGACCTTGTATACTTAGTCATCAATATGTGTAGCTTTCAACAACTCAGTTTATATATCTTCCCATGCATGGTCAATTTTATTTGGGTTTGTCTTCATATTATGTCATATATTTGTGGTAATGGAAAATGTAGTTTCCCTCTTAATTACTATCAAATTACTTGGTAAGTTCCTTCTTGAAATGTTGAAAAACGGTGTCTGGTTTGAAAGTTTCATTATAAATACCATTGGAAGCAGTAGTCCGAAGACATAACTGTGAGACAAGTAGTTCTTTGTTAGCCAAATTTGTTAGTGTTTTGCCAAAAAATCCTTAATATCAGAATGAGCTCCAGCAGCAACATCAACATTCAAAAGGCTCTTTGTCCTACAAAGCCTCCACCTCAGGGCGGTAGCTCAAGTTCTTCAAGCTCTGGGGGTACAAAAAAGGCACCCACTGCGAAGGGGATATTTTATCCCAAGAATAGATGATACCATAAAAGGTATTTATAATAATCAGGATTACAACCCTTTTGATTTCCTTCTTAGTTCAAAATAAAGAATAAAGATAATGTGTTTGGCTACAAATTGGTCCATAAAAATTAATTGACTATCTTACTTATTTCGCTTTGGTCTTGAAGCAGGTTTACGTAGAAGGGGAAGGGAAGCATTGATACTGAAGGGGAATGGACGCATATTCTAAGCTATGGTTGACCGTATTCATTTATATATAATTACTTAATATGTTTGTTTTTGGTTCTTGTACTTAGGTTTCCCGTTTGTTTACTTCCAATAATTGAGATTAGCTAGAAATTGCATAGTTCGTAATCTCTATTTATATATGTAATTAACAAGTAGTACTTTGTATTTCTTTTGGTTTGTTGTAATCATTGAAATTAAAGTTGAGTAATGAATTGACATGCAGAACTAGTAATAAAATTTGAGGAGTTGTATTTCTAATACTCTACTCTGTTTTTAATCCACACGTTTTTATTGGTCGAAAGAAATGGTATCCTATTCTTTCCAATTCATATTTTTTTATTGATTGAAATTCATATGAATCTCACTTAAATTTTATTGAATTCACATAAATTTTAATTAATAAAAAAATGTGCATTAAAAAGATAATGTTAAAAAACGTGTTTAATGTCATTTTTTATAAAATATTACGAGTATCTCACGGGGAGCGGTAGTTTTTTTTTAAAAAAAACCAAAAAATTGAATTGATTAAAGGATAAGAAGTGTCAAAACCTATATATAAGAACCTACCCAAGAGTTACAACCTTTATCTTTAAGTGCAATTACCAAATAGCACCTGAATCCACTTGAGTTACTCAAGGGACTTCTATACTAACAACAGAACCGCATCAGAACGCGGTCACTGTGTGACTCAGATTCACGGAAAAAACCGCAACGGAACGGTGTTGCGGCCGTTATGAACGAGACGATGCCGTTTCAACCTCAACGGAGGCCACCGCAGCTGGCCTCGCCGCCGTCGCACCATATTTGAGGTTGGTTATCTACTTATTATATTTCTCCACCGCCGTTGTGTAGATCTGTAGATCTAGAGAGAAGTTGAGGGAGGTAGAGATTATTTGAGTTGAGGGACAGAGGGAGGCTGCCTGATTATTTGAAGAAACAAAAATGCAAAGATTTGGTCAGGGAGGTAGAGATACGGAGACGGGTAAGGAAGGAAGTAAGGGGACTTTTTTTTTTTTTTTTACTTACGGGTTTAATTTTATTGAAGATGGAGATGCATTTATTGAAGCCATGTAGAGGATCTACATGTTTTAATTTGGGTAGGAACCGAATTCTAGATGAGGTTTTGTTTAAAAAAAAAAATCTTAATCAATATCCTATGTGTATTGGTTAAGGAACTAAGAGATGAATTTTTTTATTGTTTATTAATGCATTCAATTTTTTTTTTGAAAAGTGATACATTTTGTTTTTCAATAAACAGTATCTACTAGTACTATTTTTAACTTTCTTAACCAATTCCCTTAAAATACTGATTAGCATGATCCAAAAAAAATTAATAACATATTTTAGTTTAAATTGGATTAATTGATCTTATTAATAAAAAAAGTTTAATTGTTATATGTTGATAATGTTTTACACGTACATTTAATTATAAATTGTCAAGTCGGTAAATTTTTTTAACTCTTATTCTAACTACCTTAAAATTCATTCATAGCATGATTGGTGATTGATTGAAAATATAAAAAATTTTACACTATCAATACATAACAATTAAATTCTAATAAAAATTAAAAAAATTAAATATTTTAATTTGTCATTTGTTTCTAACCCCTATTTTTATTGGTGTTTTTTTTTTTTTTTTACATTGTGCTATTTTTAATTTGACACATATTAGAATAATGTTTTTTATGAAATTTATCAGCTTAATATTTGATGTGTTAGAATATCTGAAAAAGGTATCATGGTAATCACTCTTGCATGAAGTTTGTTAAACATATTAGTAACTTTTGATTTGTTTATGTTAAGGACTTGAGGTAAATATTAATTATGCACGGGGTTTCTTGAATATATGACTAGCTATTGATTTATTTATGTCCAAGTACTAAGACATGTGTAACTGTATGAAGCTGCTAATTTATTTATATTTGAACATGGTCTAATTAATTTTTTACTTTGGATATCTCATAATAATGAGAAAAAAATATAAACTATAAACTATTATTAATTATATAATAAAATAGATAATTTTGATGTAATTTATGTAAAGTTGTGAACAATTAATACCACAGTAACTGCAATCCACAATACCCGTGATGGTGAAAATCACAACGCGATAGTGTCGGTAATTTAAAACCTTGCATATCATTCAACAAAATATCATATTGTAGAAAACCATAACAAAATATTGCGGTTAACAATAAATCATAACAGTGTAGCTGCCACATTTTCCAGCAAACGTGCAATTAAGCATACTTAAAAATAAAAACAGCCATTGGGAGGGGCGACCAGTGCTTAATTTCCAACAGTCTATATACAACAGCAAAGTACACTAGCTAGTCACACGTTAGACGCCTGTATGTGTGCATTGCTATTCTACAACAAGAGAGACCAGCATGGGCTAGTCCCTCTCTAGTATACACTGCTGAAAGACCTGACATATTCCTGAACAAGAATGTTGCACAGCCAGTTAACGACGTACTCAAACTCATCAATGGATTAACAAGCTAAGAGTCAATATCTCATTTATATCGCGGATTCAAAGGATCTCCTATTCTTATGTCCTCTCTTCAGTTCTATTATTTTACTTAATATATATAATAACCTGTAATTAAGTTATATATATCGCTTATTTGATTAACCATCTTTTCTTTTTCTGATCGATGCATGTATTAGTCCTTCGATTTATACTGAATTTTGTTGCTAGGATAACTTACTATATATATATATATATATATATATATATATATATATATATATATATATATATATATATTTCTGGTTGTATTAATTAGTAATAATTTTTTCTTCCTTTTTTACTTTTTAAATTATCATTAATATTGGGTTAACATAATTAAAGAAAAAAGTGACCCCAAGGCGTCAGGGCCTGTAGGATGGCGAACTGTGTGTTAATTAAGAATAATATTATTAATGAGAGCTCTTAGGATAGTATTTGAGGAATTAAGAAAAAAAAAAATTTGTATAAGAAAATGATATATTTAATATGTTAAAAAGTGTTATACTTAATTTTTCTATGTAAATAATCCTTAACCATTAGTGTCATCATTAACAATGAGAATAAAAGGTGTATTTAATATATTCTCTTTTAATAAGAATAAAAAAAAAGGTTGAAATCTTAAAGATATATGCCATAATGAAATTGACTTAATTATACTTTATGTATGTACTTTACTCATTAATCGGATAACATTGTATTTGAATTTAGGAATAAATAAGTTAGTTGAATTATTAATAATTAAATAAGAATATATGTAAAGTAAAATTAAAAATGAATTGATTTTAATAATTTTTCTTGATATTAATGAATTATTTTACTTTTTATATTGGGATAAAACGGTTATTATTCAGTATCTCAATTATTTAGTTAGTCACATACTTACTGAAAAGTGTGAGTAGACCAATAAAAAATACTAAAAAGTGTGAGAATATTTGGAAAAAAGTTCAATAAAAGATTTGACTCCCTGCATCTAGGAATTTTTTTTTTTTTTTTACCAGTTAAAATCCAAAAGCTAAACTATTAATATTTAATACCAAAATGGACAAAGATGCTGGCTGCCTATGACGGTCGACAAAAATAATGGCATTGTTTTTATAATTAACTTTGTTGCTTGAATATTTAATAATACTTTTGCTGACTCAACGTGACAATATATATAAGTAATATTTATTTGTATTTATATATAGTATATTTGTTGTAATTTTATATCTAGTATAAATAGGGATGACAATGGATAGGGTATGGGTAGAATATTATAATATCCGTCCCTGTACCCGCGTTTTGAAAAAGTATCCGTATCCGGATCCATACTCTCGTGGGTAGTAACTTCAATATCTGTACCCTTACCCTCTGGGTACTTAAGTATCCGTACCTGCACCTGTTACCCGCACTTTAATATAAGAAATTTTAATTAAACAATAAAATGGCTAAACTCTTGCATTTCAAACTAAAAATGCAATTTGTGGATCTAATAATCAATTTGTGAACATGAAAAACAAAGGTTTTAATACAAAATATCCAATAATCAATCTCCAAAATATCAAGTAAATATTACAATAAACTTCTAAGAACAATAATTCATAAACTTACCGCTCCTGAGCTACTGGCACTAGGAAAGTGAGACTCACAGGTTTATCGGAGGAAAGTGAAATTTGAAAATGAATTAGGTTATCAAGGTTTATTTTTGAAGATGCGGTCATGCAGGTCAAGGGACAAGGTCACAGACTCACATCATCACATTGTATTTTTAAGTTTTTCCAATTTTTTAAATTAATATATCATAATATATATATATATATATATATATATATATATATATATATATATATATATATATAGTGCGGGTATAAGGCGGCGTGGATACTAAAGTACCCATATCCATACCCAATTAGCGGGTAATTACCCTACCCATAGCGGGTAAATTTTGCGGATACCCGACGGGTCCAATACCCATTGCCATCCCTAAGTATAATTAGTATTTAACCAACCAACTCAACCGATGGTTGATCCTAGAGGTGGACAGCAACCGGTTTCGGGTCAAAAAATGCCGATCCGACGAAAATCGAAGTGCCTAAATATAGGTCCATTTCCATTTGTTTGGACCTTCAGTTTGGTCGGGTGATGGGTTAAACGGGTGTCAGTTTGGATGGGTGGGTTGAAACGGTTTTGAACACACAAAACTCAGAACTTTCAAGGAAGAAAAATGTTGAAAAAATCCAAAAATACCACAAAGAAAAAACAGAACAAACAGAGATTCAAAGCACAATCCTTTTCATTTTTTGGTTTATAGAAGGACAAAATGTTAAAACTTGAAGAGAAATAATGTATATTAAAAATAAAAAAAAAACGTGACGATGAGAAGAAGAACAACAACACAGCGCAGTGCCTCCCTTGCTTCCTTCATATATGTTCTGCAAGAAAAAAAAGGTTGTTTCCGACGTTTGATTGCATAGGATGAAGGCATTCAGATCTGGCACAAAGGAAGACCGATCTGGTGTATAGCTGCTTGATCGGAGGTGCGTGTAGTGGTCGTAGAGCGAAGCCATGGAGATGCGTTCTGCAACTGCTCAAGACAGGACTCGTGGGAGGCGCCACTACTCGTGGCCACTAACAGAGATGCCGGATGAGGGAGGGGGACGAGAGAGTGAGAGTGTGAGAGAGAGAAAGGTTCGATTTGAAAGGAAAGAGTAAAGACCACTAATGTTATGCCTGCTTAGGGACGGTGCTTATGCTTGGTTTGCGCACAAAAGGAAAGGATTTAGGATTCAAAGAATTAATTTTTTTTTTATTGAATCAGAGAGTAAAGTTGATTAACAATCAAAGCTTTGATAACATTGCTTTTTTTTTTTTTTTACAAGTCCCAAGACCAGTGGATTACAGCTGTAATACAGCTGCTTTCATGACATTGAAAATTTCGAAAGACACCTACTCTGTGTCTCTCTCTCTCCGACCTACAATCTGCAAGTTTAAAAGGTTTTTTTATTTTTTGCACTGTTTTGATAGGTTCGGGTACCGATGGATTTTTTTATGCATACTCGGATCCGTCCGTAGTAAACCATTTGTAACTAAGACTTTAAACCCGATGACCCGTGAACCCATTTAAACCCGCCCGTGCATTGCAAATTGCTCTGGGTTGTTCGGTTTTGGATCGGACCAAATATCCTTGTCCATCCCTAGTTGATCGAGTGGTAAGCATCTCAATCCCATAAGAAGGAGAACGTAAGTTTAAATCCTGGTGACAAACACTCTGGTTGGGAGCTTATGAAAACTAAGGGTTAATTATCTACTCTAAGCAGTCGATATCGAGGATTAGTCTGATAGTCATTCCAAAGGACCGAAACTTATGGGAATATCATAAACTGCCATTATGGAGTCAAAGACCCTAATTACGGTGATTCATATAAAAAATATTTAATTTCATTTATATATAAGTGTCAATATCTCACAAAATAACGAATATCATCACTAATAAAAAAATCTATTTTTTAATATTATTAAAGTTGTCCATATTAATATACACATTGAAAATAAAATATGTAATATGTATTTGGATTAACTATTTTATATTTAAAATAACTTATAATAAAAAATAATTATTGAAATGTTACCAACAATACATTACATATAGTAAAAGTTAAAGTTTGATTAATAATCTTTTTAAGGGCCTTCTAAAAAAAACCTTTTAAGGGTGATTCCGACATATAGGACGTGTGTTCCTAGTTCCTAATTCCCAGTTTGATTTATTTTATCTATTCAATTTATGAATACTTTAAAAAATTTAATTTTATGAATACTTTTGAATTTTTTAATTATTAATTAAAGAAAGTATTAAATATTTTTTCTATTTTCAAGATATTAAATATATTTATTTTTTATTTAATATTATCTATTAAGTATTAAAAAGATTATTAGGATAACTTTCTTATATGACATAGAAAACTCTTATTTTATTTCTCCTTGAGCAATTTCAGGTTTATTTAATTATTTCTTTACCGTAAGAACCAATTCATGTTCCTGATTCCTAACATCAATTTAATATGATGTGATATACAATGATAGGAAATAAAAATTATGGATGGGCTATGGACAATTTATGAAAATTAAGAATTATGGACAGATATTACCTTTTCATGATGGATTATTAATCCAACGTTCGCTTGATATGTGAATAATTATAATTATATATTGTGCAGTATCGCTTAAAGTTAAGCTCAATTAAAAGTATCTAATAAGGTTTTGGTAATTTGACTATAATATATAATCTATTAGGGTGTGAGTCATAATTTAAGATGTAGAGACTAAATTATAATTTCTATTTATGTGATAAGCTTAAGTAGAGCTAGACATACCAAAAGAGATAGCACAATTAGAATTGTCTATAAATATGTCATGATCCCGAGACACGCACTTATGTTCTTTACATATAATCTAATTATTGGCTTTTTGATTAAATTGATCCGTTTTTAGAAATTATTTATTAATATAATTTTGTTTTGAAATTATTTATTAAATTAATTCATTTTTAGTCACGTGATATATTTTATTAATTTTTATCTGACACTGAAAAATGTTAAATTTTTTAAAAACGTTACTGTCAGTAACATTTTTACCAAATTGTGCCATGCTGTAAAAAAATTTAAAAACGTCACGTTTAGGGTCGGACTTGGCAGCTAGTGTCCGCTATGGTCGACGCTAAATTCAATAAATCAAAATTTAATACATACTTATAACTAATAACTAAATATAACGAATTGTAGAAATCATAATACATATTAAAACGTAGCGTCGCCCAACCGACACTAAATTCAAAGAATTTACAATCAATAATCCAAAGTTATTATTAACTATTGTGTAGATTTGTTATTTATTTTTTTACTTTTAACAAAAAATTCTGAATTTTGAATATAATAATAATTTTTATAGTATAACAAATTTTATTTTCTCTCTTCTTATTAAACTTATCATTAACTATTCTCTTTGTGTTTTTTTTCCATTAATTAATGATGTATATATATATATATATATAGATAAGTTAACTTAAGTCAATATATATTTTTAAGTAGGGATTAACTTATTAATTAAAATTCTTACAATATTATTTAGTAATGACAACAATACATCAAAATTTAACTCATACTTTAAATTAAATATAACAAATTTTAGAAATGTAGCGTGGGCCTGAGCCGAAGCAAAATTTAACTCATATTTAAACTAAATTCAATAAATTTTATAAGTTATAACACATATTTAACGGATAGCGTTGGGCCGGTCGACGCTAAATTCTTGAAATTTATAACCAATAATCTAAAGTTATTATTAACTATTGTGTCGATTAGTTGTTTATTTTTTTACTTTTAACAAAAAATTCTAAATTTTGAATACAATATTTTTTATAGTATAATAAATTTTATTTTCTCTTTTCTTATTAAAGTTATCATTAACTATTTTCTCTGTGATTTTTTTATCATTAATTACGTTAGAATATTTGTTATGATTTCTAAAATTCGTTATATTTAGTTATTAGTTATAAGTATGTATTAAATTTTGATTTATTGAATTTAACGTCGGCCATGGCGGACGCTAGCTGTTAAAATTGCAAATATTGATAATGAGTATTTAGCGTCGTCCTTTTTGCCTTTAGCGTAGCTGTTAAAATTGAAATCTTTATAATAGGTGTTTAGCGTCGGCCTTTTTGGCCTTTAGCATCGGCCAACGCGACATTTTCAAATTTTTTTATAGCGTGACACGATCTGGTAAAAACGATACTGACAGTAGCGTTTTTAAAAAACGCTAGTCAAAGTAACGTTTTTCAGTGTCAGATAAAACTTAATAAAATATGCCATGTGACTAAAAGTGGGTTAGTTTGATAAATAGTTTCAAAACAAAGTTATATTGATAATAGTTTTTAAAAGTGAAGTTTGATCAAAAAGCCTCTAATTATATCCTACCATATCAGTTATGTCAATATATAGCATTAGTTACATCTGTACAAGCTTTTACATATAATCTAGGTTTAATTGCATTTTTGGTCCCTCAAGTATTATGATTGTGCAATTTTAGTTTCTCAGATTTTAATTGCACAAATTGGGTTCCCCAAGTATTACGATTGTGTAATTTTGGTTCCCCAGGTTTGTATTGCGTCAATTGGGTCCCTCAGGTATCATGATTGTGCAATTTTGATCCCCAAGTATCACGATAGTACAATTTTTAACTTCAATAGGCTACAGAACACATGTGGGACTGATTTGACAGTTAGTGAGGCCAGCTTGGCAACTTACGTGCCATTTCTATGTGGCACTTAGTGATGTACATTTAATCATTAAAGTGTGTGAGATGTCAATGATGCTACACAAGAATGCCCTGTAAGCTGTCAAGTTGACTTCACTAAGTGCCAAATAAGTCTCATGTGGGTCACGTATGTTACTGGGGTTAAAAATTGCACCATCGTGATGCTTAGGGAACCAAAATTATACAATTGTGATATCTGGGAGACCCAATTGGTGCAATTGAAACCTGAGGGATGAAAATTCGACAATCATAATACTTGGGGGACCCAATTGGGGCAACTAAAACCTGGGGGGACTAAAATTACACAATTGTAATACCTGGGAGACCAAAAGTACAATTAAGCCTATTATCTAATAGTTATGTTTTTATACTCAAAAATTCTTATTTTTATTGCAATCATGTTATTTTTATTTCTAAACTCGTACACTTATTCTTTTCGGTTATTATATTTTTGAAAAAAAAAATAACTTTATTTTCTACCACTTTTTCTCTTTTTTTAGAAAAAAAAACAATTGCAAGAAACGTGTATATGCGTTTAAGTTAGTAATAACATTAGTTTACCTTCCTATAGAAGCTTGAATCGATGATTGTTATTTGATTTACAAAGGATATATATATTGACTAATAAACTTTTTAGTCCTTATAAAGTGGACGAGTTTTGGTTTTGGTCCCTACAATTTTTTTTTTGTTGGTTTCAGTCCTTATAAGTTCTAGAATTTTGGTTTTAGTCCCTGCCGTTAGTGTCCATCTGTTAAGTGCTGACGTGGCTAACGGTGCGTCATGTCAGCAATGCCACATAGGCTAATTTAATAATTTTTAATACCACGTAGGATTAGATATAATGGAGTTTTTAGTCCTTGCAAAGTGTACGAATTTTGGTTTTGGTCCCTAAACTTTTTTCATTGGTTTTGGTTCCTGAAAGTTCCAGAACTTTGGTTTTAGTCCTTGTTGTTAGTGCTCATCGATTAAATTCCAGAACTTTAATTTTAGTCCTTGTTGTTAGTTGTATTAATTTTTTTATATTTTAAAGTAACGTGGGATGTCATTTAGGAAAATCATTTATTTTTTATAATTTATAATTATTATTATTATTTATTATAGTTATTAAAATAATTTATTTTTATTATTTTAATCTTATTATTCTCTTTTAGTTTATAAACTATTAAATAGGATCTCACTTATGTTTTTCTTCGCGTTTCCAACTCTGTCAACCTCATTCGCGTGCTTCGGAAGAAGCTCATTTCTCGCGTTTCGTTCATCCAACTTCTTCTTTCTTTTCTCGTTCTTACTCTTCCCATCACCAAGACTGTCTTGATAAGCCAACTTGATTAGAAGACCCCGAGTCATTTACTTCAATCTCCAACACCGTGATAGTGTTTGTAATTGTGAAGATTGGTTGAAGTTGATGACATCCAAGAATAAGAAGAATCCGAACGAACAATTTTAGACTTGCCCTAATTGAAAGGTAAGTGAAATTATTTTTTCGAAATTCATCCCCAAACATGGTAGCACTGACGTGGCATGCCAATAGCAATGATAGCACTTAACGGATGAACACTAACGACGGGGACTAAAACCAAAGTTCTGGAACTTTCGGGGATTAAAAACCAAATTTCTAGAACTTTTAGGGATCAAAACCATTGAAAAAAAGTTTAGGGACCAAAACCAAAACTCGTACACTTTGCAAGGACTAAAAACTTCATTAAAACTAATCCTACGTGGCATTAAAAATTATTAAATTAGCCTACGTGGCAGTGCTGACGTGGCGCACCGTTAGCCACATCAGCCCTTAATAGATGGACACTAACGGCAGAGACTAAAACCAAAATTCTGGAACTTATAGGGACCGAAACCAACGAAAAAAAATTGTAGGGACCAAAACCAAAACTCATCCACTTTGTAGGGACTAAAAAGTTCATTAAACCTAAATAAAATCAAAATGATTGCTACAATGAATAAGAAATTATGCGTAGCATTAATAGGGGGATTTGCAGCAGATTTAATTTATTTCCTTAATTGGAGACAATTGTCTAACACACCCTCGCAAGATTGGAGTGCCGTCAAAAACGCCAATCTTGTTTCTTAGTAGTGATGACGACCTTTGGAGAAAGGTTTGGTGAGACAGTTTGCGAGTTGATCAATGGTGCTAACATATTGAACTTTGAACTTTCCTTGTTGTACGACATCACGAACAAAGTGAATGTCAGTGAGATATGTGGCACTTAGATTCTTACAAAGGATGGAAGGTGTTGAGGAAGTATGTACACCTAACTTAGTGAGAAGAGATTTGATCCAAGATAATTCAGCTACAGTGTTAGCTCAAGCTCTATGTTCAGCCTCTGTAGATGACCTTGCTAATGCTCGTTGTTTGGATGATTTCCACGAGATCAGATTAGATCCAAAGTAGACAAGGTGAGCAGATGTAAAGGTGTAATCATCTTTATTTCCTGCCCAATAAGCATCACTATACGCTATGAGGGAAGAGGTGGTCGGTTTCTGAAGAAAAAGACCATGGAAGATGGTTCCTTTGAGATATCATAGAACTCGCTTTAGTGTTGTGAAATGAGTGGTGGTCGGTCGTTGCATGAACTGAGCAAGTTTGTTGACGGAGAATGCAATATCAGGTCGTGTCATGGATAGACATTGAAGACTACCTATGGTGCTGCGATAGAAAGTAGCATCAGTGGAGGTGGAACCATCATCTTTCGTTAAGGTCATTGAGGTTGATAGTGGAGTGAGGACAGCTTTGGCATCAATCATTTTTGTCCGCTCAAGAAGCTCTGCAATATACTTGTGTTGGGAGAGAAATAAACTTGTGGAGGTGGGAATTACCTTAACACCGAGGAAGTAGTGCAATGAGCCCATATCTTTGATGGAGAAGGTGGTGGCAAGCTTGGTGATGCATTCATTGACCTTAGCAGTAGAATTTCCTGTGATAATGATATCATTTACATACACTAACATGTATAATACCATGCCTTGGTTTTGGAGAATAAATAGAGATGAGTCAGATTTGGAATTGACAAAACCATAGTCACAGAGAAACTTACACAGAGTTTGATACCAAGCATGTGGTGCTTGCTTGAGGCTATAGATGGACTTCTTGAGGCGACAAACATGATGAGGTTTATCAGGATGGGTGAAACCTGGGGGTTGTTGCATGTAAACTTCTTCAGTGAGAGTGTCATGCAAGAATGCATTGTTCACTTCAAGTTGACGTAGTGGCCATTTACGTTGAAGGGCTAAGGAGAGGACCAAGCGAACTGTGATGGGCTTAACTATAGGGCTAAAGGTTTAAGTGTAGTCAAGTCCAGGGCGTTGGTGGAAGCCTTTTGCTACTAACCTGGCTTTGCACGTGTCAATATCCCCATTTGCTTTTCTTTTGATACGGTAAACCCACTTGCAACCAATGAGATTTTTGTTATGTGGCCTAGGAACCAGATCCCATGTTTGTTGTTGAATCAGGGCATTGAATTCATGGCTCATAGCATCACGCCATTCATTTGTTTTGTGTGCTTTGCTTATGCAAGTGGGCTCGGCCGACAGAGGGAGTGGATGTTTAGTTATGAGGAGGTAGGTACTTGGGGTTTGGTTGGTGAATGTTGTTCATTGCTCTTGTGACTGGGCGAAGAGAAACTGGTGGCGGAGGTGGTGACGATTCGGGGGAGTCCAACTATATTGATGAATCTGTGGGATTTTGGGAGGAGGTTTAAACAACCGAAGGTGTGGATGACGTCAGGGTGTGTGGGAGATTTGCAGTTATAGGAGAGGTGGGTACAGATGCATCGGAGTTTTGAGCAGTGATTGGTGGAGTGGTTGGAGGAGGCATATTTGCATGGATTTGTTGAAGTATGAGTGGATGGAGAGAGATGGGTAGGGTCATATCAAGGTTTGAGGTTGGCAGGATAAGGACCGAATGAGTTGTAGTGAAAGGAAAGATTGACTCATGAAAGACCACATGCCTAGAGAGGTATAGTTTTTGAGTTGGAATATGATAGCATTAGTAGGCATGATGTTGAGGAGAGGGACCTAGAAATACACACGGCATGCTTCTATTTGACAATTTATGTTGAGAGTAAGGATGTAGCCATGGATAACATCGACTCCCAAAAACACGAAGATTATGGCAGTTGGGTTTTGAGCCAAAGAGAAGCTCATGAGGACACTTATTGTTGCATTAAGAGGTAGGCATGCGTTTGATGAGTTACACTGCCATTTGAAAGGCATAGCACCGAAAATTTTGTGGAACAGAAAAGTGAGAGAGAAGTGTAAGAGCAGTTTCGACTATATGACGATGTTTGCGTTCAGCGATGCCAATGTGTTAAGGGGTATAAGGTGGGCTGATAAAATGAGATATCCATTGGTTATTGAAATAAGGTTTCAGTTTGAAATATTCAGTTCCACCATCAGTGTAAATAGATTTGACTTTGTGGGAGAAAAAATTTTCAATTTTAGAATGAAATTGAGGAAATATGACAGCTACATCAGTTTTGCTTTTTGGTGGATAAATCCATGTATAGTGAGTGAAATTATTAACAAAAACAAGGTAGTATTTGTAGCCATTTATGGACTTTATAGGGGATGGTCCCCAAAACATCAGAGAAAATAAGTTCAATAAGAGAAGTGATTTGTATGGAGGATGTAGAGAAAGGAAGTTTGTGGCTTTTATTAATAGAGCAGGAATTACAATTCATAACTTTGCTATTAGAATTCCTATATAGACCACAAGTAGACAGCAATTGTGTAAGAACTTTTGGAGATGGATGGCCAAATCTTGCATGCCAAAGGTCGATGGTAGATATGGTTGTTAATAGGGCAGTAGTTGAAGAGGAAATTGGGCTATAGGTATACAGATCACCCTTACTTGGCCCTCGCATCAAAACCGCCCCCGTCACCTAATCCTTCACACAGAAAAAAGAAGAATGAAACTCAACATAAGCATTGTTAGATTTGCAAAATTTAAAGACAGAAATGAGACTATGTTTTGCATGAGGAACACAAAGAATGTTTTTGAGATGGAAAGTAGTGTTTGGTGTGGGAAGTGTAGTGGAGCCAATATGAGAGATTTTTAAACCTGTACCATCATCAATTTGTACTTCTTCGAGACCATCATATTCTGAATGAATGTGCATATGATTTAGACTATTTGCAACGTGGTGACTAGCCCCAGTGTCAAATAACCAGTTAGGGTTAGTGGGGTTGGCAGATGCATAGTGAGCCACTGGAGGGTTGCTAGGTCTAGGAATTTCTAGACAATAGCGAGCAATATGTCCTATGGTGGAGCAGAATTGGCAGCGTGGTGCTGGCCTATTGCCACGAGAGTTAAAGCCTCTGAGTTTGCCTTGGATATATCCTCAAGCATAGTTGGAGTCGCGTGGGGGATAAGATGAGAAGCCACAGCCATATGATGGTGTTGGTAAGAGACCATCTTTTTTGGAGTTTTTCTCAGCTATGTTTGCGGTTGGAACTTGCATTTCCAAGACAGCAACTATGCAATACCAAATAATGCACAATCAAAACAAGATATAAACGCAGCAAAAATAAAACGATAAAAGAGATAAACAACGGATTTACGTGGGTCGGTCAATGTGACCTACATCTACGGGAGAGAGCAGCCAATCTTCACTATCATGAACAAAGAGATATAAAGCTTTACAATAGAAATCGCCTATCTTGCCTATTCTTGTACTTCCATGTGATTCACATCCTGTCTCCAAGAAATACCCCCAAGATAGCTATTTATACTCCTATGCACTTTCTCAATATCTTACAAATCACTCTATGATTTTCTCAAGATAGAATTGCTATCCAAGAACTCTCTTTCTCACAAATTCTCTCAAAATCTCCTTCTAATCTCACTTCTGGAAGTTCACAAGTCTAAGCATGTATTATGAGTATTCACCACATTGAATCCATCCAATAACCCTTTATTTATAGATGCTTGAACCACTTATTCTGTTTTCCTGAAACGAATATTTCGCTTAGCGCCATACCTTTCGCTTGGCGAAATTGACACAGTGATGCATGCTTCAGAAAAACCTCCATTTCGCCTAACGAGTTAATTTCGCTTAGCGAAATTAATACAGAAATGCATAACTTGAATTTCCTCTTGCTCGCTTAGCGAGATCACATTTGCTCAGCGAATTCTCCAAAATTGATCTCAAGGCAGATTTACTGATTTTGAGTCATTCTCAACAATTCTCCACCTTGACTCTAAATCATAGAATCTCTCCACCAAAGTACTGCTCTCCCACTTATGTTTATGCTTCAGACAAACCAACCCTAGCCCAAGCCATGCTTGAACTTGTCCCGAGGTAGTGTCTTCACCAAAACCTTATTCTTCTCAACCACATCAAACATCTCTCCACCTTCTTCCAGGTCTAAGGTCTCAAAGACTACCAATGCCTTTGCACCTTCATAGTCATCCAAAGCAGCTACAACATCTGCAGAATCTTCAACCCCTTTGATCTCTTTTTCGGGACAATCCTTCCTATAATGACCCGTTTTGTGACATGTGAAACACTTGTAACTCTTGGACTTCTTCCCCTTTGATCCTTTCTTCTCTTCTTTCCCTCTTGAGACATTCAAGCCTTCACCACACACCTCAGATTTCAGCTCTTGTTTTTTTTTTTTTTTTTGGAGCTCCTTGGTTCTAATGTAAGTTTGAACCTCCTCTAAAGTAATGATTTGATCCTTGCCATACAAAATAGCATCCTTGAAATGCTCATAGGACTTTGGTAAAGAATTGAGAAGGAGCAAAGCCTTGTCCTCATCATCAAGTTTCACCTCAATGTTCTCCAAGTCATCAAGAACTTTGTTGAATTCTGCAAGTTGTTCCGCTATTGACTTTGATTCCGTCATCTTAAAGGAATAGAGTTGTTGCTTCATACATAACCTATTTTCCAAGGATTTTGTCATGTACAGCGACTCCAACTTGACCCACATCGATGCGGCTGTTTTCTCTCTAGCAACCTCCCTCAAAGCCTTATCTCCAAGGCATAAGATGATAGCACTCATTGCCTTGTTTATCTTGTCATCCTTCTCTTTTTGAGATAGAGTGGGAGACATCTTTGATTCTCCCTCCAATGCTTCTGCACATCCTAGCTGCACCAAAATTGCTTCCATCTTGATTTTCCATAGCCCAAAATCGTTGTTTCCAGATAACTTCTCAATGTCATATCTAGTGGTACTCATGATTAAGTCTTTCTTGATCTTTTCTTCCCACTTCCAAGCTCCCTATCAAAACAAAATTTAAAAACAGTAGCAATTCTCTAAAACAAAACAAAGAACAAGAATATACAAGCAATGAGAATAGAATACACCTTTATTTCCTGACTTCCCAGAATTTCTACTCGTTTAAGTAATAAAGAAGATAACAAAAACAGAGCCGGAACAATAGCCTGGTGGTCTCTTCCTCTGCCCTGAAGCCGTGCATCCCTGATGTCCACATTTCGAAGCTCACCGTTGTTCCTTCTTCTTGATTTTAAATGTTTAAACCCTTTTATTGGAAAAAGAAGCTTTAAACGATTTTACAACAAAACCGCGAACGCAGAGAATCGAACTTGCAACCCTCTGACACTTACCAAAGCGTCAAGCCACCAGACCACAGCAATCACTTATGGGAAAAACAACCACGCAATATGTTTATCTTGAAGTGAAAAACTTTCTTCAGACAAAACAGCTTCGTATCCGTTGAACCTTCGATCGTTTTCTTTCTTTCTCCTTGTTCCAATTACGTTCTTGCGTTTCACTTCTCCTCAGAGATCTTGTTTCGCTATTCCCACAGACGGCGCCACTTGTTGTGAAAATTTGGGGTCACGAAATTTATCTCTGTTAACCAAGAAACAAACCAAGACAGCAACTATGCAATACCAAATAATGCACAATCAAAACAAGATATAAACGCAACAAAAATAAAACGATAAAAGAGATAAAGACCGGATTTACGTGGTTCGGTCAATGTGACCTACATCCACGGGAAAGAGCAGTCAATCTTCATTATCATGAACAAAGAGATATAAAGCTTTACAATAGAAATCAAAGCCTATCTTGCCTATTCTTGTACTTCCATGTGATCACATCATGCCTCCAAGAAATACCCCCAAGATAGCTATTTATACTCCTATGCACTTTCTCAATCTCTTACAAATCACTCTATGATTTTCTCAAGATAGAATTGCTATCCAAGAACTCTCTTTCTCACAAATTCTCTCAAAATCTCCTTCTAATCTCACTTCTGGAAGTTACACAAGTCTAAGCATGTATTATGAGTATTCATCACATTGCATCCATCCAATAACCCTTTATTTATAGATGCTTGAACCACTTACTCTGTTTTCCTGAAACGCATATTTCGCTTAGCGCCATACCTTTCACTTAGCGAATTTGACACAGTGATGCGTGCTTCAGAAAAACCTCCATTTCGCTTAGCGAGTTAATTTCGCTTAGCGAAATTAATACATAAATGAATAACTTGAATTTCCTCTTGCTCGCTTAGCGAGATCACATTCGCTCAGCGAATTCTCCAGAATTGATCTTAAGGCAGATTTACTGATTTTGAGTCATTCTCAACAGCAAGGCTTTTTATGGAAAAGAGATAGTCAGTGATGGATTTGTCACCCGTGGTGCAACGTTGAATCTGATTTTTGATGGACATGACATGAGAGCGAGTGGTGTTTGCATATTGGGCTTCAATGGCAACCTAGAGTGTTCAAGTAATATCATTGGAGGCAAAGGAGAGACTATTTGCTTCAGTCTTGGATGAGAGAAGAAGATTGATGATGAGTTAATCAATAGTGAACCAGTTTGTGTATTCTGGGTTAGGGTTTGATACACCATCAGTAACTGTGGTGGGAGTTTGTGGTGGTGTAGTGCCATCAATGTGGCCTAAGATTTGGGTGCCAGAAAGGAGAGTAGTGACCTGACGTTTCCAGGCACGGTAGTTGGTTCGAGACAGTTTGAAGGTAATGGTAGCATTGAGAAGAAGAGAAGGTTTGGATGCGGTTGTGACAGCGGCGGCCATGACTTAAGTTTAGGGATCGAGAAAGGCTGTTAGCTAGGGCTAATCTGATACCATATAGAAGCTAGAATCGATGATTGTTATTTGATTTACAAAGGATATATATACATGCAGTAAACACAGATCAAGGCTATACATGTGCTGATCCTGTTGACTAAGAATAAGTAAATAAAATCAAGATGATTGCTACAATGAGTGAGGAATTATGCGCAACATTAATAGGAGGATTTGCAGCAGATTTAATATATTTCCTTGATTGGAGACAATTGTCTAACACTTCCTAATAATTCTCCTTATAGAAATTCTTCCTATATTTCTTATGGAAATCGCAGCCAATATGTGTTCTTCTATTAAGGTGAGTATCTTGGGATCTTGTGTGACAATTAATAGGAGAGACGTTCTGTGTTTTGATAGATTACTAATGTAATTAACATTTTGTAACATTTAATTATGAATATTTTGTATGAAATTTGATGCATATATATTTGTTAAATGAACTTTAACTTTTATAACTAGTCTAGCCCCTTCTACCATTCAAGTCTGTCTTCGTCCCTGTCCCCATATGACATATAAGTATCGTTGTTTTTTCTTTTGACATCCCATTATCAGAAAGAGAAAGAGACAGAGATAAAGTAAAAGGGTTTTCTCAAGGAGAACATATAAATCAGGAAGACCAAACTACATAGCCCTAAGAGGAATTGGTGATATATTACTTGGCTTATATCATGAAAAAAAAATTTTGACGTAATTTTGTAGATGTAAAAATAACTATGATAACTTGACCAATAAAAAAATCAACTATGATAAAAGGCAAATTCTTCAATCCTCCAACTAGCGATGGCAATGGGTAACGGATCTATAGGGTATCCGCAAAAATTAATCATGATGAATAGGATAATTACCTGCTTAATGTGTATGGGTAATTACCCGCACAATTTTGCCGGTATGGGTGCGGGTACAAGAATACCCACCATATCCCACACCCACACACACACACACACACACACACACATATATAAGACCTTTGTATCTAAGACCTTTGCATTTCAGTCTTAGATATATCATGATATATATTTGTAATGTGAGAATGGAGGAGTTGAGAATGGGGGAGTTTGTGTCCTCCAAGGGGTATAATAGATATTTTCTTTAAAACAAAAAAAATAAAATAAAAATAAAAAGCAAAAAACACATCTCTACCCTTTCTATTTCATCACTTTCTCCCATTCTCTCACTCTCGCATCATCGTCGTTCACCTCGATTCCGAGGTCACCGTCGGTTGAGGTTCAAGCTACAACCGGAAATCGTTGATGTACTTATCGGCATCGTCATGGAACTTGGTGCCGCCTTCGAGGAATATGAACTGATCATCATCGTAACAGATCCAAAAAGGCAAACATCAATTGAATCTCCTTCCTTCTACAGCCAACACCCGCTCATCCTTTGCAGAACCATCCATTTCTGCATCCCTCCGTCATCTCGTTGTTCATGTGACACCCCCTTCTGGGGCACCACATGGCTACCCATTGCGAAAAATAAATTTTTAATTAATTGTGCTGGTTACTTTTGAAAAATAAGATTTTCTAAGTATTTAACTTATTGTGAAAATCCGTGATAAAATTTTTTCTTCTAACTTAGCTTACTACACATCAAAGTAACGGAAATAAACGTCAAGCAGAGTATACATAATAAGGTACCATAATATACTACATAGACCTTATACATACGGCCATACAAAACAGTCATGGCTTTCAGTAGCCTGAGCAATTAACTAACTGTTGTGCAAAATAAAATAGGACATATCCTATAGCTGGTCTTACTACTAAAACACAATGACTTCTCGTACGTCACCCTCCTTCCGTGCCCTCAAGCGTCAAGGAATGGATCCCCGAATGTTTCGGTGGCATCTTGGATACCAATATATGGATTCACACACGATAACAACACGCATTATACATCAATAGCACATAAGCATGTATAATTACAATGCATAAAGTTCTACTCGATAAACAAGTAGTATGTCATAAGGTCTCAAGCCCGACAGTCATCGTCATTTTCAAAAGAAATGCATGACACTTCAATATTCATTACCTAATTCTTTACTTAATCTCCGGAGATACCAACACCGTTTTATAGAAATTGAGTTGATCAAGCTTGATTGCCAAAAAGGCACACCGTTGTTAAAACCATTGCGCACTGTCCAACACAAGGCACAGGCGATCACCGTTTATGGTTTTTCATTGTCCATCAAGGCACAATGATATATACACCGTTTGAATATCCTGACCACCAAGATATCTAGAATAACATTGTTGGCACGTCTGCCGAATTTTAAATGCATGGAAAAACGTTTCAAGTCTTGTCACTTTTCTTTGTGTTCATTCTTTCGTTGTCGTAGCTCAAGGCTCCCGACTATTCATCGTTTACACCGTTTTAAAACATTTCACCTTTAACACAGGACGAAACGACCGAGTGCTCAATCGCGGAGCCCAAGACCGATGCCCAGCCCAAGGTCCGTAGTAATAGAAAACATCATTCACCTTTAATCACGTTTCCTCATAACGAGAGGAGGACAATTAGTCCATAGGACACGCAGTCCATAACATCGTTGCACGACTTCTCGTGCTATTTTTACAGAACACTAGCATCCTGACGTCTCGTATGGTAGGTTCACGTCTTCATCGTTTTTCACCGTTTTTCATTCTATGAAACACAAATCCAAAACGCAAACTCCACAACTCATCCAAGTTGCCGGATTTTAAACCGTTGGAAAAACTCGTTTTACAGAAAAACTTTTCTGTTTGAAAATGGTTTGAAAACCAACGAACTCTGATAAAAACTTGATTTTGGTTGAAAGTCTCTTCCCAAAAACCAACTTTTGAAAGGAAACAGCTGAGACCAAAACGTCATCCCAGAACAGCATTTCTGTTTTCGAAAACATTTTCTGTAAATCTTTTTGGAATTAAAACATTGTTTTTAGTGTCAAAACGTCGTAAGTTCCAAAAACTTGACTTTTTCCTCTTACTTTTACTTTTTCCACATAAAGATTAATTTATTCTTAAAAACTAATTTTTTTCCTAATAACTTCATAAATTACTTTTGGATCCTCTTTTTCTTTAGAAAACTTGCGTCGTTGAAAATACCCAACGTTTCCCAAATAAATCTTTATCATTTAATATAAGGCTTTTTAAAGCTTTTATCACTATTAATTAATTGAGCACTGACCACTGTCAGGCTTCCCAATCAACAATCAACATCAGAATATATTTATAGTAGATAATACAGTTAAAACACATATTCAACTACTATAACACATATTAATAAACAATTATCAACCAATCAAATAATTGCCGAAAGTAAATAATTCAATCACAACACAACTTAATTACATATACACAGATCAAATATGATGACGTGCAGTCATCGAGAGAATCCCTCAGGCATTTCCCCCTTAGCTCTTGTAGGTTCCTGGTGAGCGAAGAGTTGTCCGATCGATCCGGTTTCTCGTCCGATTACTCGTCGACAACTACACACAAACAATCAATCAATACATCAACTTTAAATCACAAAAAACTCTACTATTTACACCCTCCTAGGTTCGGCCATAGCTAGATAAAATAGCTAGGGATGTCCAAAAATGCTAATCTCTTGGATTCCATCCTTACTAGGTGTGGTAAGGCTAGACAAAGCCTATTATACCAAAACTTGAACCAAAACTCTACCCACCCATACATAAGGGTTTCGGCCCAAAAATACCCATATTGCTAGGAAGCTTCTATGGTTTTCAACTCTTGAATTTAGGTAGACAATCATGAACTAGGTTGATAGAAAGTAGTTTGACATTAAAAGGATTTTTCTACAATTTCTTATGAATTTTTGATGTTTTAGATTCAAAACTAAACCACCATGAATCATGGAGATTAAAGAGAGATTAAGAGATGAAAGTTGAGGGTAATACCTCCTAGATGATGAAACTAGTGAAGAAATCAACTTAAATCACTCAAAGTCTTGAAGATTCAAGAGAAAAAGTGAAGAAAAAGCTTGAAGAAAAAGGGAAATGGTGAGAAATGGGTGTGTTAGGGAGAAAGAGTTCTTGGCCGAGAGGCCTAGTGTGGGGTGAAGAAATAGAGAATTTTTTCTCTTATGGCAAACTTGTAATTAAGTAAAAGGGTAGTTTGGTAATTTCCTTAAAAGATTAGGGGTATTTAGGTCATTTCGCGTCTCGATATTTTCTCAAACCATCATGACACTGGCATGCATCCCAAGATGATGTGACTTCAAGATTATCCGTTAGCGAGTCCCGTTAGATCCATCTGCAGCTTCAAACGTCTCCCGATTCGAGTGTACGCCCGAATATAATATATTATTTTTATTTTCGAAGGTCAGGACACATTTTTTCGAAAATGTGGAAGATCGAATTCTAAGACTAATGGTTCTGACCGTTAGTCAAAATGAGGTCTTTATAGTAGTAAAACACTACTATTCGTGAAAATGTAGACCGAACTCCGTTTGAGTTTTCGGCCCAAAATTTAAACATAAGCTCCCACGATTACCCGGAGCATGAATATGATTTTAGTTTTCCCAAAATCATTTTCTAACACACAGATAAAAATATAAACTCGTTAATCAAGTTTATTGTCCTTATAAAGCATGAAAAATCGGGGTGTTATAGTTCGTATCGTCACTGACAGAAGGTCTCAACCTCAACCTTCAACCCCAAGTCGTGTCTTCCACCTTCACCTCCTCCATGTTCAGCCCCATAATTTCAGCCTTGAACATGTGTGCCTCCGACGTGTCCTTCCAGCCAATGCGAGTGTGGGCCACTTCCGTTGTCTCGGCGTCAAAGCTGGTGGTGGCGGTGGTGGTGGTGTGCAAGGGGAAGTCTTGGAATGGGTCTCGTATGTCATGGGAGAAGGGGTCGAAGACATTGGTCCTTCGTCCAATGCCCTACAAGTTTGGAATCAGTGACATTTTTCTTGAACAAAAATCTAGTCCCACCATCGAAAGCCAGATTCTTGGTTTCCTAGAACGTGCAATACTTCGTTCTTCCATTTTTGAATCTTCAAAACATACGACGCCGAGACTATTAACAAACGAGAAATAATTTACCGATTGCTTTTGCCCATTTGTCCTTTTTAATCTGAGCTGTTGATTTATTTTTGTAATATTTGGACAACTTAGATTGCATAAGGTTGGGTCCTTGAAGACAACGCTAAAAAGAGTTGTGACCTTCTGGAAAAAAGAAGACAACAAAGCGAATAAAAACACACACATGATAATTAAAATAAAAAGTATTAAATTTGAATTATTTAAAAAAACTTAAGATAAATATAAAAAATTATTTAATTAATCGCTCATGTATATATATTATAGCCAAAACTATGTTATGAAACAAGAACTAATAAGGTTTCGCAGAGCTTTCTTCAGTCCTCCCATTTACCCGATAAGGATTAGTCCTTCACCGACGGTTGATTAATAAATAGAAAAATGGACAACTGTGATTTATCACTATAACCTTAATCAAAAGGTAATAACAAATTTTATTATATTACAAAATCAATTCCTCACTTTTTGCTATTTTTCGAAAATGCCCTTGCATCTCCTTCTTGCCTAAAATTCAGTCGTATAATTTATAGGATCCAAAATTTGCAATTACACAACATAGAATCTGCAATTACTCAACATATATAGATTTTAGTTGAGCTAAATTGTAAATCTTGCCACTCTCAAACTCATCAAGAAACGAAAAGAAACGGATCTTAAGTACATTCTCTTTCTTATATATACTAATTTCGTAACAGCTCAAATCCTTATTGGAAAAACGTTAATTTCTTGGTTCAAATCATGCAAATGGCAAGAAATTGAGTGGTGCAGGAGCAAAAGCTAACCTACCAAGATGCAAGTCAACCACCAATCACCAACAAGATAAAATTTTTAGAAAGAAACAAAATCAACACTAAGAAACCACTGATATGGAAAGAAAGAAAATTAAACATCAAGATACAATGGGCACAAATCTGGAAACAACGCCCCCACCATGAGGTAGTGCTCATCAACCATGAACTCTTTTTCGAGCGCGCTAATTGCCAACAAAAGGTCCCAGTTCACCAATCCCAGAACCTTTTTCTCATCTTCCTTAACACAAACTTGAAAGTAATTCAGGTACTTGGAAACTCAATCTCTGAAATCATCGGGGATACCTAAAAGGGTATTGCAGTGATGGATTTTTCTTAAAGGAATGCGTTTTTAGCAGACATCATGAGCAATTTAGGAACTTTATTGATGTGGTTTAGTTCCATATAATCCATGATGGTTTGCTCCTCTGTGAGGAGGTCCTCCATTAGATCGGTGAAGCCGAACCACATTTTACCTTCGATGTGGTGGTAGTTTTGGAAGAGGAGGGGGTGGTAGGTGATGGAGCGGGAGGCCTTACGACCGTGTGGGAAACCAAGCTCGTGGTGAAGTTTTCCTACGTCGTCAAGATGGGAGAACGTGTTCAAGTTGGTTGGAAAGGTATTGTTTGGATTGCATGAGGAATTTGAAAAGGAAATCATGTTCCAAGTGAGGGATACAATTGGGTAGGGTTTGGACGAGGGTGGTTTGGGGTCTGGGTTTGAGATTGTCTTTTGTCAGGGTTTTGGGTGGGTTTTGGAAGTTCTGGAACGTCAGGGACGCGTTTTTTCTTCGGGGCAGACGGTGGAGGTTTCCAACGCCCGTCATCCATGACAAAGAAGGAGGAGAAGGGTTTGGCAAAAAATAGCGGGGTTCTTTTGGTAGGAGAAAATGAAAATGGGTCATAATATAATTAATAAATATAAAATTGAAGATTAAAATGAAAATAAGAGATATAAATTTTACCCTGTAATAACCGATCATTATTTATGGAGGACTGTTCCTCCTCCAGAGAATTGGAGGACTTTAGACGACTCCCGGGTGCACTAGATCTTTGATTTGCAAGTCAGACTTCATTACTTGGGATCTAGCTAATATTGGTTTAGTAACGCAATGCCAAGTTCAACGCTCTTGCAAGAATAAGTGCTGCAACCTTGGGGCCTGTTTGCTATGCCCATTTTCTATTTTCATTTTCTTTGAAAATAAAAGTAAGACAGAAATATGTTTGATTACTTTTTTAAAAAGATTTTGTTTAAAAGTATTTTCAAAATATGGCCCAAAGGTAAAAACAAAAAAAAAAAAACATTTTCATCATTTTCATTTCAAATTTCAAAAATGAAAACAAGAGGTCAAAACAAACTATTTTCAAAATTTTCAAATTTTGAAAATGAAATCAATTTTCAAAAATAAAAACAAGAAATTAAAACAGAAAATGAAAATACAAACCAAACAGGTCATTCGCTTCCTAATCTCCCTCTAGCAACCTTGTTATTTGTCTACAGTAAGGCCTTATGAGAAAATCTAACCTTTGGCATCGATATTGAGGAAAAATAAAATGGAAAGATAAAGTATGAGCCAATATACCATCTATTATATATTGTCATAGACTCGTATGTTAAAACTTGATGTTTTTTATGAGACTAAGAATCTCTCGTTTCTCAAACAGATACAATTAGTGATTTCATCATCCATAGAATAAGATCTAACTTTCCTTAACATATCCTTATTCATTTTTAACTGGAGTATTATATTTTTCGTTAACATTATCCAACCAAATAAATTAAATATATACCAAAGATATGGTTGGTAGAGTGGGTAACGAGTTTGGACCCCTCAAGTAAGTGATCATGGGTTCGTTCTTTAACTCTTGTGTACGAAGAAAATCAGGTTGGGAGAGGTCACCCTTCAATGTCGTCTAGCACCTCGGGGATTAATCTTTACAGTTGCGTGTATCAGATCCCTTGAAAAAAAAAAACAAATTAAATATATAAATATTAAAATGATTTTTTGATTATGAGAAAAGCCTCAACAAAAGGTTTGACCTGACCTAATAAAATCTTTTGAGTTTAGACAGGGCGGGAGGAGTTTATAGTTGTCTACAAAATGAGTTTGACGCTGTACAATAAATTTCAGTTTAACGTTGAAACCGCTGCGAGGATTGAAAGATTATGGCAAAATTACTTTTTTGATCTTTTATCTTAATTGTGTTTTTCATTCTGGTCCCTTAGCTTCTTTTTTGTGACAAATGAATCCTCTTATATTTATAAACATTAACAACAATAGCTTAAACATTAGTAAACATCACCTCAAACAGTTCTACGTATCCGTTAATTATCCAACATGACGCTGACGTGCTGCTGGCTTAGTGGCTTGACCAAAACAACATCGTTTTACGAATTTGATTCCCATATTTTTTTAATTGCACTTTTGATCCCCTATTCATGGATTTTTTGTATTTTCGGTCCTCCATTTTTCGAAAATCCATTATTTTTAGAGATTAAATACAAAAACCTATAATTTTGGGAACCAAAAGTGCTATCAAAAAATATGGAGATGAAATTCGCAACATTTGAATTTTAGAAGGACTAAATTTGTCAAAAAAAATTAGGAGATCATTTTCGCCAAACTAAAAAATTTGAGGGATAAAAATTACAATTTAGCCTGAAAAAATTCTTAATAGCATTTGAAATCCCACGTTCGTTATTTTAAAAAAAAATCCTTAGTTATAGCATCCACATTCATATGTTTATTATTATCAAAATTCGTACCACGCATTTGCATTCACAAAGAGTTGTGGTGGTCTTTCGGCTCCTCTCCCTTATATTGTCGATCAATACATATTTCAGTTTAACGATATGAAGAACTGAACAACTCACTCTCCTTCCTTAGATGTTTAAATCAGTTGCACATCGTGTAAATCTAGAACCACTTTTGCTATAAAGAAGCAATATAATATATGTACTGGAATCATTTGTTAAGAACAATATTAATTAATTTTGCATTCTTGTAAATTTTGTTAAAAAAGATAACATAATGAATGAAGGAATGACTGTAAATTAAGGAATAAGTACTTCTTTGAACATGTTGCGATTGCTCTTAAGTTTGCTTCACATTCTTCTTTGCAAAGGTATTCTGAATAGTTGGCAACCGAGTCCCAGATGATGAAGAGTTAGAGCTATTGGTCCGAGGTGGAGGTCTTGTAGTATAGCAAAGAGCACTTTGAATGCTTATGCTTTTAGAACTCATGGTGCTCAGTAGCAAATTCAAAATGCCTCGACCTTAAACTGGTGTTGTGACTTGAGGTTTAAGTAATGCAACCAAAATATATATAGATGCTTGGAAACGAACTATTGGAGTTGTTATAGGGAAGGTTGTTGGTTTTGTGCCTTGAATTTTGATGAAAATGGTGTGGCCAATTGGGCATATTTATAGACACAATGTGTGTCGCAAAGAAACATGCCAAATAATTGATATGAGAATATGAACATATAGAAAGCTTGAGGGACAAGCTCTTTTCCGCGCTTTCATTGCCAACGTGGATAGGATTAATGCGGTACGTGGCTTCTAGATAATTTATGTGCTGTGTTAAAAACTTAAAATGGTCAAAGATTTGAGAAAATAAAATACTTGCCGGTTACGACCGCGTTTTGTACACCGCCCCATTTGAAATATGTGAAACTGCGCTAATCGCCTTAATTAGCCCTTGGCCCTTGGTCCGTCTTAAACTTTAGAAATGAAGATTATGAATTGTTAACATAGAAAAGGCACTTATGATGATAGAGGTGTAAAGAGTTAATTAAATTAAATTTATTTTTGGCACAATAGATTTATTTGCTATTTTGTAAAAGATTTTAATTGTTATGCACTATCAATATAAAGTTTTTTACATTGTCAACCAATCAGAAATCATGTTATGAGTGACTTTTAAGGTAATTAGGATAAAAGTTAAATATTTTAGCTTATGTGAAATTTTTTGATTGGTTGACTATATAAAATTTTTTTACATTGACAGTACATATCAATTAAATCCTTTGTAAAATTAAAAATTGGACGTAACTTTTTTTAAATATTTAAACCACTACGCTCTCCATTTTTTTAATGAGAAAAAGGTTTCTTTAAAACGAGTTTGCCTCTAAATCGATCAAGTAAGAATATATATATATATATATATATATATATATATATATATATATATATATATATATATAACCTTGCACCATTTAATGAATTGTGGTCTTTATGTAATTTTCAATAAAGGATAAATACACACTTACTTTTTTTTTGGTAACCATATTATAAGTATGGAATATCCACTAACGTTAACAATGATTAATCTCTGTGGGGAACCTGTTAGGCACACAAGGTATGTTCTCCACTTCTAACCAGATTTTCACCATATACAAGAAACAAGATTCGAACCTTTGACTATTTGTTTAAGGTATCCAAGTCTCTTATCACTCGGACACCTTCAGCAAGTAGTAAGGGACTTACTCTTTTCCATAGATAGTTACTCATTCTATCTTACCAAATTGTTAACCGCCCATATATTAAAACCGTTTTTGTTTAATAAGTACGTATATTCAAATACAAACACCTTTGCAAGTAGGTAAAAGAAAATGGTTTTATATAGTGAGGAAATGGAAATGATAGACTGATTTTTTTTTCAACCCTCGCTAAAAGATGGGTAGGACAATCACTATGATACTTTTACTAGATAATTTTTAATAAAATCTTTACTTATCGAAAAAAAAAGTAGGTAAAAGAAAACTTTAATAAATTGGAATCTTATCCATCATACATATAATGCATATTACTTAAAGAACCATTCAAATTACGTTCATTTTAATATTTGCTTTAATGGGTAACATTTTATTTATTAATAAATAATTCACTTGAAAATTTAAAATTTACAACAATATAATACCATTGCAAAAAAAAAAAAAAAAGGTACATTAGTAGTACAAGAATGTTCGTTTTTTAATTAATTAATTTGAAGACATGTGCAACCAACAAAAACCAACACAGCTGGTAAATAGTTAGATTCTTTAAACGTGTTGTGAGATTTTTGATTCCTTTAGCTAGTATACCTTGGTGCAAACAAATTTTTTTTGATAATATGTGCAGTTAGTAAAGTTATTGGTAAAGGTAATATGGAGGTTTATCATTAAAGTTAAATAACTGGATATAATAAAATTAAATGAATTTAGTCAAAATAAAATAAAATAAATTGAATGATAAAAAAAAGGAGATAAATTAATTGTTTTTTTTGTCAAAAAAAAAACAATTAAATGATGGATGAAAATTACCATAATGTATAAAAGTTGAACAAAATAAAACTCTAAATTAAATTAAATTATACTAAATTAGGAAGCAAGATGTAAATAAAGTAACCTAGATTCTGTAAAAAAAAAAAAAAAAAGTCACTTAGCTTCTCACGTATATGTTATCATGACCTAAATAGCATAATGCAACGAGAATCAATAAATAAGATTGCATTAATTGAATGCATGTTGAATTTGCTTCAATGGTGCATTATGTTGGATGCATTAAAATTCTACTTTGTATAATTTATTATTGGGTTAAATAAGTTTTTGGTCCCCGTAAAATAGCGAAAATTCACTTTTAGTCCTTCATTTTTAAAACATCTTTTTTTGGTCCTTCAATTTTCAAAATAGCTCATTTCTGATCTTTATTTTGAAAATTGAGCTAACATTAGGACCAAAAGTGACCTATTTTGAAAATTGAGGAAACAAAAAAGAACGTTTTAAAAATGAAGCTCTAAAACGAATTTTCTCTACTTTACAAGAACTAAAAACATATTTAATTATATAAAGTGCATTATACTTATATTTGTATAAGTTGAGAATTATTTGATAGATTAGTAAAATTTATTTATAATAATATCCTTTACAAGTTTATCTTTAAAATTTTTATCCTTAATAAAATATATTTATAAATATATTTTTTTATATTACTTTAAATTATTAAATGAATATTTGGCAATGATATTTTTTTGGGTACGAATTGACAATGGTAATTTTTTTAAAAAAAAATAAGACACTGAGGTGGGAAACCATTTTTATAATAGTATGGATGAATAATAGCAATTCTCTCTATTTTTTTAAGTTTTATTGTTTCAATTTAAGGTACATTGAATTAAAAAAAATATACCATTATAATTAGGATGTGGTTTTTATATTAAAAATAATTATAATTCTTAATTATAAATTGAGATGGATTTGAGTGATATATAATAAATAATTAATTTAAATAAATTATTTAATAAAATGCATTTCTAAAAAAATAAAAAAAAAAAGTTAGATGAAAAAGAATGGTAATAAACATTCCAAAAAAACTAAAATTATCCTAATCAAGTAAAAGATCAAACTATATAATAAGTGCATGGTTATTTAAAGGACCAAACTATATAGTAAAAATTAAATAAATTTATGATATGGTTATTTAATTTAAAGCCCAAACTATATAATAATTGCATTATATGATTATTTGTTATTCGCATAGAAAAATTATGAGTTGTATATCCTTTTAATTAAAATTCACAAAAAAAGTATTGAAAAAGAATATTATAAGGGTTAAATATGTTTTTTGTCGTTGTAAAATTGAAAATTCGTGTTCAGTCCCTCATTTTTAAATTGTTCTTTTTAAGTCCTTCAATTTTTAAAATAGCTCATCTTTGGTCCCTATTTAGAAAATTGAGCTAACATTATGGGATCAAAAGTGATCTATTTTGAAAATTGAGAGACCAAAAAATGACATTTTAAAAATAGGAATTAAAAACGAATTTTCGTTATTTTATAGGGACCAAAACATATTTAACCCTTTATTGTTTGTTAGTAAATGTAATTAATCATCTTTAATTAATGGCTACTTAATAACAGAGGAGGGTGCTTTGCTAGTAAATGGCTGTACTCTCCGACCTCCATCGACATCATATTTTTGGAGATTGTCAGGGGTAAGAATAAGAAGGGACATGTATATGGACTTAATTATTCAATTGATAGATGAGTTCCTGACTTCATTGTCTAGTCTCTCTAATTGGTAGGGGTGGGCATGGGTCGGGTTGGGTGGGTTTTGGTGCATTTAAAGACCCAACCCAATCAAATAAATATGGGTTGGGTTGGATCGGTTTTTTCGAAAATTTTCATGTAACCCAAACCAACCCAACCCAATCTCATACGGGTTGGTTTGGGTCGGGTGACCGGGTTTGGTAGTAAATTATTTTGTTTTTATCAAAAGCAAATAATGGGGGGAAAATAGGGAAGAAAAATACTACCAATGCATTAATTTGAACTTCCAAATACAAAATGAAGCATACAACTTCAATTTGGAACACAATATCCATCAAAATTAAACAAACAAGTGAAATAAAAAAATAATAATGTCTTCAAACAATTCCTAAACAATTTCACTGATTATGTCTTCAAGCTATTTCTGCATGTCTTCAAACTATTTTTGCTCATGTAACCAAAAATGGTCACTCCAATTTAGGCGGCTGAGTATTAAAGAAGAGTCATCAAATTCAAGATAGAAGAGTCAGTCCTCTCAATATGTGGGTTGGGTTGGGTTGAGTGGGTTTACAATCTTTGGACCCAACACCCAACCCATAAGCTATGGGTCTCCTTATTTAAAAACCAACCCAACCCAATGACCCGAACCAACCCAGTATTTGTGGGTTGGGTTGGATTGGATATACCGGGTTCGCGGGTCGATCCGTACCCATGCCCACCCCTACTAATCGGACAGACACCCCCGACGCTCCAGAGAATATAGACTAGATGAGGGAGACGATCGCAAAACTAAAGTGCGAGCTCGTTGCTAAGGATGTGCATATATGAGGTTTATGAAGGCAGAGCAAACGAGAGCAAGATGTGGCAATTCGACATATATATGTGTGTGTGTCTACAAAGGGATGACAACGATCGACCAGCCATCCGACCCACAACCATGGTGTCCCTTTTTATATGTTATTTTATTTTTCATTTACATTTAATTTATGTATTTTTTTAACTATATAATGGATAACATTTTAGTAATTAAATACTCATTCCATTATTTAGATCTAAGGGTTATACTCTATTCTTCTTTTTCATCAGGTTATATTTTCACTAAAAAATTAATGAATAAATATTTATTTAATTTATAATTTATTTCTTAATCATCTTTATTTAATATTAAATGTAATAATAAATTATTTTTGAGTAATTAAGAAATTATTTGTTGTTAATAATAATACAAAAATAAAAAAAGCTTAGCAAATAAAATAGCGATTGATATTTTGGTCGCTAAGCTGGTACATTATTCATAATTACTTAGCGACCGAAATAGCGATGTAATATGTTAGCGACTGTATTAGCGATCGATTCATGATCAATGGCTAAATTTTGTCCAGTATGTACCTTTGTGATCGAATCAGCGATCACTGGTTTAGCGACCGCTAAGTTGGCCTCCATGAACGATGGGACCATTGACTTATCGACTGAAATTTGTTACTTAGTGACCAGATACGGCGGTCACTATTTAGCGACTGAAGTGGAAATTCGATCTTAACTTCATAGCGACTAAATGGATATTTGGTCGTAACTCTTATCGATCGAATTTTCATATTTAGCATGATATATTCAGTCACTAAACGCTTTATTTCTTGTAATGTACTCATGGCAAAAATATAGGAAACTACATTAAAGATAAATGTCAAGAGGAACTCCATGAATTTGTGATGATCAAGATGAAATTACACTCTTTCTTTGCTTCACATGATTAGGGATGACAATTTAGACCCTACTCACTGGATACCCGCAAAAAATACCCGTGATGGGTAGGGTAAATGCCTGCTTTATGGGTACGGATGCGGGTCTGGGTAATTATCCGCAAATAAGAGAGGGTATGGGTGCGGGTACGGGTACTCTAGTACCCATCCCGTCCCGCCTCGCATATATTAATGCAAATAATTATAATTATATATCAAATTTTAAAAATAAAATTAATGTAACCTACAGTTTCTTTACTATTTTTCCCTTTCAGACTTAATCACCTACTGACCTAAGCACTAACAGCAGCCGCTGATGTTCTTTGTGTTATTTTTCCCTTTTTCTTAGTTAAAGTGCGGGTATGGGTACTTATGTACCCAGAGGGTACGGGTAAGGATACTTAAGTTGCTACCCATGTGGGTATGGGTATTATAATACCCTACTCAGACCCTACCCATTGCTATCCCTACACACGATCCTAAGAATGTCCCAAATTATCTTGATCTAAGGGTTATCGTTGATTCTTCTTTATCATAAGGTTCTACTTTCACTAAAAAAAGAATTAATTTATTTAATTTAAAATTTATTTATTAATCATCTTTATTTAATAATAAATTTAATAATAAATTATTTTTGAGTAAGTAAGACATTATTTGTTGTTAATAATAATAAAAAAATAAAAAAAAGCTTAGCAACTAAAATAGCGATTGATATTTTGGTCGCTAAGCTGAGTTATGCATAATTACTTAACGACCAAAATAGCGACGTAATATGTTAACGACCATGTTAGCGATTGATTCATCAATGACTAAACTTGGTCCAGTATGTATCTTTTGAGATCGAATTAGCGACCGCTGGTTTAGCAACCACTAAGTTGGGCTCTATGAACAATGGGACCATTGAATTATCGACTGAAATTTGTTACTTAATTAGCGACCAGATACGACGGTCACTATTTAGTGACCGAAGTGGAAAGTTGATTGCTAACTACTTAACGACTAAGTGGATATTCGGTCGTAACCCTTAGCGATCGAGTTTTCATGTTTAGCATGATATATATTCGGTCACTAAGCACTTTTTTTGTTGTAGTGTACTCATGGCAAAAATCTACATTAAAGATAAATGTCAAGAAGAACTCCATGAATTTGCCAAGATCAAGATGAAATTGCACTCTTTCTTTGTTTTACACGATCCTAACTAGAATGTCCCAAATTAGGGTTGGAAGAGATGGTGTCGCAAGAATGAGCTGTCAAAATCCTACGAGTTTCCATGCAAGGTTCTTATATTGGGTTGAAAAAAGAACTCAACGCTCAATATTTTCTTCACAATTTGATGGACGTTAATTGAGCACTCGTGATAAAACTTTGAGCGTTTGATTGGCAAAGAGCACTTCTTTTAAATTGGCCAGGACCCTCAACGCTGCAAATTTGAGCACTCAATGCTTACAGAATTTGATCAAAATTAAACTTTATATTTTGATCCATCTCTTATACTTTCTAGCTCCATTTCAACCTCTTTTAATTCCTGCAATCAAAATTACAATAAGAAAATGAGATTAATTGACAAAACTTCTTATCAAAATGCATTGATTTCCTAATGGACATTACCACTAATGAACAAAAGAAGAACAATATAATTTAAAATTTACTCAATTTAGCTTGAAAAACGCGATGATCTAACATATTATCATAGGGTGCATTAATTAAATATAAATAATGAATCTTCCAAAGGTGAGAATACTGATATTATACTGCAATATATTGGATCAAGTATCATACGAGTAATTCCTAGTCAATTACACTACTTTATCATAAACTCTTACGTCATTATTTCACAAACAAAAAATATTTTATGTTCCTTAATTATAAAATGACAAACAAATATAGCAGAGGGCAAAAGTGTCAATAAAGGGCCAACAAGTAGCATGTTTATAAAAACGGCTCCGTTTCACGTACGCTTTTCACTTGCCATGCGATGGCGTGTGCAAAGCGCGGACGGTAATGTTCCTCTTATGTTCAGGGAAAATGGAGGAGCATGCAGCTGCACGCACATTTATTTCTTCAGCCATTGGTTTCAAAGTTTCAAAGCCTTGACGGTTTCTCTCATTCAGATCACAAACTATCTGATATGTGAACCCATATATAACTCTACTTGTTGCCCAAGCAACCTCTCATCTCACACGCAGTGTTTTCAGTTCCGCGGTTATGTGAGCCCCAAAATCATCAGAAATTTAATAGGAATGAAATTAAAATGAAATGTTTCTGAAATTCACCATCAATTACCTAGAAACTAACTCCCTAAGTTTCTCTGTTAATTATAAATACCCCAGCAGTAGCATTATCGTCTCACGCCTCCTCATTACTCCTCAAGATACATTCATTCCAAGGAGAGATTGTGTTTTATTTCTCTGATAAAACAAGCTTTTTTTTGTTTTAATTTGAAGGTTCTAGCTAAATAGCATCATGAGTTCTCAAAAGATAAACACTAAGAACGTTCTATGCCCAACTACAAGGCCATCCTCTCAGGGAGGTAACTCTTCTATGTCTGGGGCTGGAAACGTAAGCATTAAGAACGTTCTTTGCCCTACCACTAGGCCATCATCCTCTCAGGGAGGGAGTTTTTCCAACTCTGGGACTCCACTCCCCAACATACAGAAGGCCTTTTCAAGGAAGATCAGATAATTAATTTCACGCTACCATTGCCCTCCAGGTACTTTATTGAATTTAATTTGTTTCTGGCCATTAATTTTTGTAACTAATTATTACTCATAACACTAACACCCTTGTAATGAAGTTTTAGAAACCTGTTAGATAACTTTGCTCTTTCATTTTCACTGTCTTGCAGGTTTAAGTGGAACTCCTGAGACCATCATTGGAGGCTGATATATTTGCTTTAATTAGGACGAAAGAAAGCATGTTTTGTATACGGCGTACTTTAATTAGTTTATTTATTCATTTCAAATTTATTGTGGTGAAATTTTATTCATTTTAATTTATTTGTTCTAGTTTTGTTATGTTTATTCTTCCTGTATTTATGGTTAAACTTTAATCAGTGGATAACATTTAGAGTGTGTTTAGGAAAGCTGAAAAAAATAGATTATGTTGATAATCGATTATATGTATAATCGATTATAATCAGAATTTGTTTTTGTTTGGGTATGTTTGCTGAAAAGTGATTTTAAGACAATCCATTTGATTTGGATGGTGTAAAAAAAATCACTTTTACATAGTAAATTACGAAAAAGGTAAGAAGTTATTTGTACAATTTAATAATATTTGTTTGGAAGTTAGTTTTGTAGGGGTAAATAGGGAAGAGAGTTTTGAGAATGAAAAATAATCAAATCACAATAATCTTAAGCTAAAACAAATTAGATGACATCAAATAGCTTTTTTTCCCCAAAAAAAAGCTTTTCTATAAATTTAAGCTGATTGCCAAACATGATAAATTATGTATGAAACAGCTTTTTAACCAAAAAACAGCTGAAATGAGAAAAAGTAATCTTTCCCAAACATGCTCTTAGTCTCTACATAAATATTTGGAATTGCAGCATTTAAATATTGGCCTCCTTTTTTCATTACACGTTGTAATCCCTGAATCAGTGATACACTACAAAAATTAACACATTTAGCAATCGAAACATGGCAAGCGCTAATAGCGACCACGGGACTAGGAGCATAGCTATTTAGTACGAAAGATTGGCGGTACGAAAAGTACGAATGACATAATAATTTTTTATTTTTAAAATTTATTTTCTAACAAATTAAAATACAACTTTTTATTATTTATTTAAAAAAAAAATACCAAATTGCTAGCAACCACTTCCAATACCCATCTTTCTGTTTTTTCGAAGTTGAAAAGCCTCTTGAAACACTATTGGAAGGTGAAGTAAGAAAAACAATGGGTAATCCCCTTCCATGATTCAGATAATTGGCTATTTTTTATCATTTTATAATGATTTTCAATAAACAATTTAACTTGTTCGATTGGAGCACATAGCTATCTTAATATGATAGGAGACACTCCTCCCCTGAGAAAATCTACAAAAAAAATGCAGATGCTCCTTTCTTAGCAGTGGACCATTGAATTCAAGTTGGGGCTGACTATGGGTACGTACTTATAAGATTGCCCAGCTGACTTTTGAATCACTGCTGGAAGCTGCAATCCTTCCACTGCAATCGTAGTTTAATTAGAGGGTAACCCGCAAAAGGCACCAATTGCAACAGATGCACGTGACTAGGAACAGTCAAATATGTCATTCGTATATTTTGTATGAACAATGCATCGTACCAATTATCATTCTATGAAAAGTTCGAAAGATCATCCAGCGATTGAATATATTGTGGTGGCCAAGAAAACAATCGCTAATATAGTCACTAAATGAAAGTCAATTTTGTTGACTGTTTAGCAACCGTAGTAGCGACGGAATTTTGTATAACTACTCTATTTTGGAACTATTTAGGGATCGATTCCAAATTAAATCGGTTGGTAAAATGTGATACGGAAAAGTCACTTGATTGCTAAATAGCGACCGAATTAGTGACATAATTTTGAGTAATGGCTCTATTTGGAACTACTTACGGACCGGATTAAATCCATCGCTAAAACGCGATGCTAAAAAGTCACTAGTTGCTAAATTAGCGACATAATTTTGAATAACGACTCTATTTGGAGCTATTAAGCGATTGAATTCGGTCGTTACAACGCGATGTTGAAAAGTCACTGGTTGCTAAATAGCGATCGAATTAGCAATGACTTCTTAATTTTTATTGTTTGCCACTGCATTAACGACTAATCAATTCGGTCGCTAATTGCTAAAGTCCCTAAACGCGCATAACTCTCTTAGAGCCACTGGAGGACTCTCAGATCCACAGGGGGAGTCCCCCTATCAATTCTTTTTTGTCTCGTCTCCGTCTCAATTAGAGCTAGGTATATGGACCTGGGTCTGCGGACAATCCATTTATCCCTCAGCCCGTGCGGGCCTGGACTAGTTAAAATTCATGTTCATTTAAATGTGGGCTTTTTAAGTCCGGTCCGTTTAACCCGTGGACTAAACGGACTTAGTCCGCGGACTTACACAATATAAAAAAATACTGAATTACGAGGACTTACGCGCCCAAAGAATTTAGGGGACAATTTGTGACCCACTAGATTGCTTTGGATTCTGTTTCATGTACTTCAGTCAAATATTACTTGCTTTGAAGAATTTTTAGATAAAATTGCATGAAAATGGTGCAGGCTATTAAAGCAAGTCATATTCAGACTTTGCATTTACCAATTTCAGTCTTTGTAGCATAAAAAAGGTTTTAACTAAAGAAAATAAACAAATAAATAAAATTTAGAACTGGCCTACAAAATTTGGTCATCTATTTTTCTGAGTCCGTGGATCAGTCCATTTAACCTCATGGACTAAGCGGACTAGACGCGGACTTGATAAATGCAAGTCCATTTATTTTGCTGACTATTCCGGTCCGGTCCGTCTAAGTGCGGACTAATGCGGACCAGATCGGACCGATCCGTATGCCCAACTTTAGTCTCGGGTAACCATCTCCGTAACCATCTCTATCTCGTTTTCTCTACTCTCTATAACCATGTATCTGGTGACCACCAGAGGACGGCAACCACTGCGCCACACAATCTCCGGACCACACTACGCCACCAGAGGACCATACCATTATATAATTTAATTCTCTTGCTTGGTTGAATTCCTTTAGCTTAATACAAACTCAAAATTAAAAGATATCAACATAGGCAAACATACTACCTTACTCAAAACACCCATGACATCCATATGGATCCCAGCTCAAAAATGGTTACATTATACCCACTTATACATGTTAAAAGTTTAGTAAAAATGGTTACAGAGAACATATTTGGAGAAGACATAATATTCATGTTAAAAATCAACAAAAAATCAGCCATGGATTTGGCTAAAAAATCAGTAAAAAACAGAACATATACCCACGTATACATGTTAAAAATGAAAAATTAGCAAAAATAGTTACAAAGAACAAATACAAAGAAGGCAGAACATTGAAGTTAAAAATCAGCAAAAAATCATTAAAATCATCAAATTTTAGAACATATACCCACATACATGCATATACCCATCTCAAAAATAAAAAATGTTTGCATTATACCATATACATATCCATATATGGAGATGTGGGTGGTTAACCCACAACAGACCCAAACAAAAATGCAGCAGTACAAAGATAACATACCTAGTGATGATTCTGGGAGGAGCAAGTTGGTGGTTCTCAGAAGAGCTAGGAGGAACTGAAGAGGAGAGGGGGATATGCTTCAGTGGGCGGTGGTTCTGACTGAAGAGATGAAGCGACAAGACGGTGGTCGGAGGATACAACTAGAAAAGAAGAGAAGAGAAGTGGGGGAGTGATTCTAAGTGAAGAGAAGAGAAGAGAAAGTGAAAGTAAAAGTAAAAGTGGAGGGGAGGAGCGGTTCGCGCTCACGCTTAAGGGCAACATTTCGACAAATTTAAATCAATTACAGAGGGCCAAATGCGTCAGTAATTAAAAAAAATCAATACCGATGGCCAAGTCCGTCGGTAACGCACAAAGGATACGTTGAAATTACCAATGACCTAGCCCTTGGGTTATTAAAAACAATCGATACTGAGGGCCAAACCCGTCGGAAACTCTGCACACCTCGTAAGTCCAACAGTCACTTACTGACGGGCAAAGCCGTCGGAAATGGTAATACGCATTACCGACGACCATGGCCATTGGTACCACTCCTATTCCTTCGATACTTTAGCGTCCAATATTTCGCACAAAAACACACAATTTAGCAACAGATTTAGTGACAGCTTTTGTAAAGGTCGTGAATAAGGTTGAAAGAATCAACTGTTAGGATAACCGATGGCCGAAACTGTCGGTAGTGGTTGAGTTTCTGACGAGCATGTGGCCATTAGTAATAAACCGTCGGAAAACGCGCATTTTCTTGTAGTGTGAATCTTGGATTGTCCAAGTGTGATATTTTGGGGGAAATTTTTCTATACTTGTATAATAGTTATTCCTTAATTTCTTCACATGTCTTATATACTTGATGAAATTTCGGTTTGATACATTTCCTTTTGTTCTGTGGGTGTATACTTGATCGCGGTAAATCTTGTCGTATTCAAGTCGTGTACTTGGAGACCAATGAGAAATAATGTTGCCGAAATTTCGTCAAGTATAAGACATTTGAGTTAAGGAATATCTATTAACCGAGTGTCGAAAAGGTTTCTTCTCGAATGAGATAAGTTCATACTACGTCATAAGAAGAAGATGGTGATCTTGCAATAACTATCTTTTCCCCTTAATCCATTTCGTTTTAGGTTGTTCTAACTAGTTAGTAGCAATGGAAATTCCTAAGAATAGGAAGTGGATGTGTAGTAGGTTGGATCATAATAGACGTTTGAGGGAAGAGTTCAAAGTTGAAGTGGCCGATTTGTACTGGTCGATGCTAGTCGAGAAATTTGAAAGGAGCAATGATAAGATGAGGTGTCCCATCTTAAAATGCAAGTATAGAGTTTACAGGTACGTGGATAAAGTGGCAGAGATGGTTTTAGAGGTAATGGTGGGAGAGATTCTCCTTCATTATTTTACTTATTTTCCTCTCATTAGGGCTACTTCGTACATATTATTGCAAGACTAACCTATCAAGAACTATCATGGTTAAGAGATTCTTTCGATAATTTCCTTTTTCATATTTGATCTTGGATTAGGAGAGGCAAAATTCACTTCAATGATCTCTACGTCTCTATAAGGATTATCTTCGATTATCGGTTGAGGAATACCATTGTGCACACAAAAAAAACAAATACATACAGCAGCCCCATCTATTTGATGATGAGAGCACTGCTGAATATTACCAAACAAATTTCGTACCTAGCACATGCTTGAGTCTCTAATATAAATTGCTTTGATGGAATGTAAGGCAACTTTTCAGAAGTTAACAGAAGCGGTGCTTTTGTTCTACTTTTAACTGTTATATGAAATTCGTTTTCATACGAATCAGCATTACTCTTGATGGTTATTTCGCAAACAACACATTGTCTCTCATTTCAATGTTATAAGGTTCGATACTATTCTGTTTTCTCCACACAACAGTACGTAGATCTCCCCTGAAATTCAAAATATTTTGACATTCATTGTCATCTTTCACATACAATGTATCACAATTTTTCTTAAGATGAACTAATTAATATATTACAACTTCAACTGATCAGGATTTGATCCTTCATTACATTGATTCTACTCCTCTAATACATAAAGCATTTTTGTACCAGGCTTAAATAGAGTCCTGCAATAGTAGGTTGAGTAGATGATATCTGACCATAGTGAAAATTGCAGAACTATAAATAAGAGTATGGGTAAACATGAGAATATTGAAATGAAACTAGGAACCCACTTCAAACCATGGTAGTAGGTTATGGAGAAGACACTACTAAATGCTACCATCATACTTGTTATGGAGATGAATAGCGTTACCAGTCCAAATATTAACTTCAAGGGCAGTGACTTGTGAAAATCATACTCAGCATAACGAGAGACAAGAATGGACAAGAAAATTAATATTGAAGTTGCAGATGAGATGAATGCTGTTGCATTGGATATTGCAAATATCAGGAATGATGGTTTTTCCAAGTAATTTGGTGTCCCTGTATCATCATTACCACCTGGTAATTGAATTGCAGCAGAGAGGACACCTGTAGCAATGACGGTTGAGATAAGCATACCAGACTTAGCAGTTCCTTTCATCCAAAACTCTCCATCACTCCTCAATTTGGCATGCTTCCTTGTGAATAATTCACGAGCGGTTAAACCTTCAGAATTTTTCATCTTTCTGAATGATGGCGGCATTATCTTGTTCACCTCCTATTATATGAAGTGATCAATATTTGTTAAGTCGAGTATGTACAAGTTAAATGCCATTATAGTTTAGAGGTAAATATAGGAATCTCGCTCCTGATCTAAAGCCAAGGGTTCACTTTAGAGTTGTAACTGTTATTTGAAAAATCAACCATTGACATATTATTATGATAAATATAGTATGTATGCACGTGTCTACAAACCATAAAGTTGTACGTTGAATACTACTCCCTCTTTCTCATTAGTAATTATAGCAGAACTGCTATATGATACGAATGTTATACCTACGTATACGGCGAATATGATTTATAACCAAGGCTTTTGCTAGGGTGAGAGATTATCTCACGTTTCTCACCATAAGCAGGTCCACTTTTGCAAAATAATATTATTTTAAAATCTTTAAATTTTTCAAATTTATAATTTCATCCTTATATATCTCCTTCATTATCACCCTACTTTTTCTCTCTTCCGCCCTGTGGCACCATGGCAGCGGCTCCATGGCAGCGGCTCCGTCTCCTCTAACTCCTTCCTACTAAGTCGTAAATAATTTGTAATTAGATCCCTGAAGTAGCAAAACAACCTTGTAATTAAAGCATCTTACTCCTTCCAAGATTTTTGTCTATCTTGGAGGTTAAAAAAAATACTAGATTACTCATAATAGCAAAGATTTTTAAAATGTCTCCTATCCCAGAGACCTAATTACAAATTATTTATAAATTTGGGGACCTGATTACAAACGTTTAAGTGTAGGGATCCAATTACAAAGTATTTAGAAGTTCGGGGACTCAATTACAAATATTTTTAGTTTGGGGACCTATTTCAAAATTCTCAAATAGTTTGGGGATCTACGGAGTAATTAAACCTATTATACAAACAAGGATGGTATATGGTAAGAAGTTTTCGTACGAAAAGCGGTGAAATAAATAATGACAGTAAAAAATGCATTGTCAAATACAAGATAATTAAAGATAAAAACGAGATTTCCAATGAAGAGTTTGACAAGAGGATTGTACGAGATTCATCTCGTGCTATCAAGCACTTTCCTTATATTAAAGATGTCATGTTATGTTAGAGTGTGTTTGGGAAAGCTGAAAAAAATAGATTATGCTAATCGATTATTATAATAATCAATTATAATTAGAATCTGTTTTTGTTTGGGAATGTTTGATGAAAAGTGATTTTAAGATAATCTATTTTATTTGAATGATAAAAAAAATCACTTTTATGTAGTAAATTACGAAAAAAAGTATGAATTTATTTGTTAATTATATTTCTTTTTTTAACATTAGAACTTATTTATTTTTTTATATCTTGTCATCATTTTTATTTATTTATAAAAATATTGAATAAAATTTGTAAAAATTTATCATGTATATTATTTTTTACACTAGTTAAATATATATATATATATATATATATATATATATTTATTTTTCATGTATCCGGAGGAAAAAGCACAGTGCTCTGAAGAAAAGTCTCCTTCTGCGATTTGTCAAAGAGGGATAAAAATTGTGGAGAAAAGGGCTATTGTTCGGGTTGATTATGATCATTAAAGAAAGAAGGTAGTTGGCATTTACTATGATGGAAGGAATTAGATGGGTTGTTGATGAGCATTCACTCAACTCAACTGTAATAAAGGATAACAATTGGAAAAGTGTGGTTATTTTAAAAATAATCTGATTGTCAATAATCAGAATGCTCAACAGGAATGATTCATACGGGATAGCTTTTTTATAATTAATACGGCTGTTTTATTATTAAAGTTTTTGATCCAAACAAAACTCAATTTCTAAAAAAAGACTTATCAATAGATAATGCAAACATGCACTTAGATGCAGGGGAATTCGTGATCCCTAATTCCGTATCTTTGATATGACAATAGAGGAATTTTTAAAATATGTACTGTTCAGATAATGCAAATAAACGGAATTAAGGGGTTATACCTCAAACCATGATATCTCAAGGCTCATTTGGAAAGCTGCTCCAGAAACTAATTCAAGTTGACCTGGTGGTGCTAATTCTGCAGCCAAATGCAGTAAAGTGTTCTTGTCAATTTTGCCTTCATATGTCACTATAATATCCTTTTGAGGCCCTATTTCATGTATGAGATTGAAGATGCTAGCATGACGATGCAAAACAGCTATGTGAATTATACTTCGATTGCTGTTGTCCACTTCCCATATCAAGCTAGGATAAGCGCTGATAAGCTCCGACAAGAACCCAAAATTACCAACTTTTGCAGCATCAAATAAAAGTTGAGAAGGTTCACTTATGATCTCTCTTATCTCTTGCTTTGAGTGTTTCTTGTGGAGAATCGTCATCCAGAGAAAATTAACCAGTTGAAGAATTACATGCTGCTTCATGCCTGGAAAACAGAAATTGGATACTTGCAATGAAAGACATATGACATAGGTAAAAGAACATAAACTAAAACAAAAGATTTCTTTAGTTGGATAAAATTAACGTGGAAATCTATGAGGTTCGATCAAACATAAATAAAAATTCAATCATAGTTGTCTTAGTTTTCCTAAAAGAGATTTACCAGGGTTGACCTTGATCGGATCAGTTTCGAGTTCTGGAATTTTACAACAACAATCCGAAGACTTTTGAGCCAAGAGATGCAAACCTGTCTCTCTGTTCCCATCACGAGCAAAAGCTAGCTCTTCCCTCTCTCTTACCATTTTTAAGGCTAAGTCTGCAAAATAATGTGATTAATATTTTGAACAGTACTATATATAGTTATTACACACACTTAGATACTTATCTCTTCACATTTTTATAAATTTTACTATATGATTATATCTTGCTGCACCTAAACTTGTACACAAAGCAGGGATGTCAGCAGATGTGCACAAAACGTGCACCCCATAGCATGGGATCTCTTATTACCCCGTACCGAATTCGCCATACTACGTATTATGTGTGCTATGTCAGGTTTACATTAAAGAAAGTCTTGTGATTATAATGTAAAAATTGATAAACCACGTGCTAGGATAAATTGGATACCACCTACCCGGTAACTATGGTGCACACACACAACTATCACTATATATCTCAACTAATTAATAGTAGTACTAGTAATAAGTAACAGTACTCCCTCCCGCCACACACGTACGTACGTAACTATATATCTCCATTAATAGTACATACCATAGTTGCCAGTGTTGATACAAGTGAAGAACAACAGATCCCAGTCCCGGTTTTGGAATTCGTGTTTGGTCCTATCGTATAGATACCATGCCATCTTACATCTTCCTTGTAAAGCAGCGAACTGAAGAGGGGTCACTCCGTCCCCGCCCCTGATTGTTGGCAACTCTGGATCTCTTTTCAGCATTAACTCAACAATTGGCAAGTTCCCAGCCGCAGCAGCAAAGGCAAATGCAGTGTTGCCTTTCATATCTTGCAATGCCAAGTCCATATAACACTGATCCTCGTCCATTAACCGCAGCAGCTCCTCTACAAATTCACATTGGTTTGCACCTGCTGCAACATGCAGCACTGTAGGCCACCCCTTTCCTATGCCGGCTTTCCTCAGCCTTGTATCTTGATCTAATATACGCTTCGCTGCTACCCAATTTCCCTCTAGTGCATGCTTGTGAAGCGGCACACATAGTTTCAGGAAATCGTCCATTGCTTCCCCTGAAACAAAACTAAAATTTATTTAAAATTTTTTTACTCTTAGACAAGGTTCTATATATGATATAATTAATAGATAGATGCTATTATGGTTCTCCCTTTAATTTTATGAATAGATTAGCTAGGCTGAAGTTTGATTTTCTTGTAAAACAAAAATGTTACTCTTATACTTGATTCTCTACCTTTTCCTTTTACACAGTATAGGTCTTGATTCTGCTATAGGTAGGCTCCATTATTATAGTTTTGGATATATAAAACATATAAAAGCCTAATAAATATCACCCATTTTAAAAATATATGTCTTTATACATCCAAAACTATAGTAATAAAGCTTTCCATTTATTTTGAGAAATGGAAAGGATCTTTACTCGTGTCTATGTTTCTCTAATATGACCCTCCGGTCACATAAGAGTATCAATTTCCAATAATTTAAGGGTAGATATTCTGTTATACATAAAAGCAAAAAGCTAGCTAGAATTATGAAATTTAATTATTTCTATATCACCAACCATTATTATAAAAAGTTCCTTACTAAACATACAAATCGTGCACTTATATCCACTTAAAATGTCGTGTTAATAAATTTTGCAAAAAAAATTTAGAGTTTCATTACTTGGTACAAATTTATCATGTTTTTGAAAAAGTTGAAATGAAAATAAAACAAATTATATTTGTTTCATAAAAATAAACTTAGGACTCATTTGTTACATATTAAAAAAATGATTTTCATATAAAATAATATCGAGATTATTTTTTAGTGATTTTTAAGTAAAGCATAAACTAATTCGTATTTGTTTACAATCAGAAGCTAAAAAAATAACTTTAGATCTTTTTCAAATTAATCATTTTCTCGTACTCTCATAAAGTTGAAATGAACAACTGGTTTCACAAAATAAGTGATGACTTTTTTACCAAATAAACTGAAATAAACATACTCTTAAAGGAAGAAAAGTTTGGTAGTTTTTTTAAAAAACAAAAATTGATTCCTTGTTCTATCTTCTATCAAACGGTGGTGCCCAACTTTTTAAAAAATTATTGTTATTGTTCTATGCGTGAATGAATGGAATATGACTCTTTACCTCTTCTGGAATCAATTTGTCTTTGAAGTAAGTAAAAATGCATCCATCATTTATTTGATAAAGTATATTAAGATCTCAACCTTTTGAATAATATAAGAGTGAATACACCGATCTTTACTTAGAGACAAACAATTACATTATATAATTCATTTTTTATTTTAGGTACAAAAAATAAGTTATTTAACTATTCAAGTGTTACTGTATTGGTAAAATAATTAAGTGGAAGGTTGAGAGAGAGGAGAGTACTTGTATCATCTAGAAAATCAAGGTTAGGCATATTATGTTGAGCTGATGCGACCCTTGGATGCTGTGGTTCCGTATTCGTTGAGTCCACAATGCGTACTGCGACCTGTGGTCCAGAGTCCATGCTGCGTACTACCATTTCCCTGTCAAACACTCAAAATCACGAAATTTGCAAATGGTGTACAAATTTAGTATGCATACACACGAGGAACCCATTTCCACCATTTTATTAATCAATATATTCTCCAAGAATAAGTCATTTCATAATATATCAATTAAGTAATTTATATAAAACTGTCTGCAAACTCCGCATATATATACATTAAGATAAAAGGATTAAAAGTTGGCATTTTGTATAATTATGTTTGAATTTTTGAATATATGAAACACTTCTTAACTGGATCTGTCAAAGTAGGTCCTGTTAACCCATTTAAACGGCCTCACCACCCGTTGCTCTTGAAGTGGGCTGGTCAGATTGGATCACTTTCTTGAAGAATTAGAAAATGCCCAATCCTATTGTTTCCACCCATGTTGATAGATTATGGATGCGTTTGGAAGAGCTTATGGAGAGCTTATGAGAATAGCTTATGGAATTAAACTTATACAAATAGTTTATGAAAATAGTTTATGATCTTTTCATAAACTGTTTTTAGCTTATTTCCATGAGCTTGTCAGAGAAGCTTATGAAAATAAGCTGTTTTTAGCTTATTTAAAAAAGAGCTTATTGCATAAGAGCTTAAATAAGCTATATATCCGAATGCACTCCAACGTCGGATTGTGGCAGCAATATTTTAGTTTCATAAGTTGCCATGGTTGGGCATATTAGTCCCTAATTTTACAAAAAAGAAAAATCAGTCCCTGACTTTGAAAACCGTCGATCAATTTGGTCTTTGATGTGCATGGCAGTTAGATTCAATGGAGTGTCTCATGTGAGATGTTAAGTGCCAACTTTGCATCTATATGGCAAACCACACTTGAAACGACTGCTAATGCTTTGTTTAAAAAGAATAAGGCGTAAGATGACGTCATTTAACCTTCGTTCTCAAAATACACCCTCTGATTTTGACATTCCCAACCACTGGACCAAAAGAAATTTGTTCTCTGCAAATCCCTAATAATAACAACCTATATCCCAAACTTTCCCTAATTCAACTCCTCCAAATCTCTAAAAATCAAAACTCAAAGTTGGATCAATTCGTGTTCTCCAAAAACCTAAATTAAAACCTCTAAAGTTGCCCAGAATCCCTTTCTGCAAACGCCTTGTGTAGAATGATTGTAGCTTGGAAGGTTGAAAGATGATAAGTGGTGGAAACTTGTCCTAATTCATCTCATCACACACTAAAGTTGGAATGAGAGTGCAAGTTCCATATTTAATGGGTCCTGTTACATGTGAGCTAAGGGTGGAGTATGCAATTGTCGTGTAAGAAAAATATCCTTTAGTCCGTGCAACAATTTACCACGTTGATTGTATGATTTATCATCCTCAAATGTTGTATAAAATATAAAGGTATATGATATAACTTTGTTATCTTGAACCATGTGCTAAAATGGATTTGTTTGGAAATAACTCTAATTCTTTTCAATAATTAAAATCAACCAATTCACAAAAACTCTCTAAAAAGTTATGTGACTTTGAGTTTTCAATCATATTAGAGAATACATAGGAGCAGAATCTCTTATGCAAATTCAAAATTTTCATAAATCATTTGTTAATTCTTTTCTAATTTTACAAAATAAGTAAATGTAATATTTAAACGTTATTAAAAATTTGCAAAACTAATTTATGCACGAAATGGATATTATAAGGGGCTAACACTTTTCTTATTCCTAAACGACCTAACTCAGACTCCTTTTCAAGACTAGTCCTTTCCTATTGTTTTCCCAACTTAAATAGCCCTCCATGACAACTCCAATTTTATGTTTCTTTTTTTTCACTGACCCGTCGTTATCCCGGTCGAACAACACCATTAAAGCAATAGAAGTGATTGAGACAAGGGGACGATTTCAAATCTATGGCATGATCATCGTGGTCAATATATTTTGGCAGCAAAGTGGTCGAAGATGGTGGTCGGTGGCTGCAGTTTGTTACGCCTTAGTGACCATGGAGACAACAATGGGCAGTAACTTGTATTCTGTTATAACTTATTTGACTAGCTTATAAACATATTTGATCAGAGTTGATGTGTTTGGTAAATATGCTTTTTTAGTTAGCTTACAGCTTATAAGCTTTTCTCTTATTTTTAGCCTTATTATTTGAACGAAATTCCTATTTTACCCGGCTCATACCTAATAAAATAAAATTTATATAAAAAATCATATAAACTTGTTATTTCATTTATATTATCTCATTTTATTTAATAAAAATATTTAAAAATAAAATTTAAAATTTAATATTCTAATTATTAAGATGAAAAATAATTTGAGATAAATTAAAATATTAAAAATAAATAATATAAAAATAGAATTTATATAAAAATCATAGAAATATGTCATTTTATATTTATAAGCTAGTTCAACAACTAATTTTATCAAACACTTCAAATTCAATAACTAGCTTTTCAGTTATAAACTTTCAACTAAAAATTAATTTTTCAAACTTTCAGCTATTATCTAATTTATCAGCTATTTTTGTCAAAAAGAACCTTAATCCATTCACGTAATGCAAGACTGGTAATCAGCAACATTGCCCAGTTTTTTTTATAAAAAAAAAGGCAGGTATAGGTTTAAGGTTTCAATTGAATTTGGGGTGGGTAAGAGTAATTCGGTAAGTGGCAGTGATATACCTCTCCTAATCCCTGGTTTGTTTAAATAATCGTGGTTGGCTAAACGGGTTTAAACTCACTTTACAACTTTATTCTTATACTATCAAGTTGGATGCTTAGTTCTATTCTAGATTGAAATCCTTTTCACTCAGTTGGATTTTTTTATAAAAATAACTAATAATAATAAAACCACATTTTATATATAGTAACTATTTTACATTTTACATTTTACTATTTTACGTCAAAAAAAAACTATTTTACATTTTAGATTATTCCGAAAATGCAACAGAGCAAACCTACATTAATTGCCCTATAATAGTTTTTAAGTATGGGTACACTAATAATTTTGCTATAATAAAAAAAAAAAAAAACTTGTTTTTAACTTTTATTTCTTCATTTTTTTTTCTAGGAATCATGACATATATTTTCAGGAATAGCCATTATTACCAAACAAATTTCTAAGTTATTCACAACAATTTCAAAAAACATTCCTAAGGTAATCAAACATGTTTTCTAAAACTTCTAATTCTAACAATAATATTTCCGTTAATAATATTCCTGAGAATGTAATTCTCGAAATATAATTATAATTATATTCCTTAAAATAAAGGTCCCCTTAAGAATGACGGAGAATTCATGTTTTACTTATCTCGACTGAAGTTAAATTATTCCGTACAATATCTAAAATTTACTTATTTTTAATGAAAATAATTTTTATTAAAAAATAAAAACTAATTTTCAATTTACTTCAAATTCAAAAAATATTAATTGTTGGGAACTTAATGAAAACTGTATGGGTGTGTAGAATTCTGCTTATGTAACAACTTATTGCCTATACCGTCAAAAATCACCCGATAGTAAACAAATCAGTTTTGATAGTTGAAAGTGGCAAGTAGAGGAACCACTGCCACATAATAGAGAACGACAAATCTAGAGCAGCACCTGCTGCCTAGATGGCTCCAAACTGAAGAAAAAGAAGGGAAGAAAAACCGATAAAGTGTATGAAGCTGTTAGAGAACAGCGTCAAACCCTAGTTGACTTCTAACTTTGAGACTTGGGATATAGTTTTACGTTTTACGATTATTTTTGATGTGCAGTTTGTATGAATATTAGGTTGAATTTAATTACCAACAGGTGGCACATCTAGTCAAACCTTTCATTTACACTCGTTGTGTCTTGAGTTCGATTCTAAATTTTCATGTTGCTAGACAATATGTAAATTTCACTATAAATTTAATTATCTTAAAAGTCATATAATATGATTTATGATTGATTAATAGTATTAAAAAACTTTAGATCAATAGTATATCAAAATTAAAATCTTTTAAATAAAACTTAAATTTGTTACCAGCATAAAACAGTAGGCGCGCTTCATCATGGTCTGTATAGAAAATAAATGTTCAAAACTCCCGTGACTAACCAAAAAATAATTAGTGTTTGTTTTAAAGTTTAGAATTACATTTCCGATAATCTTTCATAGCCGGAAATGCTATTACCATAAATGTTTTTGGTTATAAATTAAAATTCTTGGGAAATCTTACTTGATATTCATGAAAATAATTTGAAAGTTTGTTTGGTCCACGATGTATATTCCTAAGAAAGATGTTGTAATAATCAAAATACCTTTGCTAAATTATATCTTTCTGTTTTTTTTTACGTCCTATACAACATCTTTAAATATTAATTTTTGTATGCAATCGATAAAAAATTGAAATAAAAATGTAAAAAGTAAGGTGATTGTCATACTTATAATTAATATAAAATAAATAGTTTTATATATGTTAATGATTTTTTTGGACATTTTTAATAATTTTTATAAATAATACTTTTTATATTAGTTTTCGTTATACTGTTCAATGTTCCAAGAAGATTTCAAGCTGCTATGCCTGTTAAATAAAAAAAAGCTGCAAGTCTTGTAAAAAAATGTCATTAACTTCAATGACTAGTAAGAACGTGATCTAAGACGTGGTTAGTGATAAGGAATTAAGGATAGTTTTTTATATTTTGGTAGAACCTCGAAGTCTTATACGTGAGAATTTTATTCCCAAACTTTCTTGTGGGAAAGAAAATTCACCTAAAAGTAGGAATACAATTCAACTGGGATTTTTTGTACTCAGGAATATTTTTTATAACTTGTAATAAACACAATAATATATTATTCTCAATCCTTTATTCATGAGAATCAACATATATAACCTGAACAAGCACCCCTTAAGAAGTTTAAACAGGAACATTTCCTGTACACGGGCCCATCACACACACAAATATTTACCAAACTAGGGGCCAGTATAACTTCTTCGAATAAAAGGAAAATTGGTTCTAAATAGAGATAAAAATGAAGAACTGTATGCAAGAACTGATGAAGTTAATCCCAAGAACCGATGAATTTAATCTTCAATTAGGTTTTAAAATGAGGCCTACAATCGTGATTGGAGCAGCAATGATGTAGTTTTTGATAGTCTTCGAAACTGTATCGTGACCGTAATTCCGATCATATTTATCCGCTATGACGGTACGTAAACGCAACGTAACCGCGACTGCAACCTCAATTTAAAACCTCAATCTTCAAAGTTCTTGAGGGTTCTTTGAACAAAAAAGATCAATATAATTTATGTCATTTAACTAGAGACAGAGAAAATGAAGAAAAAACAATGAAAAAGATATTTAGTAAAAGGTCAGACCTAAATAAGTGAGATGAATATATCTCAATTATGAAAATCTTAAGAAAACGAGTAAGATTTTACCAAGAAAATAAAAATAAAAAATGAAGTAGTACATGAGACTTTCTACACATAGACAGTACATAAGATTTAAAAAATATATACAGTGCTAGAATAAATAAGAACCAATCCCTAGAGAGGAGTGACTACGAGTCTACAACCATGGAGATCCAGGGCCGGCCCAACCCTTCTATAGACCTAAAGCGATTCTAAGATGAGGCTTATTCGGTGTAAAAGCACATAATATATTTCGCATTTCAAACACAAATTATATTCAATGTAATAAAATTGATTTGATTATTCAATACAATCAATAAATTTGGAGCACATGTGCCAAGCTTTTTAGCTTATTCGATGCAGTCAAATAATTTATTATTATTAAATGAGTCAATTATATAACATTAACATATATAAGGTATATGTGTTTTTTGCGTGAGACTTAAAGCCCTTGCTTTAGGAGCCTCACCCGTGGGCCCGCTATGGAGATATATATATCTCCATGTCGACCCACCCTGAATAGTCTCGTAAGTTTACCTTTTTACTTTTACCCTCATGTTTTGGTTAATTATTATTGAACAACTATATCTTGCATGCTCTATATAACTTGCGGCTGAAATTCAACCCAATAAAGAAATTTTTAACCTGCATACCTGAAATTACAAGTTAATTTGAACGGGAACTTTTCCTCCTCCACTCGCCTGCACAAAGATGACCAATTAATACTATAAATATAAGTAAGTAGTTTCGGCAAAATTTAGAAATATTTCAGATTTTTGTGGGAACGTACTTAAGATTTTCATTGAACTGGTTTGGTTCTTGATTGATTAACGTGTAGTAGAACACAAAATTGAAGAAGGAAAGAAGACAGAAAAAGATGTTGAAATTAACAAAGTGCAGGTTTTTTTTATTGATAAATAAACAAGTGCAGGTTAAAATTAAAATGCCACAATTAAGAGGAGGTGGAAGGAGAAATATGAACCTGAAGAAGAAGAAGTAGCAGCATTTATAAGAACCGAAGGAGGCAAAATTACACCCCCCCCCCCCCCTGTCCAAAAAAAAAGGAAGTAGGGAAGAGGGGATAAAAAGTAGAAATATGCGCATCAACAAGAAGGTTCACCTCATCCCAATAGAAGAAATGCTTAGGAAAGTTCCTTTTTATTCTAGACTCCTTTTGCGTATCTGCCTTTGCAATTGCAATGTCATGGAGACTTCGGTCGCCAACGGGGAATGTAAGTGGTGTTGGAGTAAAAGCGTGAGTAAGAAGTCCCATGCTTGATGGAAATAAATAGGTTGAGCAACATATAAGTGAGGGATTCATACACCTAATATTTTAAGATCTTGAATAAAATATGTGATGTCCAAATCATATATATGAATTATTCTTGACTCAATGTGAAGATATCATTAATGTTTTAGACTCAGTCCTGGCCCAGCAAGTGGAACATTCAATCCAAAAAAGAGAATACTATTATTCGTCAATTTAAAGTATATATTGGGTCAACACCCAATAGTTGTGTTCGAGATCAGCATTATGAGCGGCTTAACCCTGATTAACACAACTCACGGTTCAGACATTATGCAATGATGGAGGGATATGTCTAGCGGCGTAAACGAGTGAAACCCAATCCACCACTTGAAACTTGAGTTTGATTAGTGAATAAAAATAGTGGTTTAAACTTGATTCATTTATTTAAATAAATCTAATTAAAAGTTTGAGTTTGGCTGATATTATTAAAAAAGAGTAAAATTTGAGTTAAACTTATTTAACTCATTTATAACTTTATTATTTTAGTATTTATAAAAAATTTTCTTAAATTATTTTTTAAGTTTATCAATTTCATATTTAATAAAGATTTTAATATTATAGATGTATTTAACATGTGGTATATGAAATTCAAAAATTCTAGATTATTACAAATTCATATCCAGCAAATAAAAAATCATAACTTCGATTACTAAAAGGAGAAACTTCAAGCTTATTAAACGAATTATTCACGAAATGTTAATATCGAGATTGTACGACTTGAACTTAACTCATTTTAATAATCTAGTCAAATCTCAAACTTGAGTTTGCTTATTTAATTAAATAAACAAACTTGATCGAGCATTTAAGATCTTAATTTTCTCACTCCACTAATTAATTTTCTCACCCCTTTATTTAAATTTTTTCTCTTTTTCGGTAAATACCCCTTCCCTCCCCCCTCTTATTTTTCCTCCCCCACCCCGTCTTTCTTTCCCTGTCTTTCTTTTTTTTTTTTTTTCTCCATTCTTCACTCCGCGTAAAAAGAACTTAAAAAGATAAAAATAAAAGACAACTGAAAAACGAATGGACCAGAATCTGCACAACCAATCCGTCAAACATAGGAAAGTGAAAGTCATTTTCACGAAGGTTGCAGTTGCATTGAAATTCCTACGCGAGAGAAAATTCAGAAATTGAGAAAACAAAGTCCTTTGGCCATGTCGTGTGTCTGGCAAGTGGCATGTGGCAATCCACATGGTTTCAATGTCACCATGTCAACCCGATCTGCTCTAAAATCTCACTTAAAAATGGTTTGCCTGTGCCTCATGCACCTTTGGGGCCTCTTCACTTTTTTTTTTACCTACCAAAAATCATGGTGCTTTGAATAGGATAATACTGGGTGTTTGGATATTTTTGCTACATACATGGTTTTAGGCTTAGCTGAATTGTTAGTGAACATTTTATTTGCAAAATCCCCAAATTTTCATACCTCTCCTCGAGGCCACGCCGGAGTACTGTGTACAGGGATGGGGTGGGGCGGAAAACCAGTATGGGGGAGAGGAGGGGTATTTAGAGGAAACAAAGAAAAAAAATTAAACAAAGGGATAGGGGAATTAATTAGTGGGGTGGAAAAATTAAAAGTCGAGCATTTAACAAATTGAGCCCAAATAATTCATGAATAACTCAATTCATTTACATCTCTAAATATGCAGCTCAAAGGGTAAATGACATAATAACCAAAATTTTGGCACCATGAATTAATCACAGTCTAATTAATTGGGGCAAGTAGTCAATGCTCGAGATTTGTTGAAAAGCCATATTATAGTTGGTAGGCAAATGCTAGGGTGACATGTCTCTCACCATGAGCAACCCCTCTTTTGCAAATTTTTTTTATTGTTTTAAAATCTCTAAACTTTTCAAATTTAAAAAATTCTCCCCTTCCTCCTCTCACTACCTCTCCCTCCTCCTTCTCCTCCTCCTTCTCTCTCACTCTCCTCTCTTTCACCTCTTCCTCCTTCTCTCTCACCTTCTCCGCCGCTTTAAACTTTTCAGATTTGAAAAATACGCTCCTCTTTCTCTCACTACCTCTCCCTCCTCCTCCTTCTCTCTCACCTTTTCCTTATTCTCTCTCACCTTCTCCGTCGCTGCCATTTCCTCCTCGCCTGCCGCCGCTACCATATAGAATGGAACTACTATCTCATTCCTTAGCCATCCTGCATTTTACAACCATCACAAGAAGCTCCAGGGAAAAGTAATCTAAATGAACACAAAAACCCACTAACAAACCTTAACACATTCTATACCCAGCTCCCCAAAAACCCACTAAAAAACCCTAACACATTTCAGAGAGAGATTCGTGTGTGTGACTGGGTACAGTTGAAAAGTTGCAGACTTGCAGTGGAGGAAGACGTTGCACGGTGGTGCTGCCTGTCAAGTTCACGCAGTGCATGCCAGAGATTGCTCAAATCATCGTTCAAAGGGAGCGCGCAGCGTCATCGTCGCCAGTTCTCTCCCCCCTCTCCTTTTTGTGTTGTTGTGGCTGCACCTTAGAGGCCTGACTACGTCTTTGATCCCGTTGTTGGAAGGATCAAGAAGGAAGGAGGCGAGATCTTCCAAGGAAGGAGACCAATACTGCTCTCACGACCAGATCCACAAAGGAGGAAGGAGATGATGGCGATGGGTGTTACTCTTCGCTCTCGCTGGTGGAGAGGACAGCGCGCGGCGGAAGGAAGAGCGAGGTGTGGCTGAAAGAATAACGGCGCACCGTTGTTAGTCGGAGAAGTATACCTGCGATGGGGTGGGGTAGCAGAGGAGGAGAGAGAAGTGGATGGAGGATGAAGGAGGATAGGAGAGTGAGAGAGAAGAAAATAGGTCAATTTTGTAAATTTGAAAAGATTAAGAATTTAAAAATTATTACAAATTTGCTTAGATGCCCCTCCTTTTGGTCTCGCACGGTGAGAGACATGATAGGGTCTTTCACCATAGAAGCCTCGTAGATGATATAGCAGAAGTATATGTATAAAATTAAAAGGTACATTAACTTGGGAAGTGTAATACGGATATATCCAACTATATCATATTAAGGTAAAATAAATGTATTATGAGAGAGGTATCATGTGAATATCATATCATGAGTATTCAAATGATATGATTGATTAATTAGTTAATAAATTGTGGTCATGAAAAGGAGGAGGACTAGGGTGGTTAGAGACGGAGGACATTGCTTCCGATTCGGAAGCCCCCGAGTCTGACCCGAGTGAGGGTTAGATGGATAGGAGAGGAGAAGATAAAGACTATTTTGACTAGCTCTGTATATATGTGTTGTTTTGTAGTAACTATAAGTCAGCTCGTATTGTAAATAGTTAACACTACAAGTATTCGCTCTGTTACCTAGGGCTTATTTTCGAAGATCGAAAAAATGTCGGATTTCCGATGGCTTAGGTCGTCGGTAACTTCTCCGACCACCCTACCGACGACAATGGTCGTCGGTAATGTTACAGAGGGACAGGTCGTCGATAAGCCCGACAGTAAGTTTGGTGCAAATTGGCGCCAAGATTTTCCTGCAACGTTTTCGATGGCGTCAGTAAGGGTACTTTATGTTACTGACGGCTTAAGTCGTCCGTAACTTTAACGGTCATTTTATTGTTATAGACGGCTTAGGCCGTCGGTTAGTGTTACTAATATGGGCACAATATCCTTTCCCCCTCATTTTACTTCCCTATCTCATAACGTCTCCTATCTGGTCTCGCTCGCAACCACCACCTCTCCACTCCTTCTCCGATCTCTGCCACCACCATCATCTGTAACCTGTCCTAGGCTCGCTGGAGAATGCACGAAGGTGCCACCGGACCACCACAGATGTTATCTCCCCTCTTCACCATCTGCGACCACCACTGCTCCATTTTTCTTCTCTGTTTCATCTCCACCACCGCGACCACCACCGTCTGCCACCACCACCGACCTGCTCGTCGAAGAATAGTATGCTCTCTGTCTCTGTCTTTAATCGTATTTTTTATATTTCATTTTCTGCTCTCTATCTCACTCTTTTCTCTCTCTGTCTCACTGCCTCATTCAGTCGGAGAACAGTCTCTGCTCCTACGCCCTGCACGCCAGAGAAGACAGTCTTGCACAGGTACTTATTGGGGATTGAAAATTTTGTTTTTTTTTTTTTTTTTTTTCTGAAATGTGCAATTGGGTATCTGTATTGAGTTGTGCAATTGGGTATCTATTTTGAAATTTGACACTTAAAACTCTGTTTGATATTGATATTGGTATAACATGTTGGTTTGCGTTGTTTGGGTATCTGTATTGAAATTTGGGAAATATTCATGTTTTAGCCGAAACTCTGCCCGATTTTCCACAAAAATAGTTATAGAAGTAATAATCTATTAGATTTTATTTGGTATGAGTTTTGGATACATTAGTTGATTCTATGTATTTGTTACTAGATCGATCAAAAGTTTGGTGATTTAGGAGATTAGGTTCATGATTACGACTTTATGAGAATTTTCATTAGACAAGTTCATAAAATTTAAGGAAGTTTAATTAAAATAAATTTAATTCAAAATTAAAATAAATATAATTAAATAACAAACAAATAAAGCAATGAAATAATTATAATAAATTAAAAATAAGAGTAGGAAATTTGGCAGCGGTTTGTGTGACGTAGCTGAAATAACTTAAACAAAAATGACTAAATAATAATACTTAATAAGTTAAATAATTAAATAATTATTTAAATAGCTAAATATTTAACAACTAAATAAAAATTTATTTAAATAATTAAATAAAATAAACATTATAAAAATAAAAATCGGCTAGTGCAACAGCAACGTCAGATGAGGAGCGACAGAGCTGAAGATAATAAAAATGAAAATCTCTAATAATGATTAAATAATTAAAATAATTAAGTAATTTAATTAAAAAATTAAATAATTAAAATTAAATAAATAAATAAACCATAAGACTCATAATACCAATTTCTCTTAGCAATTATAACAGGTGTTAAGCCTCATAAGACTTGATTTAAACAAAAAAACAATAATAATTAAATAATTAAAATAGTTCAGTAATTAAATTAACTGATTAAATAATTAATATAAATGAATAATTAAACCATAAGTCTTATAATATCAATTTCTCTTCGTAGTTATAGCATGCGTTTGTTTAGATGAATGATTGTTTTATTAGATCCTATGCACTTTATGTTGCTAAAGTGTGGGGATTTGAACAATTGCTTATCCTATGAACTTGAATTTCAAGTACAAAAGGTAATATTAGATGAGTTAATACTTGAGCAAAACTTTAGCTTTCCGTTTGAGGTTCGATATTATTGAGCAGGTGTACTCGCATAGAGGTGCCACTCATTGTATTGAACCTTGAATTGTCCAAGGATGACAGTTTGGGAAAAAACCTTGAATTTCAAGCAGCATCGCCTCCACCGGTTGCACCTACTCCATCAATTTTACCTACAACATTCACAGCATCCGGGATCGATATGATTTCCACCCCGAGATTCGAGAAACATACACATCGGGGCGCTTCTAGTTCAGCTAGTATGGGTGCATCGTCACTTGCTCTTCAGGCTATGGAGCAGGAGCAGGAGTATAGTCCCGGGTATACACCCTCATCTTTAGAGGCGGATGCAGAAGAGGAGGAGGTTGAGGTCATGACCGATGGTCGACCTATCATCCGGCCATCTAGTAAAGAGTAAGAATTAATAACATAAATTTATTCCATTTTAATTGCATGTTTTTACTTGATATTGATTCACGTGCTTTTACTGTTAAGGTTATTTCCTTCGAAGATAGCTTCGAGAACATCACAGCTGTTATTGAGTCGATGTTGCATTATCCTTGGTTTACATGGGGACATCTCAAGAACAATGAGAGGCGGAGTTTCTTTGACGCTTATAGAGTATGTTGTAATTTTCAATTTACTTAATATGTTTTGGTTTATTAATTCATAAATTATTAATATAATAAATTACTATTTATGTCTTCCTAATGCAGACAAAAGTTGCTTGGAGAGCCGAGCATGAGGCATTGGTCGAGAGAAACTTTCACATGAAGGCCTCCCATCACCTATCCGATATGCGCAGGGACGCTCACTTGAGGGGCGAGCGACCCTCATGGATGGGAGATGTAGTCTGGGATGCCCAATGCTGCCACTGGGCTACTGTTGATTTCCAGAAAAAATCAGCCTAGGCAAAGAAAAATAGGCATCAAAGAAAGGTGGGAGCTTGCACACAGGAGGTTCCATCTGCCAGGCGGAGTACTTTGAGCATCTGGTACATTCAAACCTTCATTCCTATTTAATACATATATTATTCGTATTGTTTTTTAATTATTGTTTACTTATAATTTATGTTTGTGTACGTACAGGTTAGGGACAGAAGGAGATCGATGCCAATTAACGTGCTCCACCGCCACACCCATACCAGGAAGGGTACTGGCGAGTATGTAGATGAGCGCTCTAGGCGCACTCAGGTAATGCCCCATTTATTTATAGTTTTAAAATGTATGGTTTACTGTCTATATTACAAATGTCTTGATTAATTTGTTTGATTATGCATAACAGGAGGAGTTCGAGGAGAGGATGTCTTAGGCAACAGCCTCTTCCTCCACCCCACTTCCCTGAACCTTGTAGTTAATGATAAGCTTTTATATCAAATAGGCTAACTTATGTTTGTTGATGTATAAAATATATAAAAAAAGATAATATAAAAAAAAAAATGGGCTTTTTTTTAAAGAAAAAAATTATTTTTTTCGAGAGGCTTTAAAGCAAGGGCCTCACTTACTTTACCCTTGGACCAGGCCTGGGCAAGAAGAATGGTCGTCTTTAAGGTGTAGGAGACCTTTCCGGTAACTATTGGAAAGGGTCTTCACGCTTGGATATCAGCGCCACAGCATCCACCGGAGCCGGTCACCATGCTGATCAGGAAATTGCTGAGCTGAGGCGGAGACTGGCTGAGTCAGAGCGGCGTGCCGAGGAGCGTGAGCGTCGGATTAAGGCGTCGATGTAGCAGATGCTACAGACCATAAAACAATGCAGCCGCAGCCCCCATCCAAATCAGCCGACCGATCGTACCAGGGCCGATGATGATGAGGACTCTTTCGATGATCTTATCCAGTCTCCTCGTCATTATGATATGGATTATTAGATTTTCATATCATTTTTTTTTATTTATATTTCTATGTATTGTAAGAACATATGTTATTTATCATTTGGATATAATTTTAATTTTTTTAATGTTATTTTTAATTTTATTTTGCACTATTTATTTAATTAATATTTGTAAATAATCAATAACAAATAAAAGTATTTAATAAATATAAAATATAATTAAATAATAATTAATTAAGCAATTAAAATATAAATTTTTTTAAAAATAAATTATACATACCGACGGTTAGACTGTCGGTAATGACCCATCCAAATTACCGACGGTCAATGCAAAAGGCCGTCAGTAATAATTACTGAGGACCCTCTTTTCGACGGATTCTTGGCCGTCGGAAAGTTACTGTTACCGACGGCTTTTGGTGATTACGAACGACTTTTGACCGTCGGTAATGAATTGTTTTCTTGTAATGTTAAGATGTGTGTTTTGTACAGCCAAGGACATGTTTTGAAACTTAGCTATGCAGAACTTTGCTGACTACGGGTTATGATCTATCTGATGTACCCTTATCGAAATATATGTTACATGAATTAAATTATAATGTTTGTTATATATTTTCGGGTTAAGTATGTTTTTCATCTCTATAAAATTGGTAAATTTTGATTTTGGTCCCTATAAAAATTTAATTCGTTTTTAATCCCTAAAAAATATAAATTGTGTGTTTTTAATCCCTGGTAAGGAACTAAAAACATACTACTTTTATTAAATGTAGGGACTAAAAACAAATAAAAATTTTATAGGGACTAAAATCAAATTTTACCAATTTTATAGGGATCAAATACATACTTAACCCTATATTTTCTATACAGGTGTTAAAATTTTTTTTGGTGTGGTATAATCGTTGAAAAATTTAGTCAACTGGAAAAGAAATATTATTATTGATATGGATTATTATTTAAAGCGATAGAAATGCTAGGACAGGTTACAAGTACTTAATGAGATACAAGGGATGTCTAATTTGATCCTCTCCAATACTGGACGATTCCAATAAAAGATAGATAGATACAAAAGTTTTGAATAATTTTAAATTTTTTAAATATTACAAAAAATAACACACCATTTTTTTTGTGTGTTTATCTCCAGGTCTCCTACTGAAACTCTTAAGTATTAGAGAGGATCTCAAATTTGAAAAGGGTTGTGACAATCCTTAGGCAACATAAACACCTGTCTAAGGCCTCCAAAAATTACTCCTTATATCATTAATATGGTTTCACTTATTGTTAATTAACTTATGTCATAAGTTTTCCTTGAGATTGTTTTTGCATATTTGTGAAATAAAATAGTTATCTGTTTTAACTTTTGAAATTAACGAAAATAAGGAAAAATGATTAATTTGGGAAAAACCTGAACCTATTTTTAACTTCCCGTTAAAAACATTTTTAACATTATAAACAAACACAAATTAGCTTTTATTTTACTTCAAAATCTCAAAAAAAATATTCTCTAAATTATTTTACATGAAAATAATTTTTTTAATCTATAACAAACAGATCCTAGAACAAACTCATTGTCAACGTGATAATTGTTATCCATTCTCAATGCTATCTGTAAATTATTGTTATATAATCCATTCTATCACTTAATAACTATATTAATTGTCATTGCAAGCATTGCGAAATGCAAAATGGTTTTACAACTCAAAAGCTAAAAATAAATATTGAAGTAATGACTGACAAGTTACATTAGTGAGCCATTTTTTTTATATCATTATGGGAAAAATACACTCATTGTTTAAAAAATAATCGCTTTTAACGATTTTCTAATCGTTTGTTTCAGCTTTTGAAAATAATCAGAATGTGAAAAAAAAAATCTGAAAATATAATTATAACGAGAAGCTATTTTGAGTAGCTTCTTATAAAAAACTGATGTGATAGAAGAGAGGGAGTGTTAAAAAAAGTGGCTTTTATGATTGTAAACAAACATAAATTAGCTTCTGCTTCACTTAAAAATCTCAAGAGAAAAACACTAGATTATTTTATATAAAAACCACTTTTTTAATCTTAAATAAACAGACAGTAAATTACACCTCTCTAAAAAATTTCTCTAAGATCTCAAAATTTCTAAACATCAACCATGAATTACTAAACTTTAATTTGAGGAAGTGAGAGGTTACTAGGTGTGTGTTTGGTATTGCAATTGAAAATCGCTTCCGGAGCTTAATCACTGTCAAAATGGCAAAAAAGTACTTAAAAGTGTATCAAAAGCATAAGCAACTATTTTTCTGCTTATGTGTCACGTCTTAATTGGACGTGATTCCAAACATACCATAAATTGTAAGTCCCGATTCTCAACGTGGTTTTGTGAACCATCACAGTGAATTTCCTTGTTTGTGCCACGATAAACAACTTGAGATTGTGAGGAATGGTTTGCTGAGTTTCATTAACAATAGTTACTTGCTTTTATGGATAATTATAAAAAAGTCATCTTATTTTCAATTTACATGCAAATTTTTAAAAATTTGTAAATGAAACGATAAAAACGTTTTACTGACAAATTCAAGTGGGCTCATTCTCTTAGTTATTTAACAAATTAAAGTTAGGGATGACAATTTGCACTTTTACGTGGGGATCCCCACGGCGATTTTTTGTCCGTGGGGACGAGGAACATGCTTCCCGCCACCAAAAAGATTACCAAAATATCCTTATAAATATGTGTGTGTGTGTATATATATATATATATATATATATAAATATATATATAATATTTTATTAATTTTAAATGGATATCAGTTTATTAAATAAATAAAATATTAAAAACATTTCAACCCTTAATTTTGAGTCTCCAAATGTCTGATGTGCATTTACCTTAATTTTGATGAGATTAAAACAGTTATTCAATGATTTAATTGAACCCGTCTGTGGTATTTAACTCGTCTACTTAGTGTGCAGATTATAACATTAAGCGTCTATATGAACTGTTCACTCGTCTTAACTAACTTAAGTTCACACGTCTGAACTAACTAGAGTTCACTCGTCTGAACTAAGATAAGTTCACTCGTCTGAACTAGCTAAGGTTCATTCGTTTGAACTAAGAGAAGTTCACTCGTCTAATGAAGTCTTCAACCGTCTGATCAAAGGAAGACTCACCCGTCTAAAAGACTTTGGAACTGACGTCATCTCTTCGTTAAAGAGGCAACCCGTCTAATGAAGCTACTCATCCGTCTAGTGACTAACGTTAAAGAATACATTGGATGAAAGCTGTCTCGACTCTGATATGGAACTTCAACAAAGTGCTTTGCCTGAACACAACTGCATCTTACACCAAAAGGGAAAGTCTTCCCTCTGCAAACAAAAAACACGTATACAGACCTGCTGAGATCAAAGGTATATCAGAAGTCTGTATCACTCTGATGAGAGAGAACAAGCGAAGTTCCCTATGCTTTAATGGCTGATCAGAACGACTCTATTGCATTTATTGAAGATCTCCAAGAAGCCAAGCCTTCAGACTTTGTGTCTAACGGCTTTAAAATCTTGAAGCCTATTTAATGAAGAAGACTTCGAAGATTCAAGACAAGAGAGAACGATCAAAGCAATCAAGAGCAATTACTCTGTGCATTTATATCTTCATTCTTTCATTATTTATTTTTCAATCATTGAAGTTATTACGCAGTCTTTTAGAACTTCACATTTAATACACTCGTCTGAGTGCTTGTGAAAGACTTACAAAGTGTAATCTTTTTACAACTTCTCTCAAACAAACCCGTCTGAGCCTGAAGAGGCTAAGTGTGCAAATAATACTTGTCTGGAGCCTGGCGAGGCTAGGTGTGAAAACAATACTCGTCTGGAGCCTGAAGAGGCTAGGTGTGAAAAATAATACTTGTCTGTCATGTAACCTAAATCAGTTACAGTGAGAAAACTTGGTGCTGCCAAGGATTGGACGTAGCCTCATTATTAAGGGATGAACCAGGATAAAACCTGCTGAGTGATCTCTCTTTCCCTTAACTCTTTAGTTTGATTATTTGTCTTAACTATCATCTAACTAAAGAGGTTTATAATTGTGTTTATCAAAACTTTTCTTATCTTGCATGATTGTGTGTTTTCTGTGAAAACCTTCAGACGAGTTATCAGTCTGATTGACCTGTCTGTGTTTACTCGTCTGTTATAACCCGTCTGTACTTGCGAAAAAGTTTCTAAATTTCGCATAAATTTGTCAAACATCATTCAACCCCCTTCTAGTGTTTGCATCTGTCTATTTCACTTAATTCCAAATGTTTCATCAATTTCTCCTTCATATGAAATCATGACTATTATATGTACGACATTATTTTAATAACGCAATTATTTTCTTCTTTTTTTTAACAAGATTACAATAATAGCAAATTTAAACTCTCTGCTTGAAGGAGATCAATCCCAATGTTTAGTTGGATTCTAGATTAAATAATTCTCCATTATAGATATGTATCAAACATATATAGAATTTACTTATATCTATAAATATATTTTAGTAAATTTTTTTTTATGCTCAACGGGACTAAAGCGTCCAATTTTAGTAATTTTATTAAATTGAAAAAGTTTGAATCTAAATTCTATTTCTGTTCTTTACAAAAAGACCTCACATGTTGGACATGACAAGAAAAACTGAATTCGATGGTGTAGTTTTTAACCTTATCATAGTTATATTGAATATTTGTTTGTACTATTTAAGATTGAACTTGTTGTAATGTCTTATAAAATGTTTTAACTTTAAATATTTTAAATTTTTAGTGTTTTTATATTATACTAAATTTTACTCAATTACTTGTTTTTTTTTTCGGATCTCAAACTTCCCACGAAGATCCATGAAGAATAAGAACCGGTGAGAAAAATCCAATGGCTAAAAACGGAACAAAGACAGAAAAAAATGAAGGACCGAGTGCATGTTTGGATTTGTTAAGAATGAGTTTGAACGTACATTTAAGTGAAAGTAATAAATTCTTGATTTCATGTTTTGTATCTCATAAATAGGGATGGCAACGGGGCGGGATGGGCATGGGTAGCACTCCCCCCGTCCCCGCACCCGCGGAATGAAATCCGTACCCGTCCCCATCCATTACCCACGCGGGTAACTTGCGGACGGGTATCCAGCGGGTTTCGCGGATATTCGCGGATTTGCGGATATCCATTGATTATTTTTTTAGAAAAAAAAATTGTTATTTTTGCTTGAAAAATTGTTGAAATATGCGTAATTTCTATTAAAATAACTATGTTCATACAAATAGATGTTACGAAACTACGAAAGCATTATCTAATTATAAAAGTTACTAACAAGAGTAATTAAATATATTTGTTTTCTCTAAAAATAAAAGTTACAAAAGTTAGGATCCACTTAAAACACCCTTGGATTATGTTTTCTCCTAACTTAATAATAGCTCAACTTAATATAATTAATATTAGTAGGTACTTATTTTTCCATTAGTATTAGCTTTAGTAAGGAAGGATGAGAAATTAGGTTTAACAATTAATAGATATATAATAAAGAGTATTATAGTAATTTAAGTAACGGGTGCGGATATCCGCGGGCACAGATAGCGTGATACCCGCTTCCGCCCCATTTATAAGCGGGTATTGAAATTATCCGTTTATTTTATCCGTGGACACCCGTTTAACTACCCGTCTCGTATCCGTTGCGGATTTTATCCACGGATATCCGCGGATACGGATAAAATTGTCATCCCTACTCATAAACTATGTTTTTTTTGGTTGAATGATATTTTAAACAGTAAATACAAATATATCCAGAGACGGAAGAGCGGGGAAAATACTTCCGGCCAGGCCGTGTTGCCATCTCTAATTATAGTACCAACAAGTTGACACATGACATTCCACGAACTTTCCTCAAGCATAGCCGCCTAAGAAAAGCATGTCTCTGTGGAATAAATAAAATACCAAAAAGGTCGCGCGCAAAAGATTGTGATCATAACTCAAAAGCAGATTGAATTATCGTACAATCGCCCCAAAAAGTGCGATTCTTTTGTTTGTGTATCAAATTTTCCAAAATTACTGACTCCATCTAATTCATGACTCTTGACTCATGACTTATGACTACGAGAGTATCAAGTTTTAAAAATGAAATACTAAAAGAAGTATATAAAACATAGAGTTTTAATATATATCTGTGAACACCCGGTTAAAACATAAATTAAGAATAATAAATTTGGATTAGAGAGAGTCAAAACCGATCCACTGAACTTTGGGCTAAAATGGATAATTATAATAATAAGAAAATAAAAATCATGAAATAATAAAATAAAATATTATTTGTCCGAAATTGATAAATTTTGACAAAATTATCCTCATTCATTTAGTTATAATATGTCAAGATTAACTCCATAAAACCATTAATTGTAGGATTCCAATCAAATTGATTTTTGGTTCAAAAATTGATTCAATTAAGTCCATAATTAGAATCATTTGAATGATAAAATAAGAAGGGATTTGATTGATTGATCTTAATAAAATTAATTGAATCAAAATCTAAATAATTTGGTGGTGATTGATACTAAAATAAATATTTTTTTAATCTAATTGCTAATTATAAAGTGGATCAAAAAAATTCTCAAGAGAGGGACGTTTTTTTTTACTATTGACAGCACCACCACTATCATTCTCATCCCACTCTTCTTAGGAAATGGAGTGTTGTTACGCGATTAGAGCAGAATAATAAATAATATGTAAAGTGAATTTTATAAAAGTATAATATAAATCATTTGATCTTAAATTAATAGCTGAAATTGTTTAATACGTATAAATATGTGTTTTTATTAATGCAGGCAATCGGGATCCATTCCCTTACAGTGTTTTCCTTCTTCCACATTTTTTATTTTTCCTCCCCGTCACCAAGTGTTTTTTCCACCGCGACTTGAACTAGAAGCGTCACCGTCTCCCAGTCTGGAAACCACCAACTCGAGTAGCGTTCAAGCCCTCCACCGCACAGCAGTCTCCATCAGTCACACTCTACCACCGCGGACAGCTCAGAACGCTCAGCCTCGACGCTTCTGTGCACCACCGTCATCCCCGCCACCCGCGTCTCTCCAACGCGCGCAGCCACCCACTTCAGTGACGCCACCGTAGACTAGAAGCGCCGCCACGCACGGTGGCGTCTTCTCCACTGCAGACCGTAGTAGCCGTCGTACTGCAGCGTCATCCCCGCCGTTCGCCCAACCCCCATCGCAGAACCACTGCGCCCGGAACTCCCTGCACCTCGACGACAACCTTGCTTTCGGCCTAGCCGAACCGAGCCGCCGCCACACGAGTTCGGAGCCCCAACAGCGCCGCCGAGCACCTCCCCCTCTGGTTCCACGCGGCAACCCTTGTGTGTGTAGCAGAAGTATTTGCTTCTGTTTCCTTTTTTTTTCTCCTAACTTCTTTTTTTTCCCCCCCTTATTTTCTTATCTGGTTTAACTCCATTTTGTTTTATTATATTTTATTTGCTTTGAGTTTGATGTTGTTTGGACTTTAGCTATGGTGTTGCTTTTGGGTATTTGCTGAAATTACGCGTTTTATATTTTAGTCGATGGTATCTTGACTCTTAGGGATTAAGGTCCTTTGATCCAAATTTCTAATAAAAATATGAAAATAAAATAGGTATTTTAATAAAATAAAAATAATTGAAGGATTAATTAGTTGTGACAGTTAGATTAATTTATTCTCTAGGACGTATGAGTTGAGACAACTCATAAATCATGAACCCACTTTTTTTAAAAAAAAAATATAATAAACCAAATTAAATAATCTCACTTTTCAAAATAATATAATAAGATTAAATTACTTAAAGGGATTGAGTTAGCAGTGACAGCTGAATCAATCCCATTTTTAAGGATGCATGAGTTGCGACAATTCAGAAGTCCTAAAAATAAAATCTCTTTCTAAAAAATGAGAAAAACTAATAAATAAAATCAACCAAATACTTTTCTAAAAAAATAAAAATATAAAATCAACCAAACCACAATCATTTTCCATAAGAACTACGTAGCTTTGAATTCTCTATCGCACCAAAGGATACGTTAGAGCAGAGACTATCCCTGTCAAGCTAAACATTTTTCTTTTAAATTCTTCTTCCTTACTTTAGAGCTCAAAATAAATAAATAAATAAATCTTTCGCTTTTAGGGGTAAAACATAAGTTATTATAATTTTACACAATTAATTAGAGGCAACCGTTTTAACGGACGTGTAGTGTGCTAATACCTTCCCTACCCGTAATCGACTCCCGAACCTAATTTCTGGTTTAAGACCAACATTTTAGGATTTTCCTATTTTTCCCTAATCAAAATAAAATTGGTGGCGACTCCTCCGAATCCTACCTTACCAATATCTTTTTTTTCACAGCGTCCGTACGAGACGGTCGCGACAATATTTGAACACATGATACTTTATAGTTCTTATTAACGAGTATCCTAAAGGCATTATTTAAGGAATCAACAAAAGAAATTTTTTTATTGGGAAACTATCTGTAACACTTTTTAATATATCAAATACATCATTTACTTATACAAGGTTACTTTTTCTTGATTTTTTAACCAATACTCTAAGGTATTCGTTAGCATTCTCCATATTTTATTTATATATTACATTAATTTTAATATTATGTATAATATATATAATAATATTCAACCTTACTTGTATAAAAATATGTCTCACAATGTATTATATATATATAGGGCATATCAAGTGAGAGGACCTTTTTTATGTGAGAGTAAGAGAGATTAATTTCAGCATTTGGATTAAAATTAAAGGCTTAGATTAGAAGATACAATTAAAATAAGTCACGTGATTTCATTACTCTATTAACTCACGTTCCCATCTGCCTTCTCTCCCAAATTTTCACGTCTATCTCCCTGTTTCGAGAGCTCTTCTTTTTCACGTTCAGCCACCACCACCAAACACGTTCGATTTTTCACTTGCTCTTCTTTTTCATCCACCTCCTCTTCAGCAACCGTGCCTCTCTATTTCTTCTCCCAGATTTCACGTTCAATTTCTCTCTCTCTCTCTCTCCCTCCCTCCCTTCCTCCCTCCATCCCTCTCTCTCTCTCTCTGAGGAAAATGGCTTTTCCTTTTCCTTCTTTTAATTTTAGTCTAGTATGTTGAATGATACAAAAATTGCACACCACCTGTTCGAGGAAATGCCCAATATATATCTATTTAAGGTCTGTTGGTTTAGTGGGTTAAGTGCATATTGAGATATGACTCAAACACACATTAATGAAAAGTCAAAATCATTTACTCATTGTGTTACGGGCCAACAATTACAAGCAAATTCAAATGCAATACTGAAGAGTAGAGTTGGGCCTTTACTGAATACCAAGCCCAAACGCACACTAAAGATGCCTCAACATCTGAATGATTTTATCTGAAAATGCAAACAAAAGAGTGTATCGTTAGGAATATTCCAGATAGCACTTTTATTGTTATGCCTTTTATTTTGCAAGTCAGTTAGGCCAGCTGGCCCAGGAAATAGATTCTGTAAAATCTGGTTATATGAACCATCAATGAATGAAATAAAAAAAAGTAGAAATCTCCTCCTATCTCTCTCTCCCTGTCAGCCTTTTCCCTTAGTACGGGAAATTCATTTTCTTCCTAACAACATTCTATCATTGGTGCTTTCATCCCTTGAACTATGCCTAATTCCCAAGCTGATTGCTCTGATTTCGCCTAGCTGCAGGAAGCCATCCATGGCCTCACTCTGGCCTTCACCGAATTTAAGCAATCCCAAGACCAAAGACACGAATCATATCTTGCCTTATTTCAGGATCTCCAATCCCAGATCATCACCTCTTCACCCCATCCACCTCCACCACCACACGAATCATACCTTGGACTGGCTTTTCCAAGCCAATCAATTCTTCTTCCATTATGCCATCCCGCCGCAGCAACGCCTGCTCCATCTCTCCCCTTATATGTCAGGTGATGCATTAGGATGGTACCAATGGATGCATCACAATGGCCACCTATCTTCTTGGGATGAGTTTACTAGGTTTTGGAACTCCGATTTGGGCCCTCCACCTTCGAAAATCACCAACAAGCCTTGTTCATGCTTCGTCAGACCGCCACTGTCTCTGAGTGCCAGAAGGATTTTAAGCGCCTTTGCAACCGGGTTATCGGGCTACCATCCACCGCTATCCTGGATTGTTTTATTTCGGGGCTGCGCACGGACATACAACATGAAATGGCCATTCTCCAACCTGACTCTATTTCTCATGCTATCGATCTCGCGAAACTCATTGAATCTAAGCTGAAAGCATCTCGTTCCCAAACCTCTGGCCAACGCTTTCACCAACCTAAATATAACGCCCCCTCTACATCCTCCCCCAGCTCCCCCTTTATTGCCTCCCCCGCCACCTCGTTTAGCCTTACCCGCCCCACCTCCGACCCCCACATTTCCTATATGCCGCCTTTCACCCACCGAGATGCAAGCTCGTAAATCTAAGGGCTTATGTTTTAACTGCGATGAACGATTCCACCCGGGCCATCGCTGTAAAAATCGGCAGTTCCTCCTGTCACTCACTGAGGAAGATTCTTCAAACATCATGCCATAAAACCCAACCCCTGTCTTTGACAGCCCGCTGCCCCAATCCCCACCTCTACCCCTGCCCCTAACCCTCCTTTCAGACCCACTACCCCCCTAACCCACGCCCTTCCCAACCGCATACTGAGTTCCCTGACAAGTTCCATCTTTCCATGTATGCGATATCGGGCCACACCTCCCCACGCACATTGCGTTTTCAAGCCTCTATTCAAGGCCATTTGGTGTCTGTCCTGGTAGACACCGGTAGCTCCCATAACATAATCCAACCCCATGTTGCTACCTTCTTGGGCCTTACAGTCTGCGGCTTACCTTCCTTCTCTATTATGGTGGGTAATGGCGAGTAACTTCAGTGCACCGGTTACTGCGTAGATGTGCCACTTTTGGCCAACCACCATCAATTCCACATCTCCTTCTATCTACTACCAATTCAGGGCGCGGATGTGGTTTTAGGGGTACAATGGCTGCAAACTCTTGGGCCATTTGTGTCTGACTATACTATCCCGTCAATGCAATTTTATTACCAAGGCAACCTCATCACCGTCAAAGGTAACCCTACACTAGCCTTTGCTCCCACTACTTTCCATCAACTTACTAGAATGTTACACATTAATTCCATTGCCACATTCCACTCCATATCTATGGTCCCTACCCACCCAGACCCCCTACCCGAGCCGATCCCCTTATCTACCCACACAACCTTAGCACCTGAGGACCTGTCCCTCATACATTACCTGCCACCTGACCTCAGCCACCTTTTACTACAATACTCCCACGTCTTCACTATTCCGCATGGTTTACCCCCTCCTAAACCACATGACCACAACATTCACCTTTTGCCCTATTCCTTTCCCATAAACTCCTGTCCCTGTCGCTACCCCCACTTCCACAAAGATACCATCACTAAACTCATTGCTGAAATGCTTCAAGAAGGCATTATCGGCCCTAGCACCAGCCCCTATGCCTCCCCGGTCCTTTTAGTTAAAAAGAAGGACGGCTCTTGGCGATTATGTGTAGATTACCGTGCCTTAAATGCCATTACCATCCGGGATCGCTTTACCATTACCACCATAGTGGAACTCCTGGATGAATTAAATGGCGCTTCCCACTTCTATAAACTGGACTTATGTTCCAGTTCTCACCAGATCCGTCTGGCCCCGGAAGACATTCCTAAAACAGGTTTTCGTACATTTGACGGGCATTATGAGTTTTTGGTAATGCCGTTTGGGCTTACTAACGCCCAGTCAACATTCCTGGCTGCTATGAATGACTTGCTCCGCCCATTCTTACGTAAGTTTGTCCTCGTTTTCTTTGATGACATTCTCATATTCAACACTTCTTGGTCAGACCACTTGAGACATGTTGAACTAGTCCTTAGCCTATTACTTTAGCACTAGTTTTATGCTAAGTTGACTAAATGCACATTTGGGGGATGTTCAATTGATTATTTGGGCCACATCATATCTGCCTAAGGAGTCCAGGCCGGTCCTAGTAAACTCCAGGCCATTCAAGATTGGCCCGCTCCTATTTCCCTCACTACCTCGAGGGCCTTTCTCGGTCTCATGGGGTTCTACCGGCGGTTTGTCTGAGACTATGCTTCTATTGCTAGCCCTCTTACAGATTTCCTAAAATCCACTACTTTTAGTTGGCCAGAGACAGTGGCTACTACCTTTCTTAAATGAAAGGAAGCAATGATCAATTTACCTATGCTCGCATTACCGGACTTTGCCCTTCCCTTTGAAGTCACCACTAATGCATCCAATTCTGCCGTTGGCGCAGTGTTGTCTGCACACCCCATTGCCTTTTTCAGCTGGAAAATGTGCCCCAGGATGGCTGCTGCCTCCACATATGTAAGAGAACTCTTTGCTGCTACAGAAGCTGTCAAAAAATTGAGACAATACTTGTTAGGCAACTCCTTTAAAACATTCACTGATCACAAGAGTCTTAAAAGCCTCATGACTTAGTCAATTCAAACCCCAAAGCAACAGAAATGGCTCACTTAATTGGTGGGTTATACATATGAGATTCATTACAAACCTGGTAAGGAAAATGTGGTTGCTGACGCCCTTTCCTGCATTCCGGAACCCCCATTTGAGGCTGTCTTCACCAATCTCAGCTCCCCTACCCTTCCCTTTGTTGTCAGCCTTGCAGGATTTCTACTCCACCAATCCTCTGGGCCATAAATTGGTGAGTAAATGGCACCAGGACAAAGGGTTTCAGCAAAAGTTCAGCTTCAGAACCAAGTTGTTATACTTCCAAGATCGCATTTTTGTACCCATTGATTCGACTTTGCATCCAACTTTATTGGAAGAGTTTCATGCTTCTCCTTTAGGTGGCCACTTTGGAATTAAGACCACCTTGGCCCAACTCTCTATTGTGTTCTCTTGGCCGGGTATGCATGCTGCTGTTAAGGCTTTTATCAATCAGTGTTCTATATGTCAGCTCCATAAATACAGTACCTTGTCTCCTTATGGACTTCTCCAGCCCTTGCCCATCCCTAACCAGGTCTGGGAGGAAATCTCCATGGATTTTATCACTAATCTTCCCAGCTCAGCTAACAAAACAGTAATTTTGGTTGTGGTCGATCGATTGACTAATTAAGTTTGCCCATTTTATTGCACTTTCCGCTGGGTTCATAGCTTCCTCTCTAGATACTATATTCTTGGCCGAGATCTACCACCTACATGGTGCACCAAAAACAATTTTTAGTGATCAGGACCGAATTTTCATCAGCAAGTTTTGGAGAGAATTATTTAAGACTTTAGGCACAATTTTGGCCTTCAGTAGTTCGTATCACCTCCAAACTGACGTACAAACTGAAGTTCTTAATCAGTGCTTAGAGATATACCTGAGGTGTTTTGTCAGTGATGAACCTCAGCTGTGGACGCGCTTCCTCCCCCTTGCTGAGTTCTGGTATAACTCATCCTACCATTCAGTGATCGGGATGACACCGTTTGAGGCCCTGTATGGCCGCACCCCTCCCTCCATTCCCTCTTACACACCAGGTAGCTCCAAAATTGAATCTCTAGATGCACACCTGAAACACAGGCATGAAATTTTGAAGCTCCTCAAAGTTAACCTTATTCGAGCTAGGAATCAGATGACCCAACAAATTAATGCCAAAAGAACTGATAAGGAGTTTGAGGTAGGTCAGTGGGTGTACCTTAAGCTGCAACCATACCGGCAAGTCTCTGTCCGAGGTCACTCTTCCCAGAAGTTAGCCAAGCGGTTCTATGGCCCGTTTCGTATCCTCCGACGTCTAAAACCGGTGGCGTACGAACTGGATCTGCCAGCTACCGCCCGTATACACCCTGTGTTCCACATTTCTCTTTTGAAGCCTTGCCATGGAAACCCCACAACTCAGATCTCACCACTGGCTCACGATGCTTCGGCTTCTCGTCCACCATTGACACTGCGAGACATCCTTCAACGGCGCAGCGTTCTGTCCAAGCACGACCCGATAACAGAGTTCTTGGTTCAGTGGGAGGGACAAGACACTTCGGCGGCTACTTGGTTGTCCGAAAAATCCTTGTTAGAAGACTTTCCCCATTTTGATCTTGAGGCCAAGATCGTTTTGAAAGGATGAGGTAATGTTACGGGCCAACAATGACAAGCAAATTCAGATGCAATACTGAAGAGTAGAGCTGGGCCTTTACAGAATACCAAGCCCAAATGCACACTAAAGAGGCCTCAACATCTGAATGATTTTATCTGAAAATACAAACAAAAGAGTGTATCGTTAGGAATATTTCAGATAGCACTTTTATTGTTATGCCTTTTATTTTGCAAGTTAGTAAGGCCAGCTGGCCCAGGAAATCAGGAAATAGATTCTGTAAAATATCTGGTTATATGAACCACCAATGAATGAAAGAAAAAAAAGTGGAAATCTCCAAATATCTCCCTCTCCCTCTCCCTCTCCCTCTCCCTCTCAGGCTTTTCCCCTAATACGGGAAATTCAATTTCTTCCTAACAACACTCTATTACATTGTCTGCTATGCAAATTCTACCCTCGGAAAATGATTGGAGAAGAGTAGTTCAATCAAGGAAATTTTTTGTTGTTTGCTCCTCTGATAGTTTTAAGCAGTATTTTATCACTTGACTTAATTGTTTTGTTTGTTGCTTCAGATAGTACATGCGGTCATTCTTGCATACACACTAAAATGGGATATTACTTTTTTACTTCATTTGGGTGAGCAATTATTGTTTAATGTTTTGATATATAGAGAATTTCTTTCTTTCAGCGACAAGACTACTTTGGTGCAATTATTAACTTTTTTGTGCGATAGATCGACTTGTTCCAAGAGGTGCATGGTTACATATTTGAGAACTATAGATTCTTTCTCACAATCTTCGCAATTATATTTGTTCAAGTTTACCAATATGGTTTTTTCTTCACATTCCAATGTTTTCCTTGTTACCTGTTAATGCTACATATGTAACATGATTTTACGAAAGAATTGAGCTACTTGCCAATTAGTGCTTGTTTGGGAATGCTGGATTTTTTCTATTTCAGCTGTTTTTTGGTTAAAAAGCTGTTTCATACATAATCTATCATGTTTGGCAATTAGCTTAAATTTATAAAAAAGCTTTTTTTGGGGGAAAAAAGCTATTTTATGTCATCTAATTTGTTTTAGCTTAAGATTGTTATGATTTGATTATTTCTTATTCTCAAAACTCTCTTCCTTATTTACCCCTACAAAACTAACTTCCAAATAAATATTATTAAATTATACAAATAACTTCATACCCTTTTTCGTAATTTATTATGTAAAAAGCGATTTTTTAGACCATCCAAACGAAAAAGATTATCTTGAAATCGCTTTTCAGCAAACAGACCCAAACAAAAATAGATTCTGATTATAATCGATTATCACAATAATCGATTATTCATAAATCGATTATCAGCATAATCTTTTTTTTTTCAGCTTTCCCAAACACACCTTAATGTAGTTTGATATGGATGTTTGTGTACTCATTGTTTTTCCATGGTCGGCTGACTCTGCCAACAGAAGGATGATGAGGTGAATAAGGCAGTAACAACTGCGAACAGTTCTGCCACTGCAACTAGAATTGCTGCTGTGAAAACTGTTCAGAACAACTGGGTGGAAAACTTTGTGATATTGATGTCTAATAACAGTTTAGATGCTAGCTTTTGTTTGAAATTGTAATTTTTGCTAATTTTTTAATACTTGGAAGATGCTACCTCGGTTAGCAAAAGCTTATTGGATGTTGAAGATTATCTTTTGATGTTCGTAATTATTTGTTTCAATATAACGTACATATAAGAATGACAACTGTGGAGATCAACCTATTTGATTAAAAATTAATCAGAAAAACAGTCTTAAGCTGATATTACGATGTATTTTAACATCATTTATCAGTATTCAAATCTCAGAAAAACAACCTCATATCGTTGACTTTGCAGTTCAAGATGCTGAAGTTGACATGATAAATATGAACCAACACACTTTCTTTTGAAGAACTCATTATAGCTAGCCATGTATTGGATGAATATTTTGCCTTTTGTCTATACTATGAGGAAGAAGTAATATCGAAGATTGCACGACTGAAGAGTAATTAGATGCAGAACGTAACAGTAACAGTAACAGTATGAGATAACAAATAGATGAGGTGAGTCAAAAATTGTTTCATGAACCAACAGTGGAACAAAAAGCACTTTCTTCCTCTGGATTAATAACCAGTGTCTATCACAAACTGGACTAGTAACCAAAACAGATTAATAACCGAGTACAAAATATTTGTATGATTAAGTGCCATAGTCTATAGATATGAGATGTGTATGTTCCATATATGGTTGGAACTTGGAAATAATCACATATTCAGTTTCTTCCATTTTCTGAAATTTCTTTCTCTGGGTGTCGCAAAATCAATCCCTCAATTTAACAAATAGCTGATATGCTTCTTTTGTATTCTGTCACAAATGGGTGAATGTGTGGGCAGCCATGGGTGTTCTGTTCAGAAGGTTTTTGCTTGGAATTGGGAGCATCGAAGCAAGGAAATGAACGTGAAATATTTGAGAGAGAAGGTAGATGGTTGTTTGGAATTGGGAGCGTTGAAGCCGGGAGATGAAGGTGAGGTGAATGGCGGTGGCAGTGGTTGAACGTGAAAAAGAAGAGCTCTCAGAGCAAGGAGGGAGGTGAACCAATTAGGCCTGCCTCTCAATCCTCTCCGGCCAAAATAATTGAGTGGGAAGAGAGAGAAAAAACGGGAGAAAATTGGGAAATGGTGACTAGAGAGATAGGAAGGATATAGAGGGGGTGGATAGAAAGAATTCAAATTGGAGATGAATGAGTGAAAATTTGGGAGAGGAGGGAGATGGGAATGTGAAATCACGTGCCTTTTTTAATTGTATCTTCTAATCTGAGCCTTTGATTTTAATCCAAAGACTGAAATTAATCATTCACTCTCATATAAAAAATATCTTCTCACTTGATATGCACGTTTTATTTATATATATATATATACACGGATACAAGCACGGAATTAGGAAAATTAATTATTAAATTTAGGCACAAGTATATTCGAGTGAATAAATATTTATTATAAACTTTTTTTTTTTTATTTTGTATAATTTGTTTTAGGGAATTCCTATTAGATCAAAGCAGGAAAGAAATTGAGTATGGGAGTCAAAGCCTCACCATATAAACAATATTATTAACGTGTTATGACCTCCCAAACATCAATCTAATCTGGCTGTTGTATTGTATGAACATATGATATTTATTATAATTTTTACTATAAAATTTTTACCATTTATAAAATTAATTTCTTTTTTTTTAAATTAAAAAAATTATGTAATAATTAATTATGTGTATATAATGGTAAGAAAATTATGTAAAAAATTATGTGTACATAATTAATTATGTGTAACAAATTATTTATTATAATTTTACCATAACATGTTTACCATTTATAAAATTAATTATGTGTATATAATGGTAAAAAAATTATGTAATAATTAAAAAAATCTGCTCCCAATTTTTTTAATGTTTGTTAAGGGTTTTTTTTTTTTGTCAAAGTAAGATAAATTAAAAAATAATTTCATTCACCACCATCACATATACCACCTAAAAGGCGGCTTTTATGGACATATGACACATGGGAAATGGATTTCTTACACTCAAAATTTCTTGCATTCAGATTTAGTAAATCAGAACTGTTAGATGAATATCGAATGACTCACATTTCAAGTTTATTTTTTAAATTCGATTTATTAAGCTTAAAATATGAATGATCAGATCCTCATTCAACGATTTTGACCTAATGAATACCATAAATGCAGGAAATTTTGACTACAGACAATCTAGATCCTTAGAAATTGTCATTTTGAATGGGTCAAAAAAACGTTCAAAAACAAATCAGCTTTTAACATAAGACCAAGTCAAAATTAAATGTTCACAAAACATCTATTTTCGATAAAGCTTCGAAAATTGAAATTAGTTTCTGGAAATTAACTAATTAACTAATTATCATGTGCGCACACAGGGGTGCAAATTGGTTGTTTCGCACTACCTTGGCCCAAACTTGTGCGCCTCAGCCCATACATCTCACTAGCTTTGTTTGAAAGCTTAAAACACCTTTTAACTTATAAAGCCTCTATAAGTTTGAAGACCCAACAATGTGGGACTTTAACCTTTCGAAATATCACAATAACAACATAACAATCCCCCATATATTTCAAAAGTTTAAAGACTCTGGACCATGAGTAGTTAACACCATGCGTGTAAATGCGTCAAATCCGATATCTTTTGGACTATAAACTGGACCTAGGCTAATAGCTTAATTAATATATGGTGAGTTGGTGAAGTAAACTTCTAGAACCACGAACACTTTGTCGCACATTAGAGGTCTAGCAATCACACTACACCCCCACAATTCTCGTTGATGACGTTGGGTTGCGCTGATAGGCAGCGTGTACCTGTTAATTCATGAGTGCTCTAGAGATTGTGCCATAATCTCATACAAGCGACCTCACTTGACACTCATATATATAATTGATTTCATCAAGTGTATGCTGCAAATCATACATCACAAATAAAGGATATGAAAATCATTAAAAACTTTTAGGTTTATCCTCTCAATAATACAATTCTGCGCTAGCACGTCTCACACCATATTAAGGGACAAAAAATGCTAGTGTTAGCAGAACTAACAAGTGACCCGTTTTTACGCACAGGAACCTTCTTCATGAGATATCCAATCACAAAGGTAGGGCTACCATCATTGTTAATTTCAAATTGGCTTAAGTTTCATTCGCCTCGATGTTTCATATATTGAATTCCTCCCAAGAGGCTTTATCAGAGGATCGGCCAAATTCACTTCTAACTTCACGTAATCAATTTATATTAATTGCTCCATCTTTTAGCAATTGTTTTACCACATTATGTTTCAATTGTATATGTCTATTTTTACTATTGAAGGTCTTATTCTTTGCAATGACTATTGATGATTGGTTATCACAATGGATTGACACTGATGGTGTTCGTTTAATTCCTAATAGAATGTTTCCTTATGTTGGTTTAATTCCTATTTTGGTCTAACTATTTCACAGATTTAGATATTTTGAAATTGGTCTTGATTCGTCAGGTCTACTTCTGTTTTAATTACGAGTATGTGTCGATCCAATATTCCTCTCTGTTGTATGACCACTTGTCCAGTTGTGAAATATTGTGGCTGTGGCTACGTAGGTTGGTGCAAGCAAGTAGTAAAGAAAGACCAATGATCCAACCAATGGAACAATGTTGCAATTAAATTTGAGAATTATGTGGTACATGTTAATCTAGCATTTTGTTGCCTTTATACTGATCATTTTGAGAGACAATAGCACACGGAGTATATGCATGAAAATGGAATTAATTATTCAGCACACAAGCTCGGTCTTTCTAGTGAATCATACGCTTACTGGGTCTAAATAGAGAACTACAAATATAGGCCGAATAAACTATATCAGACCAGAGAGGGAATTGTAGAAATACAAATAAGGGTATTGGTACAAAAGCAAGTACAGAAATGAAGTTCGGAACCCACTTCAAACCATGGTAATATGTTATGTAGAAGGCACTACTAAATGCTACCATCATGCTTGTTATTGAAATAAACAGTGCAACTAGTCCAGATATCAACTTCAACGGTAGTGACTTGAGAAAATCATCCTCTGCATATCTTGATATAAGGATGGACAAGAAAATTAAGATTGATGTTGAAGATGAAATCAGTGCCATAGCATCTGACAATGCAAATACCAGGAATGCTGGTTTTTGCATATAATTGGGACTCCCTGTGTTGTCATTGTTACCACCTGGTACACTGAAGGCAGCAGAAAACACTCCAGTAGCAATGAGTGTTGAAACAACCATACAAGAGTTTGCTGTTCGCTTCATCCAAGACTCTCCTTTTTTAAGCAATTCTTCATGCTCCTTGGTGAATAGTTGGCCAGGAGTAATCCCTTCAGAATTTTTCATCTCTATAGATGAGGGTATCATTATCTTCTTCACCTCCTTCAACATCATGGATATACATAATGTTATGTACTACTAATAATTATACTAACCTTGCCATGGAATTATGTATAGAGTAAGGAAATGTTAACTCTCTCAAGATATCTATTGATAAAAGTAATTAAAATAAGGTGTCTTTTCCGGTACTCCCAATAATTTTGGGGTAAAAGTTATCCTGCACCTCAATTAGAATGTGACACCTCAATTAAATGGGTCATATTAGTGAGTCAAGTCAAATGGTTCTCACTATCTGATTGGACCACCTAGGCAGGGTAAAGTTACCCTTAGGGTACCAAACAATTCACCTTAAAATAATGCTTAGTACAATATTATACTATGTATCTTCCGAAATTGAAGTATAATTAGTTGTAATTAAATGGTAAAAACTATAAAAGTATGAGATGTTATGTATGTATGTCAGAATAACATTATTTAAGTAATAGATTTAATTGGTATGCACTGTCAGAGTAAAAAAAAATTTATAATGTCAGCTAATCATAACTTGTCACATCATTAAAAATGTTTGACTCTTATCCTAAGCACCTTAAAAGTCATTCATATCATGATTTATGATGGGTTGATAGTGTAAAAAAACATTACAATGACAAAGGATAGCAATTAAAGTCTTAAGTAATTAAGTTGAGATATGAAAAAGGAGAAGCCAATAAAAAAATGTATAATATAAAAGAATGAAAGAAGATTGGAGAGCATATATGGACTATATATACCTCAAACCATGATAACTCAAGCATCATTTGAAGAGCTGCTCCAGAAACAATATTAAGTCGATCTGGTGGAGCTAATCTTGCAGCACAATGCAATAAGTTGTTGTCATCATCATCTTTGAAAGTTACTATAAAATCTTTGATTGGGCCTATTTCATGTATTAAATTGAAGATACTAGCATGACGATGCAAAACTGCAGTGTGAATTATACTTCGACCCATGGTATCCAGTTCCCATATCAAATCAGGGTAAGTGCTCATAACCACAGATAGAAACTCAAAATTTCCAACTTCTGCAGCAATAAATATTACTTGAGAAGGTTCTCTTATGGCATCCATCATCACTGAGTCATCCAACTCGGTAAGAAATAAAAACCACATTTGTTTTATAAGTTTGAGGATTGGAGCGTCCTTCGTACCTAGGACACACAAATTTGGTAAGTTAGTTTGGATTGTCCTTGTGTTCAATGTCAACGACACTCTTGAATGACATTAAAAAATCACGTTGGACATTAGATTTGCATTGAGGTTGAACTCAATGGCAATCCAAAGACGCTAATATGATGAAAAGTAATAGTTGTAGGAATGAAAAGATTTTACTAACCATTGTTTACATCTTTTCATACACTTTTACTCTTTTTTTCAGAAAGAGAAGTGATATTAGGGCATAAAAAAGTTTACATTACGTTTTTATTTTATTTTTTGGTTTTCTAAGAGTATTGGTGAGAGACTAATGTATTGGGTACCGTAAGACACATGAATTCACGGCTCGAACCTTAGACCATTTATGCTTAAGAGATTCAAACCCATTTCGCTTGAAACAACACACATTGATATATTATATTTCTATTTAACTTGCCTTGGAAATAAAAGGTATATATTGTGTGTTAGAGCTTATATATTTTTTCTTGATTATTTATTTAAATTGAAAGTGATGTGAGAATGAGATAAAAAAAAATGGTGTAAATATCTTCAGGAAAAAAAAGATATTTTAAAAGTATTTATAAAAAATATAACAACTGGGAAAATGAAAGAAAGTGTCAATAACCAAATCAAACCAATCTACAATGAATAAACCAAAAACCGGACAGAAAGGATTAATTTGGTTTTGTTTGGTTATCTTTTTATATAGTTCAAAGTCATGATTTTCCAGTTGAAGTGGTTATAGGCACTTACAGAAATGCATGAGATGTCTTCGATATCGTAGACCTTGGCAACCACAAATTGAAGACTTCCTAGCCAGAACATGCAAACCTGTCTCATCGGTACCATCCCTAGCAAAAGCTAGCGTTTTCTTCTGATTTAGCATTTCCAAAGCTAAATCTGCAAAAGATCCAATGTTACATAGATTAGAACAAGGGCCATCTTTTACCTCTCCTCACCAATATGTGTAGATATGACTTGAATTTTCCACAAAATAATGCTTCAGAGGTATTCTTTGCAGTAGTAAACGTATGTGCAATTCCATAAGTGTTTAAGGTGCATATGCTTACCATAGAGTTCAGAATTTATACAAATGAGGAACAGCATTTTCCAGTCCACTTCTTCAAGTATTTCTTTACATTTAGGGAATAGATACCATGCCATTTCGCTTCTTCCTTGTAAAAGAGCCAAGTGAAGAGGAGTGAGTCCTCCTCCACCCCTGATTGTTGGCAAGGATTCATTCTTTTTCCGCATTATCTCAGCAATTTGCACATTCCCAACTGCTGCAGCAAAGCAGAATGCAGTGTTCCCCTTTTCATCTTGCAATTCTAAATCATCATGTTGCATTAGGTTGACCAGTTCCCCCACAAAGTGAAAGTGATTTGCTCCCACTGCTATATGGAGGACTGTTGCCCACCCATTTGTTATGGCAGCATGCAACAGTGTCCAATCTTGTTCTAAAATTTTCTTAGCTTCTTTCCAGTCACCTTTCAGGGCTGCTTTGTGAAGGGGAACACATTGAGTGAGGTATATATGTTTGGCTTTTTCTGCAACAATTTAAGGAAATCATTTTAGAGTGAATAAGGCAATTGATGCATCCACACAAGGAATGAAATTATTGTTAGTAATAGTAGTTATATGCATAGTAATCATCTAAGTGTACAGCCATGGCTTCACAAGGTAATAATTCTTTCAAGAGAGACAAACTTGATACTTAAAGATGTCTATCTATTATTTAAGAATCTCATGTTCTCTACTATCAAGAATTTTTAAAGTTAAATAAATGTGGCCACCTGAATTCTGATGGAGTGACCTGTACAATTTTGCAATAGAACTGTATTATTTAAGAATATCCTACTGTCTTTAGTGATTATTTACTTATCATTTTATCTATTTAGTTAGCCAAGTATTGCTGAGATTACTAATTTGGTTTTGTTGGAGACTATCACATTAATTTGAATAATGCTAATGAGAATTCAAGTGATCCTGTTTTGTTTTTTTATTGTGAATTTTAATGATATAGAGCTTACCAGTAGACACTCGATGAAGGAGAGGCCTCCTCCTGAGCTGAGCTGAAGCAACCCTCTGAAACTGTTGTTCGGAAGATGTCCACTCTGATGTCGCCATTTCTATAGGTAAATGAAATATAGTGTATATTGGAGTCTATAGCCCATGGTTTTGTAAGCTCATATAATAAATAACTAAAAGCACAAGAAAAAATGATTCGCTTTGGAGAGGATTTAATGTCCCTTATAATTATATTTATTATCACTCATATTATTAACTTATTATCAAATGAGTTAATTTAAACCTTTTCATCAAAACGAACCAAAAGTTATTTAGTAAGAAAATAATAAAATAGAAGTTGCAATATACCCAAAGGAATGAAAATTCACACTCTTCTAATTTGGGTGCTTATAATCTCAAACAATTAATAATTGAAAAGTGATATAATTAGAAATAGCAATGGAGTGGGACTGGATGGGGAGGGCGGCTTATAGCTCCCTGCTCCCCACCCTGTGTATAAAATTTGTATCCGTCCATGTCCCATATCAGTATGGATATGTGTCACCAATTGTAATGGGTATTCATCAAATTATCAAAAAACAACTAAAAACTCTAAATACTTAAAAGTTAAAATCAAAATAAAAACATCACAAAATTTTCTTAAACTATCAAATGTACATAAACCAAAAGTTAATATTATAATAAACACATAAATCAAACATATAAATTAACAATTACAATAAGCGGGTATGGGTACCCACGGGTATACAAACTCTAATACCCGCCACCACCCCATTTAATTAGCATGGGTATGAAGAAACCTGCCCTACATTCCCGTGCGGGAAAATATATGTCCCCTAAATCCGACCTACAACCCCAATATTCGCGTGCACAAGTACTTTTATCATGTCTACATAAAATTTCCTCGAAAGCAAATTTAATGTTTAAATTAAAAATTTAAATTAAATTTTAAAGGAATGCATACAACGTGAGTAGTATACATGAGGTATAATTCTTAAATGTTAGAAGATTTTTAAATGGACATTATTTAATGAAAATTGAAAAATAAAAAAATCTAAAATAAAAGGAAAATATGAATGTAATTTGAGAGATAATGTAATTTATTTTCAATTGGATATTGTCTATGTGTGAAACGAATTGAAATTAAAAAAGAGCAACTTGATGCTACAAAGCTTTCATTATTCAAAAATTCAGGAAATGGTCGGATTATATGAGTCTACAGTAGACGGTCTTACCTTGTATTTACAAAAGGTTGATTCCACGAAATGCCTACAAACTTGGCAACTTTATATAAAAACAGAAATGCCTGCTACTTTTGTAAGGTTTGCAACAATAATTTTCATATGTTGCATCACTTATGAACTATTGATGGGATTCCACTGTGCCCATGCAGTCATCAAACTTAAGTTAGGCTTGTATTAAGGCCTAAGCCCTAAACACAATAAAGTCCAAGTCCGGGCCAAGGCTACAAAGTACGAACTCCTCTGGCTTCCTAGACATATAATTGATGACTGTGTGTCTATTTAGTATCTTTGAGAAAGATTAATTATTCCTATTTAAGCTATTTTTTTGCTACAAAGTTGTTTTATATTATCAAATTTGTTTTAGCTAAATTGATGTGATTTGATTATTTCTTGTTCTCAAAACTCTCTTTCTTATTTATCCTTACAAAATTAACTTATAAACAAATATTATTAAATTATACAAATAACTTCATATTTATTTTCGTAATTTACTATATAAAAGTGATTTTTTTTGCACCTCCCAAACAAAATCGATTATATCTTAAAATCGTTTTTCAGCAAATATATTTAAACCAAAACAGATTCTGATTATAAATCGATTATCACAATAATCAATTATATGTATTTTTTCTAGCTTTCCCAAAGACACTCTTATATAACGTTTGATGTAAAAGGTAGACTAAAATTTCATACCAAAAAAAAAAAGTTAGAGCAAAATTTATAAATTAATACTTATACTCACTCACACCTACGTTCTTTCGGATTTGGATTCAGTGACTTTAAGATTTGATAACTTTGATGTCTTTAGATATTTCTCTCTCATTTTATCTCTCCAAAAAATGCCTAAAGATATCAAAGTTACAAAATCTTAAAGTCACTGAATCCAAATCCCATTATTTCATAGACACACCTTTGAGAAGATACATTATAGCTTGATGTTCGAGAGCTATATACACACCTTGTTCTAATGCTGTCAGGTGAGTCTGCTTTGATCAGAAGATAGATTAGAGCATATTCTTCTACAGCTATGCACAGCTTGTCCTAATGCTGCCACATATTACATGTAACCATCATTATTCAATAGAATCAATACTATTTGGCATGTAAAAGAAAATGTAAGAAATACATAAAATGTGAACCTTTTGCAATTCCAACCTATGCTCATGGAATATCCTGTCTCAGACCATAAGAGTAACAATAATAAAATATCTACTCCTGTCAGCAAGACAGCAAGACCACACAGCAGGATGCAGTTGCAACAAAGAAGAAAGGAAAGCTAAGTAGAAGAAGCAGAAGCAGAATAAGTTATTAGTCGGATATTTACTTGTTTTCCTGTGTTCTTTCTTTTGCTATCTGAAATACACAAAATTTTATTCCTAATTATATACTTGAAATTTCTAGTTTCATGGCTAAAGCCTATACCTATAAGCATTTAATCAGAGATATTTTCAGAGAGGAAAACATACCTAGACCATATAATCAGTATTCAGCAACATCTTTGGAGAACAAGCAAATCTTATGATGTTAGAAAAAGTTTTGTAATTAAATAACAAGTATTAAAAAGAACAAAGTTGGTTGGTCCATGTCCTACAAGATTATTTACAACAAGAACTGTAAAATAAAAGGAGAGAAGAAAGGAAGGTATCAGGGAGGAAGAAGAAGAAAAAAAAGAAAGTAAAGTTAGAGTAAGAGATTCAAGGGAGTGATAAAATTTGATTACCTGGAAAAATATTTCAATGTTTGCTTTCTTAGCTAAATTGGGTAGTATTCTTAGGATTTGCCAAATTCATATCTTCTGCAGTACTGGCAGAGAGCTTAGTGAACTGAAGTATATGGTTCGTCAAGAATAGTCTAAAGCAAACAGAGACTCTTAATTGTTAGTGAAATATGTGAATCACAGTCAAGTAAACCAGCGACCCTTGTTTGGATCGATATGTTGATCAAGTCAATGATAAATTATTAAACTAGGCCCACTATGAAATAATTGCATAAAGAAAACAAAAAAGAAAAAGTTAAATCGTACGTACCTACCTATCACTGACAAAAGGAATCAAATTACGGAACTAGATATGAATTATTTATTGAATTTTGTTATTTAAATACATGAAATCTTTACCAAAATGATACCATATTTATATTTATATATTGTATATTTATTTTATAAGTTTAATTACTATACACTCTAAAATATAAACGAGGTTTATACTCATATCTACAAATATTTTGACAAATCAACATTATTATTATTTCTCTCTCTTATTTAGTAAATAAAAGCACACATGTGAACATTATTTTTATATTAACAGAATATACTACTTTAATCCTTATTTTATTTTTGTATATGATCTAAAACAGTTTTTATCCTCACTAATATCAAGTATAGCGTAGCATTCTACCAAGATGTTATATTTGGAATTTACAAAAATGATTTTCATTATTTATTTACCTGTATTTGTATGTGGCTTAAAACCGTAGCCTACGAAGAGATAAAGCTGCCAAATTTATGGCCTATCAAAAGATTATTATTTTGTATGTCACTTTTTATGTGACTTGGCAGAGTTGCATGATCTATACGAGTTTTAGGTAAAATGACTCGAATTGAATCCTGAGCAGTTATAATGTTATATACTCCATTTGTCTAATTTCATGTGTCTTGTTTTTTTGTTATAAATAATTTAAAAATGTAAAAGAGTTTGAATATAATATGAGTTTAATTTCTATTTCTATATACTAACCGTGTAAAACCTTTTTACACATACATCCAATCATAAATTGTCACGTCAGTACATTTTTTTGATTTTTATCCTAACTACCTTAAAAGTCATTCAATCCATGATTGGTGATTGGTTGACAGTATAAAAAACTTTACACTGCCAGTGCATAACAATTAAACTCATATAATATTTATCACTTTCAGAACTATTTAATTAATTATTATTTTCAATTCGGAGAATAGTACTCACCAAAATGCAATTAAGTATATCTTAGTCAAAACTTAAAAAATTTTAGAAATTTATATTATATTAAAAATAAATTGGAAATACCTTTTCATATTTATTCTTAATTTATAAAAAAAAGCAGAAACCAATATTAAAGAAACCACTTAATTTAATTAATTATATAATAATTTTTATATAAAATAATACATTCTAAAATAAAATATGAATTTTGTTAAAAATTATGAAATCATATATTAGAGACATAAAAAGATTTGGTGGAAAGCGTATATCTACTACTACACCAATAAGGACAAAAGACCGCATGCAGTACAGTAATCTAAGTGCTTGTAGTTTTTTCATGAGAAGAATAATTTTTTTCCGTCAAAAAAAATTATTTTAACAGCTGTTTTATAAATATAATATCTCATCAATAAAAAATATGACAGTGTTATACATATTTTCTTTTATGGATAACACTAGTTAAAAAGAATTAAAATCTCAATACACTTTAATTAATTAAAAGAATGTACATCCTCAACGACTGAGGGAGAGGAACAAATGGATGCCATTCCCCCGTTTTCATTTTCTTTAATTTTGAGTAAAATTTTAATACATTATCAATAGGTAGTTATCATAAAAATCAAATATTTTTAATGATGTGATAATATATCGTTGATTGTTGGAATAAATAATTTTTACATTCATGACGCATATCAATTAAATTCTTGAATTGTTTTCCCTAAAAATATTTTTAGATATGTACCTGAGTTGACTATAAATCCATTTGAATAATTTATATCCGATTAAGTTGTTAATCATATATCAAATTTGTTTTATATAGTTTGCTTTTCGATTTTAGTTAATTTATTTGCTATTTTATGTTATCTATATCCTATTTTAGCCTCACTCATATGAAATTCCTTGCTCCATCCTTCTTTACATTTTTACTTTCCTCATTTTACACAAAAATTCATTTTAACGAAATCTAACTTTTTGTAAGGCAATGTTCTTTGATTGTTAATGGATTTAGGTATCTAGAAAATCATAACCTAAAGACAAAATGTAGACACGTGTCATAGAGGGACCCATTCTTATCTTTTTAGGAATCAAATAATAGTACCAGCCAGCCATGGACCGATCGAGCATGGGATTGGGATCAATAATGAGTGTTCAATGCGATGACTTTCGGGTAACTCAAATTTAATAATATGATCAATTTAATACCTAAATATAATGTACAAATTTAAATATTATACTATGTAACTAGATTATAAAATTAAAGAACTATAAAAGCAAAGTTAAGATATACTTTATAATGTGTAATAATAGCCCGCCGATTGAGAAGATTTAAAGTGCCATTCAAAATTAATTTATCCAAAAATCCACCCCGTCCAATTTGTAAAACTTAAACTCATCAATCACTATTGGTTCATTAAGGTCAAAATATGTTAACAAAACATGTTGGATGTTGAACATTCCAAAATAAATAAGGGGACGACTTGGTATGAGTCTTAATTATGTTAGAAGAAGAGCTAGCCATCCAATTTAACAATAATAATGACTTAAGTTCATTAAATGTAAAAGCTTTACACCCTAACCCTGCAGAATTACTTCTGAATGGGAGAGGAGCTAGCAGAGGAGGAATATAGTGTATACCTACAATCAAATTAACACATCAGCATAAAAAAATCGAGAGTGAGAGAATAGAGTTTCTGGTGGACGTGGTCTGAGGAACAAAGAGCAAGTAGGGGAAGGAAAATCTTGGTTCTTGCTTTATTAATAAGTTTTCTTAAGTGCATCAAGTAATTAGTAAATTCCTTTCTTCTTTTCCTGATAGTTTGGCTCTTTTTATTGAATGCTTCTAAAGTTGCCAAGCTATTGTTGGTCTTTCAATAATTGCTCTCTACGCTTAAGTTTTATCGTGTAAAACTAAAACAAAAATTGGCTTTTTGATTTGTGACATTTTATTTCATTCTTAACGTCATTTTCGTTCATTTCAGATTTTTTATTCCGATCCTTCACATTTATAACATAACTTCTTAATTTGATCCTTTCATCATGTCTGTCTATTAGTCTGAATATGGTCGTTGACATTTGAATAAGGTGATAATATAGGTCTCGCGTTTCCAATTTAATAATAATATTGCCTCTTGGAGCATCAAAAATAAATAAATAATAATATTGCCTCTTGAAAAACTTATTAACGTAGACGTGGATAATTGACACCAACGCATCTGGTGTATAGGAAATCGCAAACGAGTTTTTTTGTTTAAATCCCTTCTTAAAAACAATCCAACTGAACTTGATTCCAATAAAAACATAACGAGTAGTGTAAAAGGATATAGAAAAAAATGAGGGTGATTAGTTTTTAATGATTTAAATTTTTTTAAATGATAAAAAAAGTTTGAGACACAAATCTCTCTTAAATGAAATCCTTCGTTTTTTTTTTCTTTTTTGAGAAATGGAATAGAGAGAATCCCAATCCATCATATGATGGATAAGTCCATCATATGATGGATAAGTGCTAACTGAAGCAAAATTGGTTTTGACGGAAAAAAAACTTCCATCAATATGTACCGTTTATTACTCATACCTATTCTACTTCTCACAATTTAAATTCTAAAAAACATAACTACATTTATTGGGTCACCTGATTCATATGATTTCGTCAAAATAATGTTCACACTAAATAGCATCCTTAATCCGACAATTGACTGATTATGAAGCAATTAATAACATTGATCTTGACCATGGAATTCTGAGGAATTTTATTATTTGTACAACAAAATTTGACATCAACACCATATATTTATACTCTCCAATATTTGTTTTCTCTCTTCATGTATTTTAACATTTCAAAACATCACTTTTTATAGGATGTCGAGATACGGTGTCTAACTTTATATGTCAAAAAATCATTACTGTTCTGATATACATCAAGTGTGTTGGTATACAAGCCCACTACAATGTTGTACCTCCATCATCATACGTAAGTAATGATGGATAGTACTCAACACGACACTAATGTGCAAAGTTCCGACCTAGTGAAATTTGGAGAGGGTAGATATATGTAATCTTACCCCACAAACGAAAAAACTGTTTTCAGGATTTGAACTCATGACCTCCATATCGTAAAACAACAATCTTACTGTTACGTCAAGGTTCACCCTTGGTTTTGGAGCTTCTATCTTTTAAAAGAAGAATATTCTAGGAAGTTGTAATCACTTTCAGTTATTTATCTAGTTAGTGTAAGCTTGTACAAAAGGTGATACGCACTATAGTTTTGGTAGACATGCACTAGATGAATATATAGGGTTCTCTTGTAGTTTCATTCATTCCGTACAATCTACACAATCTAATATCAGAAGCAACACTCAGTCTTCTCTCAACTCTTCTCTCTGAATTCATCAGTTTCTTGAATAAGAGATGCAGCAGCTGCAGCAGCAGTAGGAACAACTCCGGTTGAAATGCCTGGTTTGGACAGATGGAGAAGCCTGAGAAATTGACACTCCCATAGTTAGATGTGTAAGTAATAAAAGGAACAAACCAAAGCATTATATCCTTCAGCAGAATTAAAGAGTTGCTAGTCCCCACAAATTGATCAGCATACAATGACTAATTCTAATAGGACAGGAAGCCCTTAGACAATCATGACTATGTGATATAAAACGTGACAAATTAAATTTTAGAAAGCTATGATCAGTCAATCACAATTAAACATCATGTATACACTATACAAAGCTACCAGCAGCTTCAGCCACCAGGTGAATAAATATTTACAGTGTGTAGAACTGTGTGTAATTGAGATTTGAGAACATAGTAAAAGATACTTACGGTGCAAGGTATTCGCAAAAGGATGACATAGCAGAAGCAACTTCAGTATAGGTTTCAGCAGATGCAGGTGCTGTTACTTCAACCAGCTGTATACCAGGTGTTACTGGCACGGCTTCATCAGTTGCATGAAGCTTCAGCATTTTATTGATTGATGACACTGTTACAGTGATTTGTGCACCCCTATAGAAATGGAAGGAAAACCCCACCCTCAGCAGCTCATGGTCTAACTTGTACCCAAGTGTATAAAACATCCGAAGCACATTCTTACTTGCTTTGCTTTCTACCATTGTCCTAACCAGAACAGAAATTTGCTCAGCACCTGCACCCCTCATTGCACCCCCTATATGTCTAACAGTCCTGAACAAGTCATCAAGCATGTAATAGTTGTATATATGGATGTCGAAAAAAAGTTATAACAAGTAAACGGAAATAGAGTTGATAGTTTACCACGAGGGTTCAGCTTGCTCGAGATTACATAAGATTCGAACTTCTGAGGCTACAGAGCCTGGAAAGAAAAGCCATAAAATCATGATCAACTTGAAAAAGGCCAGAATAAGTGGTAGGAACTGATTCTCTGGATATTATTTATCTGACCAAGGGAGCAATGCTCCTTACAACAGAGGTAAATCCTCGGGAAAACAGAACGACACTAAGATAGGAAAAAGAAAAGAAGACCAATCACACGAGTCTGCAATTAGTCCACCACCAAGCCAAAGGCCAACCTCAACGTATACCAATTTTTCCATACCCCCCCCCTACTGTTCTCTTCCCCCCTTATGTATTGTCGCTCCCCTTTTACCCAATGATTCCCGAATCTCCTGCCCCACTCATCATATGCCACCTGTCCATTCTGTTATAATTTTCCCTCTCTCCTCTAAGAAATTCCTCCACCACCTTACACTTAGTATCATCCTTTTTCCTCCTCTCATAAACACACAGGCCCTTGCTATTAGGTCCATCCTCCCTTCTTCTCCTATACATGTGTGTACTCAATGTTGTTTTCATGTGTGCACATACACTCATTCATACTAGAGTGAAATGTTAGACAGAATCATCAAAGATGTGAAAACATTTCACCTCCATCTAGAAAAAATGCAATACAGAGTAAACCTACATCTAGGACAGACATGAATTTCTGCATAATTAAGTATCAACTTTAAACTAACAGAAAGGTAACCACATTTGCTAGTCGAGGAATAGAAAGAGTAAAACAAGTAACCATGACAAGTAAAACTGTTTAAGCCAATACAATAAGTACATCACAGGTAAAAAGGGAGTATGAATCATGGCATTTAAATGCTAATCCACTGCATATGCTTGAATGAAAATATTGTTGCATGCTGAGCCAAGCACTCAATAAAAAATATGCATTACATGCAAAAAAAAAAAAAAAAAAAAAAAAATAGAACATGTTAACTCGCTTATTCTTTATAGTGGCCTGCTCCCAATCATATCTGGACTACTGTTTCTGAGGCTTCCAAAGAATCCTGATATTCCCTCGTAATTTGAAGCATTTTTCGGATATTGCCGTTGGAGAATTGGGAAAGAGTAAATTGGGCAGGGCACTGTGGAGATATAATCATATAATCATCTGCTTTGGTGCATTTGGGGGAGGATGGTGCCTGTATAAAGCAAGTATTCACCTTTGCCACTGTTATGATTCATAACTTATGAAATATAATTGTTTATCTCTCTTTTCAATGGTGTTCATCTCATTAGCACTCTCAGGGGCTTGCTTCATAAACATGCAGTGGGAATGGAGCCTTTGTTGTCTTGACATCTTTTTTCTGCTTCCTAACGTGTATTTGTCTTTTAAGAGAATGATATTCTTTCCTTATCCCTTAGTAATAAATTTCTTTCATAACACACACTCACACTCACACGCAAAAGGACATGCTGTTGGCCACAGCAGAGCAAAATATTGGAAGAAAACACTCACCTAGATTTGGACCGCTCTTGAGGCATATTTCATGGATCCTCAAGCGTTCTCTTTGAACACCGCATAGTCCTTGAAGAAGAATCTCAAGGGCCTCAACATGCTGCAAAAGATAACAAAATATCAACTGTCAAGTTTGTCTTCCACACAGTCCAGCACCATGAAGGTTTCCTTCTGAAGAGAATGTAATATTAACATAATATATCTTGATTGTCTTAAAGCACAATTTATGGATATACTGAGCTAAAAGAAATGTTTACTTTCTTTATCTTCATAGAATAGTTTAGTTCTAGTATGTTCCATAAACAATCACTCAGTTAAAATGAGTACAGAAGTGAATGGAGATATGCAATCAATGATGGGAAATAGAAAGAAACTGTCTTCTTGCAAGCGAAGATTCCAAACAAATTCAAACCCAGTCCAATATTCAATCATGTATACTCAAGCTCCTAGACACAGTGACAGTCTAACAACATTAAATAGTGTCATATCAGACAGGATCAAGTTATTTATGAGAAAGACAACAAACAAACATCAGCCATACAAAAGGCACAATACATTGGTCCAACAAGGAGAAAGAAAATGTGAACACAAGGTGTCAATGTGTGTCTGTAAAGAGATTTCAAAGAAAAGTCTGGCTTCAAAAATTTAGAAGTGAAGATGGCCAATTTGGATGCTAATATTTGAATACTTTAGAGAGAAAAATTTAATAGTTGTGCATGTTAAGCCAATATTCCAGTTGAAAGTATGAATACGCATATTACAAGAGTGGATATCAGCCTTGAAACTTGCTTTTATAGGATAAGAATAGGCACAAATAACAACTACATAAACATATTTATATATAATTCTTTTTTTTTCATTTAAAGAGTAAATATCACATTAAAAAAAAAAACACCTGCAACACGGGCCGCGTAAGAATTTTACTTTCTAAAGATTTACCATGCTCAAACCATGTACAAAATGTGACTTGAATTGAATTATATCAAGCTTATTCTTTTGATGGGAAAATTATTCTTGTGATCATTTTTTAGTTACAAATTTGTTTCTTTCATGCACATCAAAGCTTTCTTCTTTGCACTTTGTTTGAGAAAAGGGTTCAGTCAGGTGGCTACTCAATCTCTTGCCAGAGTGCCTAGGGCATTTGTGTTCCCGCAACCTAAAGCTACCTTTCATGGGTAGAATCCAAATGCTAAATGCAAGCAATGTGTTAGCGATCATTGTCTGGTTGCTAGAAACAAAGGCAAAATTTGGTGGAGATTATAAATGTTATATGAAGTGTGATGGACCATAAATGCAGGATCCAGAAATTCTATCAGCAGAAGACCAACATGAAGGTTGAGCAAAATTAAATTAATTCCAGAACATCTCCCAATTCTTCAAAGAAAATAATTGAAACTTCCAAGGAAAAATAAACTCACCTGTGTCTCTATAATTCCCTGAACCACACATTCCATATCTGCTTTGTTCCGCTACATTAGACATCAGACATTTAGGAATTAGTTATTAGTTATATAATTTAACATTTCAGGGAAATCTATCCTACATTATATAACAAACAAACATGAAGCTTCTTGCTCTCTTTCTTCACCATAATAAATATTAGTTATTCGCAAATTCAGCAATCATGCTATGCCCTAGCAAACACTCAAACAGACAGAAAAATATCATGTGGATGCACTTGTATCAGAATATGCACTTTGTCCTAAAAAAAAAACTTGCTTATGATGGTTGGAAAGCAGCTAAAATCTAGGGGGAAAAAACATTTATTTTCAAGTCACAGAACAAAGCATTGCACAGAAGATCCATCCATCTAATCAGTATATATAGAGAACCATAAATTAGATAGACCGAATCATTGCCATCTATGAATACAACAGACCAATTCCATGAGAAAGAAGCACAAAGCCATAAAGAGAGAGCACATTAGCTATGAGACTTTGATGTAAACGCATGACGAATGCCAACAGATCATTACCTAAGGCTGAGGGCGCAACTGGGCTGGACGGCGGTCGGTGGATGGACGGCGAACCTTATGCCAGATCTTCTCGCTTTCACTATTTCACGTCGTTTCAATTTAGTTTCAAATTAGTTTTTATATATACAATTATTTTTAATGTGGTCCTCATCGATTATTGCTGCTATAATGCTATCACATGACAGAAATCAAATTGAAAATGATTGTCACATATAGGGATCAAATTGAAAATGATTGTCATGTGTGGGGACCGAATTCAATTTTTTTTTTGTTGAATTCAGTCCCTACATGTAACAATTATTTTCAATTTGGTCCCTATACTTTAACTCTAACAAACGACGATATAACGCTAATGAACGGTAAGGACCAAATTAAAAATAATTGTACATATAGAGACTGTTTTGAAAGGTTTCTATGTATAGGGACCAAATTGATAATCAATGTCACGTATAGGGATCAAATAATTAGTTTAACCTTTTCTTTTTGTGCATCAATGAATAAATCGTCAATTTGGTCCCTGAAATTATAAGGTCGTATCAATTTGGTCCCTGTGTCAAATTTGTGCCTATTTGGTCATTGAAATTATAAGATTCGTATCAACTTAGTCCTTGATAGAGGGACTGGATTGATTAACGTTTGACGATTTCAAAGATGTTTTGGAATTTCGATAATATCAGCGACTAAGTTGATACGACCTTATAATTTCAAGGACCAAATTAAAGATTTAATCATTATTTTGTTCTTTAAAATATATATTTGGGTACTTCAACTCGTTTTAATCTTTTATCTATCAAATGTCATACAAAGTAATCATTTTCATCACATTTGTTAGTTACTAATATCATTAATCTTAGCGTACATATAAGTTATGTGCCAAACTGAACAACTAAATTAATAGTATGTGTTGGTTTCACGTAGGAGGATCAAGAGACATGTCACATGATTTAGTATTTTGATTTGATACTTAATCTTATTTTTTGGTTTCGATTTGATCCTCCCACCCGAATGACGTGTCAACTCTGCTGTTTAGCTTCGCACTTAACTATCACGTACGTTAACATTCACGGCCTTAGTAATAGACATGACTGAAAGAATCACTTTATATAACGTTTGATAGATAAATGACCAAAATGAAACCTTTTAAAGATAAGGTACCAAAATGAATTCTAAAAATAAGATTGAGCACTAAAAGTATATTTTAGCCCATTATTTTTTGAAGAACTTTGATAAAATATATTTTTTATATTAAATTAAATTACTCATTTTAAGGTGATTAATGGTCTATAACCTTTTTTTCTCCTTACTTTGTCACGTATCATTTTTTAAATATATTTTTGAATGTATTTTCATCTAATTATTTTTTTAAGACAAATATTTTTAATTACTACAATTACAATTTTACAATAATTTTATCAATTAATTGATATAAATACAAAACCTACTTACTAATTTTTTCCATTTAGTTTTTTTTCTATTAATAATTTAATACTAATTTATGAATTTTTTACTAATAATCAACTCATATATATTAAATCTATTATCTATTACTTACTATATAATAGATAACAAGGGTAATTTGATTTCGCTCCAAAATTTATTGTCACCCATCAAATCCAATCATATAGTTATTTTTTAATTGTCATCCAAAATATCTTTCACTATTTATTTCTTTCGATTTTATTATATGTGATTTAAGAGAATAACTCAAGTGAGAAGAGTGTATTATTGTGAGAGATGAGAGGAATAAATCTAGACCTTTGTATCATATATGAATGGTCAAGATTAGAACATAAAGTCATGTGATTTTTTTAAGTAATCACATGATCACCAACTAACTTCTAATCCTGATCATTCATGTATGGTTTGATGGCCCCAGATTTATTGCTCTCACTCTCACAATAACACACTCCTCTCACTTGAATCGCCTCTATGATTTAAATTCTTTCTTTATGATAATTTGCTACATTAATTACTTTTACCTATTCAAATTAATTAATTTTTTATTGACATAACCAAATTAATTAATTATTAGTCTTATACATTCACATAAATTGATTAAAAGTATTTGTAATAAAGTTTGATAACCTTACAAAGTTTAAGTAAGGACCACATGAACTAAGTTATTTAATTCTAGATTAAGTTCATTCATGATAGAAATTGCAATAAGCAATCTCATATCTTACTTTTGGTAGCATAAACATAAGCTAGCAAATCATTTGAATGGTGATCAATCATCCAAAAGCATTAAGCATAACAAATGATAATCAATAATGAAAAATGTTCATAAGATAACACAATTAAAATTAAGACATCGTCACAATCAAATTCCATCTACCTCTTAGCAAAAAAAAGGATTTAACTAAACATGATAAAAACATAAGAGCATCTCCAATGTTACAACTCATTGGAGCCATCTTTTTATGGGTCCTATCATATCACTTCACAACTTTTTACTTTATATTATTTTAAGCAATTGTACACTTTTATGATACAACTCTTTAACGTTCACCAAATGGGTCTCATAATCTCACACGTTATCCCACATCTTTATTTATATTTATCTTTCTTTTTTAATTTCCGAAAGAAGGTATCTATTTCTTTTCTCTTTTTTTTTTTTGGTGATTCGTATATAAAGACCAATTGCTTATAGAAATAACTGTTCTTACATGTGACATCCACATTAGTTTTGTCTCACGGTGCAACCCAATAAAAACCTATCCTTTATTTATGCACTAATTAAGTAACTCCCGTTTGGAGTTTCTCCAAAACTAAAGAAAAAGAGAAGGGACTTCTTTTTTTTTTTTATAATTAAAAAGAGAAGGGATTTATCTAAACATTAGATTTATTCTCAAATCTGTTTGTCCTTCTGTGCATGTACTTCATTGTCTTACAAATTATTTGTATCCAGAAACTGAGCGCCACAAAGGGAAGCTCATAAAAAACCAGATTTAAGTTTTGGTAGTGTTGAGAATGTTAGAATAACTTTAATTTAGTTAATAGGTTAGGATTTTAGGTCTATATTGAGTAAAACGTAAGATGCAAACTTCACTTCCCTTCGAGTAGTGTTCATGCAACATTTAATTAGCTGTCCCTCGTATCCATTAGTTCCATTTTTTCTCTTTTGTCTCCTGTGAAATTTGTCTGATGTCTGTTAAGTAGAAAATGGGAAAGAGCTACTTTCACTAATTCAGTTGAATTGGATTATCATAATATGTATTTGGATAAGCGTTTGATAAAAGTGATTTTGAATAAAATCGATTTTGTAAAATTAATTTGGTTACAATTGAGTTTGAATTAAAGTGATTTATATTTAGATGTTTTTATTTTGAAAGCATGTTTGATGTAAAACTTAGTATAAATTTTTCAACTCAATGCAAAAGTTACTTTTTATAGCTTGTATTAGAATCATATTTGAAGGCAAAATTAATTTTGTCTTATAGTAACCAAACACCTCTTTTTACATGCACATAGTAGAATAAGCATGTTACCAAACGGATCAAAAATTTAGGGATATATTTGAAACATGCTCAAAGTTATAAAGGAATTTTGTCATTTTTAACCTGCATAATTCTTGCATAGAGAGAAGAAATCATAAACAGTGTGCAGCAACAAGGTAGGCTATATAGAACTGTAATTTACATGGCCTCTGTTGTTCTAGTAAAGCATATGTTTACTTGGCCTAAATAGAGACATACAAAAGTAAGATGAGTAGACAATGTCTGACCAAAGTGGAAACAAAAGAATTGTGAATAAGGGCATTGGAAGAAATGCAAGGACGGAAATAAAATTTGGAACCCACTTAAAACCATGGTAATATGTTATGAAAAAGGAAACGCTAAATGCTATCATCATGCTTGTGATGGAGATGAATTGTGTGATCAGTCCAAATAGTAACTTGAAGGGAAGTGACTTGAAGTAGTTATCCTCTGCATAACTTGAAATAAGGATAGACAAGAAAATCAGTATTGAGGCTGAAGATGATATCAATGCAATTGCATCAGACACTGCAAATATCAGAAATGCTGGTTTCTGCAAATAGTTAGGAATTCCTGTATTCTTATTGTTACCACCAGGTATGCTAAATGTAGCTGTAAAAACTCCTGTGGCTATGAGTGTTGAAACAAGCATACAGTTATTAGCTGTGCTCTTTGTCCATGACTCTGCCTTTATCAGTAATTCTTTATGCTCCTCAGCGAATAATTCGCGAGGAGTTCTACCATTAGAATTTTTCTTCTCTATCCCTAATTGCAGCATTATTTTCTTCACCTCCTGCCATATCAAAATATAATGTATGTGATACTAATGTAGTAATGTATATTAAGGCTTTCACATTATGAAATGTGGCATAAGTTAGGTGAGACTGATTATCACCATGATGCAGCATTGCAGATAGAGACAAGAAGCAATCATACTGAAGATGGCTAAACATAACCGAAGATAACAGGAACATAATTGTTAGAATAATTGGACATAACTCCACTCCAAAAGCTAGCTTATAGAGGCTTTCACGTTATGTAATGATGCATAAGTTAGGTGAGACTGGATTATCACCATGATGGTGGATAGATACAAGAAGCAATCATACTGAAGATGGCTAAACTGCATAAACATAACTGAAGATAACAAGAATAATTGGGTCTGACTATATTCCAAAAACTAGCTAATAGAGGGAGAGTTTCCCAAGTTGTTATAAATGGTTCTTTGCTCATATACTCAACCAATGTGAAACTTCGACACTTAACAATAATACTAAATCCTAATATAAGATATGTTGTCACCTTTTGCTCTATCACATTCAGACCGAGTTGTTTGAAGTTGAAGGAAAGGAAAGAAAAAAGCTAAATATATGACAGATATGTAATGTAGAGTTGTGGGAAAAATACCTCGAACCATAGTAATTCATGTGTCATTTGAAGTGCTGCTCCAGAAATTAAGTTAAGCCTATATGGAGGTGCTAATTTTGCAGCACAATGCAATATATTGTTTTCTTCATCATCCTCAAAAGTTGCTATAAAATCTTTGATGGAGCCTAGTTCATGTATTAGAGTGAAGATGCTCGAATGGCGATGCAGAACAGCAATGTGAATTATGCTTCGGTTTTTGCCATCCACTTCCCATATTAAATCAGGGTAAGACCTCATAAGCTCGGCCACAAAGTGAAAATTTCCAACTTCTGTAGCATCAAATGTTACTTGTGATGGCTGACTTATGAATATCCTCATCTCTGTTTCTGAGCAATCTAGATTGAGAAGCTTGCTCCAAAGATACTCAACAAGTTGGAGAGCCGCAGTTGGCTTCTCACCTATCACACATAATTTGACTAGTTGGTAATGTGTTGAGAAACAATGACCAGGAAGTAAATTATTCTTAAAGATGGAATGTTTAATGTCCTATCTATTATCTAAAATTAAACAATAATGTCAGATAAAGTTAAAAAAATACATAGATTGGCCAAATACATTGACATGTCAAAACTTTGGTATACATGTCACTACTTCAAAGCAACAATTCTTTCTTTAAGGCACTCTTTATCACACTCTCCTTAACACACTCTCTATTATTGAATGGATTTGATGTTGGACCCACTGAAAAGAGAGTGAGTCCCACATGAAATTCACACGACAATAGAGAGTGTTAAAGAAAGTGTGTTACTAATATTTTTCAAATATTTAATAACAACTTGCAAACTACAAAGACCAATGGCTAGAGTGTGCCAAAAGACATAAAGTGAAAAACTGAACTTTCGTTATCTTAATAACCATGATGGTAAAGACTTACGAGAGTTGATGACGTTTTGAAGGTACCATCGGCGTTGACAATTAAAATCAGAAGGCTTTCCAGCCAGTACATGCAAGCCAGTCTCATTGTTCTCATTCCGGGCGAATGCTAGCACTGGCATTGTTTGCAAAATTTGCAAAGCTAAATCTGCAATAATTTCCAAAATTGCTTGGACTGCAAATACTGGTGAGTGACAACAGCATGTGTAGTTTAATGGTGGATGTGTTGCCAAGTATAGGGTTTACTATAAACCCGAATCTATATTATCATCACTCTTCTCTTTGAATGATGTCAATATAGACTTCCATTGACGATTTATACGTGTGGCAGCATATCTATCAATCAAATTATAAATTGAAGTTATAAATATTTACATATTATAAAATTTAATAGTAGGTTCATTATCACATATAGAATTAGTTATGAATCATATATAGCCCATATAAATAAACTTACTTTAGAGGAGTCTTTGTCCTAATACAATATACAATTTACACATTAAAATATGCTTCATCATGACTGATAATGAAAATATCTTTAGTAAATTACATTTAACACCCTTATATTGTATGTTCATTACACATGAGGAGTGTTACCCGGACTCTCTTTTCAACACTCTATCTAACACAATCATTGTTATCGGGTGAATTTCATGTGAGGTCCATTCTATTTAGTAGGTCTCACATGAAATTCACCCAATAACAATGAGTGTGTTGAAGAGAGTATTGAAAATAGAGTGTTGGTATGATTTCTCTATTACACATTCCATTATGAATTGATAACATAAACAAAAGTTAAGAAGTTCAGAACTTTGTTGAGCCTAACAGGCCCATGCATGAACTAAGCAATTAACAGTTTCAAATGTGTAAAATTTACTAGTCTAATATGATAAAATATGACTTGATTTATCAAAAGTCAAATCTGAAAAAAAAAAAAAAAATCTACTCTCAGGCGACCTTATTTTTCCATAATGTAAGTAGACCTTATATTAGTCTGTCTCGGTTAGTTTGTGTTTCATTGTCATCTTTTTATGTTTGTTTACTGAAAATAATTTGTACACTTTTACGATGTAATTCTTCTAGAACCAAGGACTCACTGCTTTAGGAAGTATTCCGGGCAATTTAATTACTCACCATGCAAACCATTTTTGATACAAACGAAGAACAGTGTATTCCAGTCCTCTTCTTCAAATATGTCTGTTGTTGTCAGGGTATATAGATACCATGCCATGTCAGTTCTTCCCTGTAAGGCAGCCATGTAAAGAGGAGTCATTTTTTCTCCACCCCTGATCTGTGGTAGAGATACATTTTTCTTGATCATCATAGCAGCAATTTGCAGGTTTCCAGATGCAGCAGCATAGCAAAGTGCAGTGTTCCCATTGTAATCTTGCAGTTCCAGGTCATATGGGTCAAGTAATTTAATCAGCTCCTCCACAAAGTGGACATGCTTTGATCCTGCCACGGCATGAAGTAGTGTTCCCCAATCCTTTGTTATAGCAGCATTCAGCAGCCTACTATCTGCATCTATCATACACTTAGCTGCATTCCAATCACCTTTCAGTGCTACCTTATAAAGGGGTACACATTTGTGGAAGAATTGCCCTGAAGAAATTAGAGTGGAAATTTTCCTTCAACTGAACAGCTAGCGCCAAAATATAGTAAAGTGCCTATTATTATCATTCCATTGTGTTTATTTTTTTTTATGAATAAAAAGGGGTTAAACCCCAAACAAAAACAAACTAGAATTCCGTTAGGAACCAAGTACAAATAACATAAGCCTTTAAGGCGTTAGAAATAAATGCAGGAGGATAATAAAAAATCTTAACTTGAAGGTTTAAAGAGAGACCAAATTTAGCTAGAGTAACCGCCACTTAATTAACTTCTCTAAAGACATGTTTCAAGTAAGATCAAAAATCTTTTGTGTCTATTATATCATCACAATTACAATTCTACTAATTTTTTATTAAATACCTTAACGATACTCGTTAGCATTCTCCAAATTCTTTACTCAATTAATTTCTACTTGACAATCGGTTAGGCCCGGGTTACTGTAGATTTTTAAGAGAACTTATTGCATGTTTTTAAAGTATTATAAATGTATGTTTTAGCTAAGTTTTTATTATTAATTTTAAATTAACAAATGTTTCTTAATTTATTTAAGGAGAATGCTAGGACACTCGTTTAGGAAGCAAGAAAAGAAGTCTTTTTTTTAAAATTGATGTATTTAATATTTAAAGAGGTGATGTACTTAACTTTTTAATGCAAAATTACTATTTTGATTTCCTTAAAGAATGTCCTTAGGACATTCGTCCTTTACTTAAAGTTAATGATAGAAATTCTTTATGCAGTATTTTTTTTTGATCAAGCATTCTTTGATAGAAATTCTTTACGCAGTATGCATTAATTGTACTACGTACATCAATCTATGTATAATAATTTCTCGAATATATTAGAGAGAGAGAGAGAGAAAGAGTACTTGTATCTTCTGTTAGATCAAGGGAAGGGCGTCGAAATTGAGCAGAAGCAATCTGAACCACCTGTGGTTGTGGTGATGATGTTGTTAGTTCAAGGGAAGGGCTTCCAACTTGAGCAGAAGCAATCTGAACCACCTGTGATTGTGATGATGATGATGATGATGTTATTGAGTTCGGAATTACCGTCCCCATTTTTCTGTCAAGCAAACAGAGTATTTTCACTTGATGAGAAGCATTTTAATTAAGGTACAAAATTGTTAAATTCAGAATTGCGTAATACTACATATTTAACAACAATATAAAAAAAAAAAAACAATTGCTTAATTTAGTTTACTCTATTAACCTTTTGTTTATTATTTAAGTTTTTCAACATTCTTATTTTCTTTTACTAGAAGAAATTCTCTTTCAGTGACAGTCAAAATTTGTCACTTTATGTTTAAAATCTGTAGGTATATATAAAGTTTACATTCACCTACGACGAGTCCATCCGTCTATTATGAGTGACGAATACCAATGACAATTGATTGTCATTATAGGCTTTATCCATGGTCCACATACCTTTACCTACAGTTACATTTGATTGTCAGTTTTTACCTATGTTTCATCTACCTTTACCTACGGTTCGACCAATACTAATACCTATACCTACAGTTTTAATGACTGTCACTAAAAGTGTCCATATATAAGTATATGGAAAATTTCTAATAATTGCACAAGGGTATCTCCGACCGATAGCTGAAAGATTAATCTCTTTCGAGGCAATAAGAAATCACCCTTTCAAGACGTAGAAATTATCAAAGTGAGTTTTGTCTTTCCTAAGAAATATTTTTCTATACATACGAATAAGAATCGAATCCCCTAACAATATACTTAATAAACTCAATTATTTACCAACTATATTGGACCTTCTTGGGTTCAACATTCTTATTTTTCATTAGTGACGTGGGAGTACAGAATTAATGGTAGCTCGGGTACTACATGGTCGCCTCAAGTAATTTGGACAATTTATTTAAGATTTTAAAGTAATTAAAGATGTTTCTTATTTTGATGAAGTCTCATATGTTTGTTTTAATTCTGTTCTTTTTATTCTATTATATTTTTATATTTTGATTCTATATATTCTACTCTATAATTCTATATAAATATATATATAATCTATTTATTTATACATTTATATTTATATAATATATAATCTATTTATAATGACTCATCCAATATAATAATACCTAACAATATTTATATTCTCCAATTCGTATCTATAATTATCTATTTGTAGGGCAAAAATGCTAGTTAGTTTAACATTACACAATACGTTATAATTGGTTAATAATAAATATTTTTTACTAATTAATATATTTAATACAGAATTATATCAATAATATCATATTTTTATTTATAAATAAAAGTTAAGCATGTGAGTTAAATAACATTTTAACCAATAGTTTTCTCCAAAAAAAAACCCAATAGTTTTGTCAAAAAAAAAACATTTTAAACTTAAAACTGGATTTTAAAATGCGAATCTTATGAAAAATTGAACTCTAAAGTCCTCCACCTTAAAAGGATTTTACCTAATTACTGCACCAAGCCACCAATCCAAAGTTACGAGACCATGAGTAATTAAATGTAAAATAGCGATTACAAAAATTCAAGATTCGTAGACTAGTGTTGGATATATTCGTAGGTTTGAAAATTAAATAATGGTGAGTGGTGGTTAAAGAGAAAAGGGAAAGTTGGTGTGGTGACCGGTGAGGCATCCTTTTCATAGGAAACAGGTGTGGGCGGCTGTCCCCGATTTTTGTCTTATATTATACCATAATCATGGAATCAACTTGCAACTTGACACTCTACGTGTATGCACTCAATTAGCTACCATTCTGCAGTTGACTTACGAACTGCAGAAGTCTTTGCCATACACACCTAAAAATTTTGGTTCAGGATTCTCTGCCGTGATCCAGCTTCCTCCACCCATTTTAGTTGAAATATTAGTGTTTTTTTTTTTAAGGAAGATTCTATAATATCTTATGGATATTATATCCTTTATCTATATAGATCAATTAAATGGTAAGAATTTAATCCTATGTGATATTGATATGATTCAATTAATTGAGATAATGTATTCTAATTGAACATAGGATGTCCAAATCCTCCATTTTTTAAGAATATCATAACAATATCCTCTTTTTTTTTAAATTCAATCGTTCCAACAAATAATATCAACCACTTGACATAGCTAAAGAGAGATGGAGAGGGTTTGATGGAAGAGAATCCAAACTCACAAGATTTTATCCATAATCAGTACTTATTCCATACCTGATGTTTCAAGTCTGACAGGACCTTTCCTGCGCTTGCCTGTTATGATCATGAATATTGATTAACAAAAAGTCAGTGTATTATTCATTATCGGGGCTTAAAAAATAGTATAATATATTACAATTTGATCATATGGGTTTAAGAAATATTGGAAGGAGAAAGGAAGATATCAGGGATTTATTTACCTCAAGAACTTGTATAGAATAGAGGAGGAGGAAGTGGGAAGTAGAGGAAGAAAGAGAAAAGAAATTATCAAAAGAAAATTTTTGGAACTCTATATTGATGTGCAACAAGAACAGGTATTTCCAAATGGTTGTTGTTGAAGAGTTATTTCCAGCATCTCTAGCGAAAAAGGAGGGCAAGAGGAAAGTATATAATTAGAGAGATTACGAATTAGAGAAGCATATGAAAATAGGTAGGGTGATGAAGCAAACTCAAAGAGTGGACACGGAGGGAAGAGAGGAAGGAGGTAAAGAAGGTAAGCAAGAACAGGGTTAGTGAGGATGAGAGAGAGAATAATTTATGGGAATTGAATTATTACATCAAGAAGAGGTCATACAAAATAAAGAGCTGATGAAGGAAGTAATATATACCAGTTTAAACCCACAGCGCTAGCTAAATGCTTAGGATTAGCTTCACAGACGGCTTTTGCATTCATCACTCATCAGATCTTGTGAGTGTCATCAACGCCATTGGATCTTGTGAGTGACTACCAAATACTAGTATATATATTATATAAAATCAAAAAATCCGTTATTGTTATTATTATATTATTATCAGGTGAAACTAAGTTAATAGATTTGACTTAATTATATTTAATATTTTTCTTATTTTAAAAGTTATATTTTTTTTTTTTTAAGATTTAGTTATTATTATAATAATTTTTTAGGGGATTTAATTATAATTACACTATCCTTCCCTAAAAAAGATAAATATGACTTTAAAAATAGGAAAAAATCTTGAGTGTAATTAAATTAAGCGTGAGAACCAACATATGGGTATGATTTCTGGTTCTTCCATATGAAGAAAATCTTATGGAGAGAAATCAACCTTTCAATTCCGTCCTCTTTCTTGAGAAATTAGTTTCCGCAGTTACGTTCGATCAATATGTTTGGGAAACAAAAGAAATCAAGCATCAGGAAAAAAAAAAGGTACAATTTTATCATATTATAATTAAAAGACAACCTGCACACATGACGGTCATGATTTATTACTTTATTATTATATATTAAAGCTATTAAAATGAGTTCGGCCCGATGGATTAGATCGTTTAGCCCGATATAAAGGGTTGGCTAAAAAATTCTTTGATCCGTGACGGGTTAGCCCGTGTTGAGTCGGGTCAACCCACTGGCCCGAAATAATTCTCAATAAATAAATAAATAATATTTATAATTAAACTATAATTAAATAAAAATACTTAAAATATTAATATATTCTTACCTTTTATAACTAAGTTTTACGTTTACATAATTCATACCTTATATGCAAATTAAATAAATATGTTTTAATAATCTGAAAAGGTTGCTAATCTGAAAAGTTTATTATTAGAATTTAGAACTGGTGAATTATAATTTATTAGAGAGAGATTTCCATACAACCTCTGTTGCCCAAAGCTCTGAGCGGAAAGAAATTAAAAGTAAAGCTGCATAAAAAGGAAAACATTGCAACCCGAGAATGAGGTGAAAATCAGCGACTTGTCTGTCACGTTGTTCTGTTCTTTTATTAAGTAAAGCGAAGGCTTGTTTTAGTTTTACAAGCCTACTCTTACAGCTTTACAAAAATACAAAAGATGAAAATACTATAAAAGAACGCTAACACACAGATCTATACTTACACAACTAAAACAATACCCTAATATATACCTGACAAGCGGAATGAAAATTGATGTATAAAAAAATCATAATTTACCAAAAAAAAAAAATCTCAGTGTTTGGGTCCATGATTTTGACAACAAACTCCATGAACTAGCCCGTTTGGACCACAGTTCACATAAAGTTGAGCTAACAAATTAGTAATCCGATTTAATTTTGACTCGACTCGATTAGAAAAGTGATTTGACCCAAATGGACCGGTACGAATTGACAGCCCTATTATATGTTGGCGCTTTGTGTGTGGGCTTACCCCTTTTACCACATTTTGTGGTCCACCCTCCAACACCCAATAATTTAATTTACATTTATCATTTTTTTATTGGAATTAATTGGCAGGAACTAAAAGTATAAGATTAAAGTGTTACATTAATAAAAATATTTGACTCTTATCCTAACTAATTTATAAGACATTCATATCTTAATTTCTGATTGATTGACAGTATACAAAACTTTACACCGACTATGCATAACAATTAAACTGTTTTATATTATCAATTAATTATAAATTATTATATCATTAAAAATATGAGTTTAATTACAATGCACTTACAGTATAAAGTTTTTTATATTGTCACGGTATGTATGAATTTTAAGGGAGTTAGGATAAGAGTCAAATAATTTTAATAATGTGACAATATATAATTGGTTGTCAGTGTAAATTTTTTTTACACTGACAGCATATTACAATTAAATCCTTTTCTACCTAAAAAACTTGACTTAATTAAAGAAGTGATGATTTTATGTATGTACTATAGTTGACTATAAATCTATTTGAGTAATTTATATAAGGCTAAAATGCATTTTTCGTCCCTCTAGTTTTTCATTTTGGCGAAATTCGTCCCCCTAGTTTTTTGAGCAATTTTAGTCCTCCCATTTTTTTAACATTGCAATGTTCATCCCTCTAGTTTTCACTTTAGTGAAATTCATCCCCCAAATTTTTTTAGCGATTTTAGTCCTCACATTTTTCTAAAATTACAGTGTTTGTCCACCAATTCATAAAACTAACAAAACGTGTCTACGTGGCAGACATTTTGCCACGTGGCTTGTACAGTATTAAAATGATAAAATTCATTAAGTAATATTTAAATTGGTCACATGATTCAATATCTCATCGTCCTCGAAACTCCTTGATCGGAGGTCACTATTGAGGCAAATGCAGTAAAAAACCACCAGTTGTACATTCATGGATAGCCAGTTGACGGTTGCTTTTGTCGATGAATCTCTGTCGGCGAAGACGGAGTTGACGCTCTGAAGATGATGAATTTCGTGTACCGAACAAACCTGATTAATTAAGTAATATTTGAAAATTATAATAATAATTTATTTTAGTATTTATTATAATTTTATTTATATATATATATATATATATATATATATATATATATATATATATATTATGGATATTTATTATCAATGAATTGGGAATGTTCGATACACGAAATGCATCTCTTTGGAGCGTCAACTCTATCTTCGTCAATGGAGATTTATTGGTGGAAACAACCATGAGTTGGTTATCCATGAATGTACAAATTTTGACTGCATTTCCCTCAACACGTTACCTCTGATGAAAGAGTTCAAAGGAAGAAGACGAGATAGTGAATCTGCATATGACCATTTTTTTAAATTTATAATAAAACTTAAAATAAATTATTATTATTATATTATTTTAGACAGCCGCGTGGCAATATGTTTTTCATAAAGGCATATCCCGCTAAAAAATTTGGGGGACGGATTCCACCAAATTGAAAACTAGAGGGATGAATATTATAATGTTAGAAAAATGTGAGAACTAAAATCGCTAAAAAAACCTAGGGGGCTAATTTCGCCAAAGTGAAAAAGTAGAGGGACGAAAAGTGCATTTTAGCCAATTTTCTGGTGTCAGCTGGACAAGCCACGTGGCAAACGTTTTGCCATGTAGGGACGTTCTGTTAGTTTTCTAACGGAAATTAGAAAGAGGGACGAAAATCACAATTTTAGAAAAATGTAGGGACTAAAATTGCTCAAAAAAAATAGGGGGACAAATTTCGCCAAAATGAAAAACTAGAGGGACGAAAAGTGCATTTTGTTAAATTTTTATTGTTATTGTTATTTTATATTATGTATATGTATATATGATCTTTGTTCCCGTCATATGAAATTTCTGGCTCCGTCCCTGCAGGTAGCATTTGACTAAGTCATACCTTAATATTACTAGGAAAGTGATGTCTAAATAAAAGTTTTCTATGTTTAGTATAAGAGATTAAAAATCAATCAGAATGAGGTTCCCGAAAATGTAATTTACCTAAAAATAAAATATTTCCTAAACCAAACGCTACTTAGTATAAATTTTTTACACTATCAAACAATTACAAATCATCCTATCTGTGATTTTTAAGATAGCTAAGAGTCATATATTTTTAATGATATCACAATTTATGATTGATTGATAGTGTAAAATTTTTTTGCACTATTAATACATAGCAATTAAATCGTAAAAAAACTTTTTTTTCATACTAATAGTTTAGCGTGTGTTTGTTTTTAGTTTGAAGGCACTTGCGTGTGTTTGGTATCATGGTGGGGAGCACCAAAATTGCTTCTGTACCTGTCAAACATGATTCTAGTAGAAAAATAGGTGTCTAGTTACACGTTTGGGAAAGTAATTTTGCATACAAAATTGATTCTATAAGAAACAGCTTGGAGTAGTTTCTGCTTTTGGATTGAAAAACTGCATTAAGTTTTACATAAAATTTGGTTTCAAGATAAAAACATCTAAACATAAATCATTTCACTTTAAACTCAATTATATTGAAATCAATTCTATAAAATCAATTATATCTAAAATCATGTTTGTCTAACGTTCATCCAAACACACACTTGCACATTCATTCCCACCAAAACAACACATTATTGCTTTTTAGACCAACTTAAGTTTCAAACATCAAAAAAAGAGTGGAGGCCCAGATTAGTGCCTGAAAATATTCAGGGACCTTTTTTTAGTCTCTAAAAAAATAAATTAACCATTTAGTCCCTCAAATTTACAAATATGGGACATATTAGTCCCTTGGTTTAGTTTTGATGACCATTTACTTGCTTACATGTCTCATTAACCATCATACTTGACCCGTTAGTGGTTTTACGTGGCTTATGACGAATTTCCACATTGCAAAATGAATGAAAAGTGAAAAAAGTGCATGTTTTTCAAGTATCATGGGTTTTGAAGTTATGTATGTTTTTTCAACTTTCTATTCGTTTTCCACATAGCAAATTTGTCATATACTACACAAGACCACTAACGAATCAGGTAGGATGGTTGATAGGATACATAGGTAAGTAAATGGACGTCGGAACTAAACTTAGGGACTAATGTGCCTCGCGTTTGTAAATTTAAGGGACTAAATGATTAGTTTATTTTTCAGCGACAAAAAGTGGGTCTCTAAGAATTTTTAGGGACCAATTTGGGTCTTCACTACTAAAAAAAACTAGTATGGTACCTATGTGATGCACGGATCACGTTGGTTTTTACGCATGTTTCAAAACCACTTGTGTATATAATTACGTATTTACTTAAAATTAATTATTAATTAAATTAGAAGAATTGACCATATATCTGATCCATGCATAATATCATGAAAAATGGATACAAATTTTTGGCTGCTACTTAGTATCGGCAATAGGTTTGAAAAAGTATCTAAAAATATGAGATTTAGATATTTGTACCCAGTCGAAGTAAGGAACCATGATTTATATGTTTGGAATAGATTCCATTTGAAGAGAGTTGAAAAAGCAGTATCTCTGTGAAAGGACATGTAAAAGCCCTAATAATAGTTGAAAGTATAAAAATATTTAGCCAGAGATTACAGTCGCTCATGGGCATCAAATTTTAATATATACTCTACATATGTTAGGGGAAGAAGGAAAATTCTGAAAATATCAATTTCTTATTTCAAGACAATTGCTCCTACAGGTAATTCTTTTTCTCAAAACAAAATAATTACAATATTTAATTTAACTAAAAAATAATAATTGCAAATAAATACAATATTTATTAATTTATATTAACTGAAAATAGAGAAGCCTGCTAGTGTAGTTTGAGTTCTTTATTATTGGGGATGCTCATCAACCGATCCAAACAAATTCAAATCGTAAAAACCGAATCGAAAGCCTAAAATCCGAAAAAATCGAAAATCGAAAAAACCACTTTTTTACATTGGATTGGATTGGATTTTGGATCCCTTAAAAATAATCGATCCAATCGAATCCAAACCGACATATTATATATACATATACTATTATTTTTTAAATTAGTGTACTATTCATACTTAAACATTGTTTTTCATACTTTTATGAACGTACGCCCTCATTCTCTTTAATATTTTTATTCGAATTGTCCAATATTAAATGTATTAGAACTTAAATAGTTATTCATATATCTAAGAATCAATAGTTATTTATGTTTTAGAAGATTTCATGCATGTACTTAGGAACTAGAACTATATAAATTCTAATATATATAAGTTTAATGTTGGTATTTGACGTAATATAACTTTGTAACGATGTGTTGATAAAAACCGAATTTATCCATTCCATTTAAAACGCATTTGATTAGATTGGATTTTTTAAAGAAAGAAATCGATCCAATTCAAACGGTAAGGTATTTTCATCTTTGGATTGAATGATTTTTTTGGGTTGAAAACCCATTCAATATAATCGGCGAACACCCCTATATGTTAGGGGCACTATTCCCGGACACGTGTCAACAAATTAGGGATATTGCCATTTTTCCACCAAATTTTCAGATGAAGCCGCGACTTCTCGGGGTTGCATGTCAGGGGTTACTATTGCTGTATTTGCGGTGAGCTCTAATGTTTCAGATGAAGCCTCAATGCGTGTTTGAGAAAGGGAAGAAATTTATAGGGAGAAGGTGGATGAATCTGAGAAATTCTTGATAAGTTTTGAGGCTTTTAATAAATACTAGTATTTGGTATGTATTAGTATATATAACATTCATTCTCTGATGAGGGATGTCTACTAAACATCACTTTCTTCTTTTGTGGCAGATCATTACTAAAATTTCATGCTTCATGTAATGGGATATGAGTTTACAGGTAATGGGAGTTTTATATAATCTATGGGTTCAAATATTTCTGACCTTTATATGTGTAATTTTGAAACAAATGTTGGTATTGTTATGCACACAAGGTGTTTCTGAAATGGTCAAAACAGATTTTTGTTTTTGGTGTTGGGGACTTCAATTTTTTTAATGCTTAGAATTTGTAGCATGGCAGGCAAGTGATAATCCATAGGCAAAGCTTCAAGTTACAAAAGGGTTGGTTGATTTATCTTTTAGAGTGTTATTTCTATTTGGTTTTTTGGTTGTCACGTTGAATTACTTCATTTTATGTAATGATAATGGTACAGCTAGGAAAGATTTAATTGTGCTTTGAAGAAACTAATTTTTTTGTCTTCCTTTTTTGTATAAGTTAGAATGTTTTATGCTTTTACTTTTGTTAGAATGCTTCATTCCTTGGTTTGCTTTACTGATATATCTTTTCATGCCTCTGGTGGGTTTTAGAACTTTTTTTCCGAATAGAAGTGAAGTCTATCACATTTGCGGAACATAGGGTGGGATGCGTGTGCCTTGTCTTCTAGCCCCTTGAAAGCGCCCTCTAATTTGTCTCTGTTAACACCATTTGGATGGAAGAGGCGGCAAAAGAACTTTTTCAGCATTTCCATGTTTTGCAAGTATGGTGCACCATAATGGTAAGGACGAATTGAGATATTGTTGGGTATGAAGGCTTTGGGTTCGGCCTGTAGTATTTTTGGTGGGATCCTATATATGCATACAGATTCACTTTCTACAGGGCTTCACTTTATAATAATTCTTTCCTCACAAGACCCCTCAAATTTCAGGCTCTTTCAGAAGTTCTGAAATGCCGATCTAAGGAGCTTATTGCACCCGATTGTTGGATGAGAGAGAGAGCAACAAGTTCTCCAGTCCTCCTGCACATACCACCAATCTCCTGTCTCACTCTCCACTGCACACACACAGCAGCACTCTCAAATTCCTCCTGCACAGCAACAGGTAAGCTCTCTGAAGCAAAAAAGGGACATTGTTCTGATGTAGTGCATTTTTCTTCCTTTTTCTCTTTTTTTATATCAAGTGATTAACTTGCTGTATTTAGTTAAATGATGAACTTGCTATATTTAATCAATTTTTCCCACCGTGTTTATTTTCCGTTTTCATATCAAGTGAACTTACTGTAAGCATAAAATTGATAGCTAGGCTTTGTGTCTCTCTTAATCGTTGCCACGAGGCTCTCTTGTGATATTGAGACGAGATATATTTTTTTCACAAATATTAATTGTTTTCAGCTAAAGAATTGGCATATATTTACAGTTTCCAAGTTCCATATAGCATACATTAATCATTTAAAGTTCTCTGTTTTATATATTTACATATCAGCATATAAGACAAGCATAAATGCTTCATTTAGTTCTTACTCACGCACTATACACTTTTTTATTTAGTTTTTATTTCTTGTACAAAAGAACTAATAATCTGTAATTGATAATGTCTAAAGTATTCATCCATGCTTAGAATGGTTGTGTTTTTCTTTTTCACATGTCAACTACAAAATGAGCTTACTACGCGGAGGTGAATGAGGAAAAGATGCCAATGTCTGTCTAGTCATATTGATTTGCTTGCAAAAATGTTTTTTAATGATCGTGTGCAGTTTTGGTTTTGGGTGATGCATAAACTTCCACTTTTGGCTTATCTCTCTGTTTTTTAAGTTTGGGCCACTGAAACCATACACAAATTTTACTTGATCATCTGATGCATCTAAGTGTCACATTCAGTTTTACAAACTGATATTAATGCAAACATGGATCTCTGTTTTACATTTCATTTTCCTCTATTCTTATATGTCACTAACTAGCAAGCAGAGAAATATTTTTTCAGCTTATACCTCTTTTTTGCAAACAAAGCATAATTGAGTTGAATTGAGTGTAGTGTAGTCTATATCATTTGCTTTTCTCGTTTGGAACTTGTAAATTGTAACTATAATGTGATAGCATTTTGGATTGGACCAAGGTCATTGTAACTAGAATGTGCTGATAGCATTTTGAACATTTTTTGAACCGTTGGTTCAACTAATTGAACCATGACCCGAAGGTCTCGCCGGTTTGATCTCCGGTTCGGTTCTTAAAACATTGCTCTCAACAAACATAATAGTACATAATGAATTCTCACAGTTATGAATTCGAACCACCTTTAGATAAAAAAACGGAGCTTTAGCTTAAAATCACAGTACACATATAAATCACGAAGACCACTGCAGTGGTATCCGCAATGAGATTCATTTTTTCCTATCTATGTTCGCAAAGCTAGCAAGACCAGTATCATGAAATGGCCAAGTTAATGCATGTTTGAAGATTGAACTGAAGCTTTTGCTATCCGGTTCCTTAAATGCGCCCACAAATCCAGAAACTGTCTGTATGGAGGTGAAGTAAAGGGCCAAGAGCGCACCCATAGTTGAGATGCCCACTGTCCAGCTGCTTAAATAGTAATGCACTATTGAAGCTCTTGCTCTTGCATACTTGCTACGGCAGTACTCATTTGCTTGGTTCACCACTTTGTGCAAATAGGATTCATTCATATCAGGAACTATTTCTCTCGTAATGTTGTTGATCAGTTCAGCCATCTTCTCATCACTGCCTAAAGAATGATGAAGCACGCCTTTATGATGAAGATGAGCCACATCATCTGCTGTGTTGATGAGTCGATTGAAGAAGAACACATAGGTTGTGACATCTGGGTTGCATCTCTTGTGGCACTTCTCAAAGGCCAACATGTTACGTAACATAGTCCCTCTATGATCATTGATGCGCAGAGTAGGGATAGAAAGTTCCCTCATAAATATTCCCCACTTTCTTCCAAAGCTTATATCCAGCAATTGCCGGTTATCAGCTGCTTTGATCTTCACACCAGCCTCCTTTAGCTCTGTTACAGAGCGAACCATGTGTTTCTGAGTTCCTCTTGGCTCTTCTCCCACCAGTTTGGGCCAAATGCTGGAACGATGAAGATCAAGTAAGTGTTCTCCCCCAACCTCATCCGCTTTCTCGCATGCTAGATTGTTGCGTAACCCAACGAAGAATGGAACAGCAAGAGCATTCAGACTTATGGCTGGTTGTCCAGGAGCAGGACTATTATCTGTCAAGTCAAACAATTTGCTCAAAACAAACAATGGAATCTGGTTTTCAAGCATCATCAACTCGCGGCGAATGATGGGTAGCATCCATCTAGTGAGATGAGGGCCTTGTTTGGATTTGTTCATTGATAAATCCCTCAAGAACTGAATGATGAAAGAGCCATCAACTAGCATCATGTGCAGAAATTCATCACTGCTGAGTTTGACTTTATCCTGGTAGCATGCGTGTGCCTTGTCTTCTAGCCCCTCCAAAGTCTTGAAAGCATCCTCTAATTTGTCTCTGTTGATACCATTTGGATGGAAGAGGCGGCGAAAAAACTTCTTTTTCAGCATTTCCATGTTTTGCAAGTGTGGTGCTCCATAATGGTAAGGACCAATTGAGATGTTGTTGGGTATGAAGGCTTTGGGTTCTGCCTGTAGTATGTTTGGTGGGATCCTGTATATGCACACAGATTCACTTTCTACGGGGCTTCCACTTTCTAATAATTCTTTCCTCACAAGGCCCCTCCAATTTGAGGTTCTTTCAGCAGTGACATGAATTTTTCTTCTGCTTAAGTTCTGAAATGCGAATCTAAGGAGCTTATTGCACCCCATTGTTGGATGCAGAAAGAGAGAGAGAGAGAGAGAGAGAGCAACAAGTTATGCTGTTTTCTACACATACCACCAATCGTTTTTAACTTATTGTTAAGTCAATATTTTATATTCAAGTCAACTATTTGTGAAACAAAGCAAGGTAGTTGCTGCTTGCCAAGTTGATCGAGAGATTTCGAATGGTCATTGTTTTATGGTAATCAAGTATGAATGTATGATATCTTTATTTTAATTCAACTCTCTCTACTCCCTTTCCCATGTTTACCAGATCGAGACATCGCACCCGTCAATTCTCAATCTGCAATTTGAAAAACTTCTGCTTCTCATGTTTTTGTTTTAATTGTTTCTAATACCTAACCTAGATTTAGCTTCATCTAAATCCAGTTAGCCCTGGCTGAGCTTCACATAAGATTATTCTGCTTGAACTACAACTCTTTCTTCTATTAATAAAATGTGTAAGTGATTAACTTTGACTTCTTCCATGCTTATAGTCACCACTGCTTTATGCATAGTCTTTTGGTGTGTGCATGAAGCAATTGAAGTTGGCTGCTAAGAAATTAGATGACATGGTAGTTTAAAAAAGGAAAAGAAAATGCTTTGATTAACATATCAAAAAGGTACTGGTTAATGAATAAAAAAAAAGTTTTAATTGGGAAATTAAATATCCTATTTCTCAATTAATATATTAAGAATGAGGGGCTTGTTAACTAGCGTCCAAAAAAATATAATTTTTATTAGAAGCACAACTTTTGAATTTTCAATATATCAAATATATCATTTTGCAAAACAAATTTTCTATTTTTGATTTCTTAACCCTTAATCTAATCACACTTGTTAGTAAGAATATAGATGATCATCTTTCTCTATTAACCAAAACCAAAATCACTATGACGGTTGTCTCAACTAGTATGACCGATGCCAATGCAAATTCTATTAATGGTATGGTCCATACTTCAGCGCATTTTTCAATAATAGGGTTAAATATGTTTTTGATTCCTATAAAATAGCGAAAATTCATTTTTAGTTCCTCATTTTTAAAAAGTCATTTTTTGGTCCTTCAATTTTTAAGATAGCTAACTTTTGGTCCCTTACGTTATCTCAATTTTCAAAATAGGGACCGAATGTGAACTATTTTGAAAATTGAGGGACGAAAAAATGACATTTTGAAAATTAGGGACTAAAAATTTACATTTTGAAAATGAGGAACTAAAAACAAATTTACATTATTTTACAGGTAAAAAAAAAACATATTTAAATAGGTGAGAACTATTTAATAGGTGAGCAAAATTTAGTTATAACATTATCTTTTACAAGTTTATCTGTAAATTTTTCATCCTTAATAAAATATATTTATAATTATATTTTTTATATTACTTTAATTATTAAATGAATAATTGACAATGATAATTTAAAAAAAAATATAAGACACTGAGGTGGGAAATCATTTTTTATAATAGTATGGATGAATAATAGTAATTCACTCTATTGTGTTAAGTTTTATTATTTGGGTTTATGACACATTGAATTAAAAGAAATCTACTATTATAATTAGGATATGATTTTTATATTAAAAAATAATTATTATAATCCTTAATTATAAATTGAGGTAGGTAGAAGTGATATACAATAGATAATTAATTTAAATAAATTATTTAATAAAGGGTATTTCTGAAGAAAAAAATTTATTGCATTATATGATTATTTAATAAGTTTATGATACAATTATTTAATTTAAAACTCAAATTATAAAATAATTGCATTATATGATTATTTGTTATTAGGATAGAACAATTATGAGTTGTATATCCTTTTGATTAAATTTCACAAAAAAGTATTGAAGAATAATATTATAAGGGTTAAATATGTTTTTGGTCCTTGTAAATAGCGAAAATTCGTTTTTAATCCCTCATTTTCAAAACGTCCTCTTTTGATCCCTTAATTTTCAAAATAGCTCACATTTGGTCCATATTTTGAAAATTGAGCTAATGTTAAGTATCAAAAGTGAGCTATTTTGAAATTGAGGGACCAAAAAAGAATTTTTAGAAAATGAGGTACTAAAAACCAATTTTTACTATTTTATAAAGACCAAAAATATATTTAACCTTTAATAATATATAACTTCATTACTCATACATAAATTTTCAATTTTTCATCGGCTATAAGTTCTTGACTAGGCATGTAGCATATATATTCATACCGAATGGGGTAACCTCCCTTACCCCTAAGTTTTTGCCGAAGAAAAAAAAAATCAAATCCTAGAGATAGTTAGGACTTATTTTGTTTCCAATTTCCTATTTTCATTTTCTATTTTCATTAATAGTAAACCTGTTCAAATATTTGAAAACAACCAACATGTGGTTGGTCCGAGTGGTAAAGGACTCGGACTCCTTAAGCAAGTGGTCAGGGGTTCGAATCCTGACTCTTGTATATGAAAAAACTGGTTGGGAGGAGAGAACTCACCTTATATGTCCAACAGGTTTCCCAAAAAAATTATCACTGCTAACGATGGTAGATACTCCGTATCTATAAAATGGTTATTATAAAAATATATATTTGAAAATATGAAACAAAATGAAAATAAGTTAACATTTTTGTAATTATTAATGAAAACAGAAAATAAAAACATGAAACTGGAAACAAAACAAGCAAGCCCTTAATTTCTTTTTAACTTTTTTAAAGTATGTATATTTTGTTTGTAACGGTTAAGCCTGACGAGGGCGGGGAGTGATCACTGGTACATGAGGCACGGATAAAAAGCGGCTCCTGACAGGCTTCTAGACAAAGAAATTCATGAATGAACCGAATTCACATCGGAATGAGAGGGATCCTGAAGCTGTGCAGGTATGGGATTATACAGTTGAAGGAAGGCTTATAAGAATTGATTGATACTACCTATACCAACAAGATGCATCTTCTTTTCGGGAGCCCGGAACATAAGAACTCTATAGTTAAGCGTGCTTGACTTGGAATAATTGTGGGATGGGTGACCTTCTGGGAAGTTTCCTAGAAAGCGTGTGAGTGAGGACAAAGCACGCTGAAAAGACCCGTGTTGGTTTGTGGGGACAGTCGGCAATCCTGAAAGCAGTCCGGGATGTTACAAATGGTATCAAAGCGGACATCTCCCAGTACGATGTGGTTCGAGGACGAACCAAGCGGAAGCTGATGGGCATGTAATGCCTGAGGCTGACTGCGATGGGAAGTGATCGCCAGTACATGAGGCACAGATAAGGAGTGGATCCTGGCAGGCTTCTAGACAAAAGGATACATGAATAACCCGAATTCACATCAGAATGAGAGGGATCCTAAGGCTGTGCAGGTATAAGACTGTACAGTTGAAGGAAAGCTTATAATAATTGATTGGTACTACCTATACCAACAAGATGCATCTTCTTTTCGGGAGCCCAGAATATAAGAATTCCATAGTTAAGCGTGCTTGACTTGGAGTAATTGTGGGATGAGTGACCTTCTGGGAAGTTTCCCAGAAAGCATGTGAGTGAGGATAAAGCACACTGAAAGGACCCGTGTTGGTTTGTGGGGACAATCGACAATCCTGAAAACAGTCCGGATTGTTACATTGTTATCCTCATAACAACAATTACACACTAACCATATATAAAAGGGTTTGGCTTCAAGAAATAGAAAAAGATAAGTTTTTATTTTAAAAATCAAATACATCATTCTTTAATATATTAATACACAATTTTAACACAATTTCTCAATAAAAACTTAGTGATTTTTATTCTTTAAATATTGCGCTTGGGCCAATGAATAACAAAACTATATAAAAATATGAGGCGTACAGGAGTGAACTTTTATTTTTTGTTTTTAATTTATATTAAATAGAGCAGCTGAATCTTTGATAGCTAAGTAAAACCAAACAATTTCGTACAGCTATTATCTCCACCTCTTTTGGTACCGATGACAATTGATATTTTATTCAGTGGATATCCACAAAAATTATCTATAATGGGTAGGGTAATTATCCACATATCCACACAATGAATACGAGCGCGAGGACGGATAATTACCCGCAAGATTTAATGGATATGGATGTGGGTACGGGTACCTTAATACCCACCCCGCTCCATACCCGCATATCTATATATTAATAGTTTTTAATTATTTTATATATATATATATATATATATATATATATATATAAAAACTTGGGTTACCTCTTTGGTGATCCTGAAACTAATTCCTCAGTGTGAAAGATGTTTTTCATTCGAATCTACCATATGTAAAATAGATACTATTGCTTTGCTATTAGACCAATGAACTTGTTTCTTGTATAATTGGACCAATTGTTTAGACAATGTTGGAGTGGCTGATGGCCGAAAACTATATAATTCATAGGTCTGTTGTGCTATGAAATTATGTGGGTTTCAACTACAGAAATTTACTGGGTGGACAATATATATATATATATATATATATATATATATATATATATATATATATATATATATATATATATATATATATAATTAAAACAATTGATTGAATTGAAATGAAAGTTAGCTTATTACTTTCCTATTATTCCTAAGTTCCTGACGCCGTTCAGTTATTCATCACTTGAGTTTCTATCCTTCCTAAGTTTCTATTCTTCTTAGTCCTATAGTTCATAGGTTTGTTGTGCTATGAAATTATGTGGGTTTCAACTACAGAAATTTACTGGGTGGACAATATATATATATATATATATATATATATATATATATATATATATATATATAATATACAATTGATTGAATTGAAATGAAAGTTAGCTTATTACTTTCCTATTATTCCTAAGTTCCTGACGCCATTCAGTTGTTCATCACTTGAGTTTCTATCCTTCGTAAGTTTCTATTCTTCCTAGTCCTATAGTTCCTAGGACTTTAATAATATTCTTTTTTGTTATATATTATCATGATATTTGTTTGATAACATACTAGAATACTATGCCTTGTTATATACTATCATGATATTTTAGATTTTTATAATATTTTTATTTATTTATTGATTTTTTAGTTAATTAAATTACGAGTAATGAGTGCGGGTATGAATACTTAGGTATCCAACGGGTAAGGGTACAGATACTTCAGTTGCTACCCACGCAAATATGAATCTGGATACAGATATTTTTTTAAAACACGAATATAAAAACAGATACTATAATATCCTACCCATATCTTACTCATTACCATCCCTACTCTTTGGGCTTCACCCGTCATTTTTTTATTAATGTGCTTTCAATACGTATGACGAAAAGAAGCTCGCATAAGCAAATGCAGTCATGCTTTGCGTCAGCCGTCAATAATAGTTTCCCTCAAAATTAATTATGTGTAAAACTCTTCGGTTAAATTTTTTTTTTATGAATCATCATAATTAAATCTTTGACATCACACTCGCATCCTGATTAAAGTATCATCATTAGGATTTGAATTTGCATCTTTTTTTTTATGGGATCGAAATATTTATCACTTGATTAACTCTTAATTGATGATAAAACCTTTTCTATTGATGAATATTTAAGAAATTAAGAAAGATTCTGTCAAAAAAAGAAAAGAAATTCAGAATGATAAATTTGTCTTAAAAGAGAGATGTTATATTCTCTTATAAATCTTCCTTCAAATACCCACTTAAAATTGACACAGGCCACATGTTAGATTTATAAAACATTAATTAATTTCAAATTTTTAAACATTTTTCTTTTTTGCAAGTGAGTAGAAGAATCTGTAAAAGGATATAATATTTTTTTATTTATAGATTTAAAATTGTAATCCAGCAAGTATATGGATATTTTTTTTGTACATATTCTCTACCCATGTGATATTGACTTCAAAGATATCGCCGTTATGCTCATTTCATATAAAATTATTTCTGACTAAGACCAAGATGGTGTAAGTTTGTGAGTTTGTAAGTTGTAACTATGAATTCATCAATGTCTTTTATAATAAAATGTTGTTGTCACTGTGCCATTAGAAACAAATTTTCCCGCATATTTAGTCAATTTGTCTGCTGTTATAATTTATTACTTAATTTTCCACGCACAACAATATTCGAAATTTATTAGGTTTATATTATAATTAATTTATGAGTTTAATGTTGTTAAAATATCACTATATAGTAATTAATCACAAATCATCATATAATTATGATATGAGTCAAAAATATTATTTTAATTATGTGATAATTTATAATTGATTGATAATGTATACCATGTGAAGAATGCAGGTATCTGAATGGTCCCCTCAAAAATCGATTTATGAGGGGATGATCTACCCAGCTGTATAAGCAACAGCTAGATGTGACAAATCCATGGATGTGAGGGATAGAGGTCATAGGAATAAGCCAAAGAAAGAGCATACTCATGAGGTAGCATTATGTATTTGATAAAAGATGTTGAATGAATTACAAATTATTTATAGAGCTTGATTATTATTTATAGAGCTTGATTGGGCTTACCATATGTAACTAACTTTCTAACAAACTAACTAACCATATATTCTATTAACCTCCCGCAAGCTGACAATGGTAACCATAGTCAACTTAAAGTGAAAAGAAGAGAGTAAAATGTTGCCTATATTTATTTATTATAACAGACCTACTACAACTAGATGCATCAGTAAAAAAACAAAGCCCAATATTACAAGTTCAAACAAAGATAAATGAAAACGGGCCCAGGCCCAAGAGAAAGGAAGGAAGCCAGAGCACTGTTGCTTGGTGGTGCTCAGAAAACAAAGACGCTAACCAAACTTCTGGAGCCTTCGATGCAATCTCCCCCTCACCAGGGTCATGAGGCCGAGGTCCATGGCGAAGGAGCTCATCGGAACCATCAGGGAGATCCTCAGCACTCGCGTCGCCGGCTATTGCATCGTCGACGGTTGCGTTCTCTGTTCCCCGGAGAGTCGAAGCCAGAATCGATATCCCGTTTTCTGATGCGTCAAGCCGCGAGGTGCTTTCGGCGAGGGCGCGAACGATGGCCGAGTCGAAATCGATGAACTCCAACGACTTGGAGATCTTCCTCGCACTGACACCCTTGGCTACGGCGGCAAGGGACTTGTGGTGGCCGAAAAGAAACTTCTTGAAGCAAAGATCAACCAAATCTTGAACGACTCTATCCACCATGAACGAATCCTCCCCGCCATGTTCAGCGGCCCCAAAGTCACTGCCACCGAAGGATTCGAAGCCCCAACCTTCTTCTGTGTCCCAAGGAACCCAAGGGAGACAAGATGACGGTCCTGGTGACGACGGTGGAGAAGGAACCTGCAGAAAAGAGGAGGTCCACGATGGGTCGCCGGAATCTGAACCGTAAGCTTCTTTGATTGACGGTTGGTCTCCCCCGGTTACGTCGCTGTAGAGAAGCTTCCTCAAGCTATGGGCATAATCGATGGTCGCGTGAGCACCATCTTCGGCAGCTAGGGCTCAGATTAGCTTAAACCCTTTCGAAATCAAGATCCGAAGTTCCTTTGATTCTTTGTGAAATTTAGGGGAAGCGGAGGATATGATGCAATCTTGTGCGATGAAGATAGGATCTGTGGTGTAGGTTCTTAAATCGGAGAACATAGGAGCAAAAGACATTTCTGGTGGTGATTTGTGCTGCAACGGAGACTCTGGGGGTGATTCTTGTTGTTGCGGCGTATCCATGGCAGGCTGGTAGCCATCGTTGTGGCTTGCACAGGAACTGATGGAGGTGCTTCTTCCATGGCAGCTGATTCAAGAACAAAATGTTGATTGGTGGAGGAACGACTATTGCCTTCTCCTCCTCCTTCACTTTGTTGCGGATGAAATCTTCATCATTGTCTGAAACATCTTCATCTGAAGCATTAGCGGAAGCCTCATCCTCATCCTCACAGTATCGCTCTGATACCATGTGACAAATCCATGGATGTGAGGGATAGAGGTCATAGGCATAAGCTAAAGAAAGAGCATACTCGTGAGGTTATTTGATAAAAGATGTTGAATTAATTACAAATGCTCTTATTTATAGAGCTTGATTGGGCTTACCATATGTAACTAACTTCCTCACAAACTAACTAACCATATATTCTATTAATAATGTAAAATCTTTTTACACTTAAGATCTGTACCAATTAAATACTTAAATTTTTTCACACTCTAAAATACATCTTTATTGTAGTAAATGTTACAGATAGTTAAAATTTGGTAGCGCTTGGAAAAGCTTATTCAAGTTTAAATTTCGCCTTATTTTATGACATAAACACTCAACACATACGTTTGGGATAGTTTATAAAAACAGCTAGCTTATTTTTTAAAATAAGCTGTTTTTAACTTATTTTCATAAGTTTTTTGGAGAAGTAGACAAGTTTATGGAAATAAGCAAAGATAATAACTTATGCGGGGAGTTATGCGTGAGTTCTTGTAATCATATAGCAAAGTCCTTTCTTTCTTTTAAGTGCTTACGACATAAGCTCACATGTGATAAACGCTTATTGAATAAGCATTCCGGACGCGTTTAGAAGAGCTTATAAAGAGTTTATGAGAATAACTTGTAAAAAATAAACTTATACAATAGCTTATGAAAATAGTTTATGATATTTCTATAAGCTCGTTTTAGCTTATTTCAATAAGCTTATTAGAGAAACTTATAAAAATAAGTTATTTTTAACTTATTTGAAGAAAAAAATTATTAAATAAACGTTTAATTAATTTATTTATTAAAACACGTCCTTAATAGCAGGGAGGGACACACACAGGGAGGGACGAGCAACCCTGCCTATTCAGATATTTTAAAAACAAGGTAGATATGATGCATAACAAGGTATATACTATCCCAATTGCCAAACCAAATAATAGGTGCTGGTGTGCTGGGTATCCCATGTTATGGATTTAGTAGCCTTATGAACCTATGCGGAGCACACAGTGACACAGGTAGTTTTTTTATTATATTATTATCTAATATATATTATGTTATATTATTATATTATATAATTATAAGATATAATGTATAACTTAATATTGTATATATAATTTTATTAGTAGATTATATATTATATCTTTATATAAAAAAGTAAGGTAGTTTAAGGTTAATTAGGGGTAATTTTGTAGATTATTTTAGGGATAATTATTAATCTTTTTTTAAAATCTTAAAATAGACAAATAAAACCAATATAAAAGTAAGATATTTTTTTTTTAGGAATTCATGCAAGTTTTTTCAATTAAATTTATTCATGTTTTAAGTTAAATTTTGAAAATGTTTTTTTATATCATAGGAATGATTAATTTTCTTAACACTTTGTATTATAACAAAATATTGAATTGTCAGTAGTTTTTTATTTTGTTATTATTTTAAATTTACAAACAAAATTTATCTTTCCAAATAATGCATAAGTATATTATTTAAACGTTATTTATCTTTGCATCGCACGGGTCCATCGTCTAGTTATTATTAAAAAGTGTATCAAAACATATATGAAAACATGAATATCAACATAGGTATAGTCTAAATTAATATCAGTATACAAAATAACCAAAACATGAACCAATATGAGAACAAACAGGATGTCACATTTTTTCGGCCCCCCGTTTGATGAATTCCTGGATCCGTCTCTGCCTAATAGAGTTAGTCAAAATTAGTTACATTGATTAGTTCTTTTACTTCGCTATATTAGCCTATATTATCTTGTATTTTTCACTTTTAATTAATCATTGTATCATTTTCATTCATTTCAATCAAATACACTTTACATAGATTTTTTCTCTTCTTTCATCAATGCCATTTTTTTTCTAATAGTGAATTTATTGCGCTTCCCTCTTACTCCCAAGATCACCAAAGTGTGAGGCTATATACGGGAAGATAAAGTGAGATGGTTAAAAAGACTTAACCCATTGCTTGAGAGTTTAGTAAGTAATGAAGTGAGATGGTTTAGGATGTAAGCCAAACCACTCCTCCTACCCAAACCCCCAATTGTTATACCCTCTAAATTGGGGGTTGGGATTCTCTTGTTAAATTTCCAAAACAATGGAATAGTATATTTTTACCACTTCACTTTATTCCCTTCAAAACTTCCAAAGATAACCTAATTAATAACTATACAATGGGACTAACAAGATCATGAACATAACTGCAATCAGACTAACAAAAGATACTTTAAAAATTAAAAACAAACCACCCACGACTCTCAAGATCTACGAGATCTGAACAGATATAAAAAAATATACAAAAAAAGATCGTGGGGGTGCCACCAAATAAGAGCAAAAGGAAATATGAATATCTTGACGAATTTGAAAAATTAAGATGATATACATTCTCTCTTAACAAACACTATAGTGCATAATTTGAGGCAGGGCTTAACAATACATAAATCACAGATATTAGAACCACCATTACAGAAAACAAAAACCGGAGTTTTAGCTTAAAATCACAATACACAATTGAATCACGAAGACCATTGCAGTGGTATCCGCAATTAGGTAGCCTTAGATATTAGACATATTTTAATAATTCCGTGAGAATAAAAGTTTCTCGTACTTGATACAAAATATAAAAAATCATTCTCAATCATAAAAAATGTCTCGAGAATAAAATTGATGAATGAAAGTTGAAAATCTCATTCTTATATATATTTTCGGGAACATAATATATATGGAAATAAAACATTTCACGAACCACACGACATCTTAGAATCATGCTTTCCTATGTGTGTGTTTGCAGAGGTAGCAGGACCAATATCATGAAATGGCCAAGTTAATGCATGTTTGAAGATTGAACCGAAGCTTTTGCTATCCGGTTCCTTAAATGCACCCACAAACCCAGAAACTGTCTGTATGGAAGTGAAGTAAAGAGCCAAGATCGCACCAATAATTGAGATTCCCACAGTCCAGCTTGTTAAATAGTAACGCACTATCGAAGCTCTTGTTCTTGCATACTTGCTACGGTAATACTCATTTGCATGGTTCACCACTTTGTACAAATAAGATTCATTCATATCAGGAACTATTTCTCTTGTAATGTTTTTGATCAGTTCAGCCATCTTCTCATCACTTCCTAAAGAATGATGAAGCACACCTTTATTTATGATGAAGATGAGCCACATCACCTGCTATGTTGATGAGCCTACTGAAGAAGAACATGTAGGTTGTCACATCAGGGTTGCATCTTTTGTGGCATTTCTCAAAGGCCATTATGTTACGAAACACAGTACCTCTATGATCATTGATGTGCAGAGAAGGGATAGTAAGTTCCCTCATAAATATTCCACTCTTTCTTTCAAAGGTTATATCAAGATGATGGTGTTTCTCAGCTGCTTTGATCTTCACACCAGCTTCGTTTAGTTCTGTAACAGATTGAGTCATGTGTTTTTGAAGTCCTCTTGATTCGTTTCCATGAATTTTGGGTCGAAGCTGGCTTGATCGAAAAAGATCAACTAAGTGTTCTCCTATGAACTCATCAGCTTTATGGAATAATATTAATGGATGTGAAGTGTCACGTGACCTGAGCAAGAATGGAAGGGCAAGAGCATTGAGAGCAGGACTATTATCAGTTAAATCAAACAATTTGCTCAAAACAAACATTGGAATCAGATTTTCAAGCATCATCAACTCACGGCGAATGATGGGTAGCATCCATCGACTTAGATAAGGGTCTTGTTTGAATTGTTTCATTGATGCTTCCATCAAAGGCTGAATGATGAAAGAGCAATCAAGTAACAACATATGAAGAAATTCATCACTGCTGAGTTTGACTTTATCTTGGTAGCATGCACGTGCCTTGTGTTCGAGCCCCTCCAAAGCCTTGAAAGCATCCTCTAATTTGTCTCTGTTGATACCATTTGGATGGAAGAGGCGGAGAAATAACTTCTTTTTCAGCATTTCTATGTTTTGCAAGTGTGGTGCTCCATAATGGTAAGGACCAATTGAGATGTTATTGGGTATGAAGGCTTTGGGTTCTGCCTGTAGTATGTTTGGTGGGATCCTGTATATGCACACACAGACTCACTTTCTAATAACTCTTTCCTCACGTGACCCCTCCAATTTGAGGTTCTTTCAGCAGTGACACGAATTTTTCTTCTGCTGAAGTTCTGAAATGCGAATCTAAGGAGCTTATTGCACCCCATTGTTGGATGCAGAAAGAGAGAGAGAGCAAGATATAAGTTCTGTTGCTCTCTACACATATATACCTCCAATCGTTTTTAACTTACTGCAAGTCATTATTGTATATTCAAGTCAACTATATGTGAAACAAAGCATGGTAGTTGCCACTTGCCAAGTTGTTCGAGGGATTTCATATGGTCATTATTTTCTGCTAATCAAGTGTGATATTTTTATTTTTATTCAACTTGCTCTAGCTACCTCGTTTACCAGATTTCGGATGGTCCTTATTTTTTGTGTTGTTCGCTCTGGAATGTGAGAGGAATTGTGTTAAAGGTTGTAAATCATGTTGCTGGTATTTTTTTCATAAAGCAATCACCAATTTTGTATAATAAGCTTCTTTGAAGATATTGAATGCTAGAGTTTTATATTAATTTTGCACTATGCCAAAGAGGTTGTAGCAGTATAAAAAGAGTTTAAGATTATTTTTTAATTTAGCTGTCAATCATTAGATGATTAAGTTTATTTCATTTTGCAACCAGAAGGAGACCAATGCATCAATAAGTTTGTTGTTATGTAGCATTCGTAAGATAATACGAGGGTCTATGCTCAGCTTAGTTAACGGTGGGTAGAGTGCTATAATATCCGTCCCATACCCGTATTTAAAAAAAAATATCAGTACCTACATCCATACTTGCATGGATAAGAATTTTAATGTTCGTGTCAGAAGATTTTCGTTCCCTAAATATCCATACCCGCATTTTAATTAAGAAAAAAATAATAAATAATCAAAAGATCATTACATCTTAATTAAACAATATGTTATATATAAACATAAATTCTCCAATAATAATAAAAAGATTGCAAATTAAATTATTTTTATAACATATAAAGGCCTATAACCCAGTAAACCAGCAAAATTAACATATAAAGCCATCCCAAATTGTATATTGTTTACATCTTCTCAATCACATTGAAAACGTCCATGGCCATTTAATTTTAACCCACCTATCAAAAGAATTCTCAGACGCTGTTGACTTCAATATCAAAACACCCCTGCATCTCTAAAAAAAAACTCACAAAACCAACCTCCAAACCTTCCATTGTATTTGGATAAGGGTCCTCTACACGTAAACTACAAAGGATCTCAGCCCTTAAAACAACTTATTTTAACGATAAAAAATTGAAACAAAATTTGGTTAAAAAATTCCCGACTATCAGATGAGGAACTGCACCTTGTTCAGTTCATTTCTCAACTACAGATGATCCACTCCCATTATATTTTACAATAACATACACAACCCAGTCCCAATTTTTATCATTGGTGAAGGATCATCATGGCAGCAAACCAATAGACACTAGAGAAAGCGTTTGTGATCAACACAGCAAAAAGAATCAAAGAAAGAAAATTCTATCTAATAGAAAATAAAAACTGGTTGTCACCATTTATATATATATATATATATATATATATATATATATATATTTAATACACTTTTGGTCCCTCAGGTATCACGATTGTGCAATTTTGGTCCCCCGGGTTTTAATTGCATCAATTGGGTCCTCTAAATATCATGATTGTGCAATTTTGGTCCCCTAAGTTTCAATTGCGTCAATTGGGTCCCCCACGTATCATGATTGTGCAATTTTGATCCCCAAGTATCACGATTGTGCAATTTTGGTCCTCCAAGTATCATGATTGTGCAACTTTTAACATCAATAGCCTACGAAGCACATGTGCGACTGATTTGACACTTAATGAGACTAGTTTGGCAGCTTACGTGTCATTCTTATGTGACATTTAATGACGTGCATTTGACCATTAAATTGTGTGATATGGCAATGTTGAATTATAAGAATGTCCTGTAAACTGTCAAGTTGACTTCACTAAGTGTCAAATTAGTCCCACGTGTCCTATGTAGGCTACCGACATTAAAAATTGCACAATCGTGATAATTGGGAGACCAAAATTGCACAATCATGATACGTGGGGGACCCAATTGGCGCAATTGAAACTTGGGGAACCAAAATTGCACAATCGTGATACTTGGAGGACTCAATTGGCGCAATTAAAACCCAGGGGACCAAAATTGCACAATCGTGATACCTGGAGGACCAAAAGTGCAATTAAGCCTATATAAATATATATATATTTGAGAGTGCGGGGTGGGATGAGTACTAGAATATCCGTACTTACACCCATAAAAAGGATATTTACCCTATTCGTCGTAGGTATTTTTTGCGGATACCCAGCGGATAGGGTCTGAATTGCCATCCATATTTCTAGATAGTTTCTAAGAGTATTGGTTTATTTACTGTATGATATATGTTTATGTTTTATTATTAGATATTAATTTCATAAATATTGAGAACTTATTTTTATTTTGTTAGAGGTTAAGTCCATTGAAAATATTGGATAAAAATCTGCTGTCCCAAAAAATGGTATCTCGGTGTCCCCCACCAATCAAATGTTGGAAATGAACACAAATATTAATGAGTTATGATTTTATTTTCTTAAGTGTCAAATTGTTATCGGTGGGGGATAGAGAATGAGACAGGAAATTGGGACAGAAGATCTCCATTCGAAAATATTAGAATTTCAAAAATTATCATCTCACTATATTTTTTATATCTGTTTAATTATGTATAAGTTCATCATTAATTAAATGTGTTAGAGCATTTCCAATGGTGCAACTCATTGTAGTTGCTTAACTTCTCTTTTTATGATTTCTATCATGCCACTTCACAACCTTTTAATTTATTCTACTTTAAACAACTCTCCATTCCAATGGTAAAATTCAAAAAAGTTTACCAAATGGGTCTCACTAGTTACCCATATTTTTATTCACAATTATTGTTATTTCAATTTCCGAAGTAAGGTAATCAATGTAATTCTCTATTTTTTTTCTCTATATATTTTATTGGAGGTTCTTACAACGCTTACAAACAAGCCATGTTTATCTAAATTCACTCCAATGATACAACCGTTCTTTGACACAACTGTATAAAGAATGGTTGCATAACTCTATGCAACTCTTAAACAATTCATATTGAAGATGCTCTTAGATAATCATTACCCAACTTTTTTCATTGTACTTGGCCATCAATTGGCATGGACTTTCATTCGAACAACTTGTATCACATCATCATTGTTTTCTTATTTACAGTTTCCTCTTCTCGTTGATACAATTTCTTGTACATATATATGGAGCAGGCATATTTACTCATTGTGGTAATTAGGCAATTGCACTTCATGCTAAGTGATTAGCATGAGTTTGAGTTTGCATTTTAGTTTTGAGCTCTTTGTTCTATGTCTGCTATCTCTCTGTCTGTCTCTGCTATCTTGTGTTTTTTAACCCGAAAGGTTCAAATGTTAATGATTTTGTAGCCAAGGGCACACAACTTTATGAAATACTTATTGAACTGTTTACTTCTCAACAAGTCTCTGTATCCATTTATATACTTCTCCCACTCTTACCCACCCATCGCTAAGTAAAACCTATATTCGGTGATGTTGTTGAAAAGCCCAAATAAAAACAACTCCAAAAAAACAAAACTATGTAGAGTAGAACGCCCCTGAACATTAGCTTTTTTTTTTTTTTTTTTTTTGGAGTAAACCAAGGGTATCGTCCGATTAATAGTAAAAAATTAATCCCTTTTGAGATGAAAAAATCACAAAAATGGATATAATCTCTCTCAACAAAGCTTTTTTCATATACACGATAGAAATCGAACCTCTAACAACATATTTAAGAAACATAATTATCTATCAACTGTATTGAATATTGTTGTTCCCGTGATCATTAGTTAGTGAAGGCGAGACACCAAAAAAGGTCCTCTGACTGTCCAGCAAAACTGAAGAAAATGATCTATGCCGTATTGCCATGGTGGCATATTGGCTATTAAGATTTTGTAAAGCCCAATCCCTCAAGCTCTCTGGACTCTGGTTGCAAATTGCAACAAATTCCAAACCTAGTTCACTGCAATAGAATTCTACAACATAAATATGTTTTTTTTAGCAGAAATTACAGTTTAAGCTTTTAGACTTTCATCACTTATTATGACGCAATTTTTCTAAACTTTAATTAAAAGTAAAAATGTTTTAAATTTGTTAACTTTAACATCCCTATGTCCAACAAAATAATAGTTACAATTAAAATCATGAATAAATTGTAAATTTTACTTTACCACCCTTTTTGTTTTGTCAATTTTGAAAAGATGATGTAGCAAATCCAATTTCTTCATCATTTACATACAATCACAATAGTCACCTATTAAATGTTAGAACACACAGACCCAGCACAGACGGGTATCAGAGAAAATTGATTACTGAATAATACTTCACTCTCTTTATTCCTTTTCACTCACCTCTATTTATACACTTATAGTTACAAATCACTTGTAACTAACTAACTAACTTTCCTAACTAACTAACCACTTATTTGAATTACAAGATAATACTTCCCCTTAATTCAAATATTCAAAAGATACAACACCTAAGTCATTTCTAAGCTTTTCAAATCGATCTAACTTCAGTGGTTTAGTCAGTATATCAGCAGCTTGTAACTCTGTAGGACAATAGACTAGCTCAAGTCTTCCTTTGCTTACATGATCTCTAAGGAAATGAAACCTGGTTTCTATGTGTTTGCTCCTGCCATGAGAAACCGGGTTCTTGGCTAGATTAATAGCTGATTTATTATCAACCATCAGCTTCATAGGCTTAGCTACTTCAACCTGAATCTCACTCAGCAGTGAATCAAGCCAAAGAGCCTGACAAGCTACATAAGAGCTTGCAATATACTCAGCTTCACACGATGACAAAGCAATAACTGGCTGCTTCTTTGAACACCAAGAGATTGGTGCATTCAAAAACTGAAAAATGTAGCCAGATGTACTCCTTCTATCAACTCTGTCTCCACACCAATCAGAGTCAGAAAAGCCTATGAGAACACTCCACTGCTGCTGAATTCTGTTAGGGAACAGAACACCAAACTCTAGTGTACCTTGCAAGTATCTCATAATTCTCTTAGCAGCAATCAAGTGTGGTTTCCTCGGATCATCCATAAACCTGCTAATCATGCCCACTCCATAGCATATATCAGGTCTACTGTTGCAGATATACCTCAGAGAACCAACTATCTGCTTAAACAAAGTGCCATCTACTGCCTCTTCTTCACTGCTCTTTTCTAACTTCACATCAACCTCCACAGGTGTTGCTGCAGAATTGCAACCATTCATGTTGAATATCTTCAAAACTTCACTCACATACTTATGAAATCGTACATAAACACCATGTTCAACTGAGCACTTACTGAATCCAAGTTGAAGTAAGAATGAATCAATTCTTTTGTTCCAAGCCCGAGGGGCTTGTTTTAGGCCATAAAGTGCCTTCTTCAATCTGTATATCATTTCTTCCTTCCCCTTAATCTCAAATCCTGGTGGTTGAGAAACATATACCTCTTCTTCAAGAAGTCCATTTAGGAATGCAGATTTGACATCAAGTTGAGATAGAGTCCAACCTCTTGCGCTTGCTAGAGCAACAACCAACCAAATTGTCTCTATCCTTGCCACAGGTGCAAATACTTCTGAGTAATCTACTCCCTTCCTTTGCAGAAAACCCTTTGCAACCAACCTTGCTTTGTGCTTAGCAATTGACCCATCAGGATGCAGCTTCAACTTGTAAACCCACTTAACAGCAATTTGGTGCTTGTTTCTAGGTAGACTGGACAATTCCCATGTCTGATTCCTCTCAATGGCTTTCAATTCTTCAATCATAGCATTTTTCCAGACCTGCTCCTTCATAGCTTCCTCAAGATTCAGTGATTCAGAATCAGCAAACATAGCAAAATGCACCAGATCACCATCATGAGCTATTGTACTATCAGAGAACAGCTCATAATCAGCTAATCTAGGTGGCATTTGTCTATGCCTGTGTGGCCTGACTTGAACTGTCTGAGTTCCTGTCTGAGTTCCCAGTATGCCATGTTCACCTTCTTGTTGAACTTGCTCCTCATCTAACAATGATGAGGTCACCTGTGTCAGACTGTTGCTGCTACTGCTACTGCACTTCTGATTCCAATCCCAAGATTCAGTTTCAGCCACTGTCACATCTCTACTACTCACAATTTTCTCTTTAATAGGATCATATAGCCTATATGCACCAGTCGGATGATACCCCACCAAAATCATGGACTCACTCTTGTCCTCCAATTTCCTTCTTTTCTGATCAGGGACATGTTTGAAGCATAGTGCTCCAAATGTCTTCAAATGGCTCACAAACGGTTTCCTCCCAGTCCATATCTCCTCTGGCACTGCTTCCTTTAATCTCTTTGTGGGGCATTTATTCAGTATATACACTGCTGTAGAAACAGCTTCACCCCAAAAGGGATGTGGTAAAGCTTTCTCTTTCAGCATACTTCTTGCCATATCAAGCACTGTTCTATTCCTTCTTTCTGCCAAACCATTGTGTTGAGGGGTATAAGGAGCTGTAATCTCATGTTGAATGCCATTCTCTACACAAAAATGCTCAAAATTACTTGAGGTATACTCCCCTCCTCCATCAGTTCTCAAAATCTTGATGGACTTCTCACTTTGTTTCTGAACTAGCTTCTTGAAGTTTTTAAAGATTTCAAGTGCTGCATTCTTTGTATTAATCAGGTATAACCACATCATTCTACTAAATTCATCAACAAATGAAATGAAATATCAATTACCTCCCAGTGAAGGTACCTCAAATGGTCCACAAATGTCAGAATGCACAACTGCTAACACGCTTGTTGCTCTCATTGGCAGATGTGACTTGAAAGAATTTCGGGGTTGCTTTCCTGCCATACACACTTCACATATCTTCTCTGGTACAACAATCATGGGAAGGCCAACAACCATTTGTTTGGAAGAAAGATCATTTAAGCTTCGAAAATTCAGATGTCCAAGCCTTGAGTGCCAAAGCCAACAGTCCTCAACTTGTGCAGCTGCTTTCAAACACTGAATCTCAGCAGCTTGCATATTGATCTGAAAGGTCCTATTTTTCGAGAGAGGAGCCTTTAAGATCAACTGTTGAGTGGAGTCAAACATCTCCATTTGATCATCCTTCATCACCACAGTAAAACCCTTCTCAATCAGTTGGCCAATACTCAAAAGATTGCTTCTCATACCTGGTACATACAGAACATCTGAAATCAAGATTGATTTCCCATTTTTCCTTTTGATCACGATGTTGCCAATACCTTCAGCATTCAAGGTTCTGTCATCTGCAAATCGAACCTTGCTCTTTCTTGTTGTGTCTAGATCAACCAACCATTCCTTGTGACTGGTCATATGGTTTGAGCAACCCGTATCAAGATACCAAAGCTCAGATTGAAAGGATTCCTCACTTGTGGTCACCATCAGTAGAACTGGATCAACAACAGAATCCTCTTCTTGAGCAGCACAGGCTTCCTCATTAGTTGCTTTCTTCGATTTGCCTTTGCCATGCCAACATTCATCTGCAAAATGACCAAACTTTTCACAATTGAAACACTGCACCTTTCGTTTATCAAAATTCTTGAATCCTCCTTTGGTTTTGGCAGATCCTCCTCCCCTTTTACTTGAGGATTTAGACCTGTCATCACCCTTCCAAGAACTCTTCACAAATTTCCCCTTTCCTCCTTTCCTCCATTTCTTCTTGTGATCAAACCCTCTCTTGTCGGTTTGAGCTTGCAGTGCTTGATCAGAGGTTTTCTCAATCGCCCCTCTCTCATTCATCCTCATCTCCCGAACCTCCAGAGTCCCTTGCAACTCCTCAAGACTCAGGGTTGCAATGTCTTTAGACTCCTCAATTGCACACACTATGTAATCAAATCGAGGATGCAAGGTGCGCAATATCTTCTCAATTATCTTTTGATCAGATAATCTTTCCCCGTACCCTGCCATCATATTGGTAATGTTTCTGATTCTTGCAATGAAATCAGCCACCTTCTCTTGATCCTCCATCTGCAATAGCTCATATTGCCTCTCCAAGACTTGAAGTCTTGCTTTCTTGATCTTTTCACCACCCGTGTAACATTTCTCCAAGATATCCCAGGCCTGCTTTGCTGTTGGAGCCCCAGAAATCTTTTCAAAATTAGCCAAATCGACACACTGATGCAGAGTAAAGATTGCCTTGCAATCTTTCTTCTTGTTCTCCTTGTACACAGCCCTCTGAGCATCGGTGGCACCCTCATTCACTTCTGGGTAGCCATTCTTGATGATTTCCAGCACATCCTATAATCCAAATTTCCAGCACATCCTATAATCCAAATAATGCTCGCATCTGCACATTCCACCGATCCCAATTTTTGCCATCAAGCATTGACATTTGCGCAGGAAAATTGCCATTGGAGCCCATATCCTCACTTCATTTGTGTTTTACCTCACTTCACTCGTGTTTAGGTCCAAGAAAGAATAAGCTCTGATACCAATTGTTAGAACACACACACACCCAGCACAGACGTGTATCAGAGAAAATTAATTACTGAATAATACTTCACTCTCTTTATTCCTTTTCACTCACCTCTATTTATACATTCATAGTTACAAATCACTTATAACTAACTAACTAACTAACTTTCCTAACTAACTAACCACTTATTTGAATTACAAGATAATATTAAACAGCATGGGTCACAAGTGTTAACCATGCAGCAACAAAAGTGCTTTTCTTTTGGGTGCTCTGCAACACAAGTGTTATCATGCAGCAATTGTGAAAAAATGAAGAAACTGTAAAAGAACTCTATTAACACTAACTCACAAATAATACGTAATATTGTGAGAATGTAAAAATATATATGAACATAGAAAATCAATACAATAAATGTCATGTATGTTTTTTCAACTTAGTTATAATTGGTGGTTATTTGAGTTTTTTATATTAAGTTTGGGAACTTTAAAATTAACATTTTCAATTTAAATAAAAAAAATTGGAAAAGTTTAGAGTCTCTTTGGCAAGGCACTCCTACGAACTTATAGCGGATGAGAAAGTAGTCCCGTTTGATAAACGCCTCTGTCACGAGTTTATAATATTTTTTCACGAGCTTATAGCGTTTTTTCCGGAAGCTATTTGAAGTAGCGTTTGAGCTTATAGCTTATAGCGTTTCATTTTTCTTTCCACTTTTATCCTTATTATCTTCATTTAATTCTACCTTTATTCTCTTCTCTCTCTTTTATGTAAAATCATTAATGAAGATGTCCTTTTATGTGATTTTATATTTTTCAGCTAGTTCAACCGCTAGTTTTATCAAACAATTCCACAGAAAATAAGCTAGCTTATCCACTATCAGCTATCTCATCCTATATCCGCTATAAACTATCCGCTATCAGTTAGCTTATCCACTAACAGCTAATTTTATCAAACATGATCTTATTAACACAAAAAAAATAGAAGAATTACGGGATAAGTGATGTAACCTTTCTTTACTGTGATGTGTTTATTTACAAATCATCATTATTCTCTAGGATAAAAGCTTTTCTTTGAATACATAAGGATACAAGCATTTAACTATCTTACTTCTTACAAATTATCTTAACCTCATTGCTAATTCATTTCTAATGATTTTTAATCGGAAAAAAAAAATATAGAACAACAAATTTGATTGCAATTCATGTCAGATTGTCAGTAATCATTCCTAGCATATTTCTTCCACCTCCTTGTTATACAACAATAAAATATATCACAATTTTCACTTTCATTGTCATCTTCAAAAAACATTCTTTCATCCATCAAAATCCATTGTTAAATTGACGCGAGAAACTCATGAAAAGGATTAATTAAGACAAATTAGAAGAACGAAAGAGAAAGAAAATGACAGAAGAACACATGATTAACATCCAATATTTGTTTCCATATACACACAACTACACAGTACATATGTCAAACTACTTGAAACTCTTTAAGTTGTATCCTCCTCCTCCTTCAGGATTATCATCACCCAACACAACAACAAAATTTAGTTTGCATTGTGCAACAGCAAGCTGAAGAACGCAGCGAACTCATACCCTCCCCGCGCACGTTATCAAAGTGCGCCGCAGCTTCACCCAAAGCCCAAAACAAAAACCATGGAGGCGGAAGGATCCAACTACAAGGCCCGAAAGCCCAACAATAAGCCCACGCGGGCCAAGCTATCTTTCTCTTCCTATTCCGTCATCTTCTTCTTCTTCTTTGCAATTCTCGCCCCTTACGCTCTCTTCAAATTCTTCCTCCCCACCGATTACTCCAACATCAGCACCACTTTCTACTTCAACACCACTACCGCCGCCACCTCCTCCGTCATCCTCGCCGCCGACGATACATTCGCCGGTGAAACCACCTCCTGCGTGAAAGTCTTTCTCCACGACCTCCCCCGGCGCTTCACATATGGCGTCATCGCCGCCCGAGGCGGCCGCTCTTTCTCCGACGACGATGACGTGTCATCTTTCAACTACCCCGGGCACCAGCACATGGCGGAGTGGTACCTCTTCGTGGATCTCAACCTACCCGAATCCGAGAGGGTCGGGTCTTCTGTAACCCGGGTAATGGACCCGGACGAGGCGGACCTGTTCTACGTGCCGTTCTTCTCATCCCTGAGCCTAATGGTGAAGACGGTCCGACCGGAAGAAGGGTCCGACCCGGTTTACAGCGACGAGGAAAACCAGGAGGCGCTGGTGGAGTGGTTGGAAGGTCAGGAGCATTGGAGGAGGAACAATGGGAGAGATCACGTGATAATCGCTTCGGATCCGAATGCACTGTACCGGGTCAGGGATCGGGTTAGGAACAGCGTGCTGCTGGTTTCGGATTTCGGTAGGTTGAGGAGGGAGGAAGGGTCGGTGGTGAAGGACGTGGTGGTGCCGTACTCGCACCGGATCAGAACCTACGAAGGTGACGTTGGCGTCGAGAATCGTAACACGTTGTTGTTCTTCATGGGGAATCGGTATCGCAAAGATGTAATTTTTCCCTTCTTATGTATTATATTTAATCGCATTTGGTGTCCTTTGTTTATGTTTATCATCATCAATATTGCATGTTTAGATTAGAGCAACTCTTGGAGTTGCTTAACTAGTTCTTGTTCTAGTTGGCTGGATTGCATCATTTGAGTAAGATCATCCACATGCAAGCACAGTTGCTTGCTTCTATAAGTAAGTAGTTCTTATATAAGAACCTAATAAAAAATCATAGAAATTACAGGAAAATAAGCTGGAGAAGAAGTGAGTGAACTTGTGGAGGATCCAGATTCCTTGCTGTAATAGAAACACACATTTACACATAGTAAACAATTTCGGCCATTGATTTGAGATCGGATGGCTTACATTACATCTTCACTAAACCAACTTTACATAATATTTGTTATTATGCTGTAACTGTGTGAGGTAGTTACACTTGTGGAACCGATTTGCTGAGGTTTCTAAAGTTGCAGAATTGGAGTATATAGTTGTTTAAAATAGTATAAAGTAAAAAACGGTGATGTGACATGGTGGGAACCATAAAAAGAGGAGTTAAGCAATTCTAATGAGTTGTACTATGAAAGATGCTCTTATAGATTCGACACTCCAAACTCACCTTTGGGCTGTGCAAACTACAACGTACAGGTTATATGTTTGGCAAAAATATGAAACGTGATTTGGGTCTCGGGCCATGGCTTGAGGTTAAGTGGAAAAAATGTTACTTTTCAGGTGGGTTAAATCTTGGTTTAATTATTTAATAACAATATTACAACCATACTAATAGTCATCATCGTCCTGTCAAACATGCTTTCAAAATTTTCTACAGGTAGGTTTTGGTATGATGAGTTTGTTTTGTTTACATTGAACTTTATCCAAAAATTGAGAATATATATCTTTGGTTAGGGGTATGTTCATATGAAATATCAATTCTTAACTGTTGGCAAAACTGTCGGCTTTTATGAGTTCCCTTTATATTAGCAATATAGTCATTAAAATATATATTCTTTACTATACTAGTGCTAAAGAGTACCTTACCTCTGCAAGCTTGCAGAGGAGAGACTGTTTCCAAGATTTGAACCCATGATCTCCAAGTCACGAGGCACTGAGGCAGCAACCTTGCCATCACCCTCTGCATTTGAAGAATGAGGAAATAATTTTATTCCGTTTTTCCCATTATATTCACTTGAAAACTTTTGAGCATCGCACTATTGCAGTGTTGGGTTTTTTATTGTATGTGTGTGCATATGATATAAAACTACAAGAATATTGTTACTTTTTTCGGACATCTTCCTTCCTGTTATATTGATTTGTTTATGTCCTCAATTCCTCATCTCTTTTACAGGGAGGTAAAATTCGTGATATACTCTTTCAAATCCTCGAAAATGAAGAGGATGTCATAATAAAGCATGGAACACAATCCCCAGAGAGTAGACGAGCAGCTTCACAAGGAATGCATACATCGAAGTTCTGTTTACATCCTGCTGGAGATACTCCTTCAGCCTGCCGACTCTTTGATGCTATAGTTAGCTTGTGTGTTCCAGTGATTGTTAGTGATTATATTGAGTTACCTTTTGAAGATATTATAGACTATAGAAAGATTGCAATTTTTGTAGAATCTGCGCTTGCTGTAAAGCCAGGATATTTGGTGTCAAAGTTGAGAACCATTACCCTGGATAGGATCCTGGAATACCAGAAAGAACTAAAAGAGGTCAGTATTACTGGCATAATTTATTTATTCCTGCCATAAAATCTGCCTGTGTTATTTATTTATTTATTGCTCTGATATTTAAGATGGAATTTTCACATGGTTCAACTAAAGAAATGAGGGAATATATAAAAGTTGTTAGTTTGAGAAGTGATTGCTCATGTTGGAAAGTATGACATAGTCAATGGGTAGAATTAGAAATAAATTTATTGCGTCATAGGATTCTTTCTTCATATATTCAAACAATAATATATAATTGGGGAGACATGTTTACTTTATCATATTTAGTCTCCTATTTTAATTACTTTAGTTTTACGTTGGTAAGTGTATGCTAATTTCTCATTGATTTTTCTCTTGGCAATTTATGTGGTTAACTTGTGAAATTTGATTGGAGCCTGTTACCGTTGTGTAAAACAAGAATCCTTTTTGCCCCTTCCCTCCCTCCTTATTTGAGCTTCCGGTTCATAAGTAATTGCACAACTACTTGTTATAAACTCTGTGCTCATTATGGCATTATGATTGATATTTATGTGATTTGGTAAACAAAATCTTAGTAGTTGTTGGACATAAAGGCCTTTCCTGTGCCTTAGGCCTCCACGTATTTGCTTAAGCTTTTAGGAAAAATAATCTTGATATGATATCAAAGTCTCTAACCAAGTGGTCAAGAGTTTGATCTTTGTCATCTCCATTTTTCATAATTTAATTAAATTTCTCCACAAGGTAAAGTGGGCATCGTGTTATTCTTGCTTCTATCCTAAAAGTGTTCTTTCCTGGATGTGTTGTTTGAAATATAAAACCATTTCCTGGCCTGCACCTAGTAGCTAAAGTTTTGAGGATAAATGGAACTAGAACTAGTGCCCTAGATTATCACTGCTTCTGCCCTGTACTTGTATTGCATGCATTGATGCTTCCACCTAGCTGCTTAATTAACGGATCGTGCTAGGTACAAGTGCCTCCAATTTGTTTAGCTAAAAATAGACTTCTGTTTCATTTTATCTAATATTTCTTCTATATTTTTAACTTGTTATATTTTGTAGTTTATGATTTATACTTGGGAAAAAGAGAGAGAAAGGAAGGCAATCCAGTTTGCTTCTGCTTGACTATTCTTTTTTTTTCAACAGGCATTAACTTAATTATATATGGTTTCAGGTGAAGCGATATTTTCAATATGGTGTACCAAATGGAACAGTTAATGAAATCTGGCGCCAAGTTGTGAAAAAGTTACCCTTGATTAAACTGATGATCAACCGTGACAAAAGGCTTTTGAGAAAGGAACCTGACTGCTCTTGCATATGTGCAAACTAGACTACGATGGGATTTGACATCTAAAGCTTGTTGCTCTTTGGTACCCACATTTCACGGTGATGGAAAATTTAAATTATGCTGCCACTGTGGGGAAGAATAACTCGAGTCGGATACATCTTGAGGCTGTGTAGTAACCCTTGTTCCTTTCAGAGGGTTCTTACCTGCTATGGTGCAAGTATAGCTAACCCATTGTTTTAGAAACCATACGCCGGAGATAAATTTATATATTGAGATGAGGCTAAGACAAAATTTAATTTATACTGTTATTGAATTGTACAGGGTATAGAATAAAGTCATATAATTTTTTTTTTTAATTTAACACAGTCTCTCTTCTTTTGTATTTTAATAATTACTCCATAACCATAAGTATATGATTAGCAATATAGTCCCTGACCTAATTGCAACCATGGCCTCGTCGGTTCCCCATCCTATCTATTCTATTGTTGTGAGCCAACACCAGCAAATCGTCCTTCTTCCGTGTCATAACCCACAGTTGTGCACAACCGTGTCTCACCATATTAGAGCATTAGTTATTATTCAGTTATTCAGTTGGAAGTTAGTTACACGGTTACTCACTCAGTTAGTTAGTTGAGTTATCTTTGTAATTGCTGCATCTATATACCTTGATGTATAGTGTATTATTCACTATGGATCAATGAGAATTTATGAGCACAATGCTCTTCTCTGAACTCTCTCGGTTTAGTTCGTAGTTCTAACACACCAGTCGCCCATTCCTTTCCCAATCATCAAAATCTGGAGTGAAGGCATCCATTGAACCACCTCTGCACCTCACTGCAACCCGAAAACGGAAAAACACATCCCTCTACCCAAACAAGGCAGGTCCACCAGAGCCAGCAGCTTGAGTGAACTAGCGGCTTCCCACCACCACTGTTGTTAGCTGCTTCAAGCTCACCACCAAGCCAACTCATCACACCCGCCAATCACCACTGTAGAAAACTTGCCACTAACTCCACACTGAACCAACGAGGCGAAGAGCTGCTAGCAAAGGTACATTGAAACATCGTCGAAGGGTGAAGGTAGTAGAAGGGATCAACGATCGTGGTTGGTGACGGTGGTTTGGTAAGTGCATATCTGAGTATAGGTCAATAACCATGGAGGATGAGTCCACGGTAGACCTTGAATAAAAAAATTTGGGGTCAGGGAACATTAGTCAAAATGATGCATTTAAAATTCATACCAAGTTAATGATAAAAGGTTATTTAGAAAAATTGGTGTAATTTTATATTAATGGCATATTTAATTTTGATTGTTTTTAAGAAAAAGGTCATTTCTTTTTTTTTTTTTTTTTTTTTAAGCTCTCCACAAGATTTTAATTATAAAATAAACTAATCTTATTTTTTCTTACAAAAAAAAAAACTAATCTAAATATCTTGCACGTTTGCTTGTGGCGACACAGCCACAACCAATGGTTATATGTGGTATAGATCATAGATTCCACCACCTAATATAATTTTGATTTCATGGCTCAATGGTTGTATATATACTGGACACATAAATATTTGTTCTCTGATTTGGTGGACACACTTATTTTCCCTTTCAACTTTTAATTAACCATGCAAGTGTGCTCCTCAATCTGTTTAACAGCCAGGGTTCCGGTTCGGGTGAAGTCACTGCACACAAATTCAACAACCGTGAAGGACCCCAGCTCCTTTGGGGAGGTGCCTGTTGTTCCTAAGTGGTCCCAGAAGACAATAACTTTGCCTCCCCAGAAGCGTGGTTGTCATCTCATCACTTCGAAGGTTCGTGCAGCTGATCATATCAATCATGTTCATGTCCCCCTCCCCCTCTTCTTTATAGAACCACATAACTATTTCTCTTCTTATCTGCTTGTTAAATAAATTAAAGTAATTGAACTATTCATCTGTTCAAGAGTTAAATATAAATTTTAACAAAAAAATTTAAAACTAACTATAACTGTTTACTATTTTCTTTCTTTTAATGGCCTTTGTAACACCCGGAGATTCTACAATTTTTTTCCCAATTTTTTTTTTTTATAAGGAAACAAATGTATTAATAAGAGTACAACGGTGCTCAAACCCAATACATGAAGTCACATTACAAACATTAGAGTCCACCATTATGAACTAGAACAGCAACCACCTAGTAATACCAAACTACCCTGTCGATTTAGAATTGTATCTTGAGCACTGCTGCTTCTCAAAACATAGCAGAACTCTGTAGAGCAGACCAAATCACATACATATAGCAGCCACCAAATGATAGACAAACCAGAACTCTGTAGCACATTTATTCAATCCCACAACAGAAGACAGGATTATAAGTTGAACATGACAGCTTCTCAAATCACACCACCAAAGTGAACCAAGTATAAGCTGGAGCGGCACTCCTTGTATTAATTTACTTTTTTGTGATTTGTAAGTTTTTAAATTAAATAGTGATAAAAAGAAGCGAAAACAACATTTACTTCACTTCAAGTTTGATTTAATTACAATCGGCATCCATCTTCTTTTAAGAGTGTCACAATAATTTCAATATCAAAGAGATAACTGCAATGATAACATAAATCAAAAGGGAAGTTGGTGTAATGTTTAAAATAAAAAAAAGTGCCTAATTACACTGACCCTATGTTTGTAGAAACCTCCTTTTTTTTTTATTACTAGTTTTTTATCTTATGTGCGAATAGTGGATGTGTGGCGGTGGGATTTCCATGTTTTTTAACATTTCTATCATGACATAAATGCTTTGATATTTTATTTAACCATTGATTCAGATAGTGAAAGAAATTCAGCATGACTTGTCTGAATTCAAATTTGGCCTAGCTCATCTCTTTTGTAAGTATATATTTATGTAAATTGTATTCCCCTATCCTGTTATGTTCAATTTGGGATTCATGGACTGAACTTCCATTGATAAATGTAGTGCATCACACAAGTGCTTCTCTTACCATCAATGAGAATTATGACTACGATGTTCGGGATGATACAGAAACATTCCTTAATAGGATTGTTCCGGAGGTAACTCTATTTTCTGGTTTATAGCAACATATGAATTTACTCTTATGACAAAAATACTTGATATAAATTTACTTATGTTGCGCAGGGGCCATCTGCACCTTGGAAGCATACTCTAGAGGGTTAGTATTAGTTTTTGATTGACCAAACCAAGGGGCATTCTCTGATATATTCTGATTTTGACAAATAGTGTTTTTTTTAAGTTGCTTATAATATAAAGTGATCTCGGTGTACAAATTTCTGCTGCAAGAAGTTTGCAGAAATTCTAATAGAAGATTAACTTCTAAGATGTTTATTGTTGTTTGCTTTCATCTAATGTAATATCATCAGATATTAAGCATTACGCTCATAAAAGTTTCCTTTCAGGCCCAGATGACATGCCGGCACATATTAAATCATCGATGTTTGGTTGTGCACTCATGTGAGATATAGTTCACGTTCAAATTGATTCATTATGCAGAAATATTATCAATATATTTATCATCTACTGAGATCTTGTATTAATTTTAGGATACCGATCACAAATGGAAAGCTTAACATGGGGACATGGCAGGTAACAAAATTCATTTTGTAATGATTAATTCAAAATGTTCTAGGTCAAGAGTGATATCGATGACTTTTTTTTCATTGAACTCTTTCAACTAAGTTTAGTGCTTATGCATGTGATTTTGTTTGTCAGAGGTTAGATTAAATTTATTATAGGGCAGGTACTAATAAAAAGCACAACCATTGCACTGAAGAATTCACACAATCGATTTGGATTCAAGATATAAAGGCTAGAAGCAACACGTTTAATTTATAAAATTCAAATATCGAGAGCCGCCGTCCAGAACGCCTCCGTTCAATCTGTCAAGACGTCCTTCGTCGTGCCGTCGCGTTGCTGCCCAACCACCAGACGCCATCCTCGTAACCACCGCGCCACCACAACACGAACCAGACATGACCTCGCTCCGTCGCTCCTCCACCTCGTCACCACCGCAGCCACCGCGTTTCCCACCAGCCCTTCCGCCGTCCGCGCAGCCAAGGCTGTAGCGACGCCGCTCCTCCACACACCACTCCAGATGGAACCAGATCTGGTCCCAGGCAGCCGCGACTTCCGCCCCAATGGACGGTCCGTTCCGCCGTCAACACCATCCAGCCATGTGTTTAATAAAATGGCAACACTGATTTTGATTGTGGGATGGAGTCAACATTCAGAGTGTTTACTGAGAGTGAGATGAGGGGGGTTAGGGATTTGGGTTAAGTGTTCTATGATTTTCGTGGAGATGGAGCTGATTCAAAATATATTATAGTATATGCAATTACAATCTTTACAGCACCCATTAAGCAAATACTAAAAAGCTTGGACCTGGTATGATCAATTTTGACTTGGTCAAAATTTCATCAACAATTGGTGATGTCATGTGGCTATTTGATTGATTCACATTTCACAATGCTTCACCATGCACCATTTTTTGGTTGGTGCAATGCCTACAGTACCCCTTCCCTTTCTTCACTTGATCATCTTGAAAGTGCTCTCCATTAGGACCAATAAATCTTTAGTTCAACCCCCCCCCCCTCTTTCCCCTTTTAAATGTTGTATACTATTTAGCATGTGTTTGAAAACTCAAAGATACATAAGTGAACGTGCGTTTACGAGAAGCTACTGTGAGTAACTTCCGCGTCAAAAATGCGATTCCAACCTGGACAGACATGATTCCAAACATGCTATTAGTAGTCAATGATTTCTGGTTAAAGACTTGGCTTTTTTTTTTTTTTTTGATAAGCAAAGGACTTGGTATTTAGTTACTCTTGGAACCAGAGAGTATATATAAGACTATGTCACGTTGTGCAAGAACACTTCGGCTGGATTATTGTAGTAACAAAATTATTAACATGTTTTGTTCTTCCATTATGCTTAGGGTATATGGCTTTGTGATCATCGGGATTATCCTACCTCGCGCACAGTAGTCGTCACTCTTAATGGAATATGAGATGCTAAGTAAGGTCTATTTGCTTTTCTCATTTTCCATCTCAATACTTGCTTGAGGATTTATGCTATATATGCCATTTTGCCCTTTTCTTCGGTGTTGTTTGAGCAACTTGCTATGGACGCAACTATAAAAATCTTGTTAAAATTTAATACATTTAAGCATTTAGAATAATCATTATTCATTATTATTTCCTTAAAATCAAGGGTTTTAAATTAATCTTTGATATTGCTTCAACTATTGGCAAGTCAATTCTTAAATATTGTCCAATATTTCGTGAGATTAGTCTTTACAGTTGTTCGCGGAGGATATCTTGGGAAACCAAAAAATTACATAGTGGTAATCCGTAATTTAAGCTAAATAATATTTGTAATGAATTACATGTAAAAACTCTCAAGATGGACAATGTTTACTGAATTGCTTGAGGAAAATAGTCTCAGCACAATCAATTATATACAACATTTATAATCACTAATATTAGAAAACTATGTAAATAAGGAAAATAAGTAATAGAACGGCTATACAAATAAAATCAGCCAATATACTGCTTCTCAATAGATGATATCCTCGTTAAATAGGAGATATTTTTCAATACTCTTCGTTCCTCAAGTTGGAACATACAAATCATATGCACACAGCTTGTTACAATAATTGAATCTGAGAACCTCAAAGAGACTTTGTAAGGATATATGAGCTTATCACTAGAGTTGACAAACTCTATAGTAATTTCATTGGAGAGAATCTTCTCTCGAATAAAATGACAATCAATTTCGATATGCTTGGTTCTTTCCTGAAAGACCAGGTTCAACGCAATTTGTAGAGCAACTTGATTATCACAATATAGTTTCATCTTATCAACACTTCCAAACTTCAACTCACGAAGTTACTATTTTACCCATATAAGTTCACAAGTAACCATTGCCATAGTCCGATATCTAGCCTCTACACTTGATCGAGCAACCACATTCTGCTTTGTACTTTTCTAAGATATAAGATTATCGCCAACAAAGATATAATATCTTGAAGTAAAACGCCTATCAATATGTGAACCAGTCCAATCTACATATGAATACCCCACAACATGAATGTTTCCTTTGTTTTCATATAACAACCCTTGACCCAAAGCATTCTTAATGTATCGCAAAATTCGAACCACTGCATTCCAATTATCAACAAATGGTGAGTGCATGAGTTGACTCACCACACTGATGACGAAGGAGATATCTGATCTGATTATTGTAAGATAGTTTATCTTCACAACCAACTTTGTGTATTTGTCAGGATCTAAATATGGCTCCCTTTGATATGATAATAATTTGTTGTTCGGATTCAGTAGAGTATCGATATGTTTACAATTTATCATGCCAATTTTCACCAATATATCAAAAGCATATTTCCTTTGTGAAATCGCCATATACCATTCTTTCTCTGAGCGACCTAAAGACCAAGGAAGTATTTCAATTTTCCTATGTCTTTGGTTTGAAAGAGACGGAACAAATGTTTCTTCAATTGAGATATTCCCTCATAATCGTTACCTATATAATAACTATATTATCCACATAAATACATTTGCCAATTGAAGAATGTCAATAGAAAACTGATCATGATCAGCTTCGCTCCGAGTCATACCAAATTCTTGCACACAATAGTACTAAACTTTCCGAATAACCAAGCTCGAGAGACCGTTTTAAACCACAAAGATATCGTTTCAACTTGCTAACTAAGCCCGACTCCTCCTGAGAAAAAAAAAAAAACCAAGTAGTTGCTTCATATATATATCTCTTCCTCAAGATCATCATGATGAAATGCATTTTTAATGTTTAGCTGATATAACGACCAATACCTCTGAACTGAAGTCATCTTAGCTACCAGAGAGGATGTATCATCATAATCAAGATCATATGTTTGAATGTACTTTTTTGCAACTATGCGAGCTTTAAGATGGTCAATTTGATCATATGATCCAACTTTCACAGCTTATACACATTGATAGCTGACAACTGCTTTCCCTTGAGGAAGAGGGACTAAGTCCCACGTGCCATTGTTCTCAAGAGCAATCATCTCATTAATCATGGTCTGCCTGCAATCCGGGTGGTATAGGGCCTCACTAATGGTTTTAGGAAGTTAGACAAAAGGACAAGCAAGACAAAAAAAAATACAAGGATGAGAAACTTTAATCATTCAGCTTTAATCTTTGCCAAGCAGACTGTTTTAAGTAGTCAAATTGAGAATCCAAAACTTAACATTATCATCATACCTCATCTTATAAGACTAAGACTAGTATTAATTAAATTACATGCTAGTTGAACCTTTTTATGAGACGTGAGTTTAAGCATCTTGATTTATGTTTATATAAACACTGACACAAAACTTAAGATATGACAAAGCAATATAACAATGCTAAATACACACTTATATGTATATTTCTTTTATAAGCAAACACAATATATATTGATTAGAGCACAAGAAGTGCTCAAACCCATATATAAGAACCTAAAACGAAAATAAAGCCGGTATAAGCCACATATACTATTTACATATATTACTTCACATTTGTACAGTTTTCTGCATTTAATTATAAGAGTGTGTTTAAGAAAGCTGAAAAAAATAGATTATGCTGATAATCGATTATAATCAAAATTTGTTTTTGTTTCGGTATGTTTGTTGAAAAACGATTTTAAGATAATCTACTTCGTTTGGGTGGTGCAAAAAAAATCACTTTTGCATAATAAATTATGAAAAAAGGTATGAAGTTAGTTGTATAATTTAATGATATTTGTTTTGAAGTTAGTTTTGTAGGGATAATTAGGGAAGAGAGTTTTGAGAATAAAAAATAATCAAATCACAACAATCTTAAGTTAAAACAAATTATATTACATAAAACAACTTTTTTTTCCCAAAAAAGTTTTTTTAAAATTTAAACAAAATGTCAAACAAGTTAAATTATTTTGAAAACGATTTTTTTGAGATAAAACAGCTGAATTCTACAAATTTAAGCCGTCCCAAATGCTCTAAATGTACTAACCTCATAATTTTTGTGCACATCTACTCTATTCTACCACCAAAACATATGCAAGAGATGTGAGATGAAAAGTAATTTGTAACTAGATTTATTGGAACAATAAACAATAAAGTTTACGGATCTCGTTAATTAAGAATTTAATGTCTAATTAAAAAAATTATTTAATTATTAGTCATGAGTCAATGTAATTTAGCTTATGTGATAATAGCTTATCAATTAATTACTTGTCACGCTCAACACAATTTTAGGAATACAAATAGATAGATTAAAATATACCAAAATAGCTAATATGTATTTATTGGCGTTGACAATTGTGTATTCACAATTTTTATAAACAACTTGTAAATATAGTTTTAAAATTATCTATTAAGATCATAGCTATGTTCGGAGCCACGGTAGGAATTGATAAAAGCACGTTGTGGAGGTAGAAGATATTCGGTGTAACTTCTAGTGGACGTGCGACCACTTCTTGAAAACTTAGTTTCCAAACACACGCTAAATATAAGAGCAAAATACTACTTATAATAACTTAGTAGTTTAGATCTAGTTTTTGAAGGTGAAGTTTAGATCTAATTATTCGAATAGACTATCCTAAACTATATCAATCGAGTCACCCTTAGATATCTATTGTTTAGTTTTGGGGTGTGAATGAGGTGTGCTAAGGTTACAAAATGCCATTTATAATAATTGGGACAATTCTGTACTAGAAAAATAACTTGGACAACTTTTCCCTTGGGAGCTAGCATTTTTGGGATGTTAGATTCAACTATTCTAGTATCCACATCAATCAAATGTGAATAAACAAATACATATATAATTAATTAATTAAGGTGAATAAAAGTTACTTCCTCCGGACCTAAATATAAACAAAAAAGTACCTAAATTTTTTGGATTCAAATATAAGCAAAAGTCAATCAAATCAACTCTATTTAATGTTAGTGTTTCAAAAATATCCTTTGGTTAATTATTTTTTTTATTTTTTCAAGAGAATTATACACTCGCAAGAAACAACTTCCAAGAACATTATACACTCCCAAGAAAAGGTAGTTTAGTAACTATAACTTATTTTTTATACAAATCAAGACAATTAAACTAATATAACTAATTTTCTTAATATGTGTGAAGTTAATTTTTTTTGTATATATATAGATCTAGAGAGAGTATTTAACATGAAGACAATTTAGAAAATTACAATTAAAAAATTAATATTGTATAAATAGATAATTAAGGGTTGTCAAAATGTCTTCATTCACGTTGATTCATTTACGACCAGCATATTCTTGCATGCATAAATCTGCCTCTCCTTTTGATGATTATAATTTGATAAACACAAGAAACCCAAATCTTGGAGTACAAAAAATATTGTAAACTTTAAAATTAAAGGTATGCTCACGACCAAAAAAAAGTTTAAAGGTAAGCTATACTTCCTTCCGATCTATATATAAGTAAAAAAAACTAACTTCACACGTATTAAGAAAGTTAGTTATTTTAGTTTAATTATCTTGATTTGTGTAAAAAATAAGTTATAGTTACTAAACTACCCTTTCTTGGGAATGTATAATGCTCTTGGAAGTTGTGTCTTGGGAACGTATAATGCTCTTGAAAAAATAAAAAAATAATTAACCAAAAGGTATTTTGAAACACTGACATTAAATAGGATTGATTTAGTTGACTTTTGCTTATATTTGAGTCCAAAAAATTTAGATACTTTTTTGCTTATATATAGATTCAGAGGGAGTACTTATTTATCCAACGCCTCCAACGACCAACAGTAAAATCTTTTCTTTCTCTCCAGGCAAATAACTTTTTTGACTGAAACACCGGAAGGCCACCATGTATATTGGTTCGTTTTAAAGTATGCAAAGTGACTTATTGTGCATCGGTGCGCACTCATAATCCAATGGATGAAAATGAAAGTGACAAATAAAATGAATCCGACAGATTTGATCAATTACATAGAACTGGGATATCTGGTATGCTACCATTCCACCATAGCTTAGCTTGTGCCCACCACGATGGAACCTCTTCCCCTCCAACTCGTTGATAAGCTTCCCACGCAAGTTGCCTGAAACTCCTCTCTTCTCTTGCTGGACTTGGTGCTCCCACCCCTTGCCCGCGCGAAGAAGATAAGAGATCTGGAATGTACACGTTGAAGTGAGGGGGAAAAATTGCACTTGTTGAAGCAATTGCCAAATAGCTAGCTAATTAGCCATAGCCAAACCAGGTAAAAATTTTGTGTGGCTACTGGTTTGGTTTCTGGGTTTTGGTGTGGGCCCCAGAAGTGGAGGATGGTTTCATTGATGGATTGAGAGCTCACTCCCTACAAGAACCTGTCCTACGTAAAACCTGACACATCAAACCCCTTCCTCCATGCAAAACAGCCTAAAACTAGTCTAACCAAACTCGTCCATGAAGTTCCAAATGTGAGCAACCAGTTGCCACCCATCTTGCCCATCGAGGTCACGAGTCACCATCACCCGAGTCACTCTGAGTCCAACTCGTTGCTGTCACCTCAACCTTCTTGGACCACATACCTCGTCCCCATTGTATGGAATAGAATTTGGGCTACTGAGCAATGTTCATTAGATGTAAAAAAAAATAAATGTGGCTAATATAGTTTTATGGAATAAAATTTGATTGAATATCATTTGATCTTGTGGAATGTCGTGATGGATCTAATATACATCCTTTTTGAAGGATGATGAGAACTCGTGGAGGTTGTGAATTCGTTGCTGGACCCTTGGAGAGAGGATTGAATACTCAGAGCGAAGGAGATGAGGAACCTCAATGTCGGGTAAGGTGAGATAATTAAAACTATGCGAGAAATGGCTGTTATTGCAGCCGTGATGCAGGACCACATGCATCAACACAAACCCAACCTCAACCTTAGCCAGTAGCTAATTTGAGCCACGACGATGCATCCCGAGCTGCTATAAGCCACCATCTCGGCGTCCTTACCCCGTTGTTGAGACCAGTCATGTCCTCTAAACACTCTGCTCTTTTAACCATGTCATCTCATCACCATAATAGTCGAGACTAGACCCACCTTCCCTACCTCTGTTCTGCAATCTAGCTCTAACGATGGTGTTTCAAGTTTTAGTCAGGTTGCTTTGTCCTTGAAGGCTCCTCCATTCGATGCCTTTTCGGTGTCTGTTCGATTCTCAGCGTGATTCTTGGACGCCATTGAAGGAAGCTTTGAGAATTGAAGGGTGGTGAAAAAGATAAGCAGAGCAATGTGCTATGCAAACGAGAGTTGCTTTGTTTTTATATTTCACCAGCTTCCTTATTTTTTAATAATAAAGGGGGACTTAAGTCACGGAACAGACAAAATCACAACTGGCAATTACCGGTTAAAAAGAATGTGTATCGGTAAGTAGTAAGTCAGCATACGTATCTTAAAACGAACCATATATATTATAGAGGAAAAAAGAAAGAAGAAAAAAATCACAAGTTTACACCTCAATGCATAGTCTTAATTTATTCCTTGTTTGTCATTATTCCTTCTCATTCTCATTGGTTTTGGCGTTTTGCTCTCCGACAAACTCCCCATTGAAGGTACAGCGTCATTGGTTAGTTATATTGTCCATTTTTCGGGTCTCTAACATCTTTGTTCGTTTTGTTTTAGTTTTTAATATAACAAGGTTATATTAAAAAACTCCAAATTTCACTTCTTTATGAATTGACTGCGTTATTTTTCATAAAAATTATCTTTCTAATTCTTTAACTAGTACCCATAAAATAGTACTTGTTAGCATTTTTTTAAAGGTAAATGTTAACCAGTAAGGAATCAAAGATAAAAATTTTACATTGAAAATGATATATTTCATATATTGAACAATCAAAAATTATTTTTTTCAATAAATTTTTTCTATCTTTGGATTCATTAAATAATATTTTTAGGATAATCGTTAGCAAAACCTTTTCTAAAATTTTAAATAAGGGGCGACACTTAACTCTAAGAAGATTTGTGAAGTTTACCAAGAAAGAGGGACAAAGAAAAATGAGCATGGCTTGGAGTGCCACTGAGTGCGAGCATCAAATTTCATTGAAGACTGTTCATGCTCTCCCACCTAGGGAACTTTAATGGCTAAGCGTGACCACATTCGAATATAATGTTTTAGTTCCAAGTTGGCGAGAAAGTGACTTTTTTCTCCAACTTCCATGACCATGGTGCAAGGAAACTACAATTACCATGTATTCATTCAGCACTTCAGCAGCGGTCCTGTCATATGCCTCATGCATACATAACATGTACCAAAGAAAAGTCTTCTTGTATTGATAGGGAGTCCCACATTAAATACTGATATGTCCTGAATAATGTTTATAATTGAGACACTTACTCTATGAGTTAATTGTTAGATTTGAGTTAGATTCAAACCTGAATTCTGAGAGTATTTCAAAACTTAGTTTCGTTTTAGCACACATTGATTTCAAAATTTCAAAATTTATATGATTGATTGATCATAATTTGAGATCGTTTTCTATATATACTTATTCAATATAAATGTTAAAAAAAGTTACGATCCACTTGAAATGAAAAAGAGTATGATCTGATCAGAAGTAAAAGTCATGATTTAATTTCCTCACCGCTTTAGAAAATTAAGTTACATCTTACTCAACAACTTTACCTCGAACTGAAAGAGACCAAGCTTCTCGTCACACGCTTCCATAATCTCTTTGAAATGACACTTGTTATCATATTCATCTTAATTAATAACTATGATATTGGATGAAGCACGCATGAACTGAAAAAACAAAAGTGCCTTGCTATCCAGTGTCCTAAAAGCATTGGTTAAGGAATCAAAAAGTGAAAACTTTGCATTGAGAATTGTAACTTTTAAACTTTGAAAAATTGAACACACCATTTCCTAATACAATTTTTCTATCTTTATTTCCTTAAGCAATACCTTTAGGGGATTGGTCAGCATTTCCCAAAAAAAATACAAAGATAGATGTGTTGGATAATTCATATGTGAATAACGTGATGTTTCAAGAAAGACACCAAAGTTTCAATAATGGAGTTCTAGAGATCAGGGGTCTGTTTGGATTGACTTATAAACAACTTATTTGGGTTTATCTACTGGCATAAGCGCTTGTCAGAGTGTTTGGGAGAGCTTATGAAAACAACTTATGATATTTCCATAAGCTGTTTTCAGCTTATTTTGATAAGCTCTCCAGGATAGCTTATGAAAACAGCTTATAACTTATATGAAAACAGTTTAACTATATTTTCTCTTTGATTATAGAAATAGCTTATACATAAGCGCTTATATGATAAGCGCTTAATTAAGTCGGTTACCCAAATAGACTCTAGATAAATGAGAAAGGTGTTATACCACATTAATTGGAAAACTATAACTTATCATTTCTGACCCGAAATGAGAAAAGAGAAGAATTAAAAAAAGGAGAATGTTAATTAGTGTCGTTAGAATATTGTTTAAAGAATTGAAAAAGACAATTTTATATGAAAAATGATGTATTTAATATAGGAGAATGCTAACGAGAGCCCTTAGAACATTGGTTAAGGAAGCAAGAAAGAAAACTTTGCGTGGGTGAATGATGTATTTAATATATTGAAAAATGTTACACTTAGTTTCCCAATAAAAACTTTCTTTTCTTTGATTTTTTAAACAATGTCCTTAGGACACTCGTTAGCAAGACCCTTTAATATATTGAGAAATATTTCACTTAGTTTTTTAATATAAATTTTCTTTTTGTTGATTCCTTAATCAATGTCCTTAGGACATTCGTTAGTAAGACCCTTAAAAAACACTAACATTATAAGCCGGCTAATCATTTACTGACGCAAGATTGACCAATGTTCCAAGACAAATAGCAAGGGATCAATGTATGATGATGAATATGATTAATATTATGAGAACTTTTGTCTTTCGAACATGTTTATGCCTTTAACTTTAATTAAGTACCTCCATTTGTCTCTATAGCCTGTTATTACTGCATCGTGACAAAGGTTTGGTTTTATGTATTTTAGATTTAAAAAAGAAATTAACTAGAAGATATGTTTATATAATAATATAATATTATCTACCAAAACCACCAAATCAGCATCACTCATCGAGAATTCCGTCCACTATAAATAAAAAAAATTAACTTAATTTATGACTTATGAGAAGTTCAAAGTTCAAAATATTATAATTACTATTTTGTACGAGTTCAAAATAAATTATTTTTTTTATGAATTATATAAAAAAAGTATAATCATCATTTAACGAGAGTAGATTATCCAACTGATCATAAATCAACTATATTTTGTTTTATTATCATATGACTTTTCTTTGGTCTAAAGATGAACGGATGATAACATGTTTCTTAGTGCTTGCAATGTAGAAGTTATATAGACCATATACTGTACAAAACAAATAACGAATTGATTACATTGAACCTCATTTTCATCTGGTGCTGTTGTTAGCTAGTGATGAGTATGTGGGATATTTTTAAGTTTGGTGGTGTGAGAACGGTGGAATTTTTTCTTTTTCAAAGCAGTGTGATTTAACTGCTTCATATGATGAAGGGGATTAGGCCTTTGTTCGTCCACTATTCATATACAGTTAAATGAATCAATTTTTCTGAATTATTTAATGTTTCTTTTTAGTGGCTTTCCGTTTTTGATAATGTATATCTTCCACTTTATAAAGATGGTTTAATATCACGGACAAAAGGGTGCAGTTTATTTATGCAACATTAGGTTTGGTGATCTGTTTGTCATATGCGTTTAAAGTTCCACCTAAATCTGGACTGTGGCAGATGGAACCGTTTCATGCTCGGCATTGGAGTCTTCCAGCTTTGCAAATTATGGAGCAAAGACTTCCCAGAAGCCAAAGCTACTTGTCAACTTTTTGGTTTTGGGAACTTCATGATTTAAATATATTCCCAATTTTATCTCAAAGATCTAAGATACTGTTTCTACCATGTGCTTCATAGTTATAAAATGGTACTTTTTATTTTTTTAATAAATACCTTTAAAGGTAGTGATGCCACCTCGACAAGTATACATAATCATCGCAAGTAATAACGATGGTGATACCGAATATCATTCTCACGGATCGTTAGCAAACCACTTTACAAATTGAACTATTATTTAGACTTAAGTTTGGAAGGAAGGGAGTTCAATCATAAACAAGGAACAAACAAGAATTAAAATGTTTTTGAGATCTTTTTTGGATTTTTTGACAAATACTTGGTAAGAAAACAAGATTTTTGATTTAATAAACAGAAGACGTTGGGGGTTAGACTTCACTATTCTTCCCTCAATTGTTATGAAATGGCTAATCATACAACCTATACTTCAATTATGAAAAAGAAGTCCTCTAATTTACTCAGACCCTAATTCTTTAGGTGAATCACTAGTGGAAAATACCTTTTTCACGTCCGGATTTAACATCGATTATTTCTAAACCGATGTTAAAAATGGGGACGGTGGCAAACTTGTAAATAAATGATTGAGAAAACACACTTTTAACATCGGTTATTTTTAAAACCGATGTTAAGAGTAGACGCGGTGATAGAACAAACTTTTAACATCGGTTGCTTTTTAACCGATGTTAAAAAGTGACTTTTGATATCGGTTAAAAAGTAACCGATGTTAAAAAGTGAGTTTTAACATTGGTTAAAACGCAACCGATGTTGAAAAGTGAGTTTTAACATCGGTTCTTTTTCTAACCGATGTTAAATGTCAAAATTTTAAATTTAAGTCTTGCGCGTTTCTCTCTTTATCGTGTACGGCACTCTTGCTACTCATCATCTATGTTCTGTGCAAGTCCTCATTCTCGCCATTTGGCAACCGCATTTCTTTAGTCGTCCACCGAGCGAGCCACCGTGACCATCATGAGGTCCACCGCCAGAAGAGAACACCATCGCGAGCCACGAGGTCCATAATCCCTGCCACTGTAAGTCCTCCACACCACCGCGTTTCTTCATTTGTTTTTGTTTCTAGTTTACTTTTTTGGTTTAAATTTAAGGATTTCTCTTGTTTTGGTTTACGGATTTATCTTGTTTTGGACGAAACCCTCAAATCCTACCATGAGGGCTTATCCGAAGCAGTCGCAGTACAAAAGCTCCAGGTTAACTTTCTTCCTTTTCTTTTTTATTTGAATCCTTTCACGTTTAAACTATATTCTGCATTTCAATTGTAATTGAATGAAAATAAAGTAATTATTTGATTATAGTTAGGGTTTTTTTCTATGCATTGCATAGTGAGCAGTTACCCACGTGCATTTGGAATGATTTTTGGTTATTGTTTGTTTGCTAAAAAGTCAGGATTTTTTATTCTCTAGATGCTTTTGTTTGTCAACATGATAAATGAGCTTCTATCATTATACAATCATAATTACTATTGCCTGATATTTTTTAATTTTTTTTTTTGTGAAATTGCTTGAACTTGATGAATTATATTTTTATTAGTTATGCTTGTATTAGTTTCTTTTATTTTCAAACGTATAGTTAGATTGTATAATCCTTTATAATGAGTTTGCAGGAAATATTGTTTGCCCGTATGTTTAGGTCTCTCCTCATCATCTGTAAATATTGTTTCTTGTCAGGAGCATGGGCGTAATATTAATGAAGCTGTCAATGCACATTTTAGTGAAGGAGATAGAAATTTGTCAATCAAGTGCGCTCTTTTATGTACTGCCCTTGGTAATAGATTCAGAAATCTACATTGTCCAACTAGTATTACTCTATCTTCTACATGTTCCTGTTAATTCATGTGATATTGATATATTAATTCATTTCTTCGTGGCCAGAATGCATTATACATTTGTTTCTGTTCCACAAGATGATTTCATGGATATAGATGATGAATTTCATGCTGAAATTCGCAGACCTCGATCACTTTTGTCAGAGCGTTTAAAGACATGAGGGAGTATTTTGTACAATTCTTTTTTGACTATACTAAATATCTTAAATTAGATTTATAAGTTTAGGGTTTATGATTTTTGGATTTGTTGTACTGATTTCTGTATTCTGGATATATGTATAGTGTGTACTGACTCTGCAGGGAGGAAAAGGAATTATGAAATAAAACCAATTTTTTTTTTAAAAAAATAACTTTTGACATCGGTTCTAGATTCAACCGATGTCAAAAGTACACTTTTAACATCGGTTATGACTTTCAACCGATGTCAAAAGTCCACTTTTAACATCGGCTACCTTTAGAACCGATGTTAAAAGTCACACTTTTAACATCGCCTGTATTAACATCACTGAAACAACCGATGTTAAAAGTCATTTTTAACCGATGTTAAAGGTGTTTTCTACACTAGTGAATTGAGCCTAATTTCCCAAATCAAACCCTAATTCTTCAGGTGAATCAATTAATTGGAGAAATTGCATTAAGAACAAGGACTTAATTAATGATTACAAACATTCCAAGATCTACCGCCAGATTCTTGAATTACTAAGCATTTTATGTGCATGATTAACTAAGCATCAATTTCACAATTGCATACAAATCAACCAAACAATTCAAGGGTGATCAAACCAGGAAAAGAATTAAGAAGAGAACTAAACACAATCATAATGAAGAAGATCATTCTATTTAGAACCAAATGAATTACAAAAGAGTTTAGAAATAGTAATCATCTAACCCAAACAATGAGGATTTAGCTAGACATGGAAGGGAAATTAACAAAAGAAAAGGAAATAAAAAAAAGATTTAAGGAAAACTCCATGAAGATCCTCTTGCAGCAGATGAGAGAGCTTCCTTTTCCTCTTTTAGGTCTGAATTCCGTACCCTACAGTTGTTGATGCTAGATTTTTGCTTAGTCTCATGAGTCAGCTAGGCGCAAATGACTTGGTCCTTTTTAATAGAGGTGGGCACATGTTGGGTCGGGTCGGATTTGGTGGGAACATGGACCCATCCCAGTCAAATTTGATCGAGTCAAGTCGTGTAAAGTTTTAAAAATCAGTTGTGTGACCCGACCCGCACCAACGCTACCACATTCGCATCAGGTCAGGTCGGGTCATCAAGTCCAACATGAAACTTAAAAAAATGAACAAAATTCGGCCCACTGTAGTTTCAAAACTGAAAACCCTTTTATCATTGACATTTTGCACATAAGCTCCACACGCTGCCACTGCACCAGGCCCACTCCACCACGCACAACGGTTTCTCCCACGGTGATCCTTCCATCCAGTCACAGGTCCAGAGCTCTCCTCCACGACGCGAACCGGGACCGTTCCACACAGTCGCACTCCTCCACCGTTGTTCCAGCACCTATTGCAGATCAGAGAGCCACTGCGAGTGGTACTGATTGAGGCTTCCGATGTTCCACAGATCCATGCGCCTGCATGTGGAAGCAGTCCACTGTGAATCAAAGTATTTGTCAGGGGCTTCAAATCAGCATCCTTAGCAGAGATTTGACGATGAAATCCTTGTTGGGACGAGTTTGTTGAGAGAGGGATCAGAAGGAGTGGTTGTAGTTGCAGAGATGAACCTTAATCTTAATCTTCGCTAAAGAGGTGTACAGTGACCACTAAATTCGATCGCTAAACAATTTAGTGACCACTAAAAGTGGTAGCAGAGTGCCTAATCGCTAAATTGTTTGGTGGTCGCTAAATCAGTCTCTAAATCATTTAGCGACCGATTTAGCGACCGAGTTTCCATATTTAGCTACCGATTAAGTGTGATCGCTAAAATACCTTTTTTGTAGTGTCTGCGCAGTGATGAAGGCATAATATGATCTTGTAAATCTTCTTGATTTGTTGCTTCTTTCTTCTTTCTTGAACCTAATCAGCTTCTTTCTTCTTTTTCGATTTCTTGCTTCTTTCTTCTCTCTATTACACTGGAATAAAAAAAAATCATCAGCATGCAACCTTTTTCGGGTCGGGTAAGGTTTATTGATTTTACTTTTCCCAACCCGATACCTGAGACCCGACCTCCTCGGGTTCTACAATTTTAAACCCAAACCAACCCAGATTTTTTCATTGAGTTGGGTCGGGTTGATCGGGTCATCGGGTTGACCCAAATTCGTGCCCACCCCTACTTTTTAATGAGCTCTCGGGTGTGGCAGCACTTGATACAGAGTGGCCTGCGTTGCGCGTTGGCCGTCCAGAATAACTGCCGCTTTAACCTCTTTTGTATTGAGCCTTTTGAACTTGCTCTGAGCACAAGCCTTCCAAAATGCACAATTTATTTTAAAGGGTTAAATATGTTTTTAGTCCCTAGAAAATGAGCGGATTTTGATTTTTGTCCCTGTAAAAAAAATTTCTTTGGTTTTCATCCCTCTAAAATATGAAATTACTAATTTTGGTCCCTATAAAATGAGCAAATTTTGGTTTTGATCCCTGTAAATTGTTTTTCTTTGGTTTTCATCACTGTAAAATTTAATATCACCGTTTTTAGTCCCTAACATTCATTTTAGGGTAGATAAATATAATTCATTTTAGGGTTTCAAAGAAAATTTCAGGGGAATCAATATGCTAACATGACACCACGGAGGTCATTGAGTGTCACTTGGGATGACTATATGACCTTCTGTTAGACACATAAGTAGTTAATGGATGTCACATAACAGTAGGGACAAAAAATAGTGATTTTAAATTTTAGAGGGACAAAAACCGAAGAATTTTTTGTACAGGGACCAAAAACAAAATTCACTCATTTTATGGGGACCAAAAACATATTTAACCCTATTTTAAATGGCCTTCATTTCTTCCTCTTCATCATGCATCTTCTTGCAATATAAAAAATTAACACTTGTCAAAATCGACCAAAACTACTATTGAAAACAACTAACACACCATCTTAATGATAAGCAAAGTAAATTGGAGCAAAACAACTCTAGAAGGCTAATTACAAAAGTAATAAAACCACTCAAATAAGGTGCTCAATAACAAGTAAAATGGCAGCTTATCAGGTACTCATTATCAAATTCCTTGAAAGAAATAACAATCAAAGAAAAAAATAATGAAGTGATGAGATATATGAAAACAACATCATGTAGGATTTCATTTACCCGCCCCTCACCCCCCACCACACACAATTATTCTTTATTAAATTTTAAATTAACTTTTCACTCATTTCAACCAATCAAACTTAGTACACCTTATAATAGGAATAACATTGTTACTCTATGTGGATGGATTTAGTTGACCTTGTTAATCTTCTGTTCATTACAAGTGTATAATAACTTGAATTCAAATTTATTAAGAGATTCAAGTTAGTAAGAAAATTGTAATTTTAATTAGTATAGTTTTTCACTTTTTCACCAGTATAGAAAAGAAGAAAAAACATTGCAACTTCCTTCAAAAAAAAAAAAAAAAAACATTGCAACTTCCTTAAAAAAAAACATTGCAACTCCACTAGCCCTTTATATATGTGTTGTCCTACATTCAGAAACATTTTATAGTTAAATGGGTAGGTCTTAGATTTTGAGAGCCATTTTTCACCTTAAACTTTTTAGTGTAATAAAAATTACAACTCCACTAACCCCTTTATATATGTTGCCCTATATTCAGAAATATTTCATAAAATAGGTGGTGGAAGCAATAAATGTTGATTTAAACATGAAGCTATTCTTTTGTCTGAAAATATTCAAAATAATAGAAGCAACTTTATCAATTGAAACCTTTTTATATCATAAATGCAAAGCAAAGTAGTTTACCTGAACCATTCCCTTAACAGGACATGGCTAATTATACCTACTGATACCGATATTAGCATACTCGAAATTTGACAATATTTGGGAATGATGTTTCCCTCCAATTTTCCCTTTTAATTCTCAAAAACATGGATTTAAAACTTTGAACTTTGAAGTTAATTAATACGCACAAAAGAAGAAAAGGAAAAAGAAATAAAGAACTACAGATTAAAGGTAAGAAAATTACATCACTAATTGAGGAAGAACTAATGGAACAAGCATCTTTCACTTTTTATTGGGGACTCAGATTAGCATCGAGCAAAGCTCAAATGGCATGGTTAATAACAACTACTACATTTATATTTGTCATAACTCATAACATGGATCTCCAATCAGCAAAATTTACTTAATTCACGTACTCTTGATTTGAAGACTTTTTGTATGTTCTCAAAGCAATAGTAAGGTAATGGAACCATAATTTATGAGACAAAAAAATGAATTAGTAGTGTGTGAGATTAACTTTGTAATAACATTTAAGCAATAAATAAAACATTATCCATTATTTATTTATTTATTATAAATATTTAAATAAATAGTTTTTTTTTTGAGAATATATTTAAATAAATAGTTAATATGAATAGATATATTCTTTAGAGATATTTACAATTTTAATATGGTACACACAAATTTACATAGATTAGTCATTAATTTTCTCACGGGTTGGCATGCTAGTTTAGAGTCGCTGGACACCGGTCGGTTACGGTCGGATTCGGGCCGAAAATTTCAAACCCGAAGAAAACCGAACATGAAAATAACTGACCCAATCTCATCCGACTATGCCATCGGATTAGGCGGGTGGTGGTTTGGGCGGTTCCTCGGTTGTACGGTCGGGTTGACACGGTTTAGGCAAAAAAAAAATGGATGTACTGATTTAATATGAAAGAAGAGGAGAAGAAGAACAGCCACTGAACCCAGAAAGACAGAAACAAATACATATGAACCATATTGAAACATTCAACAAAGAAAAAAAAATCAACTCATCTACTCGAAAAAAAAACAAAGATGGAGCTCTTACAATCATTCAACAAAAAAATCAACTCATCCCAAAAGAAAAAAAAAATGAAACATTCAAAAAAACTTCAGAAAAATTGAAACTTGAATAGATCTGCTCATTTGCCATAGCTAGCACCTCTTTACAGCAACACTGCAACAAACAAACGCAGAAAAGCTTCAAACTTGAACAATAAAAAGAAGCAGAGAAGCACACAGAAGAGAATAAATAGAAAAAAAAAGGTTGAAACTTGAACAAGTTGGAGATCTGGGCAGATCTTCGTTGAAGCAAAGATCTTCTTTGACAGATCTGCAACGAACCAACGACAGCAGCACCATACGTCTTCGACGAAGGCAGCACCGCACCCGCGGTGGTCTGGACGAACGATGGCCACATCGTGGTGCTCTGGACGACGATGGCGGCATGGTGCTTAGGACGACGGTCGGCGTGCTCACTGCTCTGGAGACGGTTCTGGCCGGAGAAGAAGAAGCAGAAGCGTTCTCACGACGTGGTCAGTTCTGGAGCTACAAGAAGTTGAAGCGTTTGGTGAGGGTGAGAGACTCAGGGAGACACGGGGTTTGGTGAATGGTGAGGGTAAGAAAGAGTCAGGGTTTGGTGAGGGGGAGAGACCGAGAGAGACTCATTTCGGTGAGTGTGAGAGATGTTTTGAGTGAAGTGAAGAAAAATAAATGTCTGACTCTTTGGGCCCAACAAAAATTAAAAAGTTGCATCTGAATGAGTGTGGGTCGGACGAGTCGGTTTCCGACGGGAAAAAAATTGGAGACCCGCACCCGCCCATCTATACTCACATGAAACCGGTTTCCCCCACCCGATGACCCGCAGGCCCGATCCAACCCACCCACACACTTATTTTTTTCCCGGTTTTGGTGGGTTCGGGCCGGGCCGGAGTTTTTTGTCCAGCCCTAGTTTAGACCATCTCTTTCACGGATGGGAATCTTCTGTCCCATTTTGGTATATCACATTATGTTCCAACCAATAATATGTTATCATGTAAGTTAAAATTTTATTTAATATTGAAAAAGTAGAATACATGACAAGATATTATTGGTTAGGACATGGTGTGGTACACCAAAATGGGACAAGAGATCCGCATCACTCTTTCAAATGTAATTCTTTAAGTGGTTTAGATTTTATTTATATCATATTATATGTTATAAATTTAATCTGACAAGGTACATTCATTGTATGTTTTTAATGTATTAGTATATTATATATAATATTAATAAAGTGTTTATTATCACTAATATTTTATTAATTTTTTATTTGCTTTTAACTCATTTAATAAAAAGGTAATGAAATAGAAATGTCAATAAAAAATTTCTCCGATAATATTTTCAGAAGAGTTTTGCTTTATCTTTTTAAAATTTCTGTCAATAATCCTTTTAATATTTAACAAAGAAAATTTTAAATAAAGAATAAAACAGTTTAATAATTTAGAAAAGGAGAATGAAGGAAGCCATGAAAGAAACTTTTCATTGGAAATTGATGTATTTAATATTTGAAGAAGTGATGTACTTAGTTTTTCAATATAAAGTTACTTTTTTTTGTTTCCTTAAAGAGTACCTTTAGGACACTGTCCTTTAGAAAATTAGTTTTTCATGTACACAAGTATCTTGCAACCGATAGTCAGAGAGAGACTGATTCTTTTTTTTATACATAAAGTAGGAATCGAACATATGACAATATGTATAAGGAACCCAATCATCTAGATGCAAATAAATAACAATTTTTTTGACTGAAAATAAATAACAATTAAGAGCATTTAGAAAATCAGTTAAGGGCATTTAAAACTATTCTTCTTATAATAAATGACAATTTGTTACTCTTGTTTTTTCTTTCATCCATTAGCTCTGTCACCTTTTGTTGCTATTTGTGTCTTGAAAAGGGGCATTGGCCTATGTTTATAGGAGACAAAGCATTTAATCTCATCTAAGGGACCCAAGTACACATACATACATGCAAATATCCTTCCTATACACACATTTTCACGCTTCACGTTATTCCTTAAACCAAGAAAATTACAAACATCCCTTTGACTCTGTCTCCCCTCTTAAATCTCCGTGTCTTTGTGACTCTTGGCGTGTGTTTGTGTGTCTCTCTCTGCCTATGTGAAACAACACACTGTTGTTCACTTTCCCTTGTTTTTTTTGTGTGTGTTTCTTCTAACCTTGATGCTCTGCATAAAAACAGAGTCCTCTGTTTTGTATTTATTACTACAATGAAGTATATTCGGACCAACAGCTTCATGAGGCTCTTTTCCTTTGGAAGACGCAGCTTTGGTGAAGAAAACGATAAGAGCTTGGTGAACATTCAACATGAACAACAACACCCTCCAAGACCCTCTTGGAAATGCTTCTCTTATGAAGAGTTGTTTGATGCCACCAATGGCTTCAACTCAGGTTCTTACACCTTATTTTTTTTTTTTTGTTTTTGAAGTTCAAAGTTCCTTTCTTTTATGGATTGAAAGTTAACATTTTTTTGTGGTGTTGTTTCAGAAAATCTGGTTGGAAGAGGAGGGTATGCAGAGGTATACAAGGGAAGATTGGAAGATGGTGAGGAAATTGCAGTGAAGAGGTTAACAAGAACTTCAAGGGATGAGAGGAAGGAGAAGGAGTTTCTGACTGAGATTGGAACAATTGGTCACGTGCGCCATTCCAACGTGTTGCCTCTTCTGGGATGTTGCATTGACAATGGACTTTACCTTGTTTTTGAACTATCCACAGTTGGTTGTGTTGCTTCTCTTATTCATGGTACATGAATCAACATCATCAAAATAGAAAAGGAGAAGAAAAAAAAAAAAGCAACTTTTTTGACTTATTAAAACTGAAATTTATGACGCAAAACTTGTCATTTCATTTGGGTTTGCAGAGAAAAAAAAAAGTTTCTTAATGGTCTATGAATCTTATCTTCCTTGTAGATGAGAAATTGTCTCCTGTGGATTGGAAAACAAGGCATAAGATAGCTCTTGGGACTGCACGTGGCCTCCATTACTTGCACGAAGGTTGTCAAAGGAGGATAATTCATAGAGACATCAAGGCATCCAACATTCTATTGACAGCAGATTTTGAACCACAGGTTCTTCAATATGTTGTACTCTACTTGCCTATACTAGTTGAATCTATGTTTGAACAAAGATTGATTTTGATGGGTTTTCTTTTGTCTGATTTCAATGTGGCAGATATCTGATTTTGGACTAGCAAAGTGGCTTCCATCACAGTGGACTCATCATTCAATAGCCCCAATTGAAGGGACATTTGGGTACCCTTTTCTTTTCCAGGACCCATGAGTGATAATAGCTATCGATCAATTTAGTTAGTATTTTGAAACAAAAATGTGTTTTTTTTTTTTTAATGGGAATGTCTTATCTTTTTGTAGGCATTTGGCACCTGAGTACTATCTGCATGGAGTTGTGGATGAGAAAACAGATGTGTTTGCCTTTGGTGTGTTCTTGCTAGAAGTCCTCTCTGGAAGGAAACCAGTAGATGGGTCTCACCAAAGCTTGCACAGCTGGGTATAGTAGCCCCCCCCCCCCCCCCCCCCAACCCCCATTTGGTCATGAAACTTTGTTCTTTCACATACTTGGCGTATTCCATAGGAAATCCAATATTTGGTTTATTCTAGAGTTAGGCTAGAGTAGTGGTGACTTTTACATTGGTTAGTTTATTTTAAAGTTTTTTTGGTGTGAATTAAATAACTATGTGTTGTGACTTAACAGGCTAAACCAATATTGAACAAAGGGGAGATAGAAAAGCTGGTAGATCCAAGGCTTGAAGGGGCTTATGATGTAACACAGTTTCATAGACTAGCCTTTGCAGCCTCCCTGTGCATCCGGGCATCTTCAACTTGGCGACCTACCATGAGCGAGGTAGTTCAAACTTCAAATACATTTGCTACTTACCTTTAATGTTACTTTTTCAAATAATCTATCTATTTATTTGGTTGGTTTTAGTTTTAGGTTTTTTTTTTTTCGCTATTGAGAATAACTCCAGGTGAAGGGAGCATTAAAAGAAATATCAAAAGGGGTAATATATATATATAAAATATATATGTATGTAGCAAATATTTTTAATAAAGCATTTTTTTATAAAAATATTATATATATAATTAATTAATTTTACAAAATATATTAAAGAGGGAGTTAGCCCCCCTCCCACTCCAATCCATTGAGAGATTCAACCTTGGTTCTCAAGCTCTACCCTACTAATAGGACAACTGCTAGCAAGGCTGGTTACATCTTAAATGTTGTTTTTTTTTTTTTTGTCACTCTTATCTATATTAGAAGAACTTGGTGCACAACTAGTTATTTGTCATCTTTTTCTTTCCCTTCATTTTCTTCTTTCCACTAAAACTAATCAAATCTATTTTGGTCATCATACTAAGATAATGACTGGTATAAGTAAAATCACCACGGCATTGCATAAAAAACACTATTTTATGTTTATTAAATCATGTCCTATATTTATTGATACGTAGAACAAAGCCTACAGATAGCGAATAATCCACCAGTATTTTTTTTATTCCAATTGGTACAGCAAAATTAATTTATACTTGACCTCTAAATCCCCATACTGTTCCATAGCAGATAGGAAATTTATTTATACCTGACATCTAAAGCCTCGTGTAGCAAAAATTTGAAGTTTTAACTTCTAAACAAAAATAAACAGATAACTGCATTATATAGCAGCTTACTACTAAGTAAGGTGTATGAAATTCCTGGAAATAATTTTCTAATTAGACATATTCATATTGTTGGTGGATCAAAAGTTTACATCGCAGATGATCAATTGCAAATTTCCAAATGACAACTTATTATTATTATTATTATTATGAAAAATTATTCGTTCGGACCTCCTTTGAGGTTTGAATTAAGTATACTCCACACCTTTCTTGTTTTGAAAGTTATACGGACATCTCTTTTTGGGGAGGTTGTTGTAATTTTGATATTTGGAAATGCTAGCAACACACTCTCTAACATTCTATTTCCAACACACTCTCTCTTATTGGTTGAAATTCATGTGGGTCCTATAAAATTCAAGTGGGACCCACATTAATTTCAACCAATGAGATAGAATATGTTGAAAAGAGAGTGTTAAAGAGTGTGTTGCTAGCACTTGTCTTTTGATATTACCCTCTAGAGGATGTAAGAGTAATGATAATATAAACCTCATGTGAGATTAGTGTAATTTGACTAATTTCTAAAAGAAAAGAGATTCAAGTGTAATTAAGTTAAAACTCAAAGGATAGGAGGTCAGTGTAATTTCCCATTATTATTATTAATATTATTAATATTATTTTGGCGTTAATGAATTTTCTCAAAAATGCTTTATTATAGTTTAGTTCACTTCTTCGGTTCTTCCATAAGCTTTTTCACTTTGTCTTATTATCTATTAGCAATGGTGGCGTGTTGATTAATCCAATTATGGCCTTTTAGTTGACTGCCAAGTGACAAAACAAGATAACGTAAGATAAGTTCTGTGGTTTCAAACAATAAAAATGTCACAATATAATACCATATTGTCAGCTGTCATTTTATTTAATTATGATGGTTTTCCTTAGATTACTCTACTCATCGTTTTCAACAGTCAGATATGTGATGTAAGAACTAGAGATTATTCCAACTTTCCAATTACTACTGGCAGCCTATTGTTTTTTCTGCTTATTTTGACCCATGCAAATGGATTATTCAGTTGATGTTCTGTCCTAGCTAACTTTTACCATGATGCTAATTATGCTAAATAAGACAGCAGATAATATGCCAATCTCATTTTTATCTGAGTATTAAATAAAGTAAAATTATAGTAGGGGTTACAGTTCTGAAACTAAGGAGCCAATTAAATGGTCACTACTCATTAATGTATTATTTTCTTGAAAGTTCGAAAGGGCCAAAATGTGGTTTCTGTTGTACGGAACATTATTATGTTAAGTGTATTTCCTATTAGAGTTTAATTTTGATATATTATTGGTGTAAAATATTTTAAACTATCAACCTATCACAAATCATTCTATATGTGACTTCTAAAATAGTTATTATAAGAGTCTGAACGTTTTTAATAATATAACGGTTTATGATTGATCGATAATATAAATTTTTTTTACACTAATAGTACAGATCAATTAAATCATTGTGTTTTAAAGATCAGATAGACAATTGAATATAATTTCTAATCGCGGTACCTTGGCACCTCTTGGGTGATGATTTATACCTTCAACCAATACAGAACCGTTACTATAGATCATGTGTAACAGTGAATTTACACTTATATGGAGCCCTTGATACAGTTTATTCTAGTTGATCTTTATATTGTACTGGTCTTGAATCTCGCTTTTTTTTATTTTATTTATTTTTTTTTTTTTAAATTGACACAGGTATTGGAGGTAATGGAGGAGGGGGAGATGGATAAAGAGAAATGGAAAATGGCAGAGGAAGAAGAGCAAGAGGAGGAATTCTGGGGTTTTGAAGATCTGGAATATGAATATGACAGTTCCTTTTCAATGTCTCTTCCTGACTCCGTTGGAAGTACTTAGGATAAAGGAGCTAGGTGCCACTTTCAACTACCTGTATATATACATGTTGATGTTACATATATATAAAGATGCAGAGAAGGCTCTTGTGGTTGTAATACTTCTGTCTAATCCGTCTCCGTGAAATATTTAACATCATTGAATTCAATTATGTCGGCAACTCATTGCTTAATTTTGACCAAATATATATGGTTCTGCCTTGTTAAGATGTTACAAATGAAAAAGTTCAGATGCAGTCATGCAGAGGAAAATGACACAGCAAGGTTGTTTTCGTGTAGTAATAATCCATTGATAACTTTGTTAAGCAAGGCAAATGGGTCCACAAGCTACATTCGATGTAGACATTGGAGACCACTAGCTTGTAGCGATGGCCCATATTTTTCAAGCTCCATTTGCAATATTTTTGGTTACTTTAATTGGAGTTACATGACATAAATAAAGGTGGAGAATATGACAACAAATACAAAACTCAAGAATTGCTAGCCTAATATTATAGTGTGGGCAATAACCATAGTACCAAATGGCCCAGTCCTCCTTTGCAATTCTTATTGTATTCATGTATTGAGTGAAAGAATAATGAATAAATATCACAAGGATTAAGTATCACATGTACTCATTTTTTATATACTCTGAGCCATAGCCATAGATAGACAAGTAGAGTTTAACATTCAAGTTCCCTCACTTCTGATACATCTTCAACTTTTGTTTTTACTGATGGTAATTAATTTACGCAAGAGAAGGGCTTCTTTATTTCTGTAGGAAGATAGATTAGTTAGCAAGGTACAAAACTATTCAAGTCTGGTTTGGGTTTCCATGTGCAAAAACTCACTGCTGGAGGCTCAAAAGGTTGGGCAGTTCCGGGTTCCCTCTTACATAATATATCCCACTGAAAACCGCAATTAGAAAATAGATAGTGTTAAATAAATAAATGTTGTGTTGGTCTTAATGGTAAGAGACTCGGACACTTTAAGCAAGTGATCAAAAGTTCAAATCCTAACTCTTGTGTATGGAAAAAACTTGGTTGGAAGGGGAGAACCCACCTTGTGTGTTCAACAGGTTTCTCGACAGAGATTAGTCACATATCTGTCACAGCTAACAATGGTGAATATTTCGTACCTATAACATGATTATAAAAAAAAATTGACACTTAATGCATCCAAGGTATAAATTATAGCACACTTAGGAACAGAGATTCTGTTCTATAATTATAATGTTTGGTATGCATTATTGTATAGTCTAATTATTAAGAGCTGGAATAATTCTCAAGAGCTTATATATCATTGTAACAAAAATATCTATATACAATCTATTCAAGTTCGCAACCGCAAATATAACAACTAGAACACTAATAGTCCCAATGCTTTTGTAAAAAAAAATTATAGCAATCGCTTTTCTGCAATTAATTACTTATATTTATATGCAAATAACAATAAAGGAGTGGCAGTTGATGAAACTGGCAGACTTTCTGGACAGCAAAGATATTGCTTCAAAGTGGATTTGATTAATAAAAGGTTGCCCAAATTATATGCGGTAGTTGAACGCAGCCCCAAACTGGCCAGCCCCAGTAAGAGAATCTTAAACAAATTATCAAAAAATTTATAGTATTATTGAGCTAAAGGTTGTTTAACTTGAGGAATAGTGATGTAACAACAAAGATAGTGCGAAGAATGATAAATATAACATTATTTTATGCTTCATGGTAGTTGATACTGGATAATTTATCAATTTGTTTTTCAGATTAAAATTTATTATTTTCTTTTATTGTTACATCTCAAGGCTTTAAAATACGTGCAACAAGTATCATAAGATCCTTGGAAAGTTGAACCCTGCGTTTGTCAACAATGAACTTACGTATTTGGTTATAGAATTTCTAAATACGTTACATCCACACTTCCTGTGAAAAAATACAGAAGAATGACAGTTTTTTTTATTGTGTGGTCGAGGACATTGATTTAAAATTTTTTAAAAAAATAAATTTTTACTAAGAAGTGATATATATATATATATATATATATATATATATATATATATATATCTTGAGATGTAATATATTTAATTTTTCCATGAAAACTTACTGATTTAATTGATAAGCACTGTCAGGATGTGTTTGGGAAAGCTGGAAAAAAAGATTATGCTGATAATCGATTTATGAATAATCGATTATTGTGTTATTGTGATAATCGATTATAATTAGAATCTATTTTTGTTTGGGTCTGTTTGCTGAAAAGCGATTTCAAGATAATCTTTTTCGTTTGGATGGTCTAAAAAAATCGCTTTTTACATAGTAAATTACGAAAAAGGGTATGAAGTTATTTGTATAATTTAATAATATTTATTTGGAAGTTAGTTTTGTAGGGGTAAATAGGGAAGAGAGTTTTGAGAATAAGAAATAATCAAATCATAACAATCTTAAGCTAAAACAAATTAGATGACATAAAACAGCTTTTTTCCTCCAAAAAAAGCTTTTTTATAAATTTAAGCTAATTGCCAAACATGATAGATTATATATGAAACAACTTTTTAGCCAAAAAACAGCTGAAATGGAAAAAATCCAGCATTCCCAAACAAGCACTCAGTGTAAAGATTTTTTATACTGTTAACTAATCATAAATTGTCAAATTAGTAAAAATATTTGACTTTTATCCTAACTACCTTAGGAAATTTGTGATTGGTTTACAATGTAAATTTTTTTATACTGACAGTGCATCATCGTATTAAACTCAAATTATTTTATTTTGGATTCTAAACCAATATCTATCCCCACATAATAGAAGAACAGTTAAAATGAATGTGGTTTGAGAAACTAATATGCGTACGTTTGGTTGGATGGTGGAACCAGTGTTTTAAAAATCGATTCAACCGGATCAATTCGACCGGTTGGATCGTCGATCGGTGCCCTCTTCGTTTCTGATCGGACTAGAGAATCGAAAATCAGTCTGATCATGCACAGTCAACCAAAACTCGGTTCAACCGGTCTAAAATTGGTTAAACCAATGTAAAAACAATTAGACTTTTAATTTTTTTAATTTTTTTTTAAAAATGAGGCGTACTTTTAGACTTTGGTCCGGTCTGTTTGGGGGCTCCAGGACTTCAACGATTAGAATCCACTTAATATGCATCTTTGGTTAACTATCTTAATCATTTACGACATATTATCTCAGTAAAATTAACATACTTTTACTTAAATGTTCTGAATTATTATGCATCTTAAAAGCTATATTTTTTCTTTGACTTGTTGATTAATTTATTTATTAATGTGTGTGTATATATATACCGGTTCGATCATCGGTTAAACCAGTTGAATCAGTTGAACCTTGAACCGCTCTCCTTTCCAATCACTACAAGAAAATTGCTGATTACCGACGGTCACAATCCGTCGGTAATCTCCTAATGTGGTTGGTAAAGTTGGATTTTCGACGGGCTTGTGACGGCCAAAAATCTGTCGATAAATATCGTCGTCGCTAAACATTATCGACGGATCTGAGTAACCTTCGATAATTACCGATGGATAACCCGTCAGTAATAGGTCTGAGTATATGAGTATAGTACCAACGGCTAAATCCGTCGGCACGTGGTGGACAAGCTTACCGACAGATAATTTCGTCGGTACGTGGTGGACAAGCTTACCAACGGTCATAACCGTCGGCAACGTCTAAATACATTTACCTACAGATATAGTCGTCGGTAAGATTATTTTTTTAATTAAAATTAATTAAATTAATTATAAAATTATTAATTAAAATAATTATAATTTATAATAACTTAAATTAAACAAAATTTATGAAAGATATATAAATTAAAAATAAAAATTATATAAAGTCAACAATGTTGTCATCAAAAAGTTAAATCAAACAAAATTCTATAACAAATACAATAATCCTAATAGTCCGTATATAGTCTCCCGAAGAGACGTATTTGATGGCTCTCGCTGTTGTCCCTCCTGCTGCTGCTAGTAGCCGGGATGCTGCTACTGAGCAGGGGACGCCTGAGCATCCAATGGGAGCTGCTGCTGCAAAGTAGTACGTGTTTGAGGTGGGAGTACCTGGAGGACAACCTATAAGTTCTAGTGTAGACTGGACTTCACCCCTTAATTGTTGTTTCTCCTCTCTCCTCGTCGGAAGCCACGAGCGAGGTCTTCAGTCCCGTAAATCCTCCCCTTCTTCTTGCCCTCGACCACATCCAACCAACATTGGGTTCGAAGTCTCTGCTCCTTGACAGTTGCGGGTGGTGGCTCTGCGTTTAGTAAATGAAATGGGTTTTGAAAAGGGGGAAAGTGAAATGGGAATTAGAGGGTTCACGTTTATTTAATGAAAGTTACCGACGACCGTGTCCGTTAGTAACATGTAATCGTTGAACTTATCGACAGGCAAATCCATCGGTAAATTAAAATTAATTGGTCTACGCATTACTGTTGTCTTTACCGACGGACAGTCCGTCGGTAACATGGACCACCTAATTACCAACGCAACGTTGAGAGGAGTTTAGAACCAAAGCATTAATGCAGAACCAGAGCATCATTGCTGCGCGCACTTGGTTTTGAACCGATCGCCGGCCGGAACATCATTGCTGCGCATCACCGGCGTGGTTCCCAGGATAGCCAACAACGACAATTTGTTCCTAGGATGAAAAGTTTTAAATGATATAGTAGAAACTAGAAAGATTATGTTTTCTAGACTGATCCTAGTGCAATGACAGTCAACAAGATTGATTATTGATGTACTACTGACAACTTTAGGAGTTGCAACACCAAGATGTCCATGCCCTTATAGGCACTATAGTCATGCTAATGCATTCTTGACTATTGATGTACTGACAACTTCAGGAGTTGCAACACCAAGATGTCCATGGCCTTTCTTACATCTTAACTGGATGACAATTCATTCTTGATACTAGCTGCACCAAGAAAATTAACAACATCTTACTTCTTGGTTGCTAATAAGGCAAGACATAGTTTAGTTAGCAATAATGGGTTGCCAAGTTTGAATCATTCCAATTCTGGTTGAACCTGCATTCTAGTTATGGTTATAATATTGATTCCTTGAATGTTTACTTTGTTTTTTTGTTGCATAGTCCTGTTAATACAGTTTCCACTTTACATATACGAACAGTTAAAATTTGCGAGAATCACTTCTTTGTCTTTAAGAAGATTTTGCATCTGGGTCATCAGATTCTGCATCTTGTGTCGGTTAATGATACGTCGGCTTTTGATTGAGGCGTTGGAGAAGAGAAATTATAGGAGGAGAGAAAGTTTGGAACTTTCAAGTTGCGCGAAGAAGAACATACAGATATAGACTTGCGATAATGGATTTTGGATGAAATTGAATTGTAGAATTGGTTTCCATACAATTGTGTTTGAAGTAAAGTGATTTATGTTTGGATGTTTTTATTTTGAAAGAAAGTTTGATGTAAAACTTAGTGTAACTTTTCAATCTAAAAGCAAAAGCTACTCCAAACTGGTTCTGATATAATCGATTTTGGATGCAAGGAGACTTTTCTTAACGCCTTCTTTTTTCTTCTAATAGTTTAGGGTTGGGCAAGGAGGTTTCTTGACGCCTTCTTTTTTTCTTCTCATTGGAATTATTTCACAAAGATATGTCATGGTAAGGAAGTAGGGGGAACAAGAACACTTGAAGAGCGGATAAAAGACATATATAACTACTCATCAGTAAAAATATAATATGTGTAACAATTATTATATTTTCATTGATTAATTGTTACTTATGTCCTATATCCATTATCGCCATTAAGTTGTTTTTGAGAGCCTCTTTAAGGTGACAAACATGCTTAGGATATGTGGCATCAAGCGTTTTAAAATGAGGTCCATAACCTCAATTGAGACGGTAACATTATAGTTTCTCCAATACTGTCTCCTCTAACGATTAAGTCATCTATATATATACCAGCACAATTACTGAATATCCTTTACGTTCCCTGACAAACATGCTCGAAGTAGATGGAGTGAAACAATACCCCACTTTGAAGTAAGAATTCTATTAAATCTTCTTATACCATGCAATAGGCGCTTTATTCAGCCCATACAGTGCTGTCTAAGGCTTTCAAACATAACCACGCCATTTTATATATCAGTATGTGAAGAAGATAATGCTCATCCTACTGTAGTTGGAGTCTCGAGAGAATGAGAGATGCATAAATTTAGAGGAATGTTATTTATACATCCATTTTGGGACACCTATAGTAGACACCTCAATTTGAATGAGTACAACCAGAACATATTCTAAATTTGCAACTAAAGTTAAAAAAAAATTATACTCAAAATGGGATGTCTACTATAGGTGTCTCATAACATTCCTCTAAATTTACGTGATTGATTTGGTCTCGGTATTTGTAATTACAATAAAACTCTAAGACGCAAAAGAAATTTCAAAAATACTACTCCAACCTATATATAAGTAGAAAAAACTAACCTTACACGTATTAAGAAAGTCAGTTATATTAGTTTAATTGTTTTTATTTGTGTAAAAAATAAGTTATAGTTACTAAACTACCATTTCTTGGGAGTGTATGCTCTTGGAAGTTGTGTCTTGAGAATGTATAATGCTCTTGAAAAAATAAAAAAAAAACAATTAATCAAAGGGTATTTTTGAAACACTAGCATTAAATAAGGTTGATTTGATTGACTTTTGTTTATTATTGAGTCCAAAAAATTTAGGTACTTTTTTGCTTATATATAGACCCGGAGGGAGCATAATTGCAATACGTGAGGAACGTAATGTCAACCTGTTATATTATTTGGGATGACAATGGGTAGGGTATGGGTGGAATTTTATAGTACTCGTCCCCATACTAGCATTTTAAAAAAATACCCGTATCCGGACCCTTATCCGGGTGGATAGCAACTTAAATATCCGTAGCTTTACCCGCTGGGTACCTAAGTACCCATACTCGCGCTCATTACCCGCATTTTAATTAACTATCAAAAATCAATAAATAAAAAAAAAGCATTATTAAAGTTTAAAATATCACGATAGTACATAATAAGGCATACTATTCTAGTATGTACCAAAACAAACAACAAATATTACAATTAAATAGGAAGAATTGGAAGAAGAAAGTTACACCGAAGTGACGAACGGACAAGACGACGCTAGGAATTCAAGAAGAATAGGAAAGTAGTAATAACATAACTTTCATTTTAATTTTTTTAATTTAATATATTAATAGTTATATATATGTATATGTATAAAATAATTAAATAAATATTAATATATAGGAATGCGGGTACCCGCACCCGCATCTATATCCATCAAATTTTGCGGGTAATTATCCGCTCCCGTATCCGTATATATTGTACGGGTAATTACTCTATCCATCCTGGATAATTTTTACGGAGGTACGCATTGGGTGAGCCATCCCTATATATTATCACATTTTTAAAACTCAGAAGTAAACAGAGAATAATCATAATAATAATAATAATAATAATAATAATAATAATAAAAGACCATGGTTAACTGGAGAAGGCTCCAACTCCTATAGTCTTTCATTTGAATTTGCAAGCTCTCTGTATTGTTAATTTGTTATTTGTTTTTTCTTTTGAAACAAAGAGCGAAAATAAATGGTTGAAAATATGAAGAGAAGCAACTTTGAAGTGTTGGGACTGTGTTGTGCTACAGAGGCTGAACTGGTTGAAAGAATTCTGAATCCTCTTGATGGAGTCAAAGACATCTCAGTGATAGTTCCCACTCGAACAGTCACCGTGATCCATGATGCTCTCTTAATTTCTGAGTCACAAATAGGTGACTTCTATACTACTATTTTCTCTTAAAATTCCTTTGGTTCAATTCAACTAAATATGTAACATGAATTGCTAAATCATGGATCCATTTGAATTAAAGATTATGAGAGAAGTTGACTAGTTCTTTATTTGATAGCTTCCTTTTTCACTTGGATTCATGTGGTGTGTTAGTCTATATTTTTACATTATATTCATGGATTAAATGGTCTTATGTTACCTACCTTAAGCTTTTAAATTATTGTTATTGCTTTTGTTGTTATTGTTATCTGATTACCTGCTCTCTTTTCTGGGGCTTTTCCAATTTCATGAAATGAGTTGAATGATTCTGCTTCTGCCATGTATTATATTCATCATGTAAATCTCTTGTTCGGGCTCTAAGTAACATGTCCCCGACTCTTACCAACTGAACTAGTAACACAGGACTCTTCTCAAATAGTTCAGGGCCTGCAGATTAATTTAATCTAATTTTAATACTACATATAAAATAATATCTTCATTTGTTATAAAGGCATGCCATTTTTTTAAAGGTTCATTCAAAGCATTTGTTGTGCCCTTGGTTAATTTTTTTAGCTAAGTTTCATACTTTCCATTCACTGATTTATATATTTTGTTTTGCTTTAGAATATTTTCTGTCCCTAAATATTAGAAATGAGGTGAAAATTTATTTGCTTGAAAGCATTTTTTTTCAAATAGACACAACCTGAGTTTTCTTTGGTCTTAATATATGTTTCAGCTGATGCACTGAATTCGGCAAGGCTTGAAGCAAGTTTGAGACTACAGGGAGAGACCATTATTGAACATAAATGGCCAGACTTACCTACTTTGGCGTGTGGCTTGTTACTGTCACTTTCTTTCTTCAAGTATATATATCACCCTTTGGGATGGTTGGCTCTTGGTTCTGTTGCCATTGGCTTCCCTAAAGTTCTATTCAGGGCCATAGCTTCCATTCTTGCTCTTACTCTTAATATCAACATTCTGGTTCTATTGGCAGGTAATCATTTTCAACATATGGATTTGATTGCCAGTACATATTTATTGATTATGTCACAGAGAAATGAGTAGGCTGTAGTTTACTTGCCAAAGAATAAAGAATGCTAATTCTAATGTATGGAAAAACATGTGTTCGTCTATGACATATGATGGAATCTTCTGTTTGTTATGTTTCATGATTCATATCTTGCAGTGTGTGGTACTGCTGCTTTACAAGATTTTTGGGAGGCAGGAGTCATCATTTTCCTATTTTCCATTGGTCAATGGCTTGAGACAAGAGCAACTCACAAGGTATGACACCATCACTTCCCCTTTTCTCCTTGATACTTTGCTGTATTTTCTTTCTTCAGTAACTCTTACAAGATACTTTGCTGTGCTGCCTGTGCATACTAAAATAATGTAGGTTCCTGATATAGGTCATAAATGTTGATTGAATTTTTAATTTTTTTGACTTTATCAATAAGACAATAACTAGTTTTGGTAGAGTCGTCCCCAAGAAATGTGCAGCAAACTAGAAATGATATCTTAAAACATTCAAAGGATTTGTAGAGGCTTTTGCAAAGTCCAAATTTATGTTCTTGTTTTGCTCTTCACGGAAGGTGACTTCAGCTAGTCAAGACTCCTTGTCTATACTCTTATTATCGGATCTTGAAGTATTTTAAACATTGCAATTAAACGCCAATGTATGTTATGTTGAGTTTCATTACTTTGAGTTTATATTCGCAAGTGATAACATACTATGTAGGGTGAACCATTGAACGAGACTCCCACCTGGTGGGGTCTGGAGAGGGTAGATGTATGCAGTCTTAAATCCGTAGGTGAAGAAGTCATTTCCAGGATTTAACCTATGACCTTATTGGCATTTAATTGCAATGTGGAGAACTGGTGTCAGAGCTCGTTTAATATAGACAAGAGTATCTACCAAACCAATACCTGAAATTGTGGAGAATTTTCAAAATATTCCTGGGGAATGAATTTATGGTGAAATTGATGGGAAGGATATCTATACAGGCAATAGGAGAATTGCTGTCATAGCTGGTTGTGAAAGAGGTGATTATAAAACCATCTCTATAGTTTCAAAAATTAATTCTTGTAGGCTTTCTTGTCTAGAATATTTATTTTTTTGTTCTTATGCTGTTTCTTTTGTAATTTGGTCATCTGTATCTTGTAATCATATCTTATAATTTGTCATTCTTGTAGGCTTTCTTATGTTGTTTCTTGCTGTTTCAATTCGCAAGTGATACCCTGGCATTTGATGATTTCCCCACTCTGTCTATATATACTCTTGTCTCTTATTAGATTTAAAATTAATTTTGATTTATTCACACTCTAACATATAGATAATAGATCAGTGCTTAGAGCTATTGAAATGCAAACATTAGTTAAAAACAGAACAACAGATTATAATTAAAATCTGAATTATCATTTATGTTAAACGTTTGACATTTGATTCATAAGTATACACTATCTTTCATTACATGCATAGGCATTGGTTGCCATGTCCTCTTTAACAAGCATGGCTCCTCAAAAGGCGGTCGTTGCTGAGACCGGGGAACGTGTTGATGTCAATGATGTTAAGATCAACACCATCCTGGCTGTCAAGGCAGGTGAAGCTATTCCTCTTGATGGAGTTGTGGTGGAAGGAAAGTGTGAAGTTGATGAAAAGATGTTAACAGGAGAATCATTCCCTGTCACCAAAGAGTTGGATTCAGGAGTCTGGGCTGGAACCATTAATCTGAATGGTTAAGTATCTAGTTATTTTTCATATCCCTCTAATTTTTATTTTCCCTCTTTAAACGATACTTTTTCTAAATTACTTTTGATATATATCATTCCAGGATATATAAGTGTAAAAACTACTGTGTTGGCAAAAGACACAGTGGTGGCAAGAATGTCAAAGCTTGTTGAAGCGGCTCATAGCAGAAAATCTAGAGCACAAAGAATCATAGATAATTTTGCGAAGTACTATATTCCTGGTAAGATTTTTTCTTTTTGTGGAAGTGAGAGAAATAGTTTCAAAGTTTGATTAATAAATATGCTGGAGAGCTACATTATCAATTTATCACAGTACAATAGCCTGTTTTTTTGATAAGCAAAGATATATTAATTTATCACAGTACAATGACTGACATTTGCATTGATTTTTGTTCTATTTCAGTGGTTGTGTTGATTTCAGCTAGCATTGCTGTGGTTCCAGCTGCATTAGGAGTTCCTGATATCAAGCCTTGGTTTCATCTGGCAATTGTGGTTTTATTGAGTGCATGCCCATGTGCTCTCATCCTCTCCACACCTGTTGCAATCTTTTGTGCTCTCACAAAAGCTGCAATAAGTGGGTTACTACTGAAAGGCGGAGACTATCTTGAAACACTTTCTGGAATTAAGACTGTGGCTTTTGATAAAACGGGCACAATAACAAGAGGAGAATTCACTGTGACAGTTTTTTGTGCTGTTGTAGATGATATTACCATTAAAACCTTACTGTACTGGTAACTTTTATTAATTAAGCCAAGCATGTTAATATGTTGTATCTGGAGGATTTATAATTCTTGTAAAACTAATATGATTTGGTTAATGAAAACTTTGTAGGGTTTCAAGTATTGAGAGTAAATCAAGTCATCCTATGGCAGCCGCACTAGTGGAATATGGAATGTTGCACTCTATCAAACCAATCCCTGAGAATGTGGAGAATTTTCAAATTTTTCCAGGGGAAGGAATTTATGGTAAAATTGATGGGAAGGATATCTATATAGGCAATAGGAGAATTGGTGTCAGAGCTGGTTGTCAAAGAGGTGAATATAAAACTGTTTCTTTAGTTTCAATAATTAATTCTTGTAGGCTCTTGTCTAGAAAACAAAATGGTAACCTGGTGCTATAAAGCTCCCACTATACGCAGGGTCCAGGGAAGGGTCAGACCCACTTTTGTTTTCTTTTCTAGACCATCTATTTTTTTTTTTTTGTTATGCTCGTTTCTTTGGTAATTTGGTCATCCTTATCTTATAATCACATTAAATGCTCAGATCCAGTGTTTCAAGTCGAAGAAGAAAGAAATGGTTATATATACTGTGGACCAACTCTGATTGGAGTCTTCAGCCTAGTTGATACTTGCAGATCAGGTGCTTTGGAGGCAATAGAAGAGCTAAAGTTATTAGGTGTGAGATCAGTCATGCTAACAGGAGATAGCACTCAGGCTGCTAAGTATGTTGAGAGTCAGGTATGCTTACAATGATCTAATATTCTATATAACCAACAACCTTATGAAACAAATGTATTTTTTATAGACTTTGTTATTAACAAATATATTATTTTTCTTGACAAAAAAGATCATTCCTCTTCAATGTTTGTCGCTAGTGCTGCTTCTTATGACATATATTAAAACTTCGAACTTAGAAAATTGCCAACTTATTCTCTGCAGTTGAACCATGCTCTAGACATTGTTCACGCAGAGCTTTTACCTGAGGAAAAGGCCGCGATTATTGAGAATTTCAAGAAAGATGGGCTAACAGCCATGATTGGAGATGGCATCAATGATGCTCTTGCATTAGCTACAGCTGACATTGGTATCTCAATGGGAATATCTGGTTCAGCTCTTGCAATTGAGACAGGCAATGCAATTCTAATGTCAAATGACATCCGAAAAATACCTGAAGCCATTAAGCTAGCAAGAAAAACTACTAGAAAGCTCATTGAGAATGTCATTGTTTCAATTGGCACCAAGATTGCCATACTAGCATTGGCAATTGCAGGGTATCCAATTGTTTGGCTTGCTGTGTTGACTGATGTTGGGACCTGTTTGCTTGTGATTCTCAATAGCATGTTAATTTTACAAGAGAAGCCCAAATATGATAGAGAATCTAGAAGTAGAAGGCCTAAATATGGAACCTTCTTGGAAGATAAGAGCATAACTCTACTTGACAAGCAAAGTAATAGTGATGAGCTCCATGGGCTTCTTACTGCAGAAAAGTGTGGTAAAGAATGCTGTAAAGATGACACTCATCATGATGCGGCAACTACAAATGCAAGTAAACATGAATCTTCTGGACTTTCAAAGTTTAGCTTACTCAAGGGTAACCACCAAGGGAACTTGGTCTTAGATGAAGTTCATACAGTGAAACCTTGCAATGATTGCTGTTTTGATGAAGTCAAAATGTGTCAGGACTTCTCTTGCAGAAGAAAGAATAGCACTGATTGTTGCCAACTAAACAAAGAAGTACACATCAAGGATGAAAAATGTGGCACTGGATCTGTTGTATTTGTGAGACATGATGCCACCATTGCAACCGTGGAGTCTACTGCTTACAAGGACAAATCTATGGATACTTCAGAGTTGTCAGGGACAAGTGGGATTCCCAAGTGCTGCAAAAAAAGATGCTGTAATGATCGTATGAATGATATCAGTAGCATACCCGAAATTGTTATTGAATGATCCTAGTTAGCTGTTTCTGCATGGGGTAGTGAAGAAAAAAAAGGACAGGTTTATTTTTCCTCCTTTATTAAGTTATACTTACTTCTATTGAGGTTTTAGGAATATACATTCCACCCCAATTTATATCCAAGCCTCTATTCCACCCCAATTACATAATTGATAAAAAAAATTGTATTGAAGAAACATATATTTAGGATGCGTCTCGAAGAGCTTATAAAAAACTTATGAGAATAGCTTATAAAAATAAATTTATACAAATAATTTAAGAAAATAGTGTTTGATATTTTCCTAAGCTCTTTTTAGATTATTTCAATAAACTTGTCAGAGAAGCTTATGAAAATAAGTTGTTTTAACTTATATAAAAAAAAAACTGATTGCATAAGCGTTTAATTAAATTATTTATCCAAACGCGCCTTTACTTATTTACTTAAATAAAGTTATTAACTCCAAATAGCTCAGAGGTAAAGAGAAAAGAACATTATCACCAAAAAATGAAAGGACACATGGATAGAAAGGAAAATATTTTACAACTTATTGTTATGGAAAGCTTCCATCAAGTAGCATATGTCCTCCATCATGCCTTGCTAGAGGCTAACTCAATCTCATACTTACTCATAATAGGAGTAGCACATACAATGCTGGAGTCTGTTACCATAACAGAAGAAGAGGCAGGAGAAATACTTGTATATGTCTGTGACGCGTTGACTGGATGTGCAGCAAAACTCCCATCCATCAAGTGCTGAAATGGGTTCGAAGGATCTGAAACTTCTATTGAACCTTCCAACATTTTCACCACAACACTGATTATAGGCCTTGATTCTGGCCTATACTGAACACACGACAGAGCTATCTTAACCATTCTTTCTGCTATCTCCTTATTTTTCTCCTCTATCCCACAGGCCATTATTAACTCCCCCAGTTGTCCAGCATCAAATTTTTTCCAAACCCAAATTGGAAACCATTCTTGGCTTTCTGAAAGCTTAGCATCAAGGTTTCTTCTCCTACCTATGATTTCAAATAACAGCATGCCAAAGCTGTAAACATCACACTTATGAGTTATAGGAAATGGCATCCAAAGCTCAGGTGCAGCATAACCAGGAGTCCCCCTGCCTCCAGTCATAGTTATATGAGTATTTTCCCGGTTGCAAAGCTTGGCCAAGCCAAAATCAGCAACTTTAGGATTGAAGTTCCTGTCCAAGAGAATATTTCCTGGTTTTATGTCATAGTGGATTATTCTTTGTTGGCACTCTTCATGCAGGTAAGCAATGCCTCTGGCTGTGCCAACTGCAATCTCATGAAGCCTTTCAAGTCCTAAGGTATTTCTTTCACGAAACAGATACTTGTCAAGCGAGCCATTCGCCATGTACTCATAAACCAGTGCTCTAAGGTTCCTTTCAAAGCAAAATCCATATAGCTTAACCAGATTGAAATGATGAGTTCTACCAATTGTACCCACTTCTGCCTTAAACTGCTCCTCAATTTTCTTATCAGAACTCCCATATAGAACCTTCACAGCTACAGTGGTTCCATTACTAAAAATACCTTTATAAACTGCTCCAAAACCTCCTGACCCCAACAAGTTAGAGTAGTTATCAGTTGCAATCCTTAGCTGCTGATCAGTAAACCTGATCGGCTTCTCCCTTTCCATATCAGTCAGAAATTTATCCATTGTGAGTGTCAGAAATTGTGAGTCTGGACTAACTGTTTGACTAACTCTTTGCCGGCATACACAAACCACAATACCTATCTTCACAGCAATCACAACTGCAATATTAATGTAATGTAATCAGTCAGAAAGGTTGTGACCAAACCAATGAAAAAACAACATAGAACAGGACAAGAAAACAAAAAGATATCACATGTTAAAATCCTACCCAGGCTGATCACCAAAAGAGGAACCGCTATATCCCCTCCTGTGCTTTCAGTGCTTGACATTGTCAGCAGATAAGAGTTCAAAATATAATAGTGATATTGAGGAGCAAAGTAAAGCATGAGGTGAAATGATTGAATTTATAAGCAAAACCCCATATCATTATGATAAATTATTCTAAAAATAATAATTATAATAATCACATCTACATCAGCAATTTCAAACCAAGGAACCGCGTAGCCATTCTATATTTGTCATCCCCGGTGTAAGGAACTCCTCTGATGCCATGGATATACTTGATTGAATGAGTTAGCTGGCTAAATTCCAAGACGACCAGAACAAAACATATGAACAAAATCTCTAACGGCAAAATACGAAGCTTTAGATCACTTTCCTAGTACCATCCACCTAGGACCTCCCTGCTTGTTCTATATGATAAATTCAACGCAATTGAAAGTTTATGGAGTCTTCCTACGTAAAGACATATCAGCAGTAAACCGAAGTTGACATTATAATCAACTGACATGGAACTTTATGACTATAAAACAGAGAGAAGAAAGCGACTAATAAATCAAAGGAGAATTTTTCTTTTTCTTCCTTTATAACCCATCATTATCATTATCATTATCATTATCATTATCTCTACTAATATTGACAATTGGCAAAGTTTACCTTCACCTATTGACTACTGTGTTACCTAGATACCCTCTTGGTCGTTGACTTTGATAACTCCGATTGAAAGTGTGGATAAAATTTCCAACAATGAAGAAATAAAAAACAAACGGCAGTTACTTTCAAACTAGAGGGACAAGCTAGCTCATGCGTGAATGAGCAAAATAATCTGCAGTAAATTAAATATATGCATATGGATTATATAACTCTTCCATCATGAGAAGGCTTTTTTTTTTTTTTTTTTACAACTGAAAATAAGATACAAGAACAAAACATTTGCCTCCGAGATACAAGTTGATAATACAGTTACAGGATTGGACTGCTGAATAATCAGATTCAACTGCTGTAATTGGAAATTAACTGTTGAATCAGATCAATGGATGTTGATCAATGAACTTTAACATATCAGACGCATTATTCCACTCCATATGTAAGTTATAAAGGTACAAGTATACTCAAAACGAGTGTCTTCACACTTCACTTTTGATGAACCCTGCATACCAATACCAATTGCCAAGTCAAAGAGGGTCCCGCAAACATTTGAAGGGTAACAAATATTGCAAAGAAAAGTTATTACCAACCCAAGGCAAGTCAAAAACTTTGTACTTTGCTTGATATTTCTTTCATTTTAATATATCCTTTTTCCTGCAGTCAATAAGTCTGGTATCTTTAAAATTGAATAACACACATACACACAAATATACATATACTTTGATTATTCGGTTGAACCAAGTCATTCAGCCATCAATGTTCTGGTTCAAAACTACATTCATAATCATATGAAAATCATATTGAAAAGTAGTTGTTTCAAAGCAAGATGCAGATCTTATTTAACAACAAACAATATCAAAACAAGGCAGGAAAACTTCAATTAGAAAGATATTTCTAATCATTTCACTTTTGAAGGGATGAGTTTCAGTGACTAGATTATGATGCAAGAGGGATAAAAAATCTATCTCCCTTTTATAATGTGTATCAGTTATACCCTAAAATCGATTACAAACTATTAACACTAGATCGTCACCCGCGCATTGTGCCGTTACAATTTTGTTTTAAATTGTTCTACTATTTAATTGGGATTAAATTGACAATAAATGTGATTGTAATAAGAGATAATATTTGTATGATACATTGAAAGATAATTGAAGACTAATTTTTCAATTACTGTCAATTGAAATGATTTTATTACATATATAGAAATATCATTCAAGGACGCTTATTGTCTTTTGTTGACATCAATTTTTTTTTGCTTATTTCCTCTTGTCCTCGTTGTTGTTGCTTCTAGCTTCTGTTATAACACGCTATTTCTTATTTGCTTTGAAAGTGATATATTTAGTGTTCTAAATATAACATTAATATAAGAATTTGAACTATAGAAACACAATCTATGAGATGGTAATATCATTTTGAAACACAAATAAGAAGTTTTTTTTTTAAAAAGAGTTTTATGTGTTCCAAACATTGAAAGAAAATATTATTTTTCAGATTCATGCCTTATGAGGCATTACACTGAAAATGCTTGTAATATCAAGTTGGTAAATTTCCTCTGTTATCTTCTTTTCAAGGTAACACACCCACTTAAAATGCTATGTGAATTAAAAAATCTAACCAAACAGTTATTTTTAGTTTTTTTTTATTAAATAGAACAATGTATACACCAACTAAAAGAATTACGTCACTTTAGTTTGGGGAATCATTAACTGATCATTCAAATTTGACACACACAACACCCTTTCTTGTAAGACCACAAAGCTAATTGATTTTGCGAGTGCCTAGCTATATATGTGTCTCCTTTATATTTCATTGGACACTTATTATAGATCAATCAATTCATAAATATTCTTTAGGTTCTCCGGCCATCAGTAAGATATAAATACCTAAGGAATTTTACATTATATATTTACTAATATATGCTCTTATCGATTTCAAGGTTGTTTTTTGTAGTTTTTTTATACCTATTATTTTCTAATAACTTTTTATTTTATGTTCAGATAATTTAATTTAATACTTTCATGCATAATTACATAATTTGTCATTGATAATTTTATATTTAGAACATTATTAAATATTTAAAATTACAGTAAAAACAAAATTAAACAACTCAGAATTGTTAATTGGGTATAAACTTTTTGTATAATATTTTGGCTTTAGTATGCATGGTTAGGGCTGGGCGTGGGTCGGTTTTGATGCATTTAAAGACCCAACCCAATCAAATACATCTGAGTTGGGTTATGTCAATTTAGTCATAATTTTTAACGTAACCCAAACCAACCCAACCCGACCTCATACGGGTTGGGTCAGATTGGGTATCGGATTTATTAGTAAAATATTCTTTTTTCAGAAAAAAGCAAAAAAAATGAAAAAAAAAAAACAACAAAAAATAGGAAAAAAAAACATCACTTCATTAGTTAATTTGGACTTTCAATAACATAAGCATGATTGGAAACTTGGAATACCAAGCATAGTTGGAGTACAATTTCCATTAAATAGTTGGAATATGTATTAGTTACATGTTCCCTAAATTCAACGGGTTGGGTTGGGTTGCTCGGGTTCAATCTTCGGACCCAGAACCCAACCCATAGGTCATGGGTATACTTCTTTTAAAACCAACCCAACCTAATGACCCAAACCAACCCAGATTTTGTGGGTTGGGTTGGATTGGGTAGGTCGGGTTCGCGGTTCGATCCGTACCCATGCCCACCCCTATGCATGGTAACTAATTATAAAGGTATATTCACATCTCATAACAAATTAATATAGTCACTAAAGAATGACATAATAAATGAGCCGTTATTTTAATGAGAATATGAAAAGTTTAAGGATTTGGGTGTGTTTTAGAGGCTGCCGTATAAGCAAATATGTGATGTGGCAAAATTTGTATTACATGGCATATGAAGGGATGAGGTGTCAACGCTATAATTTGCCGGGCTGTTTTAATATATTATAGAAGATAATAGAATAGAAGATAATAGAAGTTCGGGAACCTGATTACAGACGTTTAAAGTGCATGGATCCAATTACAAAATATATCAAAGTTCGGGGACCCAATTACAAATTTTTGTAGTTCAGTGACCTATTTAAAATTAAACAACTCAGAATTGTTAATTGTATATAAACTTTTTGTATAATATTTTGGCTTTAGTATGCATGGTAACTAATTATAAGTTATTTTCACATGTCATAACAAATTAATATAGCCAATAAAGGATGACATAATAAATGAGCCGTTATTTTAATGAGAATATGAAAAGTTTAAGGATTTGGGTGTGTTTTAGAGGCTGCCATAAGCAAATATGTGATGTGGCAAAATTTTTATTACATGGCATATAAAGGGATGAGGTGTCAACGCTATAATTCGCGGGTTTGTTTTAATATATTGTAATAGATAGATAGATAATAGATAATAGAAGTTCGGGAACCTGATTACAGACGCTTAAAGTGCAGGGACCCAATTACAAAGTATATCAAAGTTTGGGGACCTAATTACAAAAATTTTAGTTCAGGGACCTATTTAAAAATTCTAAAATAGTTCGGGGACTAACAGAATAATTAAACCCATGTTAAAAGTTGAAATTATGCGAAGGCAAAATTGAAAATGATTTAGTGCTTCTTTGGATTGCCGTTTGCAATCCCAGAAATAAGTTTGAAATTATAGTCGTTATTTTTTATCATCTAATGTGAAAGCAAAATTTTATTACGATGGCCTAACGTGATTTTTCAACAGGGAAATAAACATGGCCATGGAAATGGAATATGAGATGGCAGGATCATCTTTGAGATTTTGGTTGTCCTGTGCGAACCGAGAAATTTGTGCCCTAGTTTTTTTTATACGCCGAATATATATATATATATATATATATATATATATATCAAAAGCGCACAAAGAGGTGCAAAAAGCTGCCATTAATTGTTTTAATACAACCTTAAGTGAAACAAAATATTACCGAAGAAAAGGAAAATATTACAGTAGCAAACTACAATAGAATTATAGCAAAAATAGTTATACTTATATCTATCAACCCGAACATGTTGCAACAACATCCCTACACTAGGAGTATTTCCACTGGTAGAAAATGAATCACAAGGGCTGAAGATTGAAGTCGATGCCCTATTAATGTTTGAATATTGTTCTCCTAGTCCTTTTTGCTGCAAAATCATTAATAATTTGTTCATAATAAGGTTCTTTAAAAAATCATTTTCAATAGAAATCAAAGCAAGACTATTTAATTTATCTTGTGATATAGTAGATCGCAAATAAGATTTTAACAATTTTAATAAGGGAGTGATCAAGGAGACTGAGTCTTTTGGCTTTTTTTAATAAAAAAATATTAAAGTAAGTGAGGGAAAAACAGATAAAGATACGTGAGTGAGGGAAAAACGTAGAGTCTTTTGTGTGGCTCTTTATTTTCTCCTTTAAATTTTTTTAATAAAATAAGTAGTAAAAGAATTGGGCCCTGAATTTTAAAAAACAATCGAGCCCTCAAGTTTCTGATATAAAATTTGAAACTTGAACGCCCAATATTCTCGTGAGTCAGTGAGGGAGAGTGAGTCTTGTGGCTTCTTTTTTAATAAAAAATTGTTAAAGTAAATGAGGGAAAAACTGATAGAGATAAGTCGGTGAGGAAAAAATGGAGTCTTTTGTGTGGCTCTTAATTTTATTTTATTTTTTTATTTTATTAAAATAAGTAGTAAAATGATTGGACCGTGAGTTTTAAAAAACAATTATGTCCTCAAGTTTCAAATATAAAATTTTAAATATATAAACTTTTATTATATAAAATTTTTATTTTAATATATACAATATACATATATAATAAATAAAAATAAATATTTCGATGTCTCCTAAAAAATGGGATCATGTATGATCGCACCACCAAATCACGTTGGGAGCCACCACTACAGTCCATGGTGAGTGTCAACGTGTTCATGACGTAATACGCTTAGGGAAAACGTTTCATGTGGCCGGGTCGCTGTCTTGTAATTGAATGGATACAACAAAGGGTCGTGATTTATTGAATTTATGTGAGGATTTAGTTGATGTTGTAGCAGTGGCTGCTGTCAGGTCACTGTTCTAACAGCAAGATGAACAACATTTCAAAGGGGCAGGGAAGAGTCTTCATTTACCGAAGAAATGAAAAATCTAGTTACGCTTCACTGAAATTGCGGGATCGCGGCTCTGTATTTGATTTTAGGAGCACAATTACAGAAACATCACCAATCTTGAAAGGAAGCCTGTCTTGATTTAGTAACGAAACCGCCAAATCAACTTAGGGTTGAAATTCTGGAAGGAAAATCTGTCTTTTACTATATAGGCAACATTTTTTAATATACAAACTATTGGGTCAAAATTTTAATTACGGAATAAACTGGGTCAAGCCCCATTCTAAAGAAAAACGGTGCATAGATGCATGGTGCATTGAAGAAACACTCGGAAACTAACAGGAGACATAAAAGAAAGCATTTATGTATGTGAATCATATACATGTACTAGTTTTAAGGTTGATTCTCATGTGCTCTTTACACTAAACATTTTTTTCATTTTTTATTATTAAATGTGTGCTATAATATAATATTAAAATTATTAAAAATTCTAGTTAAATGAGATATAATGATAACCCACAATGTTTTACTTCAATAATAATAATAATAATAATAATAATAATAATAATAATAAAATGTGGGTGGGGCAATTGACAGTTTCCGTTGCCTATTCACACTCCTTATTAACCAAATGATAATTTTATAAAATATAAAACTAAAATCATGATTGATTAGTAAAGAGTGAATACTGAATAGACAATTTAGAATGTTACGTTTCTCCACATTATCACAATATTCAGGAAAATATGTACAAACAGGAGTGTTCCCTAACTCGTACACCTGTTTGCAGGGCATAAACTAGTACAACCAAGCAAGATCATGTCAGCTGACTCATGCACGAAAGCATAAGAAAGTAAACTTCCATTACATACAATAGACCTAATTACGTTACTATGAACATGCACTTTTTCTTATTTCTATCCTTTTGTCATGGTTCAAATTACAGAGTTGAACAAAACAACATATGGGGAAATCAAGTGAGGAACTACCCTAATATATCACCTACTTGTTATCATACAGTAATAATCTATTCACGAAGAATAATTCATTGTGCATACTGAAGGGCAAAGTTTCACACCTCACAAGAACAAACTTGGTATTGTGTCACTCATTGGGTAGTTCTTCTCAAGCCAGAACCAACCATAAAAGAAAATCCTTTGAGAAAACAACTTAGAACACAAACGTTCTGACTAGAGCAATGCTTGTCATCAGTGACCAACACAAACCTTTTGCCGCCAACTTGTGCTCAAAATGATTTCACAACTTTAATCGGAGCCTCATAGCATCCCCTTTAATACAGCATGCAGTTTATTCACTGAATCTCTATGACAGAACTTGCCAAGGAAAGTTCATGAAGCTCACTTAGCATCCATTCCTCCCCAGTTTGACCACCCAGAACAATAGCTCTTGTCCCTCCAACAATACATGTACTATGTCCCCAAGCAAACCTCGGAGGGCGTCCAGGAACATTTAGGATTCTCCATGTAGGCTTCTCATCAGTTGGATCAAGGATGTAAAGCTGGGAGGCAGAATGAAGGCCTGCAACAGACCCACCAAATATCAGAATTCTCCCACCTGGAAGACTAACAGCCACATGATCAAGTCTAGGAGGAGGAGCTATGCCCCCTGGATTTCCAGCACCAGGCATTCCACTCCCTGTCACACATCTCCAGCATGGTTCCTCCTCACTTAAATCCATCGTGAATACATCACTGGAACGAAAACGCAGAGGTCCACTCTTAGCCAGACCACCAAACATCAGTATTTTCCTACCACCATAAACAGATAGTGTGTGGCCTAGACGAGAAGGTGGAGTCCATGTCACTGGTATCTCTCTCCAGATAGGTTTCTCCATTGACAAATCAAGGAGGAAAGTATCACTCAAGAGTACTCCAGAATCAGCACAGCCACCAGAAACTATCAACTTAGTACCATCAAGAGTACAGGAACTATGCCATGATCTTGGAAGTGGAGGTGCCAATCCAGAAATTTCACGCCAAGTTGGGGGCTTTGCATCCAGGTCCAGAACAAACACATCATTGAGCAAGCCCTGTGTTCCACAGCCTCCAAATACAACCAAAAGAGAACCATTAACACATGAAAGCGTGTGGCCCCAACGACCAGGGGGAGGAGAGCTCACCTGGACATGTTGCCACTCAGGATTACTAGAATTGAGATCCAATACAAAGGTGTCATTCATAGGTTGCATGTTAACCCCTTCACCACCAAATAGGACAACTCTATTACCAACAGCACAAGCACTAAAATTACAGCGTGAGGGTTCAACAGCACCTCCAACAGTCAGTTTCCTCCATGCTGCTGCTTCAAGAGTCGTCAGTTCCCTTGCCAACCGACCCCATCCCAGTCTCCTTGCACCAGGCACAGTCTCTAAAACACGTGTAGTCTCACTGCCCCATGCATTTTGGCACACCATTCTCCAAAGGTCTTCATTTTTTGTTAGCTCATACAATCGCCTACAGACAGAACCAACTGATGCAATATCTCTTGGCGTTAAGCGAGCAAGTATCTTGAGAGACAGTACCTCATCACTCAGTTGAAATATGCCGCAAACTCCACGAGTCATATTCCTATCCCCTACTGGAAGAGGACGCAACGAGGAAAGCACAGAACAAAACAGATCTGCTGATTTAGCAGATTCCTTAATTGTAGAACCCGGAACAGGACCAAGATCAATGTTTGCCTCGGTGAAGAACTGGATTCCAATGACATGAGTAATCTCATCATCTCCAGATATAGGTGTCAGCCGCAATCTGTTCATAAGTGGAGATCCATCTTTCCTGAAGTTCAGCAACTCACCTTGGAATTCAACCCCTTCCTCGAGGCATCTTCTAATTTCTGAAACTACTGTTGAGTCCACCAATGGATGCCTTCTCTTAGCAAATGGACCTCGACACTGCAAGAAACGGCTGCATAATATTTTTAAATGATTAGATATAACAAAGCCACATCGAATTGGAAACACCTAACAATAGAGACTCGAGCAAGAAACATGCTAAAGGGCCAACACATATTGCTTATATAGAATGCTTTACTGCCTTCTTTTCTTTCCTCAATGCAGTGCACAGATTACTCATTCTACTTCCTGAGGAACATACCTTCAGAACTATTGGGCAAATACATATAAGCTAAGTCTGTCTACATGAGCCACCAATGCACCACAGTCCCAATGAGCTACAAGCTCGGAGTAAATAAAGTATTTTTTTAACACCCTAACTATCACAGCATTTAGGTCTTCTATGTATGTCTATATGAACACAAACAAACAACATTTGCAGAAAGAAAATGAAAGAGAAAATGAATCTGCGAACAAATTACTGCAGAGAAACTCTATCTATTTTTTGACTTCCAAAAAGGCTTACTTTTTATTCATAATAAAGCATAAGACAAGATAAACCCAACAATATAAATCTCCACATCCCCATCATAATGCATGCATAAAGATGAAAGAAAATTAAAATTCACCATTCTGTATGCTTCTTAAACGAGCTACTGACACAACCATAGACAAATTACCACACAATACCTATGCTACATCTCTTTTTACTTATCAAAGTATTAATATGGCTTCTGTTACAGTCTTACAGCCTAGCCCCAAATTGCTGCATTACAAGAACTTCAGAAATAAAAACCTAAAAAAAATCATCATTCAGGAATTTATATTAATTATCATTATATCATAAATCTAACTTTGCATAACTGTTCTCACCAAAACAGTCCCCAAGTTGATCCACACTAGCAGCCCATTAAGACAAACCATTCCCATTTCAAAACTCCACCATCAAACCACGAAGTTCTTAGTGCTTTATATTCATCATGAACCTAGCAAACACCCTAGATTCTCTACAGTAAAACAGAAATAAAGCCTAAACTTGTGAAACTTCAATTCCTACATCACCTCACTGGAAATAACGAAGCTTCCTGAACCACACATGTCCCACATCTCTAAATATTGTTGACAGGCTGGGCAAATGCATCACTCAAGTGTCGCAAACAAAAGAAACTATAAAGAGGGGAAAATTCTCACCATTAATGACAATGAATATCCATCTGATTCTCACAAATGTTACTCCAAACAATTCATAGCAACAGAAAATTTATTATATTTAACATACATGAGAAACCTTTCACCTATGTCAGCAATTAACATTGTATAATCTTGTCAAACCGCAACAACTTTTAACAGATAACAGTGTAATATATAGGAAGAAAGAGAAGCCATTGAAAATTTATGATCCATCTAATTCTCACATATGTTACTCCAAAATACTCACAGCAATAGAACATTTATTACATTTAACAAACATACATGAGAAATCTTTCATGTATGTTAGAAATTAACATTGTATAATATGTCAAACCACAACCAATCTTAATGCAGAATAACAGTATGATGGAGACGCAGGGAGAGAAGAAAATGATAGTATAGTATCTTTAATGTCTGCATTGCATACTAGGACCATTCATTTCAAGCCCAATCAAGATTTTTCAACATTAACCTAAACAAAACATCTACTAGGCATGCCAAAAATTAAAGTGTCCTACACAGAGTGAGAGAGAACGTAAGTGCATAAAGATATACTTATTCATTGCATCCAGCTATCGCTAATTTTTTTTTGTAAAATTATAGGGTTTTATAAAGATAAAATGGTTAAATCAACAAAAGAATGAAAAACATTGTTAAAGGAGTTCAACTGCCAAAGACATTCGATTATTAACATTAATAACATATTTTAAGTATTAACACTACAAGCACTGGTCATTGCAAGCTGGGATACCACCAAAGTTATGGAAGGAATCCGATTGTAACAATATTTGGTAAAAAGCATAAATTTTACAAGAGAAAAATGAGGAAAACTACAAGGGAGGAAGATCAGATATCCTCCTACACAGACTAAAGAGAAATTAAAACAAAAGGGATAAGCCCAAGAGGTTTAAAACGCTACAAAGCTGTCCAATTTCTCAGCATATCAAATGGAAAAGCTCTCATACAATTCTGAAATTGGGAAACACCATTTAAAGACTTTTAAAGATGGAACAAGCTTACTTATTCTTCATGATAAAGGTGAGAGATTCTTTATAGTATAGATACCTGTACAACAGATATCGACAAGTTCTAATCATTGCAAAACTACCTAATTCACTATTCAATTTTAGCACTAATCAATCAATATTGTGGCACAATTCTCTCAAAAATCTCTTGATGTAAGGAGCAATATGTTAAGTTCTTTATCCCATCCAATCTTTATGAAAAAATATACATCTATCATGCATGCATTGAAGTCTCAGTCACTAGCAACAAATTTCTCGACAAAAACCCCTCATGCAGGAGAAGTGAGTGAAATTATCAACCATCATTGATGTTTAAGCAGAAGAGTAAGCTCTAAAGTCTAAACCCTTTTTCTTTTGAACATTAATAATATTTACTGTAATTATCAGTACCACATCAATTATCTTCTTTTTTCTTTGCATGGGTGAAAAGCACTTCTACCAGGAAATCACGGATTCTTCCATTTCTACTACTTATCTTTTTACTGATTTTGATGACTTACGCTTCTAAATAATGAGTACAATGCCTGCTAAAATATTGGAGGTTCATTTCATTACATATCACCATCCCTAAAGTATTATACAACTTCCGTCAGTATTTATAATCCATCAAACTAAAGAACTCAATAATTTTCGCTCTATAATTATTGCGCTCCTAAAAATAGATAACTTCTAATATCTTCCACAAGACACTCCCTAAAGAATTTTTAACAATTCAAACTTCTTACTTTTTGCCATATTACTTCTAGTTCCTACTAGAGCAATATAATAAGTGCTACAAAAGAACCTGTGCAAGGTATGGGACTAGAGTCTCACATCAAAAGTATGGGATTCCGGTGTGGGGTTTATGTGGCCTTGATCTCTCCACCACAACGGCTAGCTTTTGTGGTGTGGTTCTCCCAATGTTCGTACTTCGTACCAATTGGTATCTTAGAGCTTTCCACCATGTCTCTCGGTTGCAAACATGTGGCGCGGGAGGTGACACCGACATTGCAATGTTCGCCCAGGACTAGTCAAAGGGCTAGTACAAAGCTAGCCCGTGTGGACGCCGAGGCTGCGGAGCATGGTGGGATGTTAGGATCCAATTGCAAGATGCAAAGTATGGTACTTGAGTCCCACAACGGAAGTATGAGATTCCATTGTCAGGTTTATATGACCTTGGGCTCTCCAACCAAAACGGCTAGCTTTTGTGCTTTGGTTCTCCCCAGGTTTGTAACAATTCAAATTCACCAACTCTCCAACCTGAAATTCTACTTCTGTCCGCTTTTGTATTTGCCTGTAATTTCATAACCATCTCTACCAGTCCAAATGGTATATGCTTGCTAACCTGAAACCCTGCATTGCTCAAACCCAAGGAAAGTGCCTCTGACATTCCATACAGTTATGCAAATTCCAGCTCACAGTTCACCTTCCCAACTCCCAATTCATGAGCTCTTGAAGTAGCCAATTTCCCTAAGTCAACATTGTGGATTGCAAAAACAACAGAACTCGACCCATTGACAATCTTTTCAAGCAGAAAAGATGAGCAATCATTGATGCACTTGTGTGGGTCGTGAATGGTATTGTTAATTGGGGAGGCATCCCCCAAAGACTCAACCAATCTACTTTCTGTGGACATGTAAGCATCCCTCACCCAATTGCACCTCAATGGAACACCCTCTCCTTTGCATCATTCAAGTAAGTTTGAATGGTTCCATACCAAATCAGGTTGTCATTTTTGTTGTCATTGATGGCATAAGAGTATGTGAAGTAATTGACAGGTGGACGAACAGTACTGTGTTGTGTACACTATCAACCAACCAAGGAATATTGGCTAGTAAACATTTCTGGCAGTATTAAAGTAATCTTTGGTTAGCAAGTTGAAAATCACACTCTTGTTCAAGGGTTAGAGGCCCTGGTCTTTTCTGAGTGTGGTACAAGGGGCTGGATTCTGAGAAAATTGGGAGGGAATCTTGCTTCCATGGCAAAATGAATGAAGGGTCTTTCTATAACTCTGTTGCCATCTTAGCAGGTCACTAACTCTCTCTGCCCTTTCTCCTCTCTCCTTTACAACACTCATGGTGTTAAATTGTGGTACTTCATCTCTAGCAGCACCTTCATTGCCGCTGCCCCAGTGGCTATTGCACTAGGATTTGGGTCCGTCGGTTTTGGAGACTCCAGCTGTGGACACTTTCGCACCTTTCACGAGATCTAGAACTCAACCACAACAGAGCCACACACTGCTATCAGAGGGTCCAACATTGGAAGTTCTGGCAGTGGTGGGCGTTTGGCCATATTACCCAAGACGCCAAGTTTTGTGGCCATCCTGCACCCCTTCCACATGTGCTCGACCACTGCACAACCCAGTGGGCATTTTCGTCCCTTCGATGTCTTTTCCTTCTCTTTGCCATCCAGACATGGTCATGGATGCGATGTTGTATACATTTCGCCGTTGCAGGATCCAGAAAAGGAATTTCCTCTGTAGTAGCAATCTCCACAAGGAGCTTCTCAGCTCCTCCGAATATTCTCTGATAGCCTTCAATTCCCCCTCCATGTGTGTTTACGGTTCTGAAACAGTATCGAGAATACTGCTAATGGACCCTTCACCTCCTTTAACTTCATCTTCCTCCTTCGTGTCCTTCTCTTTTGCGATTTCAGTTGGAGTTTGATCGGTCTGTTCCCTACAGTGTTATCAAAAAACGGCCATGGCTGTGCCATGGCGGAAAGCGATGGCGAGTTTTAAAGGGTCCGCCATATTGTGGCGATAGCGATGTGGATTTCGCATGGCAGTCTATGGTGGCCGCATGGCGGGTGCCGGTCATGGCGGATGTGACGGCCATGGCTGAAAAGGAGGAATTTTTTTTTAAAAGAAAAAAAATGAATAAGATGGTCGGGCCGTGCAACCCGATCCGGTTTTTTGGCCCAAATGGGTTAACCGGTCGAAAATGGTATCTTTCTCCCGATTTCCTTGTCCTTCCTTTCTTTCATGAAACCCCAACCCTTCTCTTCGACCAGCTCCTCTCTTTTCTTTCTTTCTTCTCCGACCAGCTTCTGTTCGACGACCATCGTCTGAGGACCAACCTCTGCCGATGACCACCGTCCGACGTTTTTAGACAGTTTCGGTCTACCATTTTCCTTACCAAAGGGCTTTCAAATGGTACTCAAATTTATTGCTAAAATAATCGTGAGAGAAGGAAAGAAAAGTCTGATTTCATGCCTTAGGTTTATTTATCTTTCGTTTTTTTTAATTCACTTTTATTTTCTCTGAATGTATTCTGGCCCGTGATTTGGTTGTATCGAGTTTATAAAAGTGTCCAATGTCTTTTGATTTTTTTTTTTTTTTTGGATTAATATCTTTTGATTTTTGATAATAGTATCTACTTATGTTATAATGCTGGACTCCCACACTATTTGTGTTTTTATTGTTGTTTTTATCATTTTGTTGTTATTTGAATTTTGAAGTCTTGAACTTGATGGTAATCAACCTTGTTAGTAGTTTATGATAGGGAATATGAGACTTATATGATATTTTCTATCAATTTAGTTTATGGTTCTTGACATATGTTGTTAGTGTTTTGGATTTTATATTTATTTCTGCAGTTTTTTTGTTATATATATATATATATATATAAATACTTTTATATAACATTTTTATTGTATCCATATGACCACATCGCCATCCGCCATATTGTATTGCGGATTTTTGACCGGCTGCCGTAGGCCACCATCCGCCATCAATAACACTGGTTCCCTATTGTTGAAGATTGAACCTCAACGACTCCCATTTCGATTCTCATTCCAGTTCGTCATACCCATCTGATATCGGCATAATGTCCTTATATTTGGGCTTAAAACGGCAGAGTAATGCAACTGGAAATGTTACCCAACTCACCTATGGAAGGAGCTGATCACCCGATCCCACCGCTGCTAGGGGTGGGAATAGGCCAAATCACTCGACAAAGGCCTATGGCCTAGCCTGTGTAAGGTCTGGTCTGGCCTGTTTAATATAAAAGTCAGGTCTAGGCTTTTTAAAAAGGCTCTTTAATTAAGTAGGCCAAGCTTAGGCTTATGGAAAAGCATTTTAAGCCTGATAGGCCAGCCTGTTTATAATTAATAAGATTTTCTAATTAAATATAATATATTATTATTTTTTAATTAAATATAATATATAATATAGCATTATTTTATTAAAAAATTAAACATGACGCCTGAACTACTTGAAACCCTCATGGCCCCCTCCCTCGGCCTCATTTCGTCACACCCAGTCCAAGAATTTAGAAATTTAGGATTAAAAAGTGAATCAAAACCATTTCTCTCTCTCATCACTCCTACAGGCCGCAAACCACAATCCCACTCGACCGCGTCTTTCCTGCACTTCAGCAGCGACGCGGCATCTTTCGGCGGCGACAGCGGCGTTTCCTTTGCGTTTCAGCGGCGACGGAGACGTTTCCTTTGCGTTTCAGCAGCGCGGAGGCATTCCCTCTGCGTTTCGGCGGCGTCTCCTCTCTCCTTGTATGGTGTCAACTTTATCTCACAAATTAATTTAGAGAAATTTATTCTATTACAGTATTTTATCTTTGTTTAAGGTACTTAGCTTTTGAAGCGAAACTAAATTAGCCATTGCCTGAGTAATCACAGTATTGTTCTATATTCCTGTAGTTTGAGAATTTTGGATTTTGAACATGTTCGAATGAATATAAGATGAAAAGCAGCAGGAATAAGAGAAGGGATGGTATTGGTGTCACTTACTCTACAAAGTTGGTCTCCTTTTACACTGCCCATTGACGAGACTTCTTTAATATGATGATAATTTCTCTGTGTTTATATCACATCTGCATGATTGGTGATCCATTCTTTCCAAGATAAAATAATATGAAATGTTGTCATAAACTTCACATCTGAACTGAAAGTCCTTATACTGTGATAATTTTAGTTTGGAAATAATTGAAGAGCATTGTTTGAATGGCCCCTTTTACTTATTTAGTCTGGAAACAATTGAAGAGCATTGTCAATTGTCATCATGATTGAGGCCCAAGGCTTTTCACAAAGTATTTGTATTTTCTTTATAATTATTTTGTAATTTGAAGATAAAGGCCTAATGACCTATTTAAAGGTAGAAGCCTATTTGTCTATTTATTTAAGAAGGCCTAGTGACCTATTTATTAGTATAGGCCTATCAGCCTCTTTATTATTAGAGGCCTACAAGCCTATTTACAAGTGAAGACTTATGATCTGTTTATAGGTGAAGGCCTATTTAAAGGTTCTTATTGAAAAATAGGCTTTTTTTAAATAGGCTTCCAGGCCAGGCCAGGCTTTGAAGTACTCCAGATCAAGCCTTAAAAATTTATCTATATCAGGCTAATAGGTCAGGCTCAGGCCTTGTGATTGGAACGCAGGTCAGGCCTGTTTATATCAGGGTCTAGCCTGATCTGACCTATTCCCATCCCTAACCACTGCCACCATTTGAGAGCACGATCTCTCAGTGCCTTCACAGCCTCCAGCAACTTCTTCACCTTTGATGTTCCCATCACATCGAAGTGCTTCTCAATGCAAATCAACCACCAATTTGGATGATATTCGAAGGCTATTCCCTGCATTCCATTGAATGGCCCCTTTTACTTATTTAGTCTGGAAACAATTGAAGAGCATTGTCAATTGTCATCATGATTGAGGCCCAAGGCTTTTCACAAAGTATTTGTATTTTCGTTATAATTTTTTTGTAATTTGAAGGTAAAGGCCTAATGGCCTATTTAAAGGTAGAAGCCTATTTGTCTATTTATTTTAGAAGGCCTAGTGACCTATTTATTAGTATAGGCCTACCAGCCTCTTTATTATTAGAGGCCTACAAGCCTATTTATAAGTGAAGACTTATGATCTGTTTATAGGTGAAGGCCTATTTAAAGGTTCTTATTGAAAAATAGGCTTTTAAATAGGCTTCCAGGCCAGGCCAGGCTTTGAAGTAGTCCAGATCAAGCCTTAAAAATTGATCTATATCAGGCTAATAGGTCAGACTCAGGCCTTGTGATTGATCACGGTCTAGCCTGGTCTGACCTATTCCCATCCCTAACCACTGCCACCATTTGAGAGCACGATCTCTCAGTGCCTTCACAGCCTCCAGCAACTTCTTCGCCTTTGATGTTCCCATCACATCGAAGTGCTTCTCAATGCAAATCAACCACCAATATGGATGATATTCGAAGGCTATTCCCTGCATTCCACCTTGAGTGTCCTCTCACTACTGACATATCAGCAGATCAAAGCAACATGGGAATAAGTTGTATAACCATGTTTCCTCTCACTACTCACTTATGATTGTCCACCAGAAAGCAATTGTACAGATAACTCAACAGAAGACAATATTTGATAAAAACTAGAAGTTTCAGGAAAATTTAAAACTTGTTCATAATCATAGCTCACAGAATGACAGAATTGCTTTCTAACCTACAGAACCAAAATCCCAGTGCTAATAGAGTAAGAGTAAGTCCACTATATCTTAATTAGGACTAAAAATAACTCACGGTTCTTCAACAGTGGAGTTTCAGAATTTAGTAAGAGTAAGAAAAGCTTCTAACTAGTAACTATATAAGGTCAAACCCGAGTTGAACTTTCGTAAACCACTGTTTGGTATCTTATGACGTTTCAATATCAAGTTCAATTTTCCTAACGCCCTTCATACACAAAGCAGCCAACTGCCTTCAGATCCCCAGTTCTCCACCAGCAGCATCAAAAAGTAATGGCGTTGAAAAAATCACGCTGGCAAACCAACGCCAACCCAAACACACACGAAATGTCCAACATGTTCAATTTCTCATAAATTAGCACTCAAAAGTCAAATTTCGAAATATTTCATAAATAAAAATATACTAATAATACTAGAGTTCCCAAATTGACTGTGTGTCGAAAAAGTGCCTAAGTGATTACATACAGTGTCACAATATGTAGTGAAAAAAGAATCACTATTTCTATTTGGTGGCATGGAAATCACGCCCTAAAAGGACTATAAATGGCATTGAACACATTCAAATACACTAACAAATGGGCCTAGGGTTTAATTGCTAAACGAGACACTTCCATTTGCGATTAATCACTGAAAAAAATGAAGAAATTGAGAAAGGTAAGACGAAACTGACCAGTTGCGACCAAGGACTTCCTCGGCACGGTAGCCAGTGAGCATCTCGAAGACGGTGTTGACATAAATAATAGGGTGATCCGGTTCGAGCGCGTCGGTGACGACGAAGCCACACGGCGCCGTTTGGAGAAGGTTCTCGACGGGGAAAGGATAAGGAAGAGGTCCATCGACGTCATCTTCGTCGCCGCTGAGATCGGAATTACTGTCCCACTCCATAGTTCAAATTAAGAAATTGGGATTCAACCCATGAGGAGGAGGCACGAGAGAATCGGAATCTGAATAAGAAATAGAATTATTGTTGTTGTTGTTGTTGTTGTTGTTGTTCTTCTTCTTCTTCTTCTTCTTCTTCTTCTTTGAGGTAGAGGGTGGGGAGAAAGGAGAGATTGAGAGGCATATAAACGAGTGGTGTAGATAGATGGATAGATATGAGAAGAGAAGAGAAGTTCTTTCTTTTCTTTTCTTTTGTTCCAGACAAAGAGAGATAGAGATAGAAGATGGTGTTATTTTCACATGTGGGCTAGACACTGGCTGGGTACTCCCCACTTTAGCTTTGTTTGGAAAATATCTTTTTTTAATTATAATGCATTCAAATTTTAGATACTCAAACATTTATCTAAATTTGAACACAACTCAAACATTTATCTAAATTGCTTCATTCATCATAAAAACAAAATTAGATGTAACTAATAAATTGTGAAACTAGCTAAGCTCGGGTAAATCACATGTTAAAATAAACTAATTAAGAATAATAAGTCAAACTGAAAATATAAGGATAAAAATGATTTATTAGCTTTATTTATCACACATTGAATAGATTAACACAAGAAATATTGAATTTTAGTTATAAATCAGGAACTAAATAATTTGCTTAGTGAAAATGTAAGTTTAGTTTAACTTTGATGTATTATTAGTATAAAAAAATGTACACTGTCAACTTATCATAAATCACTATATACTTTCAGAATAATTATTATAAAAGCAAATATTTTTAGTTATTTGTTAAGATTAGACTCGCTTGATTTTGTGAAGCACTTTTTGAAATTTTGATTCTTTGGATTGGTTGACGGACTAAATGATTAGTTTTTGGTTCCTCCTTCAATATGATGAGTCGATCTAGTTTGGTTTTTTTTTTTGGTAGATTAAAGTTTATATTAGGGTAAGGTACGCCCTCTTGTAAGGTCCAAAAATATCACCAACCTCAGAAAGAATTTATAGTGAGATTTATATATCTTCTACCAACAAGCGGAAATCTAAGAATCCAAATTAAACACTGAAAAATTACTATGTTATCCATACTTATTTAAAAACTATTATTATACTACAAGTTTAAAAAGCTCTCGAAAAAACAAAATAATTAAATTTAAAAGAAACAAAACTTCCCAAGTTTTTATATTTAATAAAGTTATCTTGTTTATTTTGTGTAAATTTGTATTATTAAAATTTGATAAGATAATTTGTTTCGAATAAGATTTAATATTGTGTAATAATTTTTTTTAGGTTAAAGTAATAATTTGGCTCTTATAGGTGACACTGATTCTTCATGTAGTCCCTATATGTAAAAAATTATTAAAAAGCTCCTCATGCATGCAATCGTTACTCATTTGGTCCCTCCCGTTACCTTTTTGTCTCTAATAATCTGTTAACTTCTACATAGAGGCACTAAATGAAGAATTCGTGTCACATGCAGGGACCAGATTATTACTTTAACCTAAATTATTTGGTCCTTATAAGTGACATGTATTTTTGATTTAGTCCCTATATGTAGTAGTTAACGGATCATTAGAGACGACAGGATAACGGGAGAGATCAAATGGGTAACGATTGCATGTATGAAGAGTTTTTATATAATTTTTATGTATAGGGACTAAATGAAGAATCAATATCACCTATAAGGACCAAATTATTACTTTAACATTTTTTAAAGACAAACTTTACAAAAAAAAAAATTTAATATGTTCGCGGCAGTACTTTCTGATTTGGTATAATTTGATAGGACACGAGTACATAAACAACTTAGTTAAATACTTATTAAATAAATTTTTTGTAATAAGTTAAAAATATGTTATTTTCATATGCTTCTCTAATAAACTTATTGAAACAAGTTAAAAAGTACTAATAGGAATGTTATAAATATTTTCATAAGCTATTTTTATAAGTTTATTTTTATAAACTATTTTCATAACCCCAAATAAGCTTTTTATAAATCCTTCCCAAAGTTGTCATTTTGTGCACTAAAAACAATGTATTTTTTGTAACTTCCTATTGCATTGTGCTTCCTACTTGGCAGGCAAAGCTCTCTTTCTTTTGCTTGTCTCTCCCCTAAAAATTAGGGGAAAGAGTGGGTGCACTTTTCTTTTTTCTCTTCTTTTTTTTTTTCCTCAATAAGTGGTTTGACTTGAGATAATTTAGTAACCAAAGTAATAAAAATGATAGATAAGGATAATGTAATTAGTTTATCAATATTGACATAGCATAAAAAAATTTGGACGAGATTCATTTAAAGTCAGCAAATAAAGGTAAATACGCTTTTGATTTAATAAAGTACATATAGGTTTTAACCTATTAAATAATTTAAGTATAGGTAAAGCCTTACTCACTTTAAAAGCAAAGTTACTTCATAAGAAACTTTTTAATAAATTATTATACAAATCCCACTCACTCGGACAATCAATTGTTGTAGACTAGCTTGTAGAGCATATAAAAGAAAAGTATCCTGCCATGTACATTTTCATGATTCAGGCTCCAATACAAAGAAATTTGGGTAGAATTTCATTGTTTGTGAGGTAGAAAGTTACATGTTTCCTAGTACTTATTAGAAGGATTTCAAAATATTGCACAAAGAAAGGGCGAAAAGAAAAAGAAGGTTGGCACCAGAAAACAGTATAATTTTTATTTTAGGAATGTTGATCGGGTTAAAATGAAATCCAAAGGGATAGTTCACAAAGTCAAGACCCCAAACTCTCCCTAATGCAAGAAGCTAGCCTTTTCTCAGATTGATCGTCAAAAGAGCTATCAATCTTCTTAATCTTAGACACAAAGTCCATGGCTTCTGTATATTTCTTTGCTTTACAATAACCATTAACTACAATCTTGTAAGTTAGCTCATTGGGCCTGCAATTGTGCTCAATCATATATCTTATGACTTCATCTACTTCATTAAACAACCCCTGCCCTGCATAGCCTGCCAAGAAAGTATTGTATGTAACTATACATGGTGGAACTCCATTAGTAGTCATCTCTGAAAGAACTCTAATAGCCTCCTGCATGAGTCCTTGCTTGCAAAATCCCTTGATGACAGTATTATAAGACACAACATCTGGCTTATGACCTGAGTTTTGAATTCCCTTGAGCATTTCTTCTGCTTTCCAGCACTCACCGTCTCGGGCATACAAGTCCATCAAGCTATTATAGGTGACAAGATTTGGCTCCAGCCCAATTTCATGAATAAAATGCAGCATTTCATGCGCCTTGTCATGCATCTTGTATTTCACAAACATAGAAACCATGGAGTTAATTATAACCAAATCAGGTTTGTATCCTTTCTTTTGCAATTGTTGAAATGCCCTTTCCATTCCCTTAAGCTGTCTGCACTTGAAGTATGCAATGACAAGGGTTTTCAAAAGCATCCAACTAGGAAAGACATGACCATCATTAATTTCTTTCTCAACCTTCTCTATCCCCTTGACATTCTGATCCTTAGAATAACAATGAAGCAACAGTGAGTATGATGTCTCATTAGGCTTAAAGCCTTTGTTCCTCATTTCCAGAATGACAGATTCTGCTGCCTTCCAATTACCTCGCCTAGCAAGAGCATTCAGAAGAGCATTATAAGTTGTCACACATGGAGTAAAGCCCGCTTTAACCATTTCCCCATACATTTTTGCAGCATCAACTTCAGACCCACACCGACCATATGCACTAATTAATGTATTGAACGTGTCTTTGTCAGGCTCAAATCCACAGTTTTTCATTTCCCTTAAAACCTGGTTAACATAATTTTGCTTACCCTTCTCGCCACATACTGCAAGCATGGTATTCCACGTAACACGATTAGGGGCACATCCATTCAACTTCATGTCACAGAGAACTTTAATCATATCTTCTGATCGTGACTTCTTGCCTAGCATTCCAAGAATAGAGTTGTATGTACATATATTGGGAACACAGCCCAACTCCTTCATCTGGTTGAACAACTCTAAGGCCACGTCCTCTTTTCCTGCCTTACCATAGGCATCTATTACAGTGGTATAAGTAACAGCATTTGGCATTACTCCTTTGCGTGTCATCGTGTCTATGACTGCCGCCCCTTCATCATGAAACCCGGCTCTTACATATGCTGTCACAAGCTCATTGTAAGTAACAGAATCAGGAGGACAATTATTATCCTCCATTTCCTTTAAGATGCTCAAGGCCTCTGTGTGAACTCCAGCCTTTCCAAAAACCTGCAGCAAAGAATTATATGCAACAGTTCCAGGTTTATAGCCATTCAATTTTAATTCAGCAAAAAACTTCCTTGCTTCATCTAGCATACCCTCTCTCCCACAAGCAGAGATCACAGTGCTGCACGTAAACTCATCAAACTCAAGCCCTTTACTTCTCATCTCATCCAATAGTTCCAAGATTTTATTCCAGGAACGACCCATCTTGCCATAAACATGAAGCATAACATTGTAAGTGACTAAAGTTGGATCGAGACCAGTCTCCTTCATCTTCCCAAAGATATCAATAGCTCGCTTATACTTGCCGGTGCGAGCATAGGCATGAAGAATAGTGGTGTAAGCCCTGACATCAAGTGAGTATTCTTCAACAGGAATTAAATCAAACAACTTGGATGCAATTGAATGCTGTGATTCTCTACCTAACATTCTAACCATAATTTCAATAACCTGCTTCTCCACCCTCATATTTTCATACCCAAAATTCAACAAAACCCATTCAAACAACAAAAGGGCTCTTTCCCAATTGCCAGAAAGGTCTAAAGCTTTCAAGAGGCTGGCAAAGTCAATTTCAAGCAACTCAAATTTTGCAGAGTTAAAAAAATCATTCAAACAACGCAAAGGTGACCCAACAATTGAATTGAGCATCAACTTACCCTTAGCTGATAAAAATTCAAACTTTGCATCCACAACTTGATTGTGATCAATTCTGGGGGCAGAAGCTGAAGTGGGTTGCTTTCTATGTGATTGTTGGAGTTGTGGGTCAGTTGAATCAAGGGGAAATTGGAGGGAAGGTAAATGGGTCCTGTTATCCTGAATTGGAGACACAAGTTTGAGGTTGTTTTGAGTGGTGATATGAGATGAAGAGAGGTGTTGGAGATGTTGGAGAAGGGAATCAAAATGGAATGAAGGAGGAGGAGCAGGTGGAGACTGAGTAGGTGGGAGAAGGGTTGACTTGAATTTCAAAGGTTGTGTTGGTTTGTTTGGTGGGACTGGGAATACTGGTCTAGTGGGGAAGAGAGAACCCTCCATTGCCATGAGGGAGAGCAGAATAGTTATGCTATGTATATGAGTGGGTTTGTTCAGAGTTCAGAATAAGGAGGATGAGATTGGAAGCAATTAGGTTGGGGGTTGATTTTTAAGTACAAAAAATGAGGGAATGGGAATGAGGGTGGAAAGAGAGATAAAGAAGATAATCTGTGATGAAAGTAGTGACTGGTATTTGTTGTTGATGATAATCTCACATGAATCAATATTTGTCTTACCCTTCCGTAGCATGGAGGATATTTTCCGTTTTCAAGTTCTTTTTTCGTAGCCAAGCCACACCAATGCTTCCTTGTATCACTGTGAGGGATGAAGGTATATCATATCATATCCCAATCAATCATATTTTGTCATGTAACTTAAAATTTTATTTAATATTAATAAAATAAAATACATGATAAGATATTATTAATTAAAATATGATATGATACATCTAAATAAGATAGGAAATCCTCATCCCACTCTAATACTAGGGGTCCGTGTGAATACCTGATTTGATTGGACCTTGCTTTTATTTCTAAAAAGTGTGTGTGTGTTGGGTACCCTCACACCTTTATAGCATAAGTATTGATCACTCTCGAACTTCTCACGCATAAGAGCTGCTTTGAGAGTTATCCATGTCATGTGGAAGCCTTTTTGATATTTTGAGAGTTTGCACCCGTCAAGGGTGGCAAACCTTTTGTTTATATGGATTCACGACGATGTAACCTTTTGTTTAATTTGTTTAACGCTGGTGAATTTACTTATTAATATGACGTATCTTGACTATGGATGAATATGAATTTATGTATGTTTGATAGGATGTAAAGGAAAAAGATCGTCCTTTTCTTTTTTGTCGGTCATGATTACAAAATCCAGGTCATAGTAATTTAAATGAAAGAGAACTTAAAGTTGGAAACCTCGAAAACATGAAAAGTGAAGAGTCAACTCAATATATAAAAGGAAGGAATATTTGGTTGTCCTAATTTTGATTACCCTAAGGATATTTTTATAATTTTATATATAAATAATGACAGTAATTATAAGCAAAATAATTTTATTTAATATATTATACAATGACAACAATTGATTTAATACTTAGATATCATTAATAATATAAAAAAAAGTATTAATTTTGACATTAATATTGCAACGTAAGTTTATTTAATATATTAGATTGGATATGGCAACAATTGATTAAATTTAAAATATTACTAATAACATAAAAAGTATTAATTTTGCCATTTTTTATATTTTTGTTTATTTTAATTTTGGCATTATTAGTGCAACGTAATTTTTTTAAATATATTAGATTAGATATATGAGATATTAGATATATTAGATAATGGTAACAATTGATTAAACATTAGAATATTATTAGCAATATGTTACCACAAAAAAAGAATACTATTAGTAATATAAAAAAAAAGTATTATTTTCATTACCAAATAAAAAAGTGTTATTTTGACATTAATACCACAACCCACAACGGCCAGAGGTTTTTAGGCCTTTCCAAATTCAATTGATATATCATAATGGAGTTGTTATTATGATAGTTAATTAAAAATCAAAATCATTTTCACATGTTCTAAATACTCCTAATGCAATGACATTAAAATGCCAATAAATCATAATCGAATTTAATGGTTAGAAAGGTAATTGACTTAATTGACATTTATTTTTAAACGGACAATTTTAATTGACAGAAATTGAATCATTTTTTTAATATGATTATATATTTTGTGTGTTCCTGCTCAATCGAATTGTTAGCAATCTCACTCTCGTCCTACTTTATAGTGATTCAAAACAAATGTGTTTTATTTTCTTCTAAAAGCATTCCCCCGCTTATTGTTCATGCTCAATCAGAAAATGGAGTTCCGATTACTACTTAGAAGCCTGACACAACTTATGGAAGACAACACTTTCCCCTCGCTACTGTTGTAAGCCAAGTATAATCACTTTTTCTTTCAACTTTTCAATTTTTCCTCTAAATTCATCATATACTTGATTGTGTTTATAATTTTTATGTGTTGCGGGTCCTTTTGCTCGATCTCAACGTTGTCAATCTCATAATGTAGGTGATTATATATGTTTCATCTTTTTTGTTTTATTAATTTTCATCTCTGTTTTTTTAAACAAAGAATTTGTGTCCGAAAAATAATGTTCAAAATGTGAAAGAACTCAAAAGATTGTTCAAAAAGGTTGTTTCATTTCCATCGCTTAATCACTCACATTTTACTCTTCATTTTTCCACCCAAATCACTACTATTCATTCATTTAACTATTCTTTAGTTTGTCTTATTTTAAAACGTAAGAATAATAATAAAAATATAAAACCAAACAAAATGATTTACTGAAAAAAGTCACTATTTAAAAATAATAATAAATAATAAAATCTAATGATAAAGATCATTATTTAGAATAATAATAAAATATAAAAACGTATTTTTTAAATAAATTTAAAATATTAATTAACTATTTTAAATGATAATAAAATAATAATAAACAAAACTGAATGACAACAGTATTATTTAAAACAATAAAAAATACTGAGAGCTCAAATTTAACCAAAACTTACTTGATTGGAATTGGAGATGAAACTTAATCACAAAAGTAACTATTTACAATAATAATAATAATTATTATTATTATTATAATAATAATAGAATAATAACATACGAAACTAAACAAAAAAATTAAACTTTGGAATTATCATAAAATAATAGAATATGAAATTGGACAGAAAAATTCATTTTTTTGAAATGATAATCAAATAATAAAAGATGAAAGTGAATATAAAAAATTATTATTACAAACTAGCTAGAATAAAATAATAAAAGATTAAAATTAATCAGAAAACATTTAAAATTATAAAATAATAAATACAACTTACAAAAAGTAACTTTTCAGATAATAGAATAGATAATATAACAATACGAGGGTTAATTCAATATTTGAAATAATAAATTAATAAGATAATAAATTATACAAGAAAATTCAAAGTTTAAAATAATCATATCAAGATGACTCGATCCATGAGATTAATAAGTTGTTATAACTAAATTGATCCTTTCTTGCTATTTTCGTAAGAAGGCTTTCAAAACTTTATATTTTTAGTGCACACTGAAATTTATCTCTTTTGGAAAGAAAAAAACAAAGATCAAGCTGTATAAGCTTAGACTTCTCTTGAATGATTAACGAATCAATAAGTCGTATAAATAAATTAATTCTTTGTTTATTAAAAATTTCAAAAGTGAATGAGAGGGATTTTAATGGTTAATTTGTTACTGTAAAAAAAAGAAATTTTTTATAAAAAGAAGCTCCTGAGAGGTCAAGTTATAGAAACTTTGACGTCTCTTAGAGAAATCAATAAGTTGTACAACTAAATTGTTTCTTTTATCGAATTTTATTTTAAAAAACAAATCACTTGCAAAGAAAAGGATTTTAATTTTTATGATTGTTGTCTTTCAAAAGAGAAATTGTAATTATTATTATTATTTATCTTAAAAGTGGGTGAACAGGGTCTGGTTTGTGGGTGTGGGCTGTTTTGTTTGGAGAGGTTTTTTCCTGGTGGGGATTGGGCTATTAGACTGAAACCCAATTCCTTTTTTCTTCAATTTTTTTTTTTTTTTGTGGTTTCCTCCCTTTTTCTTTCTTTTTCTTCACTTATTTGTTTTTGTTTCTTTACTTCTTTTTTTATTCCTGATTAAAAAAAGGGGGGCAAAATTAAGTGTTCACACCACTAAAGCAGAGTTTATTTCTGCAAAATCTAGAGCTTGTCAAGTTGTGCGGTTGAGAGGAATATTGCAACAACTTAAACATGATCAATGCAAGGCTACAATGGTGTATTGTGACAATGTTTCAGCAATCAAGCTTTCCAAAGTTTGCTGCTAATAAACTTACGGCATAAATTTAACAATTTGTATTCTTTGATATGTGTGTTTGTGAAGGAAACTCCTTACTTTAATGGGATTAGACAGTAAAATAATAGAACTCAAGTTGTGTGGTTGAGAGGAATATTGCAACAACTTAAACAGATCAATGCAAGGCTACAATGGTGTATTGTGACAATGTTTCAGCAATAAGCTTTCCAAGAATCCAGTGATGCATGGTCCTTAGCAAGCATATAAATGTTCATTTTCATTTCCTTTGTGACCTCATCAAGGAAGAAGTTGTGGAATTAGTTCAATGTTCTGCTCAAGAGCAAGTTGCTAACATGTTAACAAAATGTTTGCATAGTATTTAGTTGGAGGGGAATGAAGGGGAGGAGAGGAGATGGATTTTTTTATACATTTATTGTTTGGTTCATTTTTTATAAGGGGAGTGAAGGGGAATGTGGGGGAGCAAAATCCCTCCTCACCCAATTTTGGCTCCCCTCCAAAAGTAGGGGGATTTGAAGGGGAGGAAATTTAAAACATTTTGAATTGAATAACTAAAATATTTCTACCTATATATTTTAAAATCTAAAATTATAAGGATATAAAAACAAGTTAGGTTTAAAATCCCTCTTCTCCCCTTATCAAACGTCAGGCCAAACGTCGTCTGGCGCAGTTGGGTCCTATGATGGCTGTCTCCAGTGAGCCCAACGACTTCTTACTCTTTCAAATGGTGATCGGTGAGGAGGGTTCTCGTGCAGCCATGATTCTGCCGCTACACCTCTCTACTCCCAGTTCTTCCATATCTGTCATTGATATTGAGCTTGAAAAGAAAACCTGAAAACAATGCTGCCTATAAGCCTGTTTGGCACGCCCCTTCTGTGAGCTTATAACGGATAGCTTATAGCAGATGAGAAAGTAGCCCCGTTTGGCAAGCGCCTCTGCCACAAGCTTATAGTGTTTTTTTCAGACGCTACTTGAAATAGCATTTGAGCTTATAGCGTTTCATTTTTTTTTTTCATTTTTATCCTTATTATCTTAATTTAATTCTACCTTTATTCTCTTCTCTCTCTTTTATGTAAAATCATTAATGAAGATGTCTTTTTATGTCATTTTATATTTTTCAGCTAGTTCAACCGCTAGTTCTATTTAACACTTCCACAGAAAATAAGCTAGCTTATCCGCTAACAGCTAATTTTATCAAATAGGCTTTATGTCAATCTGTTTTAGTTTTAGGGTTTGTTTGGGAGTTGGGAGGGGAAGGGAGGGGAGGGAAAGACATTTGAGAGTTTTTTAAGAAAAAAAGGATATGAAAAACTTTTAAAAGCCCTCCAAAATCCTCCAAAACCCTCTCCCTAGTTCATTTTTTTAATTCCCCCATTTTGGGGGATTTTGGTTCTTTTGTTGAAAAACAAACCCTCATGCAAAGTGGAGGATTATCCTCCCTTCCCAACCTCTTTCCCCGTCACTTTCACCTCAAACCTCTTCTCTCCCTTCCCCTCCAAACTCTCAAACAGACCCTTAGTGTGTGTTTGGATGAAGTATTGTTAGAGGGTAAAGTAATTTTATAGGGTAATTAAATTACTTTACTTCAAAATATGTTGTTTGGATATTTTTTTAAAAAGTATTAGAAATTCTTGGAATTTAATAGGGTATTTGTTGTAGTGTCAATGAAGGAATTTCAAATCCCTACATAAATAGATGAAATTTATAAATTCCTCTCACTCCCTCAACATTTGACCATCACTTCCGGCGGCCGACCACCACCTCCGACCGCTGACCACCGCCGCCGCCGCCCGAGCTCCGACCACCAACTCCGGCCACCGCAAAACCTCCTACCACCACCACTTGCCGCCATTTTTTATGAACAATAACATAATTAATTATTCCTAAAATTTGTTAATTATGAAAATATTTTAAATTTTAATTATTATTTTTGGTCCAAAAGCTTCAAATAGTAATTGAACCCTAGACCTCTAAGGTGAAAGAGTGGAGATCAACCACTAGACTATTAATGTCAGTTTGTAATAATTTGTTATTTAAAATTACTAATGTTTATTTTTTTTTTATCACATTCTATAGTAAAATTTAAAAATAAATATTGTTAAAATTAAACATAATTAAATTGCTTTATACAAATAAAGAATTTTAAATACAACGAATTCAAATTACTCTATCCAAACAAAATATTTTCAAAATGAAGGTAATTTAAATGAAGTAATTCAATTGCCTTATATTTTAAATACCCTGAAATTTTGAAATACCCCATTCAAACGCACTGGATTGTTAGAGGGTAATGCATTTTAAGAGGATAATTAAAATACTTTGAATTGAAATATGTTGTTTGGATATTTTATTATGAAGTATTTAAAATTCTTGAAATTTAATGGGGTATTTGTTTTAGTTAAAAAGGAGGGAATTTCAAATTCCATTTAAATAGGTCGGAATTTTAAATTCCTCTCATCTCAACCACCATCCATCACAGTCAACCACCCACCGCCAACCGCCGGGCTGCCACCGCCGGACGCCACCATCGTCGGATGGCCGCCAACCGTCGGACGGTCGCCGGACCACCGTCGGCCGGTCACCACTGCCGCCTCAAAATTTTTAAATTTTTGAAAAATGATATTTTATAATTGAATAAAATTAAAATCATTTATCCAAACAAAGAATTTTAAATACAAAGAATTTGAACTATTCTACACAAAATATTTTTAAAATGAAGGTAATTCAAGTGAAGCATTTCAATTGACTTGTATTTTAAATACCTTTAAATTTTGAAATATCCTATCCGAACACAACCCTAGGGTTTTCTTAATTAGTGGGCCTAGGGTTAGCGAACAATTCAAGGTCCAAGGGCAGGATATTGGGCTCTAAACCTCTAAGAGTCTGTTTGGTAAAATTAGTTGTTAGCGGGTAAGGTAACTGATAGCGGATAACTTATAGCGGATAGCGGATGAGGTAGCTGATAGCGGATAGCGAATAAGCTAGCTTATTTTTTGTGGAAGTGTTTGATAAAACTAACGGTTGAACTAGCTGAAAAATATAAAAAGACATCTTCATTAATGATGTTATATAAAAGAGAGAAGAGAATAAAGATAGAATTAAGTGTAGATAATAAGGATAAAAATGAAAAGAAAAATGAAACGCTATAAGCTAAAAGCCCAAACGCTAATTCAAGTAGCGTCTGAAAAAAACGTTATAAGCTCGTGAAAAAATGATATAAGCTCGTGATAAAAATGCTTATCAAACAAAACTATTTTCTTATTCGCTATAAACTCATAGATGTACATGATGAAACAGGCTCCAGGACTCCTCACATCAATCCAAGTATGAACCAATTGTCTACAGCCGTCCATTCATCTTAATTTCTCTTTCGTAATTATGAGCTATGCCCCACTATAAATTCGTTTTCTTTTAAAAAAAAAGTTATGACCCACCGTTGTTGTTGTGACCTAATTGGCTTCATTTTTTTAGGTGTTGTTTATTACATCACAACATTTTTTAATATATTACAAAATTTTTAATATCTCCAAAATATCCTAAACTACTTTTATACGTCTTATAATTTATATTTTAAAATATACCTCCCTCCTTTTCTCTCTCCTCACATCCAAACATTGAATAACTTTCCTGAAATACACTGTATAATGTATACTCGATTTACGTTTCCAGTACCATAGATCTACAATACCAGAATTATGGATCCGGGATGTTCCAATTCCAAGTGTTTAAAAACAAATAACAGAAATATATTTCCAGTAATTATAAGTACAAACCGGATTTAAGATTCCGGTATCTAAACCCACAACATACCTATACAAACTGGAATTAATATTCTGATATTGAAACTGTAAGCGTACCTAAACATACTGGAATTAAGATTCCAGTTTCTAAACCCGAAACATATATAAACATACCGAAAATAAAGTTGCGGAAGGCAACAATTTTTTTTTTTTTAAAAAATAGGGTTTGAAACTAACCTGGTGGAGAAAACGTAGATAAACCAACAACTGATGCAGAGGAAGATGGAGAAGAAGCAGAAAGAGGAAATGGAATGGAGACGAAATGCAAGATGAGGGATACCAAAAATGGTGTATGAAAAAGATAAAAATGGAGTAAAGAAAGGGGAGAGCAAAGGAATTAAAAGGGTATTTTGAGGATATTAATTTTTTAAAAAAAAATTTGGTGATGTATTAAAAATATTTGTGGTGTAAAAAGTAATCCTTTTTTTTTATCATAGGAGATGAGGAAAAACAATTGTGAACTCATAGTTTTGTTTTTGAAGCATAAATATTGTCCTCATATCATAACAAAATAATAATAATATAAATAATAATAATTATTATTATTATATATCGAATTAACAGATTCAATTGATAATTCATTGATTCCATCAATGACTCATTAATTCAATATTTTAACCGAATCGATGATGGATCCGAGTTTTATAACACTATTTGCAAGGTTCTTTGTTGATCAATCATGTATGGACGAGAGAAGAAGACAAATCAAAAATAAAAGTTGCAACGTGCAAGATAAACTTATTTTCCAAGATTTGAAAAGTGAAAATGGAAATGATTTTCTGAAAATGAAAATACCGTAACTTTAATCAAAAAAATCACATCGTGCTACCACAGTTATCCTATGGTTCAAATAAGTTAAAACCATGGAATATCTCGTGCTCTAATAAAAAAACGGGTTAAAGTAATATTTTGGTCCCTATATGTGATACTGATTCTTCATTTAGTCTTTATATGTAAAAAGTTATTAAAAAAAGGTCCTCATACGTGTAAATATTATCTATTTGGTCCCTCCTGTTATGTTGTCGTCTTTAATGATCCGTAAACTACTACGTATAGGGACTAAATTAAGAATTTGTGTCACGTATAGGGATTAAATGAAGAATTTGTGCTATGTATAGGGACCCAATAATTTAGTTTAAAGTAATAATATGGTCCTTATACATGGCACAAATTCTTCATTTAGTCCCTATACGTGACACAAATTCTTCATTTAGTCTCTATACTTAGTAGTTCACAGATCATTAAAGACGACAACATAACGGAAGGGACCAAATGGATAATATTTGCACGTATAAGGACCTTTTTAATAACTTTTTACGTATAGGGACTAAATAAAGAATCGGTGTCACGTATAGGGACCAAAATATTACTTTAACCTAAAAAAAAAGTAAAGATCCAAATTAATTCTCGACAAAAAATCACGATGACATTTTGGTTAATGAGAAATGAAAAATATTAATTTGGTCCTCAAAAATGTAAAATGCGGGTCAAAATAATCTTTGACGTGGACTAAAATGTCCCTAAAAATTACTGTAAAAAGGATTAATTTGACCCGTATTTTACATTCTTAAGGACCAAATTGGTATTTTCATTTCTCAAAGACCAAAATATCATCGTATTTTTTTTGTTAAGGACCAATTTGGATCTTTACTCTAAAAAAAAGAAAAGACTCCTCTAAAGTGAGATTCTCTCTAAAGTGAATAAGTAAAGAGGTTTCCACCCTTGATTTGATAAAGTGCATACAGATTTGAACCTATTAAATTATCTAATGGTGAAAACCCTTTTGCTTGTTTATTTTAAAGAGAATCTCACTTTAGAGGACCCTTATTCTAGAAAAAAATAACAAGTACAAATATTCTTAAACATAGATGGAATCTGGATAAAATGTAAAAGAAAAGAAAATATATCTATAATTATAAAGTAAATATGCATAATTAAATTATAAAAAATATACGTAACTTATTTGTTTAGTTAAATTGTATAAAAATAAAAATATTTAAAATTATTAATTAGATATGCATAATTAATTAGAAGATAACTTACATTTAAAATTTCGAAGAAAAATAAAAGTCAAGAGTCAGACAAGTTACTAAATTATCAGCCCGTCAAGCAGAAGAATCCAGCAAAATCTTTTATCTTTGCCCTCAAGTATATCTGAAAATGATTTGTGAACTTCATTATGACCGTTCTCATTCGCGATTAGCTGACTTTTTGATAAAATTAGTGTTATTTTAAAAATTATTTATCAAAATAAGATTATTTTATAATTATTTATCAAAATAGGGTTGTTTGAAATTTTTTACGTTTAACTAAAGGCCGACGTTAGAGGTGTCACCCGTCTGAAGCAAGATCTTCACCTATCAGATGATCGTTCACCCGTCTGATGACTATTAGACGGGTATCAGACGGATGATTCAGACGAGTCTCAGTGGACAAGCGACCAGCAGATGGGTGACACCTCTAGCGTCGACTGACGCTAAATGTAAAAAATTTCAAACAACCTTATTTTGATAAATAGTTACAAAATAATCCCATTTTAATAAATAATTTTTAAAATAACATTAGTTTGATGAAAAAGCAACATTTCCGGTTTCCAACTTTCCATTATTAATTATTAAAAAATGTATCCACGCTTCTTGCGACAATTTTTTCTGACATTATTAATTCCCATAGGCTACGGCGTAGATTACTCAAGAATTTGTGGAACATCACACGCTATTTTTATTATTTATTTTGTTGGTGCTAAATCACACGCTATTTTTATTATTTATTTTTTTGGTGCTACATCACACGCTATTTTGAATATTTTTTTTTATAACCCTGACAATTATGAAATATTCATCATTATTAACAGTGATTAATTTTCATTGAAGAATTTATTAGGCACATAAGATGAATTCTTTCCTTTCAACTAGGTTTTCTCCATACACAAGAGTCAAGATTCGAACCTCTGATCACTTGCTTAAGGTATCCGAGTCCGTTACCACTCGGACTAACCATATGTTGATACACGCTATTATGAATGCATTGTTGAATATTTTATTTTATTTAAAATTATCTTCTGTTATATATTTTTATTTTATTATATGTATATATATGAATTAGGGTTTTTGGCTCCTGAGTGACATCTCAGGTATGTCCACAAACTATGAGACTAATCCTCAGTCGGCTGCTTCGAATAGGAAATTAACCCTTGATTTTCGCAACCTCCCAATTATAGTGTCTCGAATTTGCATTATCCTCCTTAATGAGATCGAGATATTAATTTACCACTCGATCAACCATTAATATATGTATATGTGTGTGTGTGTGTGTGTGTATATATATATATATATATATATATATATATATATATATATATATGTATGCATCGACGGTGTAAAAATTTTTATACTGTCAACTAATTACCAATCATAGTATGAATGACTTTTAAAGTAATTAAGATAAAAGTCAAATATATTTATTGATGTTGCAATATATGATTTGATATCAGTGGAAAAAGGTTTTACACTATCAGTGTAGAGAAATTAAACTCTTCATTAATACTTTTTATATATCTTTGATTTATTTATATGTTTTATTGATCTTTTATATACACACACACACACACACACACACACACACACATATATATATATATATATATATATATATATTTATATATATATATATATATATATATATATATATATATATATATATTTTACTAATTTAAAAATTTATAATTATTTTTTCATTTTTAAAATCTTGTAATTTATTTTTGAATTTAATAAATAATAAAATTAACTATAACTTTTCATGCAAGTGTAAAGTAAACGAAATTAACTAAAGTGTATTACTAATAATAAGAAAATAAAATTTTTATTTTTATAATTTTAATTTTCTAATGTGTATATTTGTATTTTTCTAAATTTAGTGTATTAAATATATCTATTTATTAATATATACAGTTTTAAATTTTTAGTTTTTTTTATGAATTTAATGTCTTATAATTGTTTTATGATTTTTTAAAAAATTTACACTTTATTAATAACTTTAATAAATAATAAATATCTAGAATCAAAAATATAAAATATCTAATAAATAAATTTTATGATTTAAATGAAAAGTCAATATATACTTAGTAATATTTGCACCTGTTGAAAAAACATTTGAGTGATAACATATATAATTGTGTGAAGGTCTCTCAAGATTTGATCATATATAAAGATAATAATAAGATAATTGTGAAGGAGAGGAAATCATGATTTACTGGACAAATAAGGTTAACTTAACTGATAAAAAATTGTCAAAAAAAAAAAAACTTAACTGTTAAAATCCCATTCAAAATAAAAAAAACTTAACTGGTAAAATTGAAGCGGAGATTTTGGGTTCGATTGTTATTAATAATTTTTTTTTTTTGTTGAGAATATTGTTATTAATACTTAATAGCATGTTGAATTTGAAAGTTAATAAGTGAGATTTGTATGACAAATTAAAAATGGAGTGGTTTAACAAAAAAAAAAAACGGAGTGAAAGCAAAACGAAAAATCCTAAGGTGACGTTTGTTTCAAGCTATGTTTTCATTTTCCTTGGAATATTAGAGTGAGATTGTAAATTCCCATATTTGTTTTAAGCTTCTCAAAAAAAATATTAGATCCTTATGATTTAAAATTTTGTAATTAGATCCCTAAATATATAAAAATTTGCAATTGAGTCTCCTATACTGTCATACACATCACCATTAGGATTTCAAAAATTATTGGAATTTATTTGAATTTTCAGATAAAGTTCAAAGACTTACAAATGCATGAGCGAAGATGTGTATGAAAGATTCAATTATAATTTTTTTTTAAAGTTCGGAAATCTAATTATAAATTTTTGAAGTTTAGGAACTTATTTAAAATTTTTCAAATAGTCACTAAAAGGAATAGCCATTTAGTAACAGCAGAAAACCGTAGATAAATGATGAAAAATCGTAGGTATATGTCCAAAAACCTATACCTACGGACGGTTGAAGCCGTGGTTAATAATAGTGCTATACCTACGGTTGCATCTTCATCACTGTAGACTTTAGTGACGGAATTTACATCCCTGGTAGAATACATAAAGATATACCCATGGTTTATCATCTGTTGGTATACGTTTTACCTGAATGAACTTTGAATGAAAAAGTTAACCAAATTTTTAGCGCTACAACCACCCTCGCGGGAAGTATAGTTATTTAGTTTTGGCCATTATGTATGGTGACGAAACCATATATGTGTATGTATATGTAGTCTATATCCATGATTATAAATTTATCACTAAATGATATAGCAACGGAAGCACAAATCTGTAGGTATATGTAATCTATATCCACAAATTTTGAAACTATTACTAAAACCTATAGCTTCGGATAAAAATATTCGTAGGTATATGATGATTATACTCTTGAATTCAAATAGGACACTATTACAATAGTGATAAAATTCATCATTCGAAGGTATATTATATACCTATACCCACGGTTTATAAAAAAACTCTATAGGTATATGATATATATCTATACTTACGGTTTTTGTGACTATTACTAAAAATATTCGTAGGTATATGATAAATTTGTTGTACTGAGATCAAGTACTTAGAGATTAAATAAATCAATAAATCTTTATTAATTTATGTTTGACCTTCCCTAATTAAGTTTAATTTATGACATTTACTGATTTACATGACAGTTTACAGATGGGAGACATATATAACATGGTTAGCTTACAGCTTTTCAGCAAACGGTTTGTTTGGTTTCATAAAACTGCAGAACTGACTGAAACATAAGTTACAGTGAAAAGTTGCTAATTAAGAATCTAGATGGCTTCTGTGCTTCTTGCGTCTTTTCCTGGAGCTTCTTCCATCACCACTGGTACGTACGTATGTCTGCTTTTACATCATTCGGAGAGATACCACTTTCTTTCTGCTTCTTCAATCAATATTCTCATATCCACCAGTTGATGAGTGGCTTCACTAAAATTGAAAGACAACGAAAAGGGTTGTCTTCATAATGTAAAGAAATATGTGAATATAGGCATTTCTTTCAAGTATCTAAACAGTTAATGTTATAATTACAAAACTCTTTCCATGTCTTTATTGTCTTGCGAAGTTTGAGATAAAAATATGGAAAACAAGAACTTAAACCTGACATCTAGTCAATAAAATTATTTGAATGTACATAAAAAAAAAAAACTATTTGAATGATCATTCTCAACAACTTTCGAACAATTTTTTTAATAATATTCTTTTTTTTGGGTATAAGTTTTTAATAATATTCTATATATTATAAAATCCAAAATTGTCTAAAATGGTTGTACAAATAAAATCTCACTTTTAATTTTTATGTCACGAAATGGTTCTCCCAAATTTTGGTTAATTTATTTATGTGAGAACCTAAAAAACTCTTCATAAAATCAAAGGTTTATATACGTTTTTTTTTTTTACTTTTCATATTATTCCTATAAATTTTTTTTTTCAAATTGATCTTACATATTATGTTCTGTTTCCATAATAGTCATTTTCGTCAATTTCGATCTAACGCTATCAGTTTTGATCTGACGTGGCTTTTGATATGATGCCATAAGATCGAAATTGACGAAAATGTCTAACATGGAAACAGAACATAACGTGTAGGACCAATTTGAAAAAAAATAAAAATTATAGAGTCGAGGTGAAAAGTAAAAAAAAAACGTATAAGACCAATCAACATATTTTGTCAATATATTATTCTCCATAGTCAATAATTCGGCATATATTAAATTCGAAATACTAAGAACTGATCCCACCACAAACAATTGTCATTGATGGAAAAGCTTGATAAGTATTGGAATGAATTTTTGAAATGCTAAGAACAATAATTTTAAAGAATATTGGCTCATGGACCAACGCGTTTAGCTCACCGCACGTAAAGGATTGAATTGAATTAGTAAATTAGTGGATCGAACTAATTTTGGTCCAACTCGACCTGATCCGATACTTGTCTTGGCCCGAATAGGTCGGATCGGCCCGAATTGACAATTCTAATTTTAACATTGAAACTTTTTATAAATACAAAAAAATTGAACCTCTTTTTTTAAAAAAGGTTACACTTTATTTTATGAAGTTTCAACTTTGCATGTTTGTAGGCTTTTTTCAATATTTTTTTCATTCTATGTAACATATCTGAAATTCCCGGGTATTTTTTCATAATATTTGCTTAATAACACGAGAGCCATTGGTAGGTGGCAGTTGGGGGAGGAGCAAACAATCCGCCAAGAATTACTACGCAAGTATGTTTACATTACCTATATTCTCTTTCACTTTTTTTACTTAAAAGTTTTTTATATTGTCAACCAATCACAAATCATGATATAGGTGATTTTTAAGGTAGTTAATCAGGATAAGAGTCAAATATTTTTACTCATGTAACAATTTATATGATTAGTTGATAATGTAAAAAATCTTTACACTGTGTATACCAATATCTATAAATAAAGGTCCAAATTGATTCTTGACAAAAAAATACGGTGACATTTTGATCACCGAGAAATGTAAAATATTAATTTGATCCTCAAGAATGTAAAATGCGGGTTAAAATAGTGTCTGATAGAGACTAAAATGTCCCTTAAAATTATTCTAAAAAAAGACTATTTTGACCCATATTTTATATTCTTGAGAACCAAATTAGTATTTTCCATTTCTCAGAAACTAAAATGTCACTATATTATTTTGTCAAGAAGACCCGTTTGGATCTTTATCCTAATTTTCTCTCTCTTTATAATGACTACAGGGGCATCCCAGTCTTGAATAATATGTTTTACACATGTTTAAGTTCACCTCACCTTATATCTGAATATCAACATGCAAAATTTGTAGCAGGTCGAATTATAATTTAATGCTAGTGCCGTAATGGACCCCGGTATAATTTAGTAATAATAAAAACTATGAAACTATAAGATGATATGTTCTACATCAAGATAAGATGATATGTTATATATTCATAAAAAAAATGATATGTTATATGGCGGCTTCTGTGACACCCTCAAAACCCGTGCCACTTTTGTAACTCAAAACAGACATTCAACCGATAAATCAAGTTTCGCTGGTTTTACTTTCGGAAAATAAATCCTTTGTATAATTAGATTCTGAAAATTGTGATAAATTTTTTTCTTATTAATACTCTTAAGCCACCCCTCCAGATATAACCGAACTACTCATATATAACAATAACAATGTATATATATGTACATCAACTAAAGCTATGGACAACACGTCCCTTTACAAAAGAACGATAAAGGCTAAACTTCTAAAAAGCTATAAACTAGGCAGCGACAGTCTGGAACCATATCTCTAAAACCTATGGCAATCAGTAGCCGTTAACAGACTACCCAAAAATCGCTGCCTCAAAGAAGGTCTACACCCTAAGCTGGTCCAACTAATGGAAGCCATTGGACAATCCCCCGGAGGGAGGTCCAATGCTAGAACCAGGAGAAGAATCCTGGGAACCTACGTTCCCGTTCTCCTGTGGATAGGGCTCGGAATCATCCGAAAGATGATCCTTCGGGTCCTCCTGAGGATCCTCCTCAGGGTCTTCCTCCTCCTCCTCCTTCATATCCTCCACTACGTGCTCGCCCGCTACCAAAACAAAAGGCGGGGGAGGTGTCTGTGGCGGCTGCTGCTGCGGGGACTGTGCAGCGGGGGCGACCTGCTCGATCACACCCTGCTGCATAAGGGCCTGCAGCATCATCCCGATGGGAGGTAGAGGTATCTGGGTGGTCTCCACAGTATGAGTGCTCTTTCGAGGTCCCGTCTCCATCGTCCCACTTACGGTGCAGACCGGTCCTGTGTATGCCGCGCTTTCCACTCCTGGGTGGATAACCCACGCGGCTGGGTCCGTTCTTCGGTCAAAAACTAGGACGCGCATCCCCGAGTGCACTAGGTGACCTGGCATCGGCTCCATCTGTAAACATGATATAATACATATACCAAAGGACAACCAGTCCAAAAACATGCAAGGGTGAGAAACCAATATATGAATCCATAAACGACAACTATATGCCCAACAGATCCATATAATGTAACTCACTCAAATCATCATACATCAGATAGTATAGCATGTATAATCAAGCACTAATAGCAGTAAAGGCACAAGGGCTTCGTACCCGACAATCAACGTTATCCTCTAAACGTATGCATGGCACTTCCATATATCTCAACTAATATTTAAACTAGATTTCCGGAAATCCCATCACCATTCGCAATGAGCTGATCAGGCTCCTAAAATCATAGGCCCGCAGGCTCTAATAATTAACACCAATTTTTGGCCCAGAAACGAGTACTTTGAATCCCATGACACTACGCGATTCTCACATGGGGGCGCAATCAGAAGTACTCCACAAAATACGGTCATACTATATTGTCAAACTTAAGGCACAATACGTTCCCAGAACACATATGACACCATTGTCCATCAAGGCACAATGTCATGACAAATAAGTCATCTCAGGTTCTCCTTGCTTATCAAGGTCTCCCGTTTCACGGCACGTCTGCCCCACGTATAATGCATGAGAAAACTATCTAGTTTCCGATAATTGATCTTTGTCGCATCAATATTTCCTTGTTGTAGCATCAACGCTAACAACCACCATAATGTCTTAGACTCTTTAAGCCTCAAAAACACATTTTCTCAAAATAGGACACTTAGTCTAAAAACAACTCAAATCCCAACATCCCTAACCGATGCACCAGTCTAGGACGCCGAATTCAAGATCATAAAAACATCCTCAAGCTTACAGGACCACAAAGATCGTCCCTAAGCCGACCAGACCACAAACTAACACGGATCCTTGATCCACGTGTTCTGCAGAACCCTAGAACCCCGACGTCTCGGTTTCTAGTTTCTAAGCTTTAAAACCACTTTTCTTAAAAACTTGAAAACCAAAAACCCAAATCTCTGATACTTACACAAAGTCATCGGGATCGGTTTTCCATAAAACAAAACTTGGTCTAGAGACCATTTCTTTTTCTTTCGTTGTTTTTCGGTGAAATACGAACTTAAAACAAAACTTGCAAAACCCTTTTTCTTCTTGAATGAACTCATATGACTTTGAAAACTGCATTTCTCAAAACATATTTGTTTAAGCAGTCAATTTATCAAATTAGGACAATTGAAGGTTTCTAATGCCCTATTTGTTTTTAAACTTCGATTTTCATTATTAAAATACATTTCAGACTTTTAAAGCTTTTAAGTTACACGATGTCGGATCCTAATCAAAATTAGGTCCTCTAATGCCTTAAATCCCACAGCAGGGCACACGATACATCCATATAACCATTCAGCAAGTATAGCATGCATCCAACTATATCAACAGTTATATCCATACATATTCAAATTCAAATCAACAGCAGTAAATCAAGAAATCAACCAACATCAGATACAGACTATTTAAATGCATTACAAACACCGATGCAGCACATAGCTGTCGGGAATGGAATTCCTCAGGTATATCCCCTTACCTCTTGTAGCTTCCAGCTAAGTTTTTGAACACCAGATCAACTTGATCACTGGCCCAGCACACTGCCGATCACTACATACACGCAAAACATAACGGCATTAACTTACAAAACAAAGATTTCTCCTAATGCAACACCCCTAGGGTTCGGCCCTATTACACTAAAAATAGCTAGGGAGCTCCAAAATTTCTCATTTTCTAGATAACACCCTAATTAAGTGTGACAACCCTAGATATCAGATCAGAACATCAAAAACCAACCAAAACCCTACCCTACACACATAGGGGGGTTTCGGCCTCCACCTAGAAAATATAGCTAGCGAGATTTCTTGGCTCTAAGCTCTTGGATCATACAAGTATGTCATGAACCTAGGCCATAGAAATTGGTTTGGTACAGATATGATTTTCCTATAATTTTTCATGGATTTTCAAAGATTTTAGGGACAAAACCCTAACACCCTTTATCATGAAAATATGAGGAGAGAAAGGAGAGATTGGGAGAGATAGAGATGATATACTACCTCCTATGATGCTCTACTCCAAGTTTGATGAAGGTTGCTTCACAAAATCCAAGCCTTTAGCCTTCAACAATGGAGATTTTTCATGAGAGAAAAAGAGAAAAGAGAGAAAGGAAGAAGATAGAGTTGGGAGGGAGGGGGCTGCCGAAAATGAGGAGAGAAAAGTGAGAGGATGAGAGTGAAAGTTGATAGATATTTAGGGTTTTAATACTTTAATAATAGGAGAGGTAATTTTGTAATAAAAATTAACCAAGGGCAATTTGGTCAATTCACATCCCGATATTTGAAATCATCCCGACACTGGTATGAATTCCTCAAATAACTTGATACAATTTTGGCATGAAAAATATCTGATCGTGGGTCTCGAAAAACCCTAAGACAGCTCGAATCGTCTCCTCGATCGATTATCGGCCCGAATATAAAATATTATTTATATTTTGGGCGTCAGGACACATTTTAGGAAAAAGGTAGAGGATCAAAGTCTAAGACTAATGGTCTCGTCCCTTAGTCAAGATAAGGTCGTGATAGTAGAAAAACACTATCATCTGAAGAACATAGATCGGTTTTTGTTTGAGTTTTCGTCCCAAAACTTAACCGAAGGCTCCTACGATTATATGAAACAATACTATGATTTTAGTTTTCCCAAAATCATTTTCTAAAACACAGATAAAAATATAAACTCATTAATTGAGTTTATCGTCCTTAGAAAGCACGAAAAATCGGGGTGTTACAGCTTCTAAGGTGGGAGACCCTATCATGTCTCCCACCGTGAGAGACCACAAAGAGGGGCATCTTAGCAAGTTTGTAGTTGTTTTGAAATCCCTAACCTTTTCAAATTTAAAAAATGGACCCCATCTCTTTCTCTCCCCTCTCTTCCCACCCACCAAAGAACTTCCACCTAGCCTGTTGTCGAGGGTGGCAAGGCATTCGAGGATGGCGTCGAGTTTGGAATGGAGGGAGTTCTGGTTGTCGGTCAAGGAGGTCTGTGTTTGGAATGGAGGGAGCTCTGGTTGTCGGTCAAGGATGTTTAGTGGACCTTTTGGGCATGTTGAGCATGTTAGCAGGGGAGGCAATATTAGTAATGGTTGGGCCAATGCTATTTGGGCTTGGGGTCCTATCACACTGCACAAAATTAGTTAACTCCACCCCCTTACTCCTCTTCGGTTCGTTATCTATTTCTCTCTAGTTAAATTCAAAACGTAGCAGCAAATCTGTAACTTTTGGAGGAAGAGATTTTGCCTCTTTGAAACCGACACGTCGCGAAACAAAGGGACCAGTTCTATAGTGCCGAAAGGCGGAGGCAGTGATGAAATGGCGCCTCTGCTGCTGCCTGTTGGCAGGGCCACCACGGGAAGCGTGATTGAAGACAACATGGGCGGCGTCGAAGGGAAGATTTAGGGTTACATACGCGTCGTTTGGGTCGGATTTGGAGGGCTTCTTTTGCCTTCCTTTCATGATTCTCTTGGACATTTTTCGGGTACGATAGAAACCCTAATTTTAATGCTAATTCAAATTTAGAATCAGGTGGTGATGGTGATGGGATTCTGGGAGAGTGAAGTGGGTGGTGTCATGGAAGGTATCGTTGGATCTTGCTAATGCATCAATGTGTGATTTTTGCATCACATGGGAAACACCAGTAGGGAGATAGGAGTGAGAGAGAAGGAGGTGAGAAAGAGAGGATGGTGAGAGAAATGGGGTGAAAGAAAGAAGGGGTGGTTCTGACGAAAACAGGTGTTCTCTGGTGAGAGGAGTGAGAGAAACGAGTGAAGGAATGAGAAGGGAGGCCAAGGGAGAGGAGATGGAGGTCGGGGCGGTGGAGAAGAAAGGGAGAGGGGAGAGGGGGAGTGAGAGAAAAGAGAAGGAGAGAGGGGTTGAAAAATAATTTTTTGTTTATAAAAATGACCAAGAAAGAAAAGGGTCTCTCGCCATGAGAGACATTTTAGATGGCTCACCCTAGACAAAGCCATGTTATATACCTAGCATCGCTACTTGCAAATAAGTTTGGGGGTGGGTGGAATCTTTAATAAAATAAAAAACATGTCAAATCTTTGAAGGATTTAGGAAGGGAGCCAAAGAGAGGGAGATCCATCTAGAGGTAAGAGAGTTATCATTGTAATCCATCTTATTTGGGTGAGGTGTTGAGTGTTATCCTCTAGCATCTATTCGAGAAGAAATTATTGTTGTAATCCTACTATTACTATTGTCAGGACCCAACCTAGGTGCCCCTGACCGGCCAGAATGGAACTCCGTTGTTTGATTCCCAAGGCCTTTTAAGAACGTATAAGTCACATCATAGCAAGATATGCAACATATCAATAGTAATTATCAGAGTAAACGATTATACAAAACATAAGCTATGACGGCCCTAAGTTAAAATACCGAAGTTTTAAAAAAAAAAAAGAAACAAATCAAAAGAGTTTACAAATCATAAGGAGATTGAAAACTCTAAAACAAGGAGATTTCCCATATGACAAAACTAATCACAAGGAACCAGCAGCAGCTACCCAAGCATTACACACGTGCGAAGATTTCCTGAGATGACTTCCTTCGTGAAGTACCTAAATCTGGACCAAAAAAGGCGGGGGTGAGTCCCAGAACTCAGTGAGGATTAAACAAAACATAACATCAAATGGTATAACATATAACCATATGCCAATATGTAAATTACAACTTATGAAACCATCCATAGCTGATTATTTCTTGCCATAATGTCAAATTAGCTTTGGGCAATATACTTGTGTATCCCCTTGGAGTTGTTCACTAGAGTCTCCCACTCCGACTGTCGCATTTCTATCCCGGTCGAAACCGTTGACCGTCAAGTGACCTCGGTCACTACACAACATCCCTCCAAACTCCGGGATTGTTCACTAGAGCCCCCTTCTCCAGCGGTCACATTTATACCCCGGCCGTGTCCGCTAACCGGTCGGATACACCAAGTCTTGCTCAATGTCCTCTTTTAATACGCATGCCATTTTCATGCAAATCAACTCACAATATCACATGTGCACAATGTGCCTTAACATAACTTACACAACCATTACCATGGTAATCAATAAATTCCATAATAATCTTAATCATAAATACATGTAGAGAGCATTATAGTCATTTCATTCGCAAACTAAGAGCATCTTACCAATCACTTTCAACATTTGCTTTGTACACAAATACATAGTTGAGTCAATAAACCTTACCTTGACATTTGTCAATAATTTCACAGTAAACCCTGTTCATCACAATAGGCATTCACTTCGCATTAGAAGCTTAAAACTCAATATACAAAAGTACAATAAACTAACAATTCAACAAACACATGAATAAAAAGGCCATTTCCCATAGACCATTATAAGCATAGAACACAACAATAATTCACATAACCGTCTACTTCATTTTCGCTTTATTACTTTCTTCACATTACTTGTGTACATTGATCGTCTTGACTAACGTTCTTTATCGTATTTTAGCACAGTTACTATAAGTTACGCTCACGACTATACTTTATTATTTCCATAATAACCACTAAATTGTAAGGAAGAACCATTCTTAGATTCAACAAGAACATAAACATTTCTTATCCCACTCTAAACAAACACATTTGTTTAGATCTTGTTCCATATAATAAACATTTCTCAAATCTTGTACCATATAATAATCCTACCACTACATCTGTTTAAATTACCATCATATAACTCCATTCTAGTTTTCATATATTTCTCTTTATCCCTTTGTGTTTCGTAATCTCATATCCTATAGACATGGTCCGCAATTCTGTTCCTATCCTTTTATATTATTATTTTACACCAACTAAAAATAAGTTGTGTACGACCCTCAAACAGATTCTCACATTCATCAATCATGCTCAAGATTATAAGACAACACAATTTATACTTCTCTTAATTACACATATCTTAACCCTACTTATAATAGCATTAACACAACAACACCATGTTATATATCATATCTTTCACCTTATTGACGCGTTAAAATTATCCCATCATATTTATATGTTCGACATCTCATCAACTTATATGTTACCTTACACTATACCACAAAGAACTTTAATGTATAGTTCATCAATTCTTAAAAATCACACCATCCATGTTCATACCTCTACATACATGTCAGTTCATGACAATTTCCTTTTTTCGCCAATTTCACCATAATCTTTTCTAACATGTTTTTAATAAACCTCCATTGATATATTAGTACCCCACATTTAATTTACTTTGTTTACACTTATAGTAAGTCCTTACCTCTCTAAGAGTAGGAGTGGAGAAACACAGAAGCCAAAATAATCATTTTGTTGTCTGACACTGATGCTCGACGTAGGGTAAGTGGCGCTCAGCGCAGAGGTCAAGTTTTCAGGTCTTGCTCTCGGGTGCTCCAGCGCTCAGCGCTGGTTTTTGGGCGCTCAACGCTGGATATCAGTCCCTCTCTGTCATTCTAGCGCTCAGTGCTGGGTTCTTAGTGCCCAGCGCTGGCGCGATTTCTGCAGAATAGCAGAAACGCGAATTCTGCAGAAATCCAACCATTTTAATGCACAAATAGGTCTCGACTACATGAAGAAAGAGTTCAAAACTCCCTATCTAACATCATACTTGACTAATCAAACAAAGTTACTCATATATCAACAACATCAAACTGATTTGACACCAATTTCATGCCAAAACACACAATCTCATTACCTAAAATCCCAAATCATCATACCTACGAATTTCCTCCAAAATTCATCATCAATCCAACTTTAAATTTAAACCCCTCACCTTGTTTGACGTTCTTGAGTCTCTATTTTCTTCCTTCCTATGCCGTTGTTACTCTTTCATCTTCTCCTTCTCTTTTCCCCTTTTTTCTTCTCTTTTTTTTCTTGTTCTTGTTCTCCTCTTCTCTCCATCATTTGTTCTCTTCTGCTAGGGTTGCCAATGGTTGCCCATCCTCTTTTATCTAATTATTTATACCTCGTAACTTTTATTGAAAAGCCCATGATGTTAAGTTAAATCATAACTTAACACTTGAACAGAAAGGAAAATATGTCCCTATCTTTATCTGGAAAATCACCTAATTTTATTTGTATTCTTATGTACATTAATATTATTTATTATTATTATTATTATTATTTTTATTATTATATTATTACTATATTAATATTCTCATGTTATAAATAATTAATAACATGCTAAACAAATTCTGAAACTTTCCTCTCTATTTATTTATTTTTAATTAAATCTTATGTCATTTTTGACGGGTTTTACAACTATAGTGGAACTTTAGAACCTCCAGTCCCGTGATTTTCCACTTTTCCTTCATTTTGAGGGTTTTTTCACATAAACATTTGTGTGTCCTCATCTTTATATTCTTCCTCTGTTTGAGGCAAAGACTACTTTTTATAGCTTCTTTGTCTATTGTCCATCAACAATTGTGATTGTTTCTCAACCATATAATAGTCTCAACAAAATTTTCATATGATGAACATGAAAGAATGAATGTGTGGCTTATAGTTTATTTGACTAGTTTATAAATTTGTTTGACCAAAGTAGAGGTGTTTGATAAACAAGCTGATTTCATTAGCTTATAATTTTTTTCAAACGCTATTTTAAATAACTTATAACTTATAGCTTATTTAATTTTCTCTCATTTTTACCCTTATTATTTTAACGAAATTCCGACATTAGCTAGCCTCTTCCCTTTTCATCACTGTTTTGCTTATATTATGACTCGAAATTTAAAATAGAGTAAATAGTAATTTTTGAAAAAAGATATTTAGTCTTTGAATTATAAAAATTGCACTTAAAATCTATAAATGTGTATTTATAAAGAAATTTTTACATAAAGAAATAATAGAGAATATATTTTTGTCTACAAAACAATTCTTTTTTTTTTTTTATAAAAAATCATATAAATATGTCATTTCATTTATGTTATCTCATTTAATTTGATAAGAATATTTAAAATTAAAATAAAATTTAAAAATTCATGTTCTAATTTTTAAGATGAGAAATAAATTGAAATAAATTAAAGTATTAAAAGTAGTACTTATTTTAAATAAATAATATAAAAATAGAGTTTATATAAAAATCATATAAACATGTCCTTTTATATAATTTCATATTTATAAGCTAGTTCAACAATTAATTTTATCAAACACCCCAAATTCAATCAGCTAGCTTTTCAACAATAAGCTTTCTTTAAGTTTTCAGTTAAAAATTAGTTTTTCAACTATCAATTAACTTTTTATCTTTCAGTTTATTTTTCGAAAAAAGCCTTCATCTTTTGTCATTTACTCTAATTCTAACATGTCAAACATTATTTTGGTGTACTCATCTATGTGGTTTAACATATACATACATTCCCTCAGTCGTGAGGTGCACAACGGTTGTTTCTTTACATCTTATTGGTGAAGCCTTTTTTCTATCGATCCTTCAAATTCTTCCATCGACCAAAGACAATGCTTTGATTGCTTTCCTCTATCATCTCACATAGAACTTGCCTACTTCACATTTTTCTTCTGGATAGTTGTTATACCAAACCGACTTCTAAACCTCAAAGAGAAAGTATGGCATAAAGATTTAACTTGGTTCGGAAATTGAAAAGACTTACATCATGACGAATTCATTAAAGAAGAAGGATTATAATGCGTGAAAAAACTGACATCCAAAAACTTGGTATACACAGTTCTTTGTAATGCTTACGGTTTGACATATATACTAATACATTTTTATATGGTAACAAACTTTTTAGTCTCATCAAATAGGAGTAGTTTTGGTTTTAGCCCTTCCAAAACTTTTTTCTTATGATTTGGTGCTTATTCGTTTTACAATTTAGGAAATAGTCACTATCGGTAGTGTTGTATTGTTATTTGCTCATGTGACCGGCAGAACGTCACATCAATCATATCATGTGGTCCAAAAATGCACTTTTAATGTCACGTCACTTTTTTGATTATTTTTAAATTCTTTTGTTATTATCATTATTATTACTATTTTATTTAAAAATTGTAAAATAGTATGTAATTTTTAAATATTTTATTATTATTTAAAAATATAAAAATATTATATAATATTTTAATACTTTTATTTTTATTACCTTAAAATATTAAAAAAATAAATTATTATAATAATGTTTTAATTATTAGAAATTATACTTTTAATTATTATTATACTTCCACTGTGTCCTTTCCGTTACTCATTACAAGTATAATTTCTAATAATTAAAACAATGTCATAATAAGTTTACAAAAAAAATTCATAATAATAAAAAAATATTTAATATTTTTAAATAACAAACAATAATAATAATAATAAAATTTAAAATATTACATATCATTTTTCATATTTTTAAATAATAATAATAAAAATATTGTAAAAAATAAAAATAAAAATATTTAAAAATTACACAATATTGAATATTTTAAATAAAATAATAATAATAATAGCTATTAAATAATAATAATAATAATAATAATATTAGCTATTAAAAAATAAAATAATAAAAAGTGGCATGGCATTACAAATGGATATTTTTGGCTACGTGACATAATTGATGTGACATTCCATCAACCACATTAACAGTTAACGGCAAAACACAAACGACAAAGATTATTTCCTAACTTTTAAAATAAATAGGCACCAAATCATTAAAAAAGTTTTAGAGAAACTAAAACTAAAACTAAACCAACCCTTACGTGGGAGCTAAAAATTTCATTAAATCTTTTTAATATATTAACACGTGTTCATGTGTATGGATGTTTTTCTCATTAATAGAATTGTAGAGAAAAAGAGGGGTGGGCTGGAAAGTGAAAAGAAGGAATGAAATAAAGCTATCTTTTCCCTTGTTCAAAAGATTAATGAGGGAAAAAAGTGAGTAAATCGCTAATTTGGTCTCTGACATTTTCGAAATTTCAAAAACGTTCATAAAATTGTCAAACGTTAATCAATCAAATCCCTCTATTAGAGACTAAGTTAATATGAATCTTATAACTTCAAGGACCAAATTGATACAAAATTAACACAGGAATCAAATTGATATGACCTTATAATTTTAGGGAGTAAATTGAAGATTTAATCGGAAAAAAAATGTAACTCTATTGTTACCCTTCAGTTCCTGAGTTCCCCGTTCCTCCCCAATTTTGGAAACAAAAGTTAGGCTTTTGATAACTAAAGTGGATAGATCACTTTGAGTTCCTTTCCCTTCTTATCTATTTTTAAACTCCCAGACAAGGGAACTTGTTTCCCTTTTTCTCATTCCTTTTATGTTCCCCTCATTACTACTTATCTACTTATCGTCCAAACATGGTGTAAAGTATGAGCCTGTTTGGTAAAATTAGCTGTTAGGGGATAAGCTAGCTGATAGCGGATAGCTTATAGCGGATAGCGGATGAGGTAACTTATTTTCTGTGGAAGTGTTTGGTAAAACTAGCGGTTGAACTAGCTGAAAAATATAAAATGGCATCAAAGGACATCTTCATTAATGATTTTAAATAAAAGAGAGAGAAGAGGATAAAGGTAGAATTAAATGAAGATAATAAGGATAAAAATGGAAAGAAAAATGAAACGCTATAAGCTATAAGCTCAAACGTTACTTCAAGTAGCGTTTGAAAAAAACGCTATAAGCTCGTGAAAAAACGCTATAGGCTCGTGACAGATGCGCTTACCAAACGGGGCTACTTTCTCATCCGCTATAAGCTATCCGCTATAAGCTCGTTGAAGTGTCTTGCCAAACAGACTCTATATCTCCTGAATCCTGATACAAGTAGGAATAAGGAGGAAGCATATCCTAAATGTCAAAAGATTCTGTTCGACAAGACCGAAATGTTAGCTTATAGCGAATTGGTGATGGCTTATAATGGATAAACTTGTTCGACTAAAGTTGAGGTGTTTGATAAATGACCTTATCTCACTAGCATTAACATTTTTTCATTAGCTTAGAGCATCTTTAATATATTAACACGCGGGAGCTAAAAATTTCATTAAATCTTTTTAATATATTAACACGTGTTCATGTGTATGGATGTTTTTCTCATTAATAGAATTGTAGAGAAAAAGAGGGGTGGGCTGGAAAGTGAAAACAAGGAATGAAATAAAGCTATCTTTTCCCTTGTTCAAAAGATTAATGAGGGAAAAAAGTGAGTAAATCGCTAATTTGGTCCCTGACATTTTCGAAATTTCAAAAACATTCATAAAATTGTCAAACGTTAATCAATCAAATCCCTCTATTAGAGACTAAGTTAATACGAATCTTATAATTTCAAGGACCAAATTGATACAAAATTAACACAGGAATCAAATTGATATGACCTTATAATTTTAGGGAGCAAATTGAAAATTTACTCGGAAAAAAAATGTAACTCCATTGTTACCCTTCAGTTCCTGAGTTCCCCGTTCCTCCCCAATTTTGGAAACAAAAGTTAGGCTTTTGATAACTAAAGGGGATAGATCACTTTGAGTTCCTTTCCCTTCTTATCTATTTTTAAACTCCCAGACAAGGGAACTTGTTTCCCTTTTTCTCATTCCTTTTATGTTCCCCTCATTGCTACTTATCTACTTATTGTCCAAACATTGTGTAAAGTATGAGCCTGTTTGGTAAAATTAACTGTTAGGGGATAAGCTAACTGATAGCGGATAGCTTATAGCGGATAGCGGATGAGGTAACTTATTTTCTGTGGAAGTGTTTGGTAAAACTAGCGGTTGAACTAGCTGAAAAATATAAAATGACATAAAAGGACATCTTCATTAATGATTTTAAATAAAAGAGAGAGAAGAGGATAAAGGTAGAATTAAATGAAGATAATAAGGATAAAAATGGAAAGAAAAATGAAACGCTATAAGCTATAAGCACAAACGTTACTTCAAGTAGCGTCTGGAAAAAACGCTATAAGCTCGTGAAAAAACGCTATAGGCTCGTGACAGATGCGCTTACCAAACGGGGCTACTTTCTCATCTGCTATAAGCTATCCGCTATAAGCTCGTTGAAGTGCCTTGCCAAACAGACTCTATATCTCCTGAATCCTGATACAAGTAGGAATAAGGAGGAAGCATATCCTAAATGTCAAAAGATTCTGTTCGACAAGACCGAAATGTTAGCTTATAGCGAATTGGTGATGGCTTATAACGGATAAACTTGTTCGACTAAAGTTGAGGTGTTTGATAAATGACCTTATCTCAATAGCCTTAACATTTTTTCATTAGCTTATTGCATTTTTTCATATGCTATTTGAAGTAGGTTTGAACTTATAACTTATAATTTATTATTTTTCTTCCATTTTTATCCTTACAATTTTAATTAAATTCCTTCCTTATCTTCTCTTAAATAAAATAAAAAATAGAGTAAATATTAAATTTTATAAAGATAATTAGTCTTTGAATTATAAAAATTATACTTAAATCTATTACTGTGTATTTATAAATAAATTTTCATATAAAAAAATTTGAAAATTAATTTATCTAACAAATATATATTTAAGAACTAATTTCACTAACTAGATATATATTTAGGGTAAAAAATAATAGAAAATATATTTTTGTTTATAAAAAATAAAAGTTATGTAAAAATCATATCCACATGTCATTTTATTTATATTATTTCATTTTTTAATAAAAATATTTAAAAATTAAAAAAAATTAATTTTGGAAATGATAAATAATAAATAATTGGCTTTATTGCACTTTTAGTCCCCCAACTTTTTAAAATGTGCTTTTTTGGTCCCTAAAAAATCTTAATTGCACTTTTGTCCCTCAACTTTTTCAATTGTGTGATATTTGTAACACCCCTCCTTCTCGGGTGTCACTTTTGTAACCCCAAACAACATAAATTATATAAAAACAGATTTTGCTAGTTTATTTTCGAAAAACAGATTCTTTTACTTAGGTCTTTCTCACTGTAAAAATGTGATAATTTTTTTTTTCCTCTTACAGCAGTAATAAACAAAAACTCAAGAGAACATCAATATAATTTGTTTACATATATATGTATCATTAGTCAAATACATACTTAAAGTGGCGTTGGACAACTCGTCCGTTTCCAAAATATATTGACAGAAGTAAAACGTTATAAGTCCAAATACTAGTTAGCGATGGGGCTGAGAATCATATCTCCAAAACCCTGTTCACCAGTAGCTACTCACAGACTAGCCAAAAGGTACTACCTCAAAGGAAAACCCTAAGCTGGTCTAGCACTAACAAAAGACGCACTACCTAACATACGTTGTATCCATGAGACCGAGTCTCGCCTTCAACCATCCATACTCCTTTGTCGTCAGCATCGAGCAATTCAAGCTACTGAGTCCCTAAGTGACCCAGGAGACTATTGACAAACATCTGTACATGTATCCAAAAACACAACATGGTGTCCAGTAGGTACAGGCAAGGGTGAGAAACCAATATATGAATCCAAAAACAACAACTACATGCCCAAACACATACAACAGATTCATATAAGCATGTCCTACAAAATATCATCATGCATAACATAGTACAATATAACAGAGTACTAACAGTAAAAACACAAGGGCCTCGTGCCCAACAGTCAACGTTATTTTCAAAAACGTATGCATGAACACTTCCATATATCTCAACTAACGTTTCAGTTCTTAATTTCCGGAAATCCCATCACCATTCGAAATGAGCTGATCACGCTCCAAAATCATTGACTCGCAGGCAACAATGATTAACACCAAAATTGGCCGAAGCGTAAGTACATGACTCCCAGGAAATAGCATATGGGCGCGCATGTCCGTGGTGCTTACGTCGTAATCAGTCATACTATATTGTCCACTCAGGGAACAATACGACTACACAACACGTATGACTCCATTGTCCATCAAGGCACAATGTTACACAATGACAATCAGTCATCCCAGGTTTCCTTGCCATCAAGATCCCCTTGTTTCACGGCACGTCTGCCCCACACATATGCATGAGAAAACCATTTGTTTTCTTCAGTTTATCTTTGTCGTATCATTATTTTCTCGTTGAAGCATCAACGCTATCAACCACCATAATGTTTTAGACTCTTTAAGCCTTTACGACATTTTCTCAAAAACTGGACACACAGTCCAAAACTCAAAAAGGACACGTAATCCACACAGCTCAAACCCAACAATCCCCAACCGATGCACCAGTTTCGGATTTTGGATTTTACAGCTCAAAACACGTCCAAAAGCTTACAGGACTACAAAGAATGTCCACAAGCCTACAGGACTAACACACTAACACGAATCCTTGATCCACGTGTTCGGCAAAACTCTAGAATCTCGACATCTCGGTTTCTAGGTTCAAAACCAAAAACCAAATTTCTCTTTAAAACTCAAAAACCAAAAACTCAAATCTCCGAAGCTTACACAAAGCCTTTGGGATCGATTTTTCATAAAACAAAACTGGGTCTAAAGACCACTTTTTTCCTTTTCATAGTTTTTCGGTAAAACACAAACTTTAAAATACGTTTTGTAAAAACTATTTTTCTTGGATTAAACTATTTTTTTGAAACAACGCTTCCCAAAAGCACTTTTGCTCAAAAAGATTACTTTATTATTTTAAAAACCAATAAAGTTCCCAAAAACACTATTCATCCTAAAAACCTTATTTTTCTTCATTAAAGTCAAATTTTCTCAATTTTGCCCTTTAAGTCAACTTACCCTTAAAAGCAAATATTTATTGTTATTTTATTTCAAAAAGGCAAATTATTTCTTTTTTCTCCCAAAATTCACTGAAAACTAATTTAATATTATTATTTTTCTTTATTTCACATTCCGAGCTTTTTAAAGCTTTTAGATTACATATTGTCGGATTCTAACCGGTGTTAGATCCTTTGATGCAATAATCCCCACACCAGAGCATGTGATACATCCATACATGCATTTCAATGACATACCATACAATCACACATAAGCAGGTATCTCAGGCATAAATAGATAAAATAAATTATCAGCAGATAAATGAAATCATTACACAAACACCCAAACACAGATAAATAATTACAATCCAAACACACAATTACAGCACATAGCTGTCGGAATTGGAATTCCTCAGGTTTGTCCCATTACCAGTTGAAGTTCCTCCTCCGAGTAAAAGTCATTCAATCGGCCCACGAATTTTCCCGATTCCTCGTCCGATTACCCAACAACCACTACACACATACAACAATCAATGTATTAACACAAAACACAAAATATTTCTCCTATTCCCTTCCTCCTCGGTTCGGCCTCATGCTATTAAAAATAGCTAGGAAGTTCCAAAAATTCCCATCTCTTGGATTCTACACTAACTAGGTGAGATAAACCTAGATACAAGTTTAAAACACCAAAAACCAACAAAATCCTACCCTCCCACAAAGGGGGTAGGTTCGGCCCTTAATTACCATAGGAGCTAGAGAGCTCCTTTGATTTCCAACTCTTGGATTATGGAAGAATACCATGAACCTAGATCAAAGAAATTGGTTTGGTATTAAAAAGATTTTTCTACAATTTTTCATGGATTTTTGAAGTTTGTGGGTAAAAACCCTAACCTCCAAAACATGAGTTTGAAGAGATGAAAAGAGAGATTGAGGGAGCTAGAAGGGAGGTAATACCTCCTTGATGAACTTCATTCCTTGAAGAAAACTAGCTTGAATCACCAAAACTTCTCAAGGTTTTCAAGTTTCTAAGTTGAAGAACTTGAAGAACAAAGACAGAAAAGGAAAGAAAAGTGAGGATGGGGGAGAAAGAAAGGGTGGCCGAATGGCCTTAGGGGGTGAGAGAGTGAGTGAGATATTTTTACATCAATGACAAACTTATAATTACCATAAGGACGTTTTGGTAATTTTGTTAAAAGACCAAGGGCAATTTGGTCACTTCGCGTCCAGATATTTTGAAAATCATCATGACACTGATACGAGTCCCTAGGTGACTTGACACTAACTTGACATCAAGATTATCTGTTCGCGGGTCTCGTTAAACCCTTCTACGGCTTCAATCGTCTCCTAGTTCGATTGTTGGCCCGAATATAATATATTATTTTCACTTTTGAACGTTAGGACAGATTTTAGCAAATTTGTAGAGGATCAAATTCTAAGACGAATGGCTCTGACCGTTAGTCAGAATTAGGTCTTTATAGTAGTAAAACACTACTATCCGTGAAATTGTAGATCGAGCTTCGTTTGAGTTTTTTGCCCAAAATTTAACCGTAGGTTCCTACGATCGTACAAAGCATGAATATGATTTTAGTTTTCCCAAAATCATTTTCTAAAACACAGATAAAAATATAAACTCATTAATCGAGTTTATTGTCCTTAGAAAGCATGAAAAAATCGGGGTGTTATAATATTGGTCCCTAAAGAAATTTAATTGCACTTTTCATCCCTCAACTTTGTGAAATTGTGCAAAATTAGTCCTTCTAGGGACTAAAATAAAGGCTTTCATTGCATAATTTCACAAAGTTGAGGGATGAAAAGTGTAATTAAATTTTTTTAGGGACCAAAATCGCACAATTGAAAAAGTTGAGGGACGAAAAATGCAATTAAAATTTTTGAGAGACCAAATCACAATTAAAAAAATTGGGGGACGAAAAGTGCAATTAATTCTAAATAATTTAAAATAACTTAAATTATTAAAAGTGCGTATTATTTTAAAATTATATATATATGTATAAAACATATGAACAAGTGCTTTTATGTCATTTTATATTTATCAGCTAGTTCAACCGTTAATTTTATGAAACACTTCAAATCCAATCAGTTATCTTATTCGCTATCAGCTAACTTATTTACTATTAGTTAGCGTATTTGTTATCAACTAGTTTTTACCAAAAATAGTCAAGCACAAAATACATGTATACAATTCTAGCTATATTCCAACATGGAAAGTAATAAATGCCATGAAATTTTCATTTTTTCTTTTTGCAAAATGTGTTACAAATGACATGGAGTAAACACATAAGAGAGAATCTGATTATAGTGAACTGATGAAAAAGGTTGAAGGTGATGCTAGAATAAACAGTCGCACATCGTTCATAGCTTTTCATAGGCAAAGTTCCTTGTGAAATAGCACTACTCTTCAACCATATATTGCATTCTGAATGAGGGAGTAATTTCTATATTAACCTTTTCGTATTCTAGGTTCTTATGTAACAAGCTTATGGCACAACACTGGGAAAATCCAAAAAGAATATTGTGTCATGATATCTTCGCGGCACAGATTGAAAGATCGTTACAAAGTCATTGAGGGAGGATCTACATGTCAAGAATGTGAGAGAAAATATGCTGTGAATGCAATCTCTGGACAATCATTTGAATATGAAGCCCAACCTCGAGATCCAAAAAGGATTTGGGACTCTGTCAAAGATGGATTGAATGCTTTCTACAGGTTTAGCAGGCCATATTCAACAAATAGTGCAGTTAAGTTAAATATTTTCTGCAATAAATCTTTGAAACTAACTCGACTGTCCTAGTCAAATTAATTTAATTCATTTCTATGAACCTCTATTAAAAGGGATTACTTTGTTTGTTTAGCTAATGGGAGCAACTTCTATAACTTTCCTTGCCGTGGAGAAATTATCAGATATATCGCTGGTATATTTTATCGGTTGGTTGCAGGTGATGTTTCAAATATGTTGGTTGTTTGAAATTTTGGTGAAAAAAAAACTTTACCCAATAATGTTTCTATTTAATTTCTCTCGTTTCCTTATAAGATGTACGGAAAACCGTCTTTTCCCCCTTCAAAATGCCTAATAGTTTTTTATATGAGTTTAATTGTTAAGTATTGTCAGTATAAAGTTTTTTACACTATCAACCAATCACAAATCATGATATGAGTGACTATTAAGGTAATTAGGATAAGAATCAAACATTTTTATTACTGTGTCCATTTGTGATTGATTGACAGTGTAAAAAATTTTTATACTGATAGTTCATACCAATTAAATTCTTTCTGTAATGCATTTTTCCCTTTAAAATGTTTAGCGTTATTTTATGTAACTTTATTAATCCTTTGGTTTTCTATTGCAGGCTATGGTACTTATCTTCTTTATGAGCATTTTTATTTGTGGCTTGAATCAATTGTGTGATGTTGAAATCGACAAGGTATGAAACTTATTAATAGAAATAAACAATGGAAATAGGTAGTACTAGTACATGTTTTTATTTATTTATTTTTTAATTTTGTCCTTTTGGACTTCTGGATTTTCTAGTAACAGAAATTTGATAGTGTAGAATTGTCTAGTTTATTAATAGAGTCAATAAAGAGGATATTTAGGTACCTATATGCAGTAGGTGAATACAAGCATCTCTGTGTTTACATGCACATCTTGAGCAGTTCATTGGATTTTGCCAACCAAACCTTGGTTATAATACATAAATTTACAAGATTCCTCATAATTATTGTAGCCTGTGATACTGCGCTGTCAACAAGAAAACATGAAACCTTTTATATCTTCCGTCTTGCTAACCAGTGCCTTAAGGACATTGGTTAAGGAATCAAAAAGTAGAAACTTTTCATTGAAAATAATTGAATACATTATTTCCTAATACATAATTTCTATCTTTATTTTCTTAACCAATGCCCTTAGGACACTGGTTAGTATTTACCTTATATCTTACACACTTTGTCGATAGGTTGTCTTATTATAGATATTTGCTAAATGTTTTATTGCAGATAAACAAGCCATATCTTCCATTAGCATCTGGGGAATGGTCCTTCAGAACCGGTGTCATTATTGTTGTATCATCTTTAATTATGGTACCATATATAGAATTAAATTTTTTTTTTTTTGCAACTTCAATACACATAATGACTCCTGCTTGATTTTCCTCTAGTCATTAATATAAATTTTGTTTCTATTATTTTTAAGGAAGCAATTATCTCTGATATTGGTTAATTACTTAGTGTAAATTTGGACATATAAATAGTTATATATTTACATTTTGTTTGATTTATTCTCTTAATATTTTTAGTAGTATGAAAATTTAAAACTTCATGATAAAAAAAAAATTAAGTCCTGCCACTTTTGTGATATTAGATTTCCACAAGCCAGAGATTGTTACAAACTGTGTTCTTGTTGGAAAAAACAATTCAAATATTCAAACATTATTTCAAGTGGGCGATTCCAATGCATATTAAATTGCAATGTTAGTGAAATTCAATGTTTGACTCTTGGAAAGTTTACATTCATCCTTGAAAGAATGAGTGAAATTTTTCAATGGCTTTGGAAAGATGAGTAACAATTAACACCCACTATTCCTTTTTGGAATAAGTCATTTTCCCTTCACTATATAACGGGGTCTTCTGAAGAGTTGAAACATCCAAGAGAAATGAGCAAGTGTGTAGGTGATCACTTATAGTGATAATATCTCTTGTGAGTGAGTGTTTATCATTAATTCCTTGTAACTCTTGAGTGTGGTACTTCGGTTTATAGGGTGGTATACAACTTGGGGTGAGTTTGCAAGTTTACACAAAACTTGTAATCTTGTTTGAGATATTGAACATTCTGTTGGAATATATCCGTGGACGTGGAGAGATGCTGAACCATGTAAATTCGTATGTTCTATTGCTTTCTTTGTGGTGAGTAATCCCATTTTTGATCCTTGACGTGTGCAATTTTTTGTAACACTACTTTCATTTAAAATGATATCTTTTTAAATATTTTTCTTTGTTTATATGCTTGTTTATGAGTCTGGCTTTTATCTTACCATAATTTTTGTTTTATTCATTGGGACTTGAGACTCAAATTTGATCTTAAGGAAAACCTATGATATTTTAGGTGTTTCTGAAGGTTATCAAAGTTCCACGCGAACTTCTATCTTTTCTCTAGAAGTTTGGTGTGATGTTAATATAACAATGTTCTCATCCGTTCAAACCTTAATATGGAATGTTTATGTTATTGCATGGTTGTACATGCCTCCAATATATCCTGGAAAATAAACTAATGCAGCATGATCTGATCGTGCTGAGTATTTATTTATGAGAGAGTATATATGGCAGTCACTTAATTTTGTGGTGTGCTTTTTCTAATGATATTGCTCAAGAAAAACTTTAATTTATTTTTTCAGAAACAAGATAAAGATTATTGAGAAGGTAGAATGAAGCTTTCCATTTTATTCTCTTTTACAGGGTTTATGCTTTGCGTGGATTATCGGTTCATGGCCACTGTTTTGGACTCTTTTCATCAGTTCATTAATTGCAGCTGCTTATTCAGTTGATGTGAGTTCATTTGAATTGCATTTAAATTTTTCTTTTATCATCAACAAAGGTAGTGATAAGTGTTTCACATTATTAGATAATGCACAGATAAGTCTTTCACATTATTAAGGAATGTTTATCATTAATATGTGAGACATTCTAGTCAAAGACAAAACAAATATCTCTTTCATCCTCATTTTAGGGCATAATTATAAAATGATTATTAATTTAATTGTGTTCATATATTGTACATTGTGGTCATTATCGCCATTGTCATTGTCACAGTCGTGGTCATCATCATTATCATAGTTATTGTTATGGACTTATTAACCAATAGGGCTATGATAAGATTGATTTAGATCAGATTTGGGATAACTTATCATCTTATCTGATTAATGATGATCAGATCAGATCAATTTTTTGAAATTTTTTGTATGAAACCGAACTGATCCAATTAATTTCGGGAGGGTTCAGATTAGATTATTAGAATACCCTATTTTTTTAAATTTAATTTAATTTAAATTTACAAAAATAGTAAAAAAATAAAAAAAATCAGGAAACACCATAAAAGAAGTCCGTTTTGGCGACCGACCATATCGGTTGCTATTCGTGGGAGATCAGTTGCTATTGAGCCTAGTGACCAATACAATGCGGTCCCAAAAAGCACAAACGCTATTAGTGTTGCGATCAAATATTGTTGACGGTCGCAAAATTGCGATGCCAGTATCCGGTAGCAAAACTCAAGTGGCTCAGTTGCTAAAAGGTGGTCGCTTTGTTCTTGGGGACCAATGTTTTAAAAATCGGATCAGTCATTGAACCGATGAAGACACGGGTTTAAGGTTCAATGGTTCATGGTCGAACCGGTGATAATTAAATATATATTTTTAATATTATATATTATATTAAGTAATAAATTTAAGAAAAATCAAATTTTAAATTAACATAAAATAATCATATTATATATTTCATAAGATAAAAACTCAATGAAGAAGGATAAATAATAAAAATTCACGTATATGTATTTTTATAACTTATCAATGGCCCTTTATTTGACTAAAAAATATATTTTTATAATTTTAAAAATAAAAAAAGTTAAAAAATAAAAATTTAAAAATGACCGAATCAAATCGATTCTGGCCACTGGTTCCCATAGGTTCTAGAACAAGCCGAGTTTTAGGGTTCAACAGACTGGACATCTGACCGGTTCCCGGTCCAACCGGTCGAACCGGCCGGTCCGGTCCGATTTTCAAAACAATGTTGGGGGACCAACCTAGCGACCGCCTCATCGGTCGCAACAATGGTCATTGTAGTGTGAACATTTAACACCACTAGCGACCGAGTTGGCCGTCTCTATTTCGGTCGCTATCCCATTTGAAAAGAAACCTCTTCGTTACTCGATCGGTTAATAGTTATTCACTGATTCAAATGCCTCACATCTGACGAAATTTCGACAACATTTGCCTTCGATCTCCAAGTACACGACTTGAGAGTGATGAGATTTAACGCGATCAAGTATACACCCAGATAACAAAAGGAAATGCATCAAACCAAAATTTTATCAAGTATATATGGCATTTGAAGAAGGAAATGACTATTATACGAGTGCTGAATTGGTCTTTCCCCAAACCGCCCCACTTGAAAAATCCAAGATTCAATACAAAATGAGTGGTAGCTTCAAAAACTATGCATGCTCATTTATATTGAATCTCAAACGGGAAACTAAGGCTTTAATACAAATTGAAATTGAAATTCTAGTGGGAAACTAAGACATTAATACTAATTGAAATTGAAATTGAAATTCAAGTGGGGAAAACTAAGGGTTTAATATTTTACCCTTAGTACTTGAAATTCAAGTTCAGAAGGTAAATACAATTGCAATGGTCCCGTCACTTTACATAAAGTGCATAGAGACTGATAAAATTGTCAAACAAACATATAATTAACTAAATTATAACCACATAACAAGTCTCTATTGAGCTCCGCTCTCTACTAACAAACAACACATCAAATTGGCATACACATGCATAGTTTCTAAATCATCTGTACACAACCAGCTTCATATTGAGCTCCGCTCTCCACTAACAAACAACATATCAATCAAACAAACCCATTGAACTAATTTATCAGCACGCAACCAATATCATATTGAGCTCCACTCTCCACTAATAAACCACATATCAATTCACATAACACATTAAATATACAACACAATCAACTAAATTAATTCAAAGTCTTCAAGCAAGAGAGAGTATTTGACCTACCTCAACTCCAAGCAAGTAATGAAAAGAGAGCGAGAGTGATTGCGAACCGAGGGTGAGGACCTGGAAAAAAACATTTATAGGAAGTGTCACAAACAGAGGCATAGCAGTAGAAGAAGCATAAGACAAACCCCAAATGCAACAAAAATGTTCACCAAATATCAATGCAGTTGTGAAACCAAGCCATGCTCTTTACTTCCTACTTACTTGTCTACCTAAAAAACCAAGTCATTTTCAATTTCAATCTATAAAAAAACTACATTGTACAGGCTATAGAGATTCAAAAATTAATTCAGAAGCCAACATTACAAGACATTTAACAAAAGGATAATAACATGTCACAGGTAATAATCAGTAACACATTAATTCAACGAACAAGTCAAAACACATTCTGTTTTGGATGCAATATAGCTCTAAAAGATGACAATAACAACTATATTTAAAAGAATTCTTCTCATCATAATGCACACAAATATACGTTTGGGTAAAACTGTATCTCTTGACCACCCTAACACACAATCATACGAACAAGATAATAATTAGCATACCTAATATTTCAATTTATACAACATGTATAACTGCAGATCATGATTAAACAGATGGAAAAAATCAAAACACAATACATGAGAGTATCCCCTCTTGATAGAAAATCAAAACCTAATAGTTTACTTGGCCAAAAACAACTTAATAACACAACTAATACTAAGAACACCCAAAGCTAAACTTCAATCAAGCTTCCAATGCTCATTACACCAATCTCCTCCTTCCCCCTAACTCCGCAAAGAAAAAAGAGATCCCTTTCAATAATAAGATAACAAAGGGCAAAACCCAATCCCACACAGGGCAATGAGATACAGATACAACACAATCACAAAAACATTCATACACAACTGATCACATCATCCTAGATAAAAAAAATAACTAATTTTTTTCAAACCCCAAAATGCTAATCATCCAACAGTAACCCAACCAAAACATCTAGGGTTTCAATAATGAACAAGTCACTCTCTTTATCAACACCCTTCCACCAATGATACCAAATTCCCACATCAATCTAACTGATCCTCTATCCTTGGCTATGCTTGGGAGTTTTGAAAGAGATGGAGTGGAGTGGTAAAAATATATCATTCCATTGTTTGGAAGTTTAACAAGGGAATCCCAAACTCCCCAATTTGGAGGGCATAACAATTGGGGATTTGGGTGGGATGGAGTGGTTTGGGTTACCATCCTAAACTATCCCACTCCATTACTTATTGACTCCCAAACAATGAGTTAAGTCCTTTTAACCATCCCACTCCATTACTAATCACCCTACTCCATCCTTCCAAGCATACATCTAAAGGAAACAAGAAAGAAGAAATAAAAGAGGTAAAGCCATACCTTAGAGGACGTGGTGGCTGCAGAGGGAAGGAATGGTGGCGATGGAACAGAGAGAAGAGAGGGAGAGAGGCACCGCGGGCAGGAACAAAAGAAGAGAGGAGAGGGAGAGATTGATAGGGCAAAGAGGAGAGGGTGGTGTTCTCCTTAGCGTCGTAAGTATCTTTGATGGTGTTAGGCTATGGCTCCTGAGAGGCTTCAACAGTGTTCTCCGGTGATGACAATCGTCTGAGCGGAGGAATCCCCGTTTTGACGGTGGAGCATCTCCGTTTAAGTCTGCACAATACAAAAACAGAGCTCAACAATAGTAACTCAAGTCCCCCAATGAAACCGTAACATTGCAAAACAGAATACATAACTCAACAGAGCTCAATGAAACCCTAACATTGCACAACAGAAAACAGAGGCCACCCCTTTCATTATATCTTTTTTATGATGGATCATCTCCGTTTAGGTCTGCACAATCCGAAAATAGAGCGTAATGACAGTAACTCAAATCCCCTAATGAAACCCTAACATTGCACAATAGAAGAAAAATTGAGAGAACATACTTCACTGAGCGGAGGAATCCAGGCAAAAGCCAAACGGAGGCTGGTGAGGTGGAAGAAAGATGAGCGGGGTTTGAACGGAGGCTTCGTGAGCGGTGGTTGAACGATGGTCGAACGGAGGCTTCATGGTGGTTGCATAGGTTGGGAAGAGGGACATATTGATCGAGGCAAAGAAGTTTCGAGTTCTATAAAATGAAGAGTGAAAAGGAAAGGGGTTTTTGAAATAGAGAACGAGGAATGAGGGTGTTCGTGAAACAGAACAAATGGTATAATTGGGAATTAGAGAAGGAGAAGAGATAGGGGTTTGAACTCGAGAGAGAAAAATGTTGGGAGATGGGGCGGTGGGTTTGAGGAAGGAATAAAACTCAAAGAGGAAAAGGGGAAGTTTTCTGAAAAAGAAAAAAAAAAGTGGAATGAAATGGGGAGGGGGTAGTGGTTCCGTGAGGAAGAGGAAAATGAAAGTTAACTTTTGCTAAACAAGAAAAGACAGTGCGCTATCTTAGGTGCATTTAAGATAACGCTTTTTTAAAGAAACACTATTAAAATTTGAGAGGTTTTTTTATTTTATTTTAAAATGGGAAAAGATGGCGCTTCCTTAAGAAAACGCTATTAAACGGTTTCCGCTTTCGTTCGCTATTAAATGGGCATCAAATTATGTCTTTAATTTTTTGCGTAATGTAGATAAAGATAATACAAATAACTTCATACTTTTTTTTAATTTACTATAAAAGTGAATTTTGTGAACAACCCAAACGAAATAGATTATCTTAAAATCGTTTTTTAACAAACACATCTAAACATAAAATTAATCAAAGATGGAGGGAAGGGGTGGCCTCTGTATGCCATGGCCATCCCAACTTTTCTATATGACGCCCATTACCCCGCATACGATAAAATAAAGTAAAGCATGCAAGTTAAATAAAAACTTTAACATAAAAGGTAGCAAGTACCACATGATCCGAAAACATTTAAAACATAAATAGCAACTGCGAAAAAACATAACATAAAACAAAAACCAAATCCCGATGTCACATGATCAGCGCTGGTAACCATTATCGATATTACATCAGAACACAACTAACATAACTAAACTATACTATGAGCAAGCGATCTCCTCGGGATCACTTCTCAGCTGACAGTTCACCATCCTCTGCATAACGAAAGGTACGTGCAAAACAACAACAGAAAGAGAGTAAGGAACTGTACGTATAAACATAAACGGTAATAGAGCAGTTAGCAAGATGATCATGCAACATATAAACATCATAATACAACATAGCTACTCCACTACTCCATATGCAATGTGGATCCATCAACATCAATTCTGGAAAGACGATTAGGAGTACATATCCATGTTGACCATCCTGCATCAACGTTGGAACACTCACCAAACCATATGTGACATCCGTGGATACTCTCAACTAATCCTGATAACGTACTATGGCTCGTCAAGGTAGTCAGGTTATCGATAGGACACTCTGGCAACGGGTTGCAAGTCTATGCCATATGGAACCTCCTTACCCAACCCTACCCTTAAGGCCGGGATAACACCCATCGTGGCCTCCACCATCACGATTCATCGTTTGCTTTCCGTCCAAACTATCATCTCTATGCAATGATGCATGCAATGTTCAACCAACATTCAAACACATGTCCAACCATCCATCATCAACACCATTACATGACTATCAACTTTGACCAACAAGCATCAAAGATGATTTATCAACATCAAACTTGACTAATAAGCATCAAGAATGATTTAACCAACAACCTCGGTAACAGTACGTCATTACCCATAACATCATCTTCTCATTAATTAATCTCTTTATTAAGTCTCCATTATTATATCTTACCATATCGTTATCCTAGTTCATTAACTATCCTCAAGGTTGTGTTTTATAATCTCCTATACCATATTTTTATTCCAAAAAGGGTATTAAATCTCTTTTTATTTAAAACAGTGAAGTTTCTTAATTCTGACAGTGGCACGGCCTGAGCACGGACATGCTGGCCAACTGGCACGGGCGTGCTATGCAAGACGGGCGTGCTAAACAACGTCACTTGTCTCATTTTTCTGGCACGGACATGCTACTGAGAGCATAGTCGTGCTAACTTTATTGGGCAAGGAGCACGGGTGTAACACCCGGGGCTGACGAGGGTGAGGAGTGATCGCCGGTGCATGAGGCATGAACAAGGAGTGGCTCCTGGCAGGCTTCTAGGCGGAGGGATACATGAATGAACCGATTCACACCAGAATGAGAGGGATCCTGAGGCTGTGCAGGTATGGGACTGTACAGTTGAAGGAAGGCTTATAAGAATTGATTGGTACTACCTATATCAACAAGATGCATCTTCTTTTAGGTAGCACATCACTTAAGAACTCCAAAGTTAAGCGTGCTTGACTTGGAATAATTCTGGGATGGGTGACCTCCTGGGAAGTTTTCCTAGGAAGCGTGTGAGTGAGGACAAAGCACGCTGAAGATACTCGTGTTGGTTTGTGGGGACAGTCGGCAATCCTTAAAGTAGTCCGAGCCGTTACAAATGGTATCAGAGCGGACCTCTCCCAGTATGGTGTGGTTCGGGGACGAACCAAGCGGAAGCTGGTGGGCATGTAACACCTGGGGCTGACGAGGGCGAAGAGTGATCGCCGGTGCATGAGGCAAAGACAAGGAGCGGCTCCTGGCAGGCTTCTAGGTGGAGGGATACATGAATGAACTGATTCACACCGGAATGAGAGGGATCCTGAGGCTGTGCAGGTATGGGACTGTACAGTTGAAGGAAGGCTTATAAGAATTGATTGGTACTACCTATATCAACAAGATGCATCTTCTTTTCGGTAGCCCATCACTTAAGAACTCCAAAGTTAAGCGTGCTTGACTTGGAGTAATTCTGGGATGGGTGACCTCCTGGGAAGTTTTCCTAGGAAGCGTGTGAGTGAAAAGCACGCTGAAGAGACTTGTGTTGGTTTGTGGGGACAGTCGGCAATCCTTAAAGTAGTCCAGGCCGTTACAACGGGCGTGCCAATAATGAGCACGGGGGTGCTCAACTGTTACAGCGTCTCAGATCTGGGAAACGTAGCAATTTCTCTAGATTTCAACACTCCAAATCAATCCTTAGGTTCTTGACTAATCCATTAGCATCAATCTCACCCCTCATCAACATCTTTTATGTTTTATGCACATCAATTAGACTAATCCTAATTTTAGGCTTAGCGCTAATATCCCTATGTCTTTTATTAACATAGATTTAACAGGAGTTCCAACACACCAACTCATACAATCATGACATTTCAACAACACCATAAGCAACATCATAAACAACATCATGAACAACATCATAAATGTCATGCCATGATCATATAATCAATTAAACAATTATCATCACGTATAAACAACCATAACAACTTCATACAACAACTAAGGCATATAGTACACTATTGAGGTACAAACAAGTCCCACATTGCTCAAACAGGGGAAGGTACTTAGGTTTATAAGTACATTAAATGTCTCCATTGGTATGAGGCCTTTTGGGTGGTGTCCAAAAGCAAATCCATGAGGGTGTAAGCCCAAAGTGGACAATATCATACCATGGTGTGGAGACATGTGCGGTATAAATGGGATCCCCGGTTCCCAACAAGTGGTATCAGAGCCGTTGGTATAAACGGCTTGGGCGAGTATGGAAATAGATGTTGGTATAAGCATGCTATATACTTGAAGGCTTCCTTACTGGATGGGGGATGAACCATGGTCCTTTGTTTGAGGGGAGGATTGTACAAACAAGTCCCACATTGTTTAAACAAGGGAAGGCACTTGGGTTTATAAGCACGGGAAATGTCTCCATTGGTATGAGGCCTTTTGGGTGGTGTCCAAAAGCCAATCCATGAGGGTGTAAGCCCAAAGTGGACAATATCATACCATAGTGTGGCGACATGTGCGGTATAAATGGGATCCCCGGTTCTCAACACACATAAATAGGGTCATGGGTTAACTCTCATCTTACGCTACTTAGAACCTATATGTTATACTAATCCCTTTTCCCCGTACCTGGCGAGACAATACCAGTCTATGAGCCAACAAGAGCGAAGTCCAAGCGTGACTCCTCCAAACGGGTCCAACAGGTTCGGCGAGCTTTGACCAAGAACAACAAGAAAGGACAAAGGTGGTTAATTCCCAAACAAAGAAAGGGGAGGGAATTAAAACAAGGGTTATGGACATACCTCGATTAGATCCTTGGGGAACTAATCTGCTAGTTGACGTTCACAGCACTGGCACACGAACAACGAAGTCTGGTTTGACAGGGACACAACGGTTCAGCATTAACTCAAGGGATTCAAAGAAAAATGATGAACAAGGTTGGTTACCTTACCTCGGAGTAACACTAAGCTAGCAGCTTAACCCCAACGCAACAACAAACACTACATGGATGTGTTCTTGATGAAGAACACCCAAACAAGGATTGGGGAAGCTCAAGGATTCAATGGAAACCCAAGAGGAAGGTAAAAGACGGCTGTTTCTAACTCTAGGAAAGACGGCTATGAGTTTTAGGTCAATCAAAAGAGATATAAAAAGGATTAGAGGGAAACGGGCTGACCAAAAGAGCCCAAAACGCGTTTCTGGTGCGTGCGAAGAGCACGGGCGTGCCAACTTTTAGCACGGGCGTGCTGAACGAGAGCATGGGCATGCTACCCTGACAGGATCACTTATAGGCTTGTTTCTAAGGTTTAACTACCCTAAAACACATCCCTAAACATCTAAGGCAAATGTAACAACACATAATATATATATAACAACATATATAACAGACAAACGAAAACTGGGGTCTTACATTCTACCTTTTAATTATTATTATTATATAATAATTAAAATTTATGGTCCATTTCACATTAATATTTTTATATTTATTAATAGTTTATTTGTTGAAATGTAGAAGCTTTTTTTTGGTGATATTTACTTCTTTTATGTCTATCTACATTTCATATCTCTAATTTTCCATATAAAAATTAACAAATCTATTGTTCACTTTTTCTATGACTTTATAAGTAATTGATTATTGGACGATACTTACATACAGTTGTTTGAGTGCATATCACGCCACTTTTCAACTAAAATATAACATTTGTATTAGATGTTACAAATATTATGTTTTCATTGATGAGTTATTACACATTTTACGTTTTATTGGAGAATAACATCACAAGTGCTCGAAGGGCTGCACTCAAGTTTTGTCCATATTTATTTGACTTATAACTTGTTAGAAAATAAAAAACTGTATTTTATGCTTCTAATATTTTCATCTTAAAATTTAATGGAATAACCCTTTATTTCATTAAAGCATTTAAATTTTAATTATTTATATAAGCTCTTTGCATGGTTTTGGCCCCCTTAAATCAATATGCATGCTCCATCCCTGAAACTGATTCTATCATAATCGATTATAACAATAATCGATTATATATGAGATCGATTCAAACAAATATGTTTATAATAACGTGAGATTCTTATATTAGAAATATCAATTAATTCAACAAGTAAGTTTATAATAAAATAATAAAACAATATATACATGTTATATGTGTTATTGATTTTCTTCTGATAAAAATTAATTTAATTTTTCCTGTTTGTCCACCACTTGTTAAATTATTTTCACATTTGCTATCATGCATTAATGTGTGTTGGTTCAAGTGGAAGAAAGTTGAGTCCTTTAAGCATGTGGTCATATGTTTAATCTATATATTCATGTGTATAGAGAAGTAGTGTTGGGAGGAATCTCCACTTAAGCGTTTAATCGTACCCAAGATGATTACCTCTCACCTATTGGGTGAATACTCTGATATATATAGGGACGGAGCCACATTGTGGCTAAGGAGGGCCCTGGCCCTCTTTGGCTTTTTTTTTCTCTATATATATATATATATATATATTATCTAATGGTTCATTGTGGGTCATTAGTATATATTAAAATGAAAATTGTTAAAAAGTTTTATGTCGATTCAATTATAGATGATTTTCATGATATGTAGAAGAAACGTTTTGTGATTTGATAGATTATTAATTGGATTTAATTAATGTTTTGAAACATGTAAATATTTTACATAAAATTTGATGCGTATATATTTAGAGTTTAATTGTTATACACTGACAGTGTAAACCATTTTTACATAGACATCCAATTATAAGTTGCCACATCAGTGAAAAAATTGACTCTTATCCTAACTACCTTAAAAGTCATCCATATCATGATTGGTGATTGGTTGTCTATGTAAAAATATTTTATACTGTCAGTGCATAATAATTAAATTTATATATTTATTGGATGAACGTTAGTTTTATATATATATATATATATCATATTTGGAAAATTTATTTAATGATGACTACAGTATTGACAGTTTTTATAACTTCTTTGTCGCTGAAAATTTCCAGTTGCCCTTGTTGAGATGGAAGAAATCTGCAATACTTGCAATGGCAAACAATGTAGCTAATATGGGAGTAGTGGCGCCACTTGGATTTTTTTTTCACATGCAGGTTTTGTCATACTGAATTGTGCACTTGGTTATTTTCTTCGATGTGCATGCATTAGCTTTTCTACTCATAACGGCAACAACAAATCTTTATCCCACGTTTAAGGTTTTTTAAAGCAAAAGAAATATATTAAAAAAAATACAAGGGGTATTCTAACCCATATATAAATGATGTATAAGAGCATACATAACTCAACTACACTGCCTTATACAAACAACTCGATTCATACACCAATTAGAAAACAAGCTATAAAAGCCCCTCTTTTTAGACATCAACCAAGACCAATAACCAACCTTATTGAAATCCAAAATATTTTTTTTTTTTTACGAAACCAAAATTTTAATCATATCAAAGCTGCCCCTTAAAAGAAAATCTGATTTCTCATCATCCAGATAGACCAAGAAACAATGTGTTGGAGATAAAGAGCATAACCAGTATGAGGTAAAGCTATAAAGAAAAACAAGCCAATTATATAAATATAAGACGAGATCCGATAAAACATAGAGCCGAAACTTTATTTGAACAACTATGGACAACATAGGGAGCAACAGTAGATGTATGTGAGTGTGAGTGAGTATCAAAGTATCACATGTTTTGAGGTGAAGTAGAGATACGTATTGAAATATGAGTGTGTTGTCTCAATGTTGCCCCATTTGAGTTGTACAAATAACATAACTCAACAAAGAGCATGCAAAAAATGAATGTTCTGAATCCTTCTTATGCATATTGCACAAAGCACAAAAAAAACCCTCCAGATCAATTATGACCTATCTTCCAAACAAAGCAATACAAGTGCACAATCTATCCCACGTAAAATGCCAATAAAATGCCAAATATTTTAAAGGAATAGGACATTTGTAGAAGTTCTTAGAAACCATGTTAGCCCAACTATTAGAGCTCCTAGGAACCAATTGAGCTTGCAAAGAATGGTAAGCTAATTTGACTAAATATACCCGGGAAATATCCACCTTCCACACCCACTCATGTTGCTCATCTTTGCACAAAGAAATGGAACGACTAGATTTTTAAATTCTAACCAAATAGCTTCCTCTCATACAAACAGGCTCCTCCTCCACCTCCACCTCCACCTCCACTGCCAACACCATACTTCATTAAATCACACCCCTCATTCCAACCATATAAGCATGTATATCAATAGAAATTTGGTATAATCAAGGAAACAAATCTTTAAAACTAGAGGTACCAATCCAAGCGTCATGCCAAAATCTGATTTGTTCCCCATTCCTTGCCGTTCTTTTCGCTCTAAGAGAAAACCAGAATGGAGATATACAATTCACACCTTCAACAGTATGTAAGTCCGTCCACCAAAAGGAAGTGGTATTGCGGTTCCACCTGCCATTCAGAACCACTTGGTCCAGCGAACCATATTTATATAATAAAAGACTATGTCAGGAAGCATTCACATCAACTAAAAAAACATTATTTCCACTTAGCCAAGAAACTAAGATTGAAAATTTCAAGATTTTTAATTCCCAACCCTCCATAACTCTTTGGTTGGCATACTTTTTCCCAACTCACCCAAGCAATTTTATGAGAGTCATTACACCCTGACCATAAAAGAATCTTCGAATCCCAATGAGGATATTTAAGACTTTCCTGGGTAAATTAAAAAAAGTCAAGTAATACAAAGGCAGGCTAGATAAAACAGAATTTACCAACTCAATTTGATCTCCCAAAAAAAGTTGTTTATCTTTCCAAGAAGCCAATTTCCTCTTCAAAGAATCGATTAATGGGTTGCCAAGTTGCCAATTTCCTTGTATTAGCACCAATGTGCAAACCAAGAAACTTAAACAGAATGATTCCTATATTACAATGAAGGAAATTAGCAACTGGCAACAAAAAGTTCTCCTCCACGTTAATACCCATAAGATTAATCTTTTAAAAATTAACCTTCAAGCCTGACAGTAATTATTCAAAGCTTCTAAGAACAACCTTTAACATCCACAGGTTGTCTACATTTGCACTGCCAACAGGAATAGTGTCATCAACATACTGTAATAAAAAAACATTAATCTCCTCTCCAACCTTAACCCCACGAATTTCCCCGAATCTATTGCACTTCTCATTAGACCACTCAACCCTTCTGTCACTATCAAAAAACTAAAAGGGACATGGGGATCCTAACTAAGGCCCTTATACATCTGAAATTCATCATTAGAGCTGTCATTCACAAGAATAGAAACATAGCATCAAAATATACAAGCTCGCATCCATTCCCTCCATTTATCACAAAACTCATGTGTACCCATCATATAATTAAAAAAAATACTAATTGACTGAGTTTATGCTTTTCCAAAATCAACCTTTAAAATTAGACAATCCTTTTTTAACCTTTTCGCCAAATCAACCACTTCATTAATAACTAAGACACCATAACATGCCAAATGAAACACCATTTTAGTTTTCCTTTTTCCCCCAACAAACATACCTCTATGTTGTATAAAAAGAACACTTAAATTTGAAGGCAACACTACACTAAACCCAACCCAATCATACAATACCTTTACTACATTGTATGCCGATTTTGTGGAGAAAGTGCTCGCGGGATCCGTAGTCCAAACCCACTCATCCCCCCTTCCCCTATCCATGTGAACCGAATGCAGATTGTTGTCTAACTCAGCCAATAACTCCTTTTACCAAGATAGAAATTCTCTCATCCACTTGAGAGACTAGACCCATCCAGCCTCTGCCAATCTCCCAGACTCTCTAATATTTTATTCCTATTGTCCAAAATGTAGTATAGCCTAGGGAATAACTCTTCAAGACTCTTTTCACCCACCCATATATCCTCCCAAAGGTATATTTTGTTTCCCCTTCCAAGCTTTCTCCCCATCCCCTCACTGAACCAGTCCATAGAAGACCTATGCCTACCCAACTTGCATATGTCTTTCCACCATGTCGACCCATTGTTGTTCAAATTTCCATAGTCAAAAGACAACAACCTTCCATCAATGCACCCATATCTAGATCGCAATATCTGCACTGACAACCCATCTTCCTCTTTAGGTAATCTTCATCTCCACTTAGCTAACAACGATAGATTAAACCACTCAATATTTTATACACCCAAACCACCATCCTTTTTAGCCTTACAAACTAACTCCCACCTCACCCATGTAATCTTCCACTTCTCGTTGTTTCCTCCCCATAAAAACAAGAAATAAATAGGTAGGCTATTAAGATCTGAGTTGAGTAATGTAATTCTCCCCCCGAAAGATAGATGTTTCCTTTTCCACGATGAAAGCCTCTACAACATAGAGGCAATAAACGGCTGACACGTAGACAAACTCCTCGGATTTGTTCCGATTGGTCAGCCTAAATGATTGAAAGGTACTCCACCATACTTACAGTTAATAAAAGAGAAGCTACATCCAGAAAAAAAAATTCATATTCATTTCAATCACATTACTTTTGTGGAAGTTTACCTTTAGGCTAAAAAACAATTCAAAACTCCTCAATATTGTTTTCATCAACCACAGGTTGTTCCTAGATGTCTCTTCCACTATTAAAGTATCATCGACATATTTAAAGATTGATATCTCAGCCCCTCCCTTTTCCACCTTGAAACCCTTGAATTTTCCTAAAGAAACCACGTTGCTCATCACGCCACACGGATCTTCAGCCACCAAAAGAAAAAGAAAAGGCGTCAATGGATCACCTTGTTTCAACCCTTTTTGTATTTTTATTTCATCCATAGGGCCTCCATTTAATAGCACCAAGAGATTACCTTTGAAAATGCACTCCCTAATCCAAGATCTCCATTTATCTCCCATCCCATTGATGCCCATCATGTAGTCCAAAAAATCCCGATTCATTGAATCATAGGCCTTTTCGAAGTCTACTTTTAAAATCATACATTACTTTCCAGATTTCTTTGCATAATCAACCACCTCGTTTATAATCACAACTATGTTTAGAAAATTTCTTTTGTAGAGAAAGGCTAATTGGTTACTAGAAATGATAGAATGCATCACTCTCCTAAGCCTTGAGGCTAGCATCTTAACCAAGATTTTATAAAGGCTTCCTAGAAGAGAACTAGGACGATAGTCACTTAGTCTATTGGGGGTTACGTATTTTTGTAATCAAAGAAAAAAAATAGGAAGTGAGACCTGTTGGCAGTTTTGCATGCTCAAAAAACTCCTCCACCATAATCCAAACTTCATGCTTAATTAGCGTCCAGAATCTTTTAAAGAAGTTGAAGTTTTAACCTTCTAAACTGGGGCATTTATTCCTATCACAACTATGCACGACCTCCTCTGATTCCTTAATACTAAAAGGACCCGAAAGCTCCTTATTTTGTACCTGGGATGACATTGGAAAGGATACCTGTAACACCCCTTCGGTGCTACGTCTCAACTCGATGCGGAAAACATAAATTAAAATGCTGGTTGCTTTCAGAAAATACTTTAAGTAAATAATTATGTTCGAAAAACACGGGTTTAAAAATTATCTTCATAACAAGATAAAAAGAAAACGTAAGGACAATAGAGCATACCACCTAGTATACATCAAGACATCATATCCATAATAACATCATAAGGTATCACGCTGAAGGGTACAAGTTCCTGGAAATAAAGGTTTCAATTGATAGAAAAGCCCTAGTCTACTATCAAAAGGTACAAACTCAAAAAGCTAGATATACATGACCACCACAGATAAGGTACAACCGCCTCAAAAAGAAAAAAAAAAAAACTATACTACTGGTCGAGGTAATGTTAGCCATTGGGGAGATTCCAAAGTCATCCCTGTCATCGGAGGGTTCGGAGGGATCCTCCTAAACCTCGTCATCCTCAGAGAGATCCTCCTCCTCCTCGGCAACAAAGCCAAATGCCTAAAAACTACTACCATTAGGGTAGGTCGCCCTCTTCCTCGTGCTCTCAAGAGTACGAAGAGCTGGGTGAGGCACCACAGGTGCAGGAGGGGGAGCCTCCGGGGAAGGACGTCGAATCACACTCTTACGAGCGGTATGCACAATATGAGGTCCTCGACGTCTCGGTGGGGAAGGAGAGGACCTTTCTCCCATCTCAGCAAGGTACCTACGCTGGAGCCTGGGTGGTGGCAATGGCACCTCCATTGCTATGTTGCGGTATGTAGATGATGAGGGTCCAGTATAGGTGCCCTCAATGGAGCTGACGGAACCGGTGTAAGTAACACGGTGGGCCTCAAAGTGGATGGTCCACACGCGCTCGTCGTCACCTTGATGAAAGTTTATGGCTAGTGTCCCCGAATGGCGAATGGGGCCTCTGGGCAGCATCTGTACATGTATCCAAAAACATAACAGGGTGTCCAATATGTACATGGCAAGGGTGAGATACTCGTTCACAAGTTTATCGTAATAGCCACACAGTTATGCTATAAAATATCAACATTCAACACAATATCACAACAAGATAATCTCATTCTGTGGGGTCACACCCATTCATCAAGATAAGTTAAAAGAATGCATGAGACTTCAATCAACTGTCCACTTCATGTTCTCCGGAGATTCCTAACTTCCCTTCATCAAGCGATAGGCCGTGAATACTCCTATAATACAATTGTTCTCATGAGTTGGCCTCTCAATTTAGGTCCAAACTTCAATTTTTCAAAGGTATCACGTCACAACTATATCATGAAATAGTCTAGTCTTTGATCGAGTTTATCCGTGTTTGGCAGCCAATTTCCACGGCATGGGGTTGCGATGCCTCGGCCTTTTGTGGAGTTTCGAACACAAGATGCTCCTATAGACCTAGTGGTCTTAACTGCCTCATATTCTCAACCACTTGGATTGTTGCTCGTTTCCATGGCACGTCTACCGACTCATGTATGTAACACATGTGGTTTTCTGTTTTTTTTTTTCGTTCGTTCATTCTTGTCAAGGCACATAGCCCACGACTCTTTTTAAAGGACATTTAGCCCGTTCATTCAAAACACAGAACACGTAGTCCAAGTTCTCAATCCACGAAGTACTAAGCCGACATCGCAGACACTAACGCTGTGTTTGGTTAATAGAAGAAAATGAGAGGAAAGAAAAAGAGTAGAAAATGAGATGATTGTGTAATTGTTTGGTATGAGAGAAAATGAAAGGAAAGAAATTTTTTTCTCTCCTCTTGTTTAGTTGAGTAGAAAGTAAGGGGAAAGAAAAAACATATATGTGAAATGACAAAAATATCCTTTAAATATAACTTAAAAAAAATAAAATAAAAACACTTTGTTTTTGTCTTTTTCTCTACAAAAGCTGGTTAACTACTGAGCACATGAACCATTCCCTCGATTTATGTGTTTTCTACTCAAATTTGGAAGAAAAGAAAAATACTATCCCACTAAATTTATTCCATCCTTCCCCTTTGTTTTGGAAACCAAACAATGGAAAACACAATTTTCTCATTCTTTTCCTTCCTCAAGCTTTCTTTCCTCAATCTTTCTCTGATACCAAACGAAGTTTAAACTCGCATATAGGACATTAAGCCCGTTGATTCCAAAATACAGGACATGTAGTCCGAGTGCTCAATTCACAGAACTTTAGCCCGACGTCTCGGTCACTAGTTTCACGTGCTTCACAACGTGAATGGGGTAATCACCAGTTCCATCAAATTTTCGTTTCCGTTGATCAAAACTTGAAAACAAAACTAAAAAAATCTCTTTGGTATAAACCAAACATATTTTCGCTCTAAAAGTTATTTCAACAATCTCTTTTCTTTGCAAAGCTATTTCTAGAAGCTTAAATCCTCAAAAATTCATTTTCAAAAGGGTTTTGACTTGAAAAACCTTTACTAGAGGTTCCATCATTTAAAACATTTTGCTAAAGATTTTCATTTGAGCAAACATTTATGGAAGGGACTTTTTCTCTTTGAAAGGTTAAACACTTTGAGAAGATTCTTCCTTTGACAGAACTAAATATTTTCAAAACTCTATTTTTTTTTACGTTTAGAAGATAATGATAAAGCAACTTCTCACTAACTCTCAACTTATTAAGTCTTATTCGAAATTCCTTTTGAGTTCTTAACTTAGTGTCTTTTTAGTAAAATTGGTCATTATAAATCAAGCTATAGCCAATGCTATACTCTCAACCAATCCAATCAAAGAAATCACAATGCAAGATTTACATATATATTCATTAAATCTCAAAATCAACATCATGCATATATTCAATCCAAGGCAACAATGCCACAATTCATGTATAAATATCCAATCACATATTCACCAAATAAATCAAGCATAAACACCACATAATACATTCACAAGAGAATCATCAACATCACTCCAAATAACATAATCACAATTGTGACGACCCGCCGTCCCATTGGAGAACCTAAGATAATAACTAACCTTAATCGTATTATAATCGTTAGCGCGCCTTATTAATACGAAGCAAAGCGGGAAATTATGCGCGGAAGCAAAAGAATTTACAACACGCAACGCCTCAGAGTATACAACTTTAATATATATATCACATACATCATTTGCCCCATCATTAGGGCTACAGTATTAAAGTAATAGATCCAGAGTATATTAATACAAACCAAAATAAGAGTAGGAAAATAGGCCGAGAGACAACTCTCCGGCTAACCACGATCATTGCCCGACCTCTCGAGACTAGGGTCCGTGGCACGTCCTCTGGCGTCAGGCTCGTAAGGAATGCCGTCCATCTCTTCAGCAACTGGTTCCTCCTCGGGGTCTTCCCATAAAATAGAAGAAACACATATAGAAAAATGTGGGAGATAAGAAACATATATCATCAATATGGGAGAGGGGCATTAGTACAACATATATACATGCATCACACAATACAGATAAAATATATAACACAACATCACCCATCTCTTAAGTCATACAGTAAAATCTTCTCAAACATCATTCTCTCAAATTAGCCTATAAGAGGGATACTAGTCCCTATGTATATGCTGACTTCCATATATGCATGTCGGCCGATACATCATGTCCCCAGTTGGACATCCCTATTGGGATAACATCACATCACGCTCCCCATTGGACATCCCGCCTCGGGATTTAAAGTATCACGTCCCCAATTGGACATCCCCCTTTGGGACAAATATGCTGTAATATGAAATGATATGCTATGCAACACACATCCATCGCAGGTTGATATCGGTACCTCACGCCTTCGCACTTGACCACGACCACGACACATCGCATCACATCAACATCACGACCCCTTGCGTCTACGAGCCACAGCTCCAGGGTCGGGACCACAACGGTATAAACCCGAACAACATCATCACTCACCATACTCTCATCAACACTCAACCAGTCAAATCACAATAATATTAGAACATTAATTTCACCAGCAAATTTATCATCATAAAGTCAGACAACAGTTCATCACACAGGCAGTTCAACAAAATAAAATCAACAGATAAGCAAATAAACAGTTCAACACATCAACCTCAATCAATCACATCATCCATATTATCAACTTAGTGGTGATAGCCCAAAAGCACCTAACCCTAGGGTCCAGGCGCTTTATCCAGGGCTCAAACTCTAGTAGGGTTTAAGGGTTCCCCTACACACACACACACACACACACACACACACACACACACACACACATATACTATACTAAGTTTGCCTTCCCGACGATATAGTTCTTTCTCCCCACCTTAGAGATTCTCACGTGCAGCTCCAGCTACGACGCCGCAACTGTTAATCGGGTGCACGGTTGAATGTTCGAGTCCTGTCCGATTCTACACCCCAAAACACAACCAGAAATTAATACACCGAAATCACAAACCACCTAATCCAAATGACCAAGGTGCTGCCCCTATTTAATTAAATAGGCTAGGGATGTTGAAAATCTACCAACTCTTGGATGAATGATCCTCAAGTATGCCTAAGACATAATCCATGATCAATTATCAAAGATTTGAATCAAAACCCCTTAAACCAACAAAATAGGGTTTTCGGCCATCACCATGAAAAATAGGTGAGAGTTTGATTTGGCTTCCTAATAACTTGGATTACATGATTAAGGGATGAAATAGGTGAAGTCAAGAACATTGAACAAAAAACCCATTTTTTCCCAAATAGGAATATGGTTTGGCCTCTTCTAGATAAATAGGCTAAAGAGCTTACTTGATTTCAAGCTCTTGGATTATGATAGTAGAGGATGATACTAGATCATAGAAATTAGTTTGGCATCAAAAGGATTTTTCTACAATTTTCTAGCGATTTTTGAAGTTTGGATCATAAACTTGAAACTATGAACTTCAATGGAGAAAAATGAAGATTGAGAGCTCAAGGATGAAATCTATACCTCTTAGGTCATATAGGAGAATGAGAGTAGCAAATCTGCTTCACAAATTTGGTTGAAAATCCATGAGGAAGTTAAAGAAAAATGGAGGTAAAGTTGGAGGAAAAAGAGAAAAATGGAGGAGGAAGAAGAAGAAGAAGAGAATGGGGGAGAGAGAGAGAGAGAGACGGCCGAGATAAGGAGAGAGAAAGTGAGGGTTTAGATATTTTCTTAAGTTAAATAACTTAAGAGTTAAGAAAGGTAAAATGGTAATTTAGTAAAAAGACCAAGGGCAATTTGGTCATTTCACGTCCCGATATTTTGAAAATCATCACGACACTGGTATGAGTCCTTATATGACCTGCCACAGCCTTGACATGAGGATTATTCGCTCATGGGCCTCATAAAACCCTTACACGGCTTGAATCGTCTCCCAGATCGATTATCGGCCCGAATATAATATATTATTTTCATTTTCGAACGTCAGGACGAACTTTTTCGAAAATATAGGAAACGTGATTCTAAGATTAACTGTCTCGTTCATGAGTCCAAATTAGGTCTTGCTAGTAGTAAAACACTACTGTCAATGAAAATCGCAGACCGGGCTCCGTCTGAGTTTTCGACCAAAATTTAACCATAGCTTCCTACGATAGCGTAGAGCGTGACTATGGTCTCGGATTAATTTATTTCACTCTCTAGACCCTTCAATAAAATACAAACACACAATTACTGTTTAATTAAGAAAATCTTGAAAATCGGGATATTGCATTACTACCCCCTCAAAAAGAATTTCGTCCTCAAAATTCGACGTACATTAGAATAAATGTGGATATCGCTGCTGCATATCTTCTTCGCATTCCCAGGTTGCATCTCCTGTTGTAGCATCCCATATGACTTTGACTAAGGGAAACCGCTTCCTGCGGAGTTCTTTCACCCTCATGTCTTCAATCCGTAAAGGCAATGCTTCGTATTCTAAGTTCTCCCTTATCTGGATTGATTCAGGCTCTATCATGTGTGATGGATTGGGATGGTATTTTAAAAGTTGGGAAACATGAAATACATTATGAATATTGGATAGGTTGGGAGGTAAAACAATTTGGTAGGCAACTGGACCAATTCGACGAAAAATTTGAAATGATCCAATGAATCTAGGTGTAAGCTTTCGGGATTTGATTGCACTACCGATTCCAGTTCTTGGAGTGACTCTCATAAAGACATGATCACCTTCCTGGAACTCCAAAGATCTCCTCCTCTTGTCACTGTAGCTCTTCTGCCGATCCCGTGGCTTTCATCTTTTCCCGAATTTTCTTAACTTGCTCCGTCGTCCGCTGCACCATCTCTGGGCCTATCAACTGATTCTCCCTGATTTCATACCAACAGAGCGGTGTTCTGCACTTTCAGCCGTATAGTGCCTCGTATGGCGCCATGCCAATACTCGAATGGAAACTATTGTTGTACGTGAACTCAATCAGTGGAAGGAATTCGTCCCAACTTCCTGTTTTTTTCCAAAACACATGCTCTTAAAAGATCTTCCAGTGATTGAATCGTCCTTTCTGACTAACCATCCGTCTGCGGATGATAAGCTGAACTCATTCTGAGCTTCATTCCCAATGCACCATTTAAACTCTGCCAAAATCTAGAAGTAAACCTCGGATCCCTGTCCGAAATTATACTCGAAGGTACTCCATGCAATCTTACTACCTCCTTGACGTACATCTAGGTTAATCTTTCCAAAGAATACCTTTGGTTGATCGGCAAGAAATGAGTACATTTCGTAAGCCTGTCAACAATTACCCAAATTGCATCGCACTTCTTTTACGTCCTTGGTAGTCCGGAAACAAAATCCATTGCAATGTTATCTCATTTCCATTCCGGGATGTCCAGTGATTGCAATAACCCTGCTTGTTTCTAGTGTTCAATCTTCGCCTTCTGACACACCAGGGACGATTGGACATATTCTGCTACTTCCTTCTTCACCCCAGGCCACCAAAACATTCCCTTTAGGTCCTGGTACATCTTTGTAGATCCGGGATGAAAACTTAGCTTACTCTTGTGTGCTTCTTCCAAGATCATGTTCCTAACTTCACTATCCTTAGGCACACATATCCTGTCTCCAAACTTCAGGATTCCATCAGTACCTTTCTTGAACTCTGCAATCTTTCCTTCTTCTACCATCTGGTTCCTTTCCTGTAGGTAGTAATCTTCTCCTTGCTTCCTCCAGATCAAGTTCAGAAAGTCGCTAGTGATAGTGACCATCCCTAAACTCATCTTATCTCTGGATAACTCAACGTCTAGATTCAGATTCCTGAACTGTTCCAGCAGTTCCAGTTCTTTCACCATCATAGCGGACATATGCAAAGATTTCCGACTCAATGCATCGGCCACCACGTTGGCCTTTCCTGGGTAGTACTGCAGATCAAATTCATAATCCATTATGAATTTCATTTATATCCTCTGCCGCATGTTCAACTCCTTTTGGTCAAATAGATACTTCAAACTTTTATGGTTGCTAAACACACTGAATTTAGCGCCATAGAGATAGTGTCTCCATATCTTCAATGCAAACACAATTGCAGCCAACTCTAGGTCATTGGTTGGGTAATTCTGTTCGTGCACCTTTCGCTGTCTGGAAGCATAGGCTACCACTTTCCTCTCTTGCATGAGCACGCAACCCAAACCTTGATACGATGCGTCACAGTACACGTTAAACGATGTTGATGGATCTGGCAAGACTAGTACCGAAGATGTAGTTAGCCTTTTGTTCAGCTCTTGGAAACTAGCCTCACACTCTTCTGTCCATTCATACGCTTTTCCTTTCCTCGTTAATTGCGTCAGAGGTAATGCAATCTTCGAGAATCCCTCGATAAACCTCCTGTAGTATCCTGCTGGCTCGAGAAAGCTTCTGATCTCGCTTACTGTCTTAGGGCTTTCCCACTTAACCACAGCTTCTACTTTTGCAGGATCCACTGCTATACCATCTTTGTCGATCACATGTCCAAGGAATTGTACCTCCTCCAGCCAGAACTTGCACTTAGACAATTTGGCATAAAGTTGTCTGTCCTTAAGAACTTGAAGTACAATCCTCAAATGCTCTTGATGCTCTTCCTTGTCTATGGATTAGATAAGGATGTCATCGATAAAAACAACGACAAACTTATCAAGGTACGGTCTGAAGATCCTATTCATATAGTCCATGAACACTACAAGAGCATTAGTCACACCAAAAGGCATAACTAGATACTCGTAGTGCTCGTACCGACTCCTGAAAGCTGTCTTCGGTATATCATCTTTCTTCACCCTTATCTGATGATAACCGGATCTCAGATCAATCTTAGAAAATACCGTTGCTCCCCTCAATTGGTCCGTAAGATCATCAATCCTTGGCAACGAGTATTTATTCTTGATCATCACCTTGTTGAGCTGTCTGTAGTCCACACACAACCTTGAACTGCTGTCCTTCTTCTTGACGAAGAGCATAAGTGCTCCCCACGGTGAAACACTCTGTCTTATAAATTGCTTATGTAGCATGTCGTCCAGTTGCTTCTTCAGCTTTGCCAACTCTGTTAGGGACATTCGATAGGGTGCTATCGAAATCGATCTGGCTCTGGGTGTTACATCGATTGCGAACTCTACCTCCCTCTTGGGTGGTAATCCTGGCACATCATCCGGGAAAATATCTGGAAACTCACGTACCACCGGCAAAGCATCCAGACTTGGAGTCTCCTCGGCTTCCAAAGAAAACAGCACCATGCACTTTCTTGATTGTACACCTCCAGACACACCATCACTGGCAGACAATGATCCAGATTGCTCAGAAAAACAGAGGGTTTTATTTGAACAGTCTAGTATGCAGCAGATTAGGTCAACAAGAAAAGATCGATTCTCTAAAACAATCGGGCATTGTAAACAGATAAATAGGGTTGTCAAGGAATCACCCGTAGGAGTAGAAACAATCAAATCATATGGTAAGGATGAATAGAAAAATTCAAATGATCCACACACGCTAAAGAAATAAAGGAATATGTAGCCCCTGAATCAAATAAAACAGATAACCCCCCCCCCCCGCAACTAGGCACTTACCTTGTATCAGATCGGGACATTGAGAAGCTTCAGATCCTCTCACGGCGAATACTCTTCCCGTCGTCTGTGGTCTGTTCTGCTGGTCCACTACTTGTTGCCCAGTCCCAGCGTTCTGAGTTCTTCCGACTTGTTGTTGGACTTGGCCCCTACTGGCATCCCCCGTTTGACGCTCGTTGGCATAGTGGCCCCAAGTGCCACAACGGAAACAGGTGACGTTTGGTGCCTGAGCACAATCTTTCACTTGATGTCGCCCACCGCATCGAAAGCACTTGGAAAACCCTGGTTGTCCTTGACTGGCAATCCCCTTTCCGTAACTTACTGGTTGTTGATTCAGGCGACTGTTAGGTTTCGCCCTCGGTTGGAACTTTCCTCGTCGCCCTTTCTGACCAAAGCTCCTGGCTGGTCCACCGCTTTTTGCTGGAGTTGTTGTAACTCTCTCTTGATCGTGTCCTTCCAATACAGTACATTTTCCCACTGGCTCGGGGAATGATCGGACTCTGAATGGCAGCATAGCCCTCTCCAATTCGGGCCTCAGTCCATCTTCGAACCTTCTGCACACCCAGTCTTCATCCGGGTACACTTGATAAAACTGGGACAATTTCAGCAGCGCCTCGAAACTCATGGCGTATTCTCCCACCGACTTCTGTTCCTGCTTTAGGTTCAGGAATTCTTTCTCCTTTTCTTGGCGGAAACTCCTTGGGAAATATTTTTCCAAGAAGCCCTCGTGAGATACCTCCCAGGTCAGCAATCTTCCATCAGCCTCTAGCAGTCTCTGTTTGTTTTTCCACCATGCTTCAGCTGCCCCCGACTAGCATGAAGGTAGCATAAGTAACTTTCCTATCCTCTCTGCATTGGATAGCAACAAAGACTTTCTCAATCTCTTGCAGCCATAGCTCGGCAACTTCTGGATTGTATTCTCCATGGAATTGAGGAGGATTCCCCTTCATGAAAGCATTCAGTCCAGTGTTTACCACTTCCCCTCCTCTGACCTGATTCTGTTGTTGTCTAGCATCCCTCTCTTCCTGTCGCTGCATGAACTGAGCATTCTGCTGTGTTTTTTGCAGCATTGCAACGGCCAAATCCCTCATGGCCCTCATCGCTTCGTTCTAATCTCCGCTATTCCCAATTCCCGAGGTATCCCCACTATTGTCGGGGCTCTCGGTTCCAACTATTGCTCCCCTTCCTCTACCATGTCCTCTCACCATTCTTTCCTGGTAAAGGAAGCGTTAGTTTCAATCCATAAGATATATCTAGTTTGTTAGCTAGGAAAGAAAATGAAGCAAAAACAAGGGAAAAGGCAAAAAGAAGGCGCTCGCCCCCGCGAGCCAGAAAGCCTTTCGGCCTGGCGACGCGAAAATGATGCTCGCCTCGCGAGCTAGAAGGCCAGTCTGATCAGTAACGAACAGCCCTTCGGCCTCGCGACGCGAACCTCTACTCGCCACGCGAGCCGGAAAGCTAGCCTGATCAGTAAGGAACAACCCCTCGACCTCGCGACGCGAACCTCTACTCGCCATGCAAGCCAGAAGGCTAGATTGATCAGTAAAGAATAGCCTCTCGGCCTCGCGACGCGAACATATCCTCGCCACGCGAGCTAGAAAGCCAGCCTGATCAGTAAGGTGTAGCCTTTCGGCCTCGCGACGCGAAACCGACTCTCGCCTTGCGAGCCAGACAGAAGCACATACAATTTTCATCAACCGATATATATATATATATATATATATATATATATATATATATATATATATATATATATATATATATATATATATATCGCATGCCTTATGAACAAAACAGTTATCACACTCGATTACTTGCGCATCGGATGCTCTACCCTTTTTCTAACACAGTTGGTATCTAATGTGGATCCAACTTACCAACCCATTACACTTCCTAAACCTCATAGTCTGATATTTGAATCGAACTGCTCTGATACCAATAAACGAGACGACCCGCCATCCCATTGAAGAACCTAAGATATTAACTAACCTTAATCGTATTATAATCGTTAGCGCGCCTTATTAATACGAAGCGAAGCAGGAAATTAAGCACGGAAGCAAAAGAATTTACGGCACGCAGCGCCTCAGAGTACACAACTTTAATATATATATATATATATATATATATATATATATATATATATATATATATATATATATATATATATATCACATATATCATTTGCCCCATCAGTAGGGCTACAATATTAAAGTAATACATCCAGAGTATATTAATACAAACCAAAATATGAGTAGAAAAATAAGTCGAGAGACAACTCTCCGGCTAACCACGATCATTGCCTGACCGCTCGAGGCTAGGTTCCGTGGCACGTCCACTGGCGTCAAGGTCGTAAGGAATACCGTCCAGCTCCTCAACAACTGGTTCCTCCTCGGGGTCTTCCCATAAAATAGAAGTAACACATACAGAAAAATGCGAGAGATAAGAAACATATATCATCAATATGGGAGAGGGGCATCAGTACAACATATATACATGCATCACACAACACAGATAAAATATACAACACAACATCACCCATCTCTTAAGTCATACAGTAGAATCCTCTCAAACATCATTCTCTCAGATAAGCCTATAACAGGGATACTAGTCCCTATATATATGCTGACTTCCCTATATGCATGTCGGCCGATACATCACATCCCCAGTTGGACGTCCCTGTCGGGATAACATCACACCACGTCCCCCATTGGACATCCCGCCTCGGGATTTAAAGTATCACGTCTCCAATTGGACATCCCCTTTGGGACAAATATGCTGTGGTATGAAATGATATGCTATGCAACACACATCCATCGCAGGTTGATATCGGTACCTCACGCCTACGCACTCGACCACGACGACACATCACATCACATCACATCAACATCAACATCAACATCAACATCAACATCACGACGCCTTGTGTCTACGAGCCACATCGCCATGGTCGGGACCACAACGGTATCAACCCGAAAAACATCATCACTCACCATACTCTCATCAACATTTAACCAGTCAAATCACAATAACATTACAACAGTAATTTCACCAGTACAGTCATAAAGTCAGACAACAGTTCATCACACAGGCAGTTCAACAAAATAAAACCAACAGATAAGCAAATAAACAGTTCAACACATCAACCTCAATCAATCACATAATCCATATTATCAACTTAGTAGTGATAGCCCCCAAGCACCTACACCTAGGGTCCAGGCACTTTATCCAGGGCTCAACCTCTAGTAGGGTTTAAGGGTTCCCCTACACACACACACACACACCCACCCACACACACACACACACACACACATATATATATATATATATATCTATACTATACTAAGCTTGTCTTCCCTACGATAAATTTCTTTCTCCCCACCTTAGAGATTCTCACGTGCAGCTCCAGCTACGACTCCGCAACTATCATTCGGGTGCGCGGTTGAATGTTCGAGTCCTGTCCGATTCTACACCACAAAACACAACCAGAAATTAATATAGTTAAATTACATACCCCCTAGTCCAAATGACCTAGGTGCTTCCCCTATTTAATTCAATAGACTAGGGATGTTGAAATTCTACCAACTCTTGGATGAATGATCCTCAAGTATGCCTAAGACATAATCCATGATCAATTATCAAAGATTTGAACCAAAACCCCTTAAACCAACAAAATAGGGTTTTCGGCCATCACCATGAAAAATAGGTGAGAGTTTGATTTGGCTTCCTATTCACTTGGATTACATGATTAAGGGATGAAATAGGTAAAATCAAGAACATTGAACAAAAAACCTATTTTTCCCCAAATAGGAATATTGTTCGGTCTCTTCTAGATAAATATCCTAGAGCGATTATTCGATTTCAAGCTCTTGGATTATGATAGTAGAGGATGATACTAGATCATAGAAATTGGTTTGGCATTAAAAAGATTTTTCTACAATTTTCTAGGGATTTTTGAAGTTTGGATCATAAACTTGAAACTATGAACTTCAATGGAGAAAAATGAAGATTGAGAGCTCAAGGATGAAATATATACCTCTAGGTGATAGAGGAGGATGAGAGAAGCAACTTTTCTTCACAAATTTGGTTGAAAATCCTTGAGGAAGTTGAAGAAAAATGGAGGTGAAGTTGGAGGAAAAAGAGAAAAATGGAGGAGAAGAAGAAGAAAGAAGGAAGAAGAAGAAGAGGATGGGGGGAGAGAGAGAGACAGCCGAGATAAGGAGAAAGTCAGGTTTTAGATATTTTCTTAAGTTAAATGACTTAAGAGTTAAGAAAGGTAAAATGGTAATTTAGTAAAAAGACCAAGGGCAATTTGGTCATTTCGCATCCTGATATTTTGAAAATCATCACGACACTGGTATGAGTCCCTAGATGACCTGACATAGCCTTGACATGAAGATTATTCGCTCATGGGCCTCATAAAACCCTTACATGGCTCGAATCGTCTCCCAGATCGATTATCAGCCCGAATATAATATATTATTTCAACTTTCGAACTTCAGGACACGCTTTTCGAAAATATAGAAAACGTGATTCTAAGACTAACTGTCTCGTTCATGAGTCCAAATTAGGTCCTAATAGTAGTAAAACACTACTGTCAGTGAAAATGGCAGACCGGGTTCCGTCTGAGTTTTCGACCCAAATTTAACCATAGCTTCCTTTGATAGCGTAGAGCTTGACTATGTTCTTGGATTAATTTATTTCACTCTCTAGACCCTTCAATAAAATACAAACACACAATTACTGTTTAATTAAAAAAATCTTAAAAATCGGTGCGTTACAACAATCATCCAACAAAAAATCTAATACGGCCATCAAACCCATTGGAGGTAATCTCCCCTTACCTCTTGAATACAATTAAGGTTCTTTTGTTTGTTCTTTCAACAATTTCTTTACCCCACAATCAAAGCAACACGAAGCAACTTCAACTCACAACCGTCATCAAAAAACATTTATTCAAGTCAAACATAAGCAAAAGCAAGGATAAAAACTTTGTGATAGGTCACAGTTTTAAGGGGTTCAAGGGGAAAGAAAATTTTGATCACTTTGAATTTCGATACGCTTAGAGAGAATGGCCATAGAAGTTTAAATACCAAATTTGAGAGCTTGAAACAACTTGTACAAGGAGTTAGAAAATTTGAAATCCACAGGGTAACCTCAGAGCATTATTTCGATTATGAGAAGGAAAATGAAGGTAGAGATGTTTGTTTTTCAAACCCTTTGATACAGTTACTAAGGATGATCATGAAAGCTTAAATCTCAAGTTTCTAGGTTTGATTCAAATATTACAAAGAGTTATGAATTTTTCTACTAAAAATAAAGTCTAGGCCTTTTAGAAAAATTCTTGGATAAACATGGAGATACTTTACCCAACATCAACTTTAATGAAGCAAGATTGAGTAAATATTACCTTAAGGTGATGAACTTTGATGGAAAGCTCAAGAACACTTGAAAATAAAATACATAGATGTCAAGACAATGAAGCAAGGAACAAGTTTACTAACTTGATTCAAGTTGATGGGAAAATGAAGAGAAAGTAAAGAACACTCAAGATCTTGAAGAACACTTGAGAGATAACCAAGATCAAGTTTTTGATCTTAAAAACTCAAGACAAGATAACTTTTTGTGTTTATAGCCAATGTGACGGAATGAAGTGTTGGTGGGGTTATTTAGGCCCCGTGGCCATGTACTAGGAGAGAGAGAGAGGGTGATAAAAATTGAAACTTTGGTTTAGTTCATTGTCCAATGGTTAAAGGCTTGAATTGGGAAAAGTGAGATTTGATATATTTTAACATTTGATTGGTTGTCAACTAAAGGTCACGTCGGTCACTTTATTTGACTTTCGTATCACACATACTTCCCTATGCTCTACTTCCTCTGTTGCTCTAAACTTGGTTTCGAATCTCTCTGGATGTCTCGAATTAGTATGCTTACCCGAAAATTCGGTACCGAATAAAATATGCCGGCACTAGAAAACAAATTAAAAATATTCTAAACAAACATAAAACACTTAAGGCATTCTCAAAACTAGTATTTTTATTTTTTTTCGGGCCAAGGTAAGGTCTTCTAGCCAGTGTAAAACTACATTGTCAGCCAGAACATAGACCGGGGTCCGTTTGAGTTTCAAACCCAAATTTGAACTACTATCTCTTGCCATATAGTAAGTTATAACTATAATTTTATTTTCATCAAAAACATTTTCTTAAACACAGGTAAAAATATAATAACCATTAAATATTGGTAACACAACACAGGTAGAGCACAAATAAAAGCAGGCTGTTACAATACCCCATCAAGAACTGGGCGATCTATATCTCCTTCCGAGTATAACTTCGAGAAGTACCTTATAACCTCTTGTTTAACTTGTGTAGCCTCCTCCACCTATAGATCATCAACTGAAATTTTCACTACATGATTTCTCCGTCTTCGTGATATATGCATGGAAGAAGGATGTATTCGCATCTGCCTCCCTTAGCCACTTCTGTCTCGACTTTTGCCTTAACAGGCTTTCTTTATCTCTCAACTTTTGCCACAACTCTGCTAACTTATTTCTTCTTAATACCAACTCCTCCTCCAAAAGACCTCCTAATTCTACTTTTAGATCTAGGTTACTAATTTCATTCTCCAGAAGCTTAATTTTACATTTAATGTTCCCGAAAACCTCTGAGTTCCATCTTCGAATTGCAGATTTTAGGATTTTCAACTTCTCTTTAAGAATGAACGCCTTCCACACCTTCATGCTAGCCCACGACCAGCATTCCTCAACTACCTTTTGAAACCCAAGCTGAGTTAGCCAACAATTATTAAATCAAAATGGTTTTGGACCTCATTCTTGATCACCCACTTTTAGGATAATCGGGCAATGATTCAACATGTCACGCTTCAAGATTCATTGTGCCACCACCCCCATGTTTGAATTGGCCCTTCTGACAGCAGGAATCTATCTATCTCGCCCATAGCGGAACCAACGGGTTCCACGACAAGAAAAATCAGTTTTACAGATCGAAAAATCAGTCACTAAAGTGAGCAAATCGGTCACTAAAATTTAGTGACCAAATTAAAGACTAATTTTTGTCAGTAGCTAAATCATTGGTCTCGAATGTGTAGTAACCGATTTAGTGACCAATTTTTCAGATATTGATTTAGAGATCGATTTTAGAGATTGATTTAGAAACCGATTTTAGAGACTGATTTTATAGACCGATTTAGAGACCAATTTTAGAGACCGATTTAGAGACCAATTTTAGAGACCGATTTAGAGTCGTACCAGGTGAATTTTCTGCTAAGAAGAGGGAGATCTAATAGCTCCATGTCGGCAATAAAAATTTTAAAATCTTCTGTCTCCTTTCTTCCTACCTGAACCCTTACTCCTTTTCTTTTACTTGAGCATCTAGCTACGTTAAAGTCCCCGAGCAAACACCACAACCCCTTTCCAAACCCTCTTTTTGTCATTCTCAAATCATCCCATAACCTCCTTTACTCTACTGGATTGCGGAGAAAGTGTATATTAACAACAAAACACATAATTTTCTACTACTCTACTCCAAACACACCCTTGAAAAGCAATTCCCAGAGAAGGAGGAAATGAGCGAGATTATTTTGGAATTCCATATTACATATATTCAAAAGTATTGTGTTATACCAAGAAAGAGTCAAGACAAAAAAAAAATTAAAAAATAAAAAAGAAACGTTAGACATATTTAAATAATAGGTAAAATTAGTCTTTTGGTCCCTTATCGTAATTGTTTTTTTTTTAATTTGGTCCCTTGACTTTTATTTGTGACAAATTATGTTTACAAATGTTAACAATGTTACTAACAGTCCTACATGTCTGATAAGTGTCCAAGTGGTCTTGATATGGTGGGTGACGTGGCACCCAAGAACGAGGGAGGTGACATTAAGCAACAACACACCTTGAACCTTCTTATCTCATTCACTCTTTTGTTTACGCAAAAGCAACTAATTTGTTACAAAAGGGACGTTCACCCATTCCTACGTTGCTTTCACCGACACATAGTCGACAATGCTGGTAAGAAGCAAGTGACCATGAATCCATAGAGCACGATTTTCGTCGCCAAGTGTTTGATTGGTTGTAGATTCTTCGACCCATTGATTGAAAACGACATGAAGTTGTGACCTTTTAAGGTTGTCCTTGGTGCAGGTGACAAACCCTTGATTGTGGTCACATACAGGGGTGAAAAGAAGAAGTTCTTAGCTGAAAGATATCTCTTTTGTGGCACTATCCAAGATGAGGGGAGTAGCATAGGTGTTTCTTGGTTACCCTGTACAGAACGTTGTGGTAACTGTTCCGTTTTATCCAAGCTGCAATCTTGAGTGGTGAAGAAGATGAGAAGGTTCAAGATGCATTGTAGTTTGATGTCACACCCCTTAGTCATGGGTGTCATGTCACCCATCACGTTATGGCCACTTGGACACTTAACGAACACGTAGGAACTTAGTAACGATGTTGGATGGAGACAAATGTTTAGGCCAACGTTATTAACATTTGTAAACATAGGGGACTTATTTGTCACAAGAAAAAGTTAAGAGACCAAGTTGAACAAAACAATTAAGATAAGAGATCAAAATATCGTCTTGGGTGCTACATCATCCACCACTTCATGGCCACTTGGACACTTAATGGACACGTAGGACTATCGTTAGAAATGGTGTTAGATGGAAACTAACGTTTAGGTCAATTTTGTTAACATTTGTAAATATATGAAACTTAATTGTCACACAAAAAAGTTTAGGGGCCATATTGAAAAAAACAATTAAGATAAGAGACCAAAAAACTAATTTTGCCTTGTTAATAATAGTATTGGAATTATTACAAAAAAATAATATATACTGGAATTGATTAAAATTTTAAATATCATAATCAATAATTTTTATTTTATAGTGTCAAGGTTTTGATGTTCAAACCGTGTTGAAAGATGAAACGAGATCAAATCATATATATATATATATAATTCCAACCCTACCGGCCAATCCGGTTCGAAAAACTATGAAATATGTAAACAAATATACGATAAATATGAAAAATGTGTGAGAGATATGCAAAATATATAGGATAGTTTTTTTTTTTTTTTAAAAAAGGAAACTAAATAAGTTACAAAGCAATCATATGAATTGCTTGTCTAGCAAGTTATCGTGGTTTATAAATACTTGTACGAGAGAGTATGCGAATGAGGGAGAAGAAATTATGAGTAACGTTGTGAATTGTGATTATAAAAAAAAAAAAAAAAAAAAAGAGTAAAGTTGTGAAGCAAAGTTCGTAATTTTGTCCTTAAAATTTATTGGCGAGGTTTTACAAATTTGTCCTTTAAAGTTGAATTGGCAGATGGTTTGCAACTTTATGATTTGCAATTTATTTGTGCAAAAGTTGTATTGTAATGCCTATAGTAGATTTGATCCCTTCTTATCTTACGCTGAAACATATTGTATGTGATTCGTATGACACCCCTAATTACTAATAATATTTATGAAAGTATATGTAAAAGGGATGGGATATTCCTCCAACAACAAATAGTAGTGTTGTTGTGTTGATAACAAACATGGTGTTTGACAAGTTTGTTTTAGTTTCTTATTTGCAAATCTACCTTCCAAGGAATAATCCTGATGTTTTCTGGTTGCTAATACAAGTCAAAATTTCCAGACCTATGTGTTGAAGAGGCCAGCTACCTTTCCAAGACAGCTGATATTTTGTATTGCGGTCTTTAGTCTTTTCTCTATAGTTATCGCATTGTTCAAGGTAAAAACTTCTATTTCTTAAAATAAGAATTTGTTTTTCGACATCAAACTTTAGTATGTGTTCCTATTGAAAATCGTTTGCTGAATTTTATATAGGATTTACCTGACATGGAAGGAGATGAAAAATTTGGCATCCAATCTTTGTCATTAAGTTTGGGTCAAAAACGGGTTTGTTCCTCTCATTAATAGCTCAATAGTTGTACTTTAATGTAACCTTGGTCGTACCTAATTAATCTTTACCAGGTATTCTGGATCTGTATTTCACTTCTTAAAATGACTTATGGAGTTGCCATTTTGGCGGGAGCAACATCTCCTTTTCTATGGAGCAAAATTTCCACGGTAGTATGCTATTTACTTGTATAGATTATACTTATGCGTGCACTATCCAGTTATAATTTTTTGTGCCGGTGGATGGAGGATAGGAGTGTGATTTTAATTAACATAGTTATTGGAATTGTGAGTTTCCAATAAGAGTTTATATACTCCCCTTCCTTCTTATGTCGCACCTTTATTATCTGTTAACTTGGTATTATCAAATTTGGCAGTTGTTTGTTAATTTTTCCCTCATGTCTTCTGAAGTTCTGAAATAGGGTGTTACATCACTGATGCACACTCCCATTTTGTTAATATTATATCAGCTTGTAATATATAGCATATGTCTGTATTATAAAATTAGGAAATGTCTTCCTATGAAAGCAATATCTCTGTTATATTATAGACCTATAACATATATTAGTCTCAAAGATAAAATGGCTCTTTCAAGAAGGCATTATTTCAGTAGAGAGCTCAGGCTGTTCCATAAATGTTCAAATTAACACTTCTATATATCATTATACAGATTGATAACAAATGAATACGAACTTAATTGTTTGATCATTTCAGCAAAGTTTGAAATTTATTCTCACATTGTTGTTAGGCTCTGGGACATGTCATTCTTGCTTCAATCCTTTGGTATAATGCCAAATCTGTAGATCTGAAGAACAATGCTGCCTTACAGTCCTTCTATATGTTCATCTGGAAGGTACCATATACCTTCTTTATAAACTATTTATCATTTGTAAATTTGATTTTCAAGGTTAATATACATTTTTCTTAATAATGAAGGTAGACCATAAAACAATTATGGAAAAGAAATGGCTATATGATTTACTTTCCCTTTGTGTTGACTGTTGAGAAATAATACTTCTTTTTTATTTATAATGACTTCTAATTGAAAATGATGGAATATAATAGCTACAATGAAATTCAATTTGAAAAAAGAGTTTTATTTCTATCTACAATTATTATATCATAATCAAATTCACAAAACATGTCATCATTTTCATAAACGTGTTATACTTTATAGTGTTACTTGCATGCAATATAGATAGAAGGGACCAACTCAGTTCCCTTACAAACCTCAACTTTTTAGAGCTTAGTGGTACCTAGCTTCTCTTGGTTGAAAGAAAAAAAAACAAGAAGGTGGTGGTCGTGCTCTTGTATATTGATCAATAAAATAAAAAGTTGGTATCCTTAGAAAATTAATGATGTTGAACATAATTAAAATTTGTTAGAGTAGTTAGAATTAGTTACATTTGTTAGTTGGTGCACTTGGCTATATAAGCCTCAACTTTAGTATTTTTCACCACTTTTACACATTGTATTATTTTTATTAATTCCATCAATACACTTGTCAAAGATTTTTCTCCCTTCTTTTATGGATGCCATGTCTTCTAACAACCATGAAAGGATGGAAGAAATTGTGAGAAACTGTATGAAAATTGTATTGATTAAATGAGTGAAAATGATACAAATGAGTAAAATGGTGGAAAATACTAAAGTAGAGGCTTATATAATCAAGTGCACCAACTAACAAATGTAACTAATTCTAAGTAGCTCTAACAAATTTTAACTATCTTCAATAGTCCTCCGCAAGCTCCAAGGTGATATGTAGCACTTCCATCTTAGGATGAGCAACACAACAAAGAATTTACTACAATCAAATGTCAAATTAGGCAAAGCTTAACCACCATGCAGAAACCACAACTCAAGGTTTAACCACTTGGTATAAGCAAAAAACAAAGGGCCAATGTTTAACCATCTATGACAGAAGCTGGCATCAATGCTTAACCACCATGGACAAAAGCTTACAACAGAGCCAAATCAAGCCTAAGCAAAAAACCAATTGCATATCATAGAGAGTGTAGCACAACAAATCACACCAACACCTGTGTGCAAGATGAGCTCTCAATTCCATCGTGATGATCCAAAACACCAAATACTTGTTGTCCAATAATGAAAGCAATATTGAAATTGAACATGTAGCTGGAATCATGTTCCACACCGAATAGAAAGAGATAGCACCCCCAAACAACACAATAAAATAGCTTACCAACACACATCACAACAGAGAACGAAACCAAGCAGAAATCAAATGCAGCAACCATATCAAATCCAAGACCAAAACAACATGTCGGTAAATGAGAACTCAAATCACGACATAACAGAGTTCAATCTCTCAGGTTTTAAGGTCTTGGTAATGCTGAACGACGTGTCGCGTACGAAGGGAAAAATCAACTTATTCTTGAGGTCCAACTGCAGAGATTGTTCAGAGATTCTTCAATGAAAAGTTGATTGATGGTTTCATAGAACTGAATGAGTGAAGGATGAACAACGAATGTGAGTTGGAGAAGATGCGCACAAACCAGAAAAGATGTGCACAAACCAGACGCAATGCGAAGTCCAGAAAAGAAGCGCACAAACCATCATCGATTTTCTTCCTCTCGTCGAGCTTCCGAAATTCGAGATTCGGAATCAAGGAAGTTTTGGATTTACCAAAAATCCCGCATTAATCTACTTATTGAGAAGAGAAGCTCGGAGCTTGACCGGAGCAGCAAAAACTTAACCAAACCGGCGCCGAAAATACCACCGTTAGATTTGAACCACTACAACAAATCGGCGCCGGAAAACACCATTTTCAACCACAAACAAACCGAAATGCAGAGGAACAATGACGGAACGGAAAATAAAAGCAGATGCAGAGAAAGATATCTGAAACGTAAAGAAAGGAAGAAACGAAGGAAGATATCTACAGAAAAGAAGAGAGAAAACCAGATCTGAAAGAGAATAAACTTTTCTCGGGAAAATCAAGAAGAAAGAAAAAGAAAAAGAAAAAGAATGCAGTAAAAAAAACTTTAAGGTGGACAATATCGTTCTGATACCTGATTAGAAAAAATAACATCCATGAATGGATGAAAGAAATTGAGAAAAAATGTATGCAAATTATATTAATTGAATGAGTGAAAATGATACAAATGAGTAAAGTGATAAAAAATACTATTGGGTACACAGCACTCTGTTTCTTCATAATAACTGCTAGTTTGGTTAAATGTTGTGAAGTTGGTTAGTTGGTTATTGAGGTTTGTTATGTTAGTTATTACTGTTAAGAAGCTTTGTAAAGATTAGTCCAAGATCTGTTTTCTTAAGCTTTTCAGGGATGCTATAGCTTATAAAAAAGCTCCCTATTATATTCACAATTCAATTAATTCAAAGAGGTTATTCAGTATTTTTAGTTTCAATCGATTGTCATATTGTTCGAGAAAAGCTCCAAGCAAAACTTTCTCATCTACTTCCAATCTCTACTAATGATCAGCTAGCAGATATCTTAACTAGGCCCCTCGATCCTTCTCCATTTACTCGACTTCTTTCCAAACTAAGGGTGATCAATATCCATTCCTCAGTTTGCTAGGGGGTTATTGGGTACACAGCACTCTGTTTCGTCATAATAACTGCTAGTTTGGTTAAATGTTATTAAGTTGGTTAGTTGGTTATTGAGGTTTGTTATGTTAGTTATTATTGTTAAGAAGCTTTGTGAAGATTAGTCCAAGATCTGTTTTCTTGAGCTTTTCAGGGATGCTGTAGCTTATATAAAAGCTCCCTAGTGTATTCACAATTCAATTAATTCAAAGAGATTATTCAGTATTTTTAGTTTTTTCTCTGATATTAAATACTAAAGTAGAAGCTTATATAATCAGGTGCACCAACTAACAAATGTAACTAATTCTAACTATTTTCAACAAATGATCTATTTTTATCTCGTGAAAAGTTCAACACTGTCCAAAGCTAGCGCAGGGCATACTTGGACATGGATAATTGGTAGTTTATCTTGTTGCCTACGACGATTTTCTTGGTGCTGATGACATTTTTCTTCTTGCAGCTATTTTGTGCAGAGTTCTTCCTCCTACCTTTATTTAGATGAGGATGCGGTTGCATTGTCGTTGACTTGAGAAATGGTGCTGCCTCCCTCACATGCCTGCATTATGTTTATTAGTTTAAATCGATACAAATATTAAATGAAATTTATTTACATAGAGTTTGTATTTGGATTTTGCAGTTTCTGCCATTGGTGTAATGCTTTCTAAAGATTTGACATGGTTGAAAAATTATTGAGAATAAAGTGTGGAGTTAAAAATTATTAAAAACTAATTAATTATCATTTATGTTTTATATTTTTTAATTTATATAAAAGGAAACAAGAAGAAAAACTACAACATTAAATGAGGTGTACTACACCCCATGGCATCCTCCCATAGGCAAAGCCCTAACATAGGAGGAGCTCTATCTAATACAGTCCAATAGAAAGAACTCGAATGATCAAAGTGGACTAGAAGATCAGTGCAATGATGAGCTTCACGAAAAGGTGGACAACCGAAATGCTCCAATCTGGAAGTCGGAGCAAGCGAAGGACCTCGTCAAGAAGAGGTTGGAAAAACTGATTTGAAGAGTACCCCATACAAATAAAATTCACAACAACTTATGAATCCATCTCGAAAATGACCGACTGAGTCTGTGTACTCCACGCGCACGAGTTTGATACCCAAGAACAAGGCCCATAGTTCTGCCCAAACAACATTGTAGACACCCACATTACAATGAAAGCCTTTCATAAAAAAGCCTTGTGAGTCTCAAGCAAGACCACCACAAGTCGAGCTAATCGTCCCTCTACGGTAAGATCGATCCACGTTAACTTCAATAAAATTCGGAGGGGGAGGTTTCCAAGCAACATGAATTTCTTTCTTACTATCCTCCACATAGATAGGAGAAGGAGTGGAAGCTGCTTTAGCAGTGAGATCCATCTGATAAGAAACAATATGCCAAATAGCCTCATCCAAGTCACATTAATCGAAGATCAAAAAACTACAACAACGCGTTGTTAGGGAGACGATGTCTAAGTTTACGACATAAAATAACACCTCATCTTGGAAACACTATCTTAGTTTCGGAACTAAAATAACGCTTCTTCTGGGTGACACTAACTAAGTATAGAAGCTACCATAGCGGTCCTAGTGAAACGTCATCTACATGTGTGAACTAAGATAGTACTTCCTCGAAAAAATGTTGTCTTAAGTCACACTTTTATCAGCTGGTTGATATACACATTCTCCTTTCAAGCATTCAGAGGAAACTATACGTAATCATTTACAAAATAGACTGTTTGCATAAATGCCAAGATAGACTGTTTACAAAAATATACAAAATCATTAAAATTTATTGGTCCCCAACCCTACGTTTGTTTCATCAAATATCTTCATTATATGCTCACACCACTCTTCATTGATTTCTGTGAACACCTAATTTTCGTCCACAATGGACGAATTTGGATTTGAGAACATCATATGCAGACCCATTGGACCTTGGGCTAAAATAGATAAATAATAGTATTTACAATAATAAAATAGCTTTAAATAATATTTTTGTCGCTGCAAAGTTAATCAATTTTTGTTTTAGTTCCTGAAAAAACAAATTCTTAGGATTTGTCCCTGTAATCTCAACCTTTATAAATAGCCCTATCGTCATTTCTCTCCTTTAACTGCTGATGTGACAAACGAAAAATCATGTCAGTGTCACGTGGATGAGTAATAATTTTTTTATCCAATTGTAATTAAAAATAATAATTAAAGTGATGTATATTGATGGACCAATGGACCATTGAAAGTCGCACTGGGGACGACGATACGTAGTGCGTAGATTGCATAATGTTATGGACAACCTACTGGGGACGGTGAAACGTAGCACCCATTAGAGCTTCTAATGTGACGCGATGGCCATGTACTGGGGACGCCCAGTAATTTGAAACCACATTGACGATGACGAGACGTAACGCCCAGACGGTGAGACTTAACACACTGTTATAACACCCAATTTTTACGCCAATAGTTAAAAGAGAGAGATCATGGTGATGACTATTTACAAAAAAAAATTATATTACAGGGACAAAATCCTTAGACAAATATTTACAGGGACAAAAACTAAATTTGACGAACTTTGCAGGGACCAAAAACTTATTTATTAATCATCCACGTAGCACTAACGTGGCACGGCTAACTTGGCATTCCCTTTTCCATGTCAGCAATTAATAGAGAGAGATGACGGTAGGGACTATTTACAAAGATTTTGAGATTATAGGGACGAAATCCCAAGAAATTTTTTTACATAGACTAAAATCAAAATTGGTGAACTTTGCAAGGACAAAAAACTTATTTAAACCAAAAATATATATAATATTTGCCCAAGAATGATATGTTTTTAAAAGGAGCATATTAATTGATCCTCATCAAACTAATTTGATCATAATCAAGATAGGTGGAATATTTTTAATTTGCATTAATCCTAATTTGATTTAATTGAGATTGAAATAAAATTAATTCCATAATTAAAAAAAACCTAAGAATGATAAGTTTTCAAATAAAGAAGGGGTTGATTAATTGATTTCAATCAAATGGATTCGATTCTAAATAGGGTTAAATATGTTTTTGGTCCCCGTAAAATGCGCGAATTTCGGTTTTGGTCCCTATAAAAAATTTCTCTTGTTTTTGTCCTTCTAAAATCTAAAATTACTATTTTTGATCTCTACTGTCATTTGACATCCATTAACTGTTTATGTGTTTAACAGAAGGTCATATGATCATCTCAAATGACACCCAATGACCTCTGTGGTGTCATGTTAGCATACAATTTCCCTACAATTTTTCTTGAATCCTAAAATGAGTTATATTTGTTGACCCTAAAATGAATGCTAGGGACTAAAAACGATGATATTAAATTTTAGAGGGATGAAAACCAAAGGAAAATAATTTACAGGGATCAAAATCAAAATTTTCTCATTTTATAGGGATCAAAATTAGCAATTTCATATTATAGAAGGATGAAAACAAAAGAAATTTTTTTACAGTAACAAAAATCAAAATCCGCGACTAAAAACATATTTAACTCTTCTAAATAATTTGATTTTGAGTGAGATTGAAATAATATTATTTCCTTAAATAGAAAACCTAAATGGTGATTATTAAAAGAAAAAAGGAATGAAATTTGGAGGAGGTTTTTCTTCTCTAACGTATAAGCTTTTGTAAAAGCTTAGTTTTTCATAGAAGAACACGCCATCTCCATAACCATTTCTCCTTCCTCCCTTTTTCACAAACACAAACCAGAGCCAAGCACCCACATAGCCACAATCCCCACCTTCACTCACCGACCCCCACCTGAAAACCATCGTGAATCTAGTTGCCGTTGCTGCACCAGATATTTCAATGAAATAAAAATCAGATATTTCAATAAAATAAAATAAAAATGTAGATATTAAGTAGTTGTGACAGTTAGGTTAATTCCATTTTTTATGATCCAGGAGCTCAGACAATTCAGAAATAATAAAGCATATTTTTAATAATAAATTAAATTAAATAACCTCATTTTCAAAAATAATAAAATCAAATTATTTTCAGGGATTAAGTTAGCAATGACAACTAAATTAATCCTATTTTTAAGAACGCATGGGTTGTGAACTTGTGACAACTCAAAAGCCTAAAAACCCATTTTCTTGAAAAAGAAATATAAATAAATAAAATCAACTAAATCTTTTTATACAAAAAAATATTAAAATCAACCAAACCTCAATAATTTTTCATAAGAACTACGTGGCTTTGAATTTTTAATCACATCAGGGAATACGTAGGAGCATAATCAATCAATTTTGTCAAGCCAAAATAAATTTTCATGATTTTTGTATTCGTTTTATTTTCTGTTTTCAATTGGGTAAAATTAATATTTTCAAAGTTATCAAAAACTTACACAATTAACTTGAGTTATCGTTCTTAGAACGAGCGATGCAGGTGTTAATACCTTCCCTGTTCATAATTGACTCCCGAACTCAATCTTTTTTTTTTAAAATACCAATTTTCTTTCAATTAATGGATTTTCCAATATTTTCCTAAATTATATTTTTGGTGACGACTTCTCTGAACCATATCTTTTTTTTTCACGGTTCGGACGGGACTGCCACGACAATTTCATTATACGTAGACTCTGAGTAAGCAGCACACTTGAATTCAGGGAAGTACTGCAAAATAAAACATTGGAATAAAATGAACTTAGAATTGAATTACATTTGATTGATCAAATTTAAGAACTTTGCACGGTAAATCTAAACTAACTACCTAGATAAATGACATATCGCTATTGGGACAGTAGTTTGGTTTTGCATATCGAACTCCTTCATGAACCGCATGATGTAACAGTCACACTCTGTATTGCCTGGTTGGCGGGAGCACTATAAAAGCAAAAATCTAAGTTTAAATTAATGTATTTTTTTCTAAACTATTGGATGAAGGTAGAACAAATACCTTTATCTTGATCCATTTGATGGGAATAGATTTAGCTTTGATCGTCCTATTTCCACGTTGTGACACCCTCAAGCCCAGTGTCACTTTCGTAACTCAACACACTTAATGAAACGATAAATAAAATTTCGCTGGTTTTACTTTCGGAAAATACATCCTTTGTAGAAGCAGATTCTGGAAATCGTGATAAAATTTTTCTCATTATTAATACTTATAAACACCACTCCTGATAGAACAGAACTGCTCACATAACATAATAACAAGGTATATACATATATATATATATATAATGGACAACAAGTCCCTTTACAAAAGAACGAATGACTTTTAAACTTCTAAAAAGCTATAAAACTAGGCAGCGACGGTCTGGAACCATATCTCTAAAACCTATGGCCATCAGTAGCCGTCAACAGACTACCCAAAAACCGCTGCCTCAAAAGAAGATCTACACCCTAAGTTGGTCCGACTAATGGAAGCCATTGGACAATCCCTCGGAGGGAGGTCCAATGCTGGAACCAGGGGAGGAACTCTGGGAACCTACATTCCCGTTCCCCTGTGGATGGGGATCGGAAGCATCCGAAAGATGATCCTCCGGGTCCTCCTGAGGATCCTCCTCAGGGTCTTCCTCCTCCTCCTCTTCCCCCACATCCTCTACGACGTGCTCGCCCGCTACCAAGACAAAAGGCGGGGGAGGCGTCTGGGGTAGCTGTTGCTGCGGGGACTGTGCAGCGGCGGCGACCGACTCGATCACACCCTGCTCCACAAGGGCCTGCAGCATCAACTTGATGGGAAGGAGAGGCACCTGGATGGTCTCTACTGTCCTAGTACTCTTCCGCGGTCCCGTCTCAGTCGTCCCGCTTACGATGCAAACCGGTCCAGTGTACGCCGCACTTTCCACCCCTGGGTGGATAACCCACGCGGCTGGGTCCGTCCTCCGATCAAATGCTAGGACGCGCATCCCTGAGTGCGCTAGGTGATCTGACGTCGGCTCTATCTGTAAATACGATACAATATATACCAAAGGACAACCCGTCCAAAAACATGCAAGGGTGAGAAACCAATATGTGAATCCATAAACAACAACTATATGCCCAATCCACACAACAGACTCATATACTGTAACTCACTCAAATCATCATATAACATGGCATATATCATCAAGTACAAATGGCGGTAAATACACAAGGGCTTCGTACCCCACAATCAACGTTATCTCCTAAACGTACGCATGGCACTTCCATATATCTCAACTAATATTCAAACTAGATTTCCGGAAATCCCAACACCATAAATACGAGTTGATCAGACTCAACGTTATTGCCCCGCAGGATACAATAACAAACGCCAGAATCAACATTCGGCCAAACGTGAGCACGTAACCTTCCAGGAAATAATACATGGACGCGCATGTCAGTGGTACTCACGATGTATGAGTCATACTATATTGTCCTCTCCACTAGGCACAATACGAACACACAGCACGTATGACATCATTGTCCATCAAGGCACAATGTTACATAATGACATTAAGTCATATCAGGTTCTCCTTGCCTATCAAGGTCCCCCATTTCACGGCACGTCTGCCCAACACACAAAATGCATGAGAAACTATCTAGTTCCCGATAATGTTCTTTGTCACATCAATATTTCCTCGTTGTAGCATCAACGCTAACAACCACCATAATGTCTTAGACTCTTTAAGCCTCAAAACACATTTTCTCAAAATAGGACACTTAGTCCAAAAAAATAACTCAAATCCCGACACCCTTAATCGATGCACCAGTCAAGGACGCCGGATTCAAGATCATAAAAACATCCTCAAGCTTACAGGACCACAAAGATCGTCCCTAAGCCGACAGGATCACAACTAACACGGATCCTTGATCCACGTGTTCTGCAGAACCCTAGAACCCCGACGTCTCGGTTTCTAGTTTCTAAGCTTTAAAACCACTTTCCTTGAAAACTCGAAAACCAAAAACCCCAAATCTCCGATACTTACACAAAGTCATCGGGATCGGTTTTCCAAAAACAAAACTTGGTCCAGAGACCATTTCTTTTTCTTTCGTTGTTTTTCGGTAAAATACGAACTTAAAATAAAACTTGCACAAACTCATTTTTTCTTGAATAAACTCAATATAACTTTGGAAACCACATTGCCCAAAAGGGTTAACTTCTCAAATTAAGACATTTGAAGGTTTCTAATGCCCTATTTGCTTTTAAACTTCACTTCTTCTTATCAAAACACATTTCAGACTTTTAAAGCTTTTAAGTTACACGATGTCGGATCCTAATCAAAATTAGGTCCTCTAATGCCTAAATCCCACAGCAGGGCACACGATACATCCATATAAACATACAGCAAGTGTAGCATGCATTCAACTATACCAGTAGTTACATCAATACATATTTCAATCAACAGCAGTCAATCAAGAATACAACCAACATCAGAATACAAACTATTTAAATACAATACAAACACCGATGCAGCACATAGCTGTCGGAAATGGAATTCCTCAGGTTTATCCCCTTACCTCTTGTAGCTTCCAGCTCAACTTTGAACACCCGATCAACTTGTTCACCGCCCCAGCACGTTGCCGATCACTACATACACGTAAAACATATCGGCATTAACTTACAAAACGAAGATTTCTCCTAATGTACCACCCCTAGGGTTCGGCCCTATTACACTAAAAATAGCTAGGGAGCTCCAAAATTTCTCATTTTCTGGATAACACCCTAACTAAGTGTGACAGCCCTAGATATCAGATCAGATCATCAAAAACCAACCAAAACCCTACCCTACACACATAGGGGGTTTCGGCCCCTACCTAGAAAATATAGCTAGAGGGATTTCTTGGCTCTAAGCTCTTGGATCATACAAGTATGTCATGAACCTAGGCCATAGAAATTGGTTTGGTACAGATACGATATTCCTACAATTTTTCATGGATTTTCAAAGATTTTAGGGACAAAACCCTAACATCCTTGATCATGAAAATATGAGGAGAGAAAGGAGAGATTGAGAGAGACAGAGTTGAACTACTACCTCCTATGATGATCCACTCCAAGTTTGATGAAGGTTGCTTCACAAAAATCCAAGCTTTCTACCTTCAAAAATGGAGCTTTTGGGTGAAGGGAAAGAAAAGAAATGAGAGAAGAAGAAGAGGAGGTGATTTGGGGGAGGGGGCTGCCGAAGGATATGGGGAGATAAGGTTGGAAATATTAGATATTTAGGGGTTTTATTAGTTTAATAATAGGAAAGGTAAATTGGTAATAAAATTAACCAAGGGCAATTTGGTCAATTCACATCCCGATATTTGAAATCGTCCCGACACTCGTATGAACTCCCCAAATAACTTGACACAATCTTGGCATGAAAAACATCTGATCGTGGGTCTCGAACAACCCTAAGACAGCTCGAATCGTCTCCTCGATCGATTATCGGCCCGAATATAAAATATTATTTATATTTTGGGCATCAGGACACATTTTAGGAAAAAGATAGAGGATCAAATTCTAAGACTAATGGTTTCGTCCGTTAGTCCAGATTAGGTCGTGATAGTAGAAAACACTATCATCTGAAAAACGTAGATCGGTTTTTGTTTGAGTTTTTGACCCAAAACTTAACCGAAGGCTCCTACGATTTTATGAAACAAGACTATGATTTTAGTTTTCCCAAAATCATTTTCTAAGACACAGATAAAAATATAAACTCATTAATTGAGTTTATCATCCTTAGAAAGCACGAAAAAAATCGGGGTGTTACACACGTTGTCTGCGGTACAACCAAATACTATTAACAAAATCAAATAAACTTCATGAGACTAAAAATTTTTGAATCATCCCATACATATTCTTTATGCTAAAAATAAACATATATCCTTACTCGTAAAATTATTTCTTTAGCGCCATGCGATTTTCCAGTTGACCACTCAGCGCCGGATCCGGATAATAAATATTCATGATAGACATTGATGACAACCAGCACCCAATGTGAACTGGAAAAAATGTTGAGTTAGCAAATCTAAGCAACATTTAATAGAATTCATTATTGTAAATTAAGTTTAGAAATAATGACTCAACCAACGTTGATGGGTGCCAGAAGCAGCCTATCTTGCTTGCTATTTCGCCTGAAAACCTCAGATATATTTTGATCCCTCCTTAATCTAATTCTCCTCTTTGAACGAAGTACTTACGTTTTGTGAGTGCAAGAAAGAGAATCTCTTCTTTTGAGACAGGACTATCACTTCGTTCCACAAGTACCTTAAATGAAAAGATACAAATGGATTATCAAAAACTTCAATGTTTAAATAAAATGACTAAAATACATTGTTCACTTTTAGGGTTTGAAGAAGTATCTGATGTATGTGAGTATGACTGGTTCCTCTAGCTTTGCGTTCTAAAAAAAATGCTCGATTTGATAGCCTAAGAGGATACCTTGACTATTAAGGCATCCAAATACTTAATCATCAAAAGGATATTGCAAAGTTATATTGTTCGAACCAGTTTTACCGCACCATCTACAATGGGGGAGGGTTGACCCTCTTCCTTGGGGATGCAACTGATCCGTTTGTGTTCCTCGACCTTTTGGTTTGAACCCCCCATTTGAATTTTTCAAGTTTTCAAGTTTTCCAGGTTGCTGAATCTATCGCAGTTAAGTGAAACCATTGGCAAACAACTAATGAAATAAATATGCAGCACATTATAAGGAATCCTATCTGTTGACATACCATAGCATTGCCTACTTGAATGACTTGGATTGGCCATGCGACAAAAATGTCTATTGCATCACCAACTTTCATCAACTTATCATCATGAATAGGTACCGACAATGGTCCATCCCCTCTAGTGCAACCTCAATCACAACTATAACAGGGTTGGCGGGTAGCAATCTGTTGTGTAGTGTTTGACCAAGTTCGTTAAAGTCTTTACCGTCCCGTCCGGGCGCCGCGAAAAAGAAATTATGGTTCAGAGGAGTCGCCGCCAATTTTATTTTTGGGAAATATTGGAAAATCCATTAATTGAAGGAAACTGGTCTTTAAAAAAAAGATTGAGTTCGGAAGTCGGTTACGAGTAGGGAAGGTATTAACACCCTACACCGCCCGTTCTAACAAAGGTACCTTAAGTTAATTGTGCAAATTATTTAATAACTTTGAAAATATTAATTTTACCCCTTTTGAAAATAGAAAATAACTTAAACACAAAAATTATGAAATATTAATTTTGGCTTGACAGAATGATTGATTCTGCTCCTAAGTATTCCCCGGTGCGATGAAAAATTCAAAGCCACGTAGTTATTAAAATTTTTTTTGGGTTGGTTGATTTTAATTTCTATTTTTTATTGAAATAAGTTTGATTGAGAAATTTTAGGATCACGAAGTTATCACAACTTAGGTGTCCTAAAGGGTTAACAAGATGTCGCATTTTCAGTTTACCCTTTGTATTTTAAAGAAGTTAATTTATTTTTTTATTTTTTTTTTAAAATCTTAAGATCATCAAGTTGTTGCAACTCAAGTGTCTTAAAACCAAGGGTTAACAAGATGTCGCATATCAGTTTACCCATTTTTTTAAAAGAGATTTTAAAAAAGTTACAACTCAGGTATCCTAAAACAAGGACTAATAAGATGTCACATCTCAGTTTATCCTTTTTATTTAAAAGAAGTTATTAATTCATTTAAAAAAAAAATCATAATTTCATAATACTGTATTATATTATATGTTATAACTTATAAATAGAAAATTATAAAGCATAAATTATGGTCTTTTAATTTTATTTTAAGTATTATTATATATTTATATGACAAACAAGTCTCAGACTTACCAGACGTGGTTCAGTGTTTCTTCTTTTGGCTATTCTTTATTAAATGAAGAAGGCAGGGTCGTGACAGTGCAGTGACGATGAAGGAGCGAGCGGCAGTGCTGGGTGCAGCTGCGTCACCTGAACGATACTGGCCTGGAGTTGCGGTTTGCGGATGGCGGCGCGGCGGTTCTGCGTTTGGACGCAGTTGTGGTTGTGCTACGTGCGACAACCTGTGAGTGGCAGTTTAAGTGGTTGAAGGAAAACGGTTTTGCTGCTTGGCTATTTGTGATGTTTGGGCTGGAGGTTCAAGTGGTCATCAATATGAACAAAATAGGATGGAGGCTGTCATAGGAAGAATCACAGCGAATGAAAAGCTTGGTGGAGGCTAGGTTAGGGAAAGTTGGGTACTTTTTGGTTGGAGGTCCCCTCTTTCAAGAATTTTTATTCCTATTTATAATAACCATTTAGGTTTTTTAATTAGGAATTAATTTTATTTAAATCTCAATGAAATCAATTTATTCAAATTATGATTAATGCAAATTGGAAAAAATCTCACTTTTTTTGATTAGGATCAAATTAATTTGATGGGATCAATTAATCATCTCCTTTTTTTATTTGAAAATTTACCTTCTTAGGTTTTTCTTAATTATGGAATCAATCTCAATAAAATCTAACTTATCTTATTATGATTAAATCAATTTGATGAGGCCAACTAATTACCTCCGCTTAGAAACTTACCATTCTTGGGCAAATATTGTTTATTTTATTATTGTAAATATTATTGCTCATTTATTTATTTTAGCCCAAGGTCCAATGGGCCCACTCATGATGCTCTCTAATCCAATTTTATTGTTGTATTCTAACTGGACAAAATTAGGTGTTCACAGTTATGCACATTTCCCTCACCAACCACGCGACGAGTAGGGGTTTCTAAATAAAGTTCGCATGCAGAGATACCCTAAACAAATGATATTTCAAAAAATAAAAGAGACGCTGTAAGCTAATTAAATATAAATGTAGTATTAAAGATGAAACACTTACCCTAGGAAGGTTTTGTGATGCAATCATGCAACTATCCTTGCAACTGGGGAAATGAGCATCTAGCTGCCTGTGAACCGCTCCTCCTCAGGCGCTTCCTTCTCAACAAGATTTTTTAGTACTTGTTACATTTGGGAGGTTATAGTGTTTGTACCGTCCCTCTAAGCTCTTGGACTTTAGTGTCATCTGCATTCCTTGGGTGCTATCAGCGTGGGAAGTTTTTTTGTGAGTGACCCCAAATACAACACCCTGATACGACCAAAGTACTCTGGTTCCTTTAATGCTTGGGCAAGTAGGTCTTCTCGTCCAAAGTCTTGTATCTCCCCCGCATCAGTCTGTGATAGCATCTGACATAGATAAGCGTGAAAAAAATGTTAATCATCATACTTATCGTAAGACAATAACAAATGAAAATCACAAAATAAATTTCTATCCTACTTACTAATTGCTCGACCACTTGTTGGGCGTTTTCGTTGCTGTAACACCCCGATTTTTCGTGCTTTCTAAGGACGATAAACTCAATTAATGAGTTTATATTTTTATCTGTGTTTTAGAAAATGATTTTGGGAAAACTAAGATCATAGTCTTGTTTTATAAAATCGTAGGATCTTTCGGTTAAGTTTTGGGTCGAAAACTCAAACGAAAACCGATCTACGTTTTTCAGATGATAGTGTTTTCTACTATCACGACTTAATCTGGACTAACGAACGAAACCATTAGTCTTAGAATATATTCCTCTATCTTTTTCCTAAAATGTGTCCTGACGTCCAAAATATAAATAATATTTTATATTCGGGCCGATAATCGATCGAGGAGACGATTTGAGCTGTCTTAGGGTTTTTCGAGACCCACGATCAGATGTTTTTCATACCAAAATTGTATCAAGTAATTTGAGGAATTCATACGAGTGTCGGGACGATTCCAAATATCGGGATGTGAATTGACCAAATTGCCCTTGGTTAATTTTTATTACTGGTTTACTTTACCTATTATTAAAGTCTTAAACCATAAATATCTACCATTTTCACTCTTATCCTCTCATTTTTCTCCCTCTTTTTCGGCAGCCCTCTTTCTCCCTCACACTCACTTTCTCTTCTTTCTCTTTTCTTCTCAAAACCACCATTGTTGAAGGCCAAAAGCTTGAGTTTTTGTGGAGCAATCTTCACCAAACTTGGAGTGGATCATCATAAGAGGTAGTAGTTCAACTCTATCTCTCTCAATCTCTCCTTTCTCTCCTCATATTTTCATGATCAAGGATGTTAGGGTTTTGCCCCTAAAATCTTTGAAAATCCATGAAAAATTGTAGGAAAATCGTATCTGTACCAAACCAGTTTCTATGGCCTAGGTTCATGACATACTTGTATGATCCAAGAGCTTAGAGCCAAGAAATCCCTCTAGCTATGTTTTCTAGGTAGGGGCCGAAACCCCCCTATGTGTGTAGGGTAGGGTTTTGGTTGGTTTTTGATGATCTGATCTGATATCTAGGGCTGTCACACGTAGTTAGGGTGTTATCCAGAAAATGAGAAATTTTGGAGCTCCCTAGCTATTTTTAGCGTAGTAGAGCCAAACCCTAGGGGTGGTGCATTAGGAGAAATCTTTGTTTTGTAAGTTAATGCCGATATGTTTTACGTGTATGTAGTGATCGGCAGCGTGTTGGGACGAGAAACAAGTTGATCGGGTGTTCCGAGTTGAACTGGGAGCTACAAGAGGTAAGGGGATAAACCTGAGGAATTCCATTTCCGACGGCTATGTGCTGCATCGGTGTTTGTACTGTATTTGTATTGTATTTAAATAGTTATATCATGATGTTAGTTAATTTCTTGATTGACTGCTGTTGATTGGAATATGCATTGATGTGCTGATGTATTGATGTAACTGTTGATATAGTTGAATGCATGTTATTGGTTATATGGATGTAATGTGTGCCCTGCTGTGGGATTTAGGCATTAGAGGACCTAATTTTGATTAGGATCCGACATCGTGTAACTTAAAAGCTTTAAAAGTCTGAAATGTGTTTTGATAAGAAAAAGTGAAGTTTAAAAGCGAATAGGGCATTAGAAACCTTCAATATGTCTTAATTTGATAAGTAAACCCTTTTGAGTAATGTGGTTTCCGAAGTCATACTGAGTTTATTCAAGAAAAATGAGTTTGTGCAAGTTTTGTTCTAAGTTCGTATTTTACCGAAAAACAACGAAAGAAAAAAGAAATGGTCTCTGGACCAAGTTTTGTTTTATGGAAAACCGATCCCGATGACTTTGTGTGAGTATCGGAGATTTTGGGTTTTTGGTTTTTCGAGTTTTCAAGGAAAGTGGTTTTAAAACTTAAAGCTTAGAAACTAGAAACCGAGACGTCGGGGTTCTAGGGTTCTGCAGAACACGTGGATCAAGGATCCGTGTTAGTTGTGGTCCTGTCGGCTTAGGGACAATCTTTGTGGTCCTGTAAGCTTGAGGATGTTTTTATGATCTTGAATCCGGCGTCCTTGACTGGTGCATCGGTTAGGGATGTTGGGATTTGAGTTGTTTTGGACTAAGTGTCCTCTTTTGAGAAAATGTGTTTTGAGGCTTAAAGAGTCTAAGACATTATGGTGGTTGTGAGCGTTGATGCTACAACGAGGAAACATTGATGCGACAAAGATCAATTATCGGAAACTAGATAGGTTTCTCATGCATTAAATGCGGGGCAGACGTGCCGTGAAACGGGGGACCTTGATAAACAGGGAGAACCTGAGATGACTTATTTGTCATGACATTGTGCCTTGATGGACAATGGTGTCATATGTGTTATTGTGCCTTAAGTTGGGCAATATAATATGACCATATTATTCTGGAGTACTTTTGATTGCGCCCCCATGTGAGAATCGCGTAGTGTCATGGGATTCAAAGTACTCGTCCTTGGGCCAAATATTGGTGAAAATCTTTGGAGCCTGATCAGCTCGTTTCGAATGGTGATGGGATTTCCGGAAATCTAGTAATCTAGTGTGAATATTGAGATATATGGAAGTGCCATGCATACGTTTAGGAGATAACGTTGATTGTGGGGTACGAAACCCTTGTGCATTTACTGCCTTTTGTATTTAATGATATATGCCATGTTATATGATGATTTGGGTCTGTTGTGTGGATTGGGCATATAGTTGTTGTTTATGGATTCATATATTGTTTTCTCACCCTTGCATGTTTTTGGACGGGTTGTCCTTGGATATATATTGTATCGTGTTTACAGATGGAGCCAGAGCCGGATCACCTAGCGCACTCCGGGATGCGCGTCCTAGCGTTTGATCGAAGGACAGACCCAGCCGCGTGGGTTATCCACCCAGGGGTGGAAAGTGCGGCGTATACTGGACCAGTTTGCACTGTAAGCGGAACGACGGAGACGGGACCGCGGAAGAGTACTCGGACAGTGGAGACCATCCAGGTGCCTCTCCCTCCCATCGGGCTGATGCTGCAGGCCCTTATGGAGCAGGGTGTGATCGAGTCGGTCGCCCCCGCTGCACAGTCCCCGCGGCAACAGCTACCCCAGACGCCTCCCCCGCCTTTTGTCTTGGTAGCGGGCGAGCACGTCGTGGAAGATGTGGGGGAAGAGGAGGAGGAGGAGGAAGACCCTGAGGAGGATCCTCAGGAAGACCCGGAGGATCATTCTTCGGATGCTTCCGATCCCCATTCACAGGGGAACGGGAATGTAGGTTCCCAGAGTTCTTCCTCTGGTTCCAGCATTGGACTTCCCTCCGGGGGATTGTCCAATGGTTTCCATTAGTCGGACCAGCTTAGGGTGTAGACCCCTTTTTGAGGCAGTGGTTTTTGGGTAGTCTGTTAACGGCTACTGATGGCCATAGGTTTTAGAGATATGGTTCCAGACTGCCGCTGCCTAGTTTTATAGCTTTTTAGAAAGTTTAGAAATCATTCGTTCTTTTGTAAAGGGACTTGTTGTCCATTATATATATATGTATATATATATATCTTGTTCTAATTATTGTATATGAGTAATCCTGTGTTATCTGGAGTGGTGTTCATACGTATAATTAATGAGAAAATTTTTGGTCACGATTTCCAGAATCTGCTTACACAAAAGATATATTTTTTTTTTTTCGAAAGTAAAACCAGCGAAATTTTATTTATCGTTTCATTAAGGGTTTTGAGTTACAAAAGTGGCACTGGGTTTGAGGGTGTCACATTAGTGGTATCAGAGCTGGTCGAGTCTTTCGGGAATCCTTGGGGAATAGGTCTGTTGTGTTTGCTGTTGTGTGATCTCTGTATTCGCGAGGCGAAAGTGATTCGCGTCGCGAGCCCGAGAAGTTTCTTAGGGCATGTTCTCTGTCTCGCGTAGCGAATGGGAATTCGCGTCGCGAGGCAGGGAGATGATGCTCTGTTCCTCGAGTATGTTCTCTGCGTCGCGTAGCGAAAAGGATTTCGCGTCGCGCGGCAGAGGGGGGGAGTTGCATGTTCTCTGGATCGCGTAGCGAACCGAAATTCGCGTCGCGAGCCAGAGAAATAGTGCTCTGTCTCTCAGGTAGGTCCTCTGCGTCGCGTGGCGAATTGAGTTCGCGTCGCGAGACAGAGGAGTGGAGTTGCATGGCCTCTGATTCGCTAAGCGAAATGTATTTCGCGGCGCGAGGCAGAGAAGCTTTCTAGATGTGTTCTCTGCATCGCGTGGCGAATGGGATTCGCGACGCGAGGCAGAGGAGTGGTGTCTCGGACAGGACCCCTGTTTCGCGTCGCGAAGCAGAGGGCATGTTTTCTTATCGCGAGGCGAAGGAACTTTCGCGTCGCGAGGCCGAGAGTTATGTAGGCTTCCAGGATCGCGAGGCGAATGAGTGTTCGCGTCGCGAATCCGAGGAGCTGTTCCTTGTTTCTCAGGCAGACTCGCTGGTTCGCGTAGCGAATCTGTTTCGCGTAGCGAAACCAAGGGTTGAGATGTTACTACTCTTGGATATGTTGTATGTTTATAACTGCTTATTTGCTTTATTTTCTGGTTGCCATTTGACTGAATTTGGGCCTTGTAGGTCCGATATGGAACTAGAAATTGGAGCAGAAGCAGGACGTGGACGTGGACGTGGCCGTGGACGTGGTCGCGGTCGGGGAGCTGGTGTCCAAGCTGAGGATGTTGCTGGAGCAACTGGAATGGATTTTGCTGCTCAGGCAATGGCTAACATGGCTGAGGCTATTGCTGTTCAAACTGCAACCATGAACGCCCACAATGCTCAGGAACAACTCCGTGCTGACCAGGCCGCTGAGGGTCGAAGCTTGACTACTTTCAGGCGTCAGAATCCGCCACAATTTTCTGGTGACCTGGATCCTGAGAAAGCTAATCTTTGGATTCATGAAGTTGAGAAAATTTTTGAGTTGATACGTAGTCCCGAAGAAGTGAAGGTGCCATATGCCACATTCCTACTGATAGGAGATGCGGAGTATTGGTGGAAAGGAACGAAACAACTACTGGAGGCAAATCACGAGGTAATTTCGTGGACGCTGTTTAAGGATCGCTTTTTGGGAAAATATTTCCCTCAGAGTGCAAGAGCAGAGAAAGAGCAAGAATTCTTGCGACTACAACAGAGAGATATGTCAGTCGGAGAATATGCGGCTAAGTTCGAATCGTTGGCCAAGTATTTCCGTTTCTTTCAGAATAACCCTGAGGAAGAATGGAAATGCGAAGCTTTTGAGAGAGGACTGCGGTATGAGATAAAAGAGTCGGTCCTACCGCAAGGAATTAGAAATTTTCAAGCGCTTGTTGAGAAAAGCAGACAAATAGAACTAATGAAGCGTGGGAGAGACAACAGAGAGAACGTCGGAGGGCCTTTCCGATTCAAGGGTCAATATCAGGACCGGAGAGGGAAACAAGTTCAGAAGAAACCATATTCTCGACCACCTGGGAACTTCCAGAAGCAACCTTATCGTCCTGTTGCTCGTGCGTCAGGTAGTGGAGGCCGAGGAGGTCAAAACCAAGATAGGAAGTGTTTTAAGTGCGGAGATCCATCGCATTTTGCGAACAACTGTACCGTGAGAAGTGGTCATTGCTACCGTTGTGGACAACCAGGTCACTTTGCCAAGGATTGTAGAGCCCAGAATCCAGTCCAAACTGCGGACAGGAGTGGTGGAGCCAAACGACCGACGGCTAGGGGAAGAGTTTATACCCTGAGTGGTGCTGAGGCTTCGAACTCCGAAGATCTGATACAGGGTGTGGGTGACATAGACGGTAATCTCTTATTAGTGCTCTTTGATTCAGGTGCAACCCATTCATTCATTTCTATGGATTGTGTGAAACGTTTAGAGTTATCTGTTTCTTCCTTGTCATTTGATTTAATTGTTTCTACACCAACTGCTGAACCTGTTGTTGTGAATTCTATATGTCTAAACTGTCCTATTGTTATCCAGGATAGACATTTTCTTGTTGACTTAATATGTTTGCCTTTAATACAGTTAGATGTAATTTTGGGCATGGATTGGTTATCTTCCAACCAGATCCTATTAGATTGTGCACATAAAACCCTAGTTTTTCCTAGTACTGAGATTTCTGGATTTTTAACCGCCAACCATGTTAGAACTTCTTCGAAAGAAGGAGATCCGAAATACGTGCTTTTAACCAACTTAGAAGTCGAGGGGAAGACCGAGCTGAGTCAAATGCCTGTTGTGAGAGATTTTCCCGAGGTGTTTCCAGAGGATGTTCCAGGTTTGCCACCTGTGAGGGACATAGAATTCTCCATCGATCTGATCCCAGGAACCGGACCGATATCGATAGCTGCATATCGAATGTCGCCTACTGAGCTTGCTGAGTTAAAGACACAAGTCGAGGACTTGTTATCCAAGCAGTTCATCAGACCAAGTGTTTCGCCATGGGGAGCGCCGGTTCTCTTAGTGAGAAAGAAGGACGGGGGTTCGAGACTTTGTGTGGACTATCGTCAGCTGAACAAGGTGACGATCAAGAACAAGTATCCGTTGCCTAGGATTGATGACTTGATGGATCAACTGCGAGGAGCTGCTGTTTTCTCAAAGATCGACTTAAGGTCAGGATACCACCAGATTCGAGTGAAAACGGAGGATATACCAAAGACCGCTTTTAGAACTCGTTACGGACATTACGAGTATCTCGTGATGCCTTTTGGAGTGACAAACGCAGCTGCTGTTTTCATGGACTACATGAATCGGATTTTTCGTCCGTTTCTTGATAAGTTTGTTGTAGTGTTCATAGACGATATTCTAGTTTATTCTAAGAATCGTGAAGAACACGAGGAGCATTTACGGCAAGTCCTTCATGTTTTGCGGGAAAAGATGTTATATGCGAAACTCTTAAGTGTGAGTTTTGGCTTGAAGAAGTCGGATTTTTGGGTCATGTTATCACAAAACAAGGAATTTCTGTGGACCCTGCTAAGGTAGAAGCCGTACTTTCTTGGGAAAAACCAAAGACTGTAACCGAGATAAGAAGTTTTGTTGGATTAGCCGGTTACTACCGAAGGTTTATTGAAGGATTCTCTAAGATTGTGTCACCGTTGACTCAATTGACGAGGAAAGACCAACCTTTTGTTTGGATTGATCAGTGTGAAGAAAGTTTTCAAAAGATTAAGGAACTTCTGACTACTTCACCAGTGCTGATACTTCCAGAACCGAGTGAACCTTATGAAGTATATTGTGATGCTTCACATCAAGGTCTAGGTTGTGTGCTGATGCAACACCGCAAAGTGGTGGCTTATGCATCGCGACAGTTAAAGATTCATGAAAAGAATTATCCCACCCATGATCTAGAATTAGCTGCAGTGGTTTTTGCACTAAAGATATGGAGACACCATCTGTATGGTGCAAAATTCGATGTCTTCAGTGATCACAAGAGTTTGAAATATCTGTTCGACCAGAAGGAGCTCAATATGAGGCAAAGACGATGCATGGAGTTTTTAAAAGATTACGACTTCACGTTGCAATACCATCCAGGGAAGGCGAACGTCGTGGCAGATGCTTTGAGCCGGAAAGCCTTTCATATTTCAACTATGATGGTGAGAGAATTGAAACTGATTGAAGAGTTCCGTGATCTGAACTTGGGATTAGAAATAAGTCCTAAGAAACTAAGCTTTGGAATGCTTAAGATCTCTAATGGTTTGATGGAAGAGATACGTGAGCAACAAGCTAATGATGAATCTCTTCAAGAGAAAAGGGTGTTGGTGGAACAAGGGAGAGCTAGTGAGTTTAGTTTGGGAGCAGATGGAATCTTAAGGTGTAATGGGCGAGTTTGTATACCCAACAACCCGGAGATGAGAAAGATGATTCTCGAAGAATCCCATAAGAGTGGATTGAGTATGCATCCTGGTGCAACCAAGATGTATCAGGACATGAAACAAAGATTTTGGTGGCCAGGTATGAAGAAACAAGTTGCAGAATACGTTGCATCATGTCTAACTTGTCAGAAAGCAAAAGTAGAACATCAGAGACCTGGAGGGATGTTGCAATCCCTAGATGTACCGGTATGGAAATGGGAGAGTATCTCTATGGATTTCGTAGTGAGTTTACCCCGAACACCAAGGAACTTTGATTCGATTTGGGTAATCGTGGATAGGTTGACGAAATCGGCACATTTCTTACCTGTGAAGACAAACTACACAGTAGCAAAGTTGACTGAGGTGTACATAAGAGAAGTAATTCGATTACACGGAATACCCTCAAGTATTGTTTCGGACCGAGATCCGAAGTTTACATCGCGTTTTTGGGAAAGCTTACATCAAGCTTTGGGGACTAAGTTACGTCTAAGTTCAGCATACCATCCCCAGACGGATGGACAAACAGAACGAACGATTCAATCGTTAGAAGATTTGCTAAGAGCTTGTGTGTTGGATAATCGAGGAAGTTGGGATGAACTGTTACCTCTGATTGAATTCACGTATAATAACAGTTATCACTCAAGCATAGGGATGGCACCCTATGAGGCTCTATATGGGAGGAAGTGTCAAACTCCTCTTTGTTGGTATCATGATGGAGAGAGTACAATTCTAGGACCCGAGGTTGTGCAAGAGACGACTGAGAAAGTCAAACAGATTCGGGAAAGAATGAGGACATCTCAGAGCAGACAGAAGAGTTATTCGGATAAGCGAAGACGACCTCTCGAATTTCAAGAAGGCGATCATGTGTTTCTGAGAGTCAATCCAACGACTGGGGTAGGTCGGGTAATGAAATCCAGAAAACTCACTTCTAAATTCATTGGACCATACCAAATTCTTCGGCGTATTGGTCCAGTAGCGTACCAAATTGCTTTACCTCCTTTTCTTTCAAATTTACATAATGTCTTTCATGTTTCACAATTGAGGAAGTATATTCCTGATCCATCTCATGTAATTGAACCTGATCAAGTACCCTTGAAAGAGAATCTGTCTTATGAGACCGCACCTGTAAGGATTGAGGACAAGAGAGTCAGACAACTGAGGGGAAAACAAATCTCTTTAGTCAAGGTTATTTGGGATGATACAACTGGAGAAGCAACTTGGGAAACTGAGGACAACATCAGAGAGCAATATCCTTATCTGTTCACAGGTATGCAATTTCGAGGACGAAATTATTTTAAGGGGGATAGTAATGTAACACCCCGATTTTTCGTGCTTTCTAAGGACGATAAACTCAATTAATGAGTTTATATTTTTATCTGTGTTTTAGAAAATGATTTTGGGAAAACTAAGATCATAGTCTTGTTTTATAAAATCGTAGGATCTTTCGGTTAAGTTTTGGGTCGAAAACTCAAACGAAAACCGATCTACGTTTTTCAGATGATAGTGTTTTCTACTATCACGACTTAATCTGGACTAACGAACGAAACCATTAGTCTTAGAATATATTCCTCTATCTTTTTCCTAAAATGTGTCCTGACGTCCAAAATATAAATAATATTTTATATTCGGGCCGATAATCGATCGAGGAGACGATTTGAGCTGTCTTAGGGTTTTTCGAGACCCACGATCAGATGTTTTTCATACCAAAATTGTATCAAGTAATTTGAGGAATTCATACGAGTGTCGGGACGATTCCAAATATCGGGATGTGAATTGACCAAATTGCCCTTGGTTAATTTTTATTACTGGTTTACTTTACCTATTATTAAAGTCTTAAACCATAAATATCTACCATTTTCACTCTTATCCTCTCATTTTTCTCCCTCTTTTTCGGCAGCCCTCTTTCTCCCTCACACTCACTTTCTCTTCTTTCTCTTTTCTTCTCAAAACCACCATTGTTGAAGGCCAAAAGCTTGAGTTTTTGTGGAGCAATCTTCACCAAACTTGGAGTGGATCATCATAAGAGGTAGTAGTTCAACTCTATCTCTCTCAATCTCTCCTTTCTCTCCTCATATTTTCATGATCAAGGATGTTAGGGTTTTGCCCCTAAAATCTTTGAAAATCCATGAAAAATTGTAGGAAAATCGTATCTGTACCAAACCAGTTTCTATGGCCTAGGTTCATGACATACTTGTATGATCCAAGAGCTTAGAGCCAAGAAATCCCTCTAGCTATGTTTTCTAGGTAGGGGCCGAAACCCCCCTATGTGTGTAGGGTAGGGTTTTGGTTGGTTTTTGATGATCTGATCTGATATCTAGGGCTGTCACACGTAGTTAGGGTGTTATCCAGAAAATGAGAAATTTTGGAGCTCCCTAGCTATTTTTAGCGTAGTAGAGCCAAACCCTAGGGGTGGTGCATTAGGAGAAATCTTTGTTTTGTAAGTTAATGCCGATATGTTTTACGTGTATGCAGTGATCGGCAGCGTGTTGGGACGAGAAACAAGTTGATCGGGTGTTCCGAGTTGAACTGGGAGCTACAAGAGGTAAGGGGATAAACCTGAGGAATTCCATTTCCGACGGCTATGTGCTGCATCGGTGTTTGTACTGTATTTGTATTGTATTTAAATAGTTATATCATGATGTTAGTTAATTTCTTGATTGACTGCTGTTGATTGGAATATGCATTGATGTGCTGATGTATTGATGTAACTGTTGATATAGTTGAATGCATGTTATTGGTTATATGGATGTAATGTGTGCCCTGCTGTGGGATTTAGGCATTAGAGGACCTAATTTTGATTAGGATCCGACATCGTGTAACTTAAAAGCTTTAAAAGTCTGAAATGTGTTTTGATAAGAAAAAGTGAAGTTTAAAAGCGAATAGGGCATTAGAAACCTTCAATATGTCTTAATTTGATAAGTAAACCCTTTTGAGTAATGTGGTTTCCGAAGTCATACTGAGTTTATTCAAGAAAAATGAGTTTGTGCAAGTTTTGTTCTAAGTTCGTATTTTACCGAAAAACAACGAAAGAAAAAAGAAATGGTCTCTGGACCAAGTTTTGTTTTATGGAAAACCGATCCCGATGACTTTGTGTGAGTATCGGAGATTTTGGGTTTTTGGTTTTTCGAGTTTTCAAGGAAAGTGGTTTTAAAACTTAAAGCTTAGAAACTAGAAACCGAGACGTCGGGGTTCTAGGGTTCTGCAGAACACGTGGATCAAGGATCCGTGTTAGTTGTGGTCCTGTCGGCTTAGGGACAATCTTTGTGGTCCTGTAAGCTTGAGGATGTTTTTATGATCTTGAATCCGGCGTCCTTGACTGGTGCATCGGTTAGGGATGTTGGGATTTGAGTTGTTTTGGACTAAGTGTCCTCTTTTGAGAAAATGTGTTTTGAGGCTTAAAGAGTCTAAGACATTATGGTGGTTGTGAGCGTTGATGCTACAACGAGGAAACATTGATGCGACAAAGATCAATTATCGGAAACTAGATAGGTTTCTCATGCATTAAATGCGGGGCAGACGTGCCGTGAAACGGGGGACCTTGATAAACAGGGAGAACCTGAGATGACTTATTTGTCATGACATTGTGCCTTGATGGACAATGGTGTCATATGTGTTATTGTGCCTTAAGTTGGGCAATATAATATGACCATATTATTCTGGAGTACTTTTGATTGCGCCCCCATGTGAGAATCGCGTAGTGTCATGGGATTCAAAGTACTCGTCCTTGGGCCAAATATTGGTGAAAATCTTTGGAGCCTGATCAGCTCGTTTCGAATGGTGATGGGATTTCCGGAAATCTAGTAATCTAGTGTGAATATTGAGATATATGGAAGTGCCATGCATACGTTTAGGAGATAACGTTGATTGTGGGGTACGAAACCCTTGTGCATTTACTGCCTTTTGTATTTAATGATATATGCCATGTTATATGATGATTTGGGTCTGTTGTGTGGATTGGGCATATAGTTGTTGTTTATGGATTCATATATTGTTTTCTCACCCTTGCATGTTTTTGGACGGGTTGTCCTTGGATATATATTGTATCGTGTTTACAGATGGAGCCAGAGCCGGATCACCTAGCGCACTCCGGGATGCGCGTCCTAGCGTTTGATCGAAGGACAGACCCAGCCGCGTGGGTTATCCACCCAGGGGTGGAAAGTGCGGCGTATACTGGACCAGTTTGCACTGTAAGCGGAACGACGGAGACGGGACCGCGGAAGAGTACTCGGACAGTGGAGACCATCCAGGTGCCTCTCCCTCCCATCGGGCTGATGCTGCAGGCCCTTATGGAGCAGGGTGTGATCGAGTCGGTCGCCCCCGCTGCACAGTCCCCGCGGCAACAGCTACCCCAGACGCCTCCCCCGCCTTTTGTCTTGGTAGCGGGCGAGCACGTCGTGGAAGATGTGGGGGAAGAGGAGGAGGAGGAGGAAGACCCTGAGGAGGATCCTCAGGAAGACCCGGAGGATCATTCTTCGGATGCTTCCGATCCCCATTCACAGGGGAACGGGAATGTAGGTTCCCAGAGTTCTTCCTCTGGTTCCAGCATTGGACTTCCCTCCGGGGGATTGTCCAATGGTTTCCATTAGTCGGACCAGCTTAGGGTGTAGACCCCTTTTTGAGGCAGTGGTTTTTGGGTAGTCTGTTAACGGCTACTGATGGCCATAGGTTTTAGAGATATGGTTCCAGACTGCCGCTGCCTAGTTTTATAGCTTTTTAGAAAGTTTAGAAATCATTCGTTCTTTTGTAAAGGGACTTGTTGTCCATTATATATATATGTATATATATATATATATATATATATATATATATATATATATATCTTGTTCTAATTATTGTATATGAGTAATCCTGTGTTATCTGGAGTGGTGTTCATACGTATAATTAATGAGAAAATTTTTGGTCACGATTTCCAGAATCTGCTTACACAAAAGATATATTTTTTTTTTTTCGAAAGTAAAACCAGCGAAATTTTATTTATCGTTTCATTAAGGGTTTTGAGTTACAAAAGTGGCACTGGGTTTGAGGGTGTCACAGTTGCCAATCTCACTTGTCGCATTCACGCGGACTAGGGGTGGCAAACGGATGGATTGGATAAATTTTTATTCGGATTATAATGGATAGATTAAAAATAATCCATTAATCTATTATGATCCATTAAAATTTAATTAAAAAAATCCAATCCATCCATGATCCATTTTAAAAAATCCATCCAATCCATCCATTAAAATTTTTTTTACGGATGGATATCCAATCCATCCATGAAAAATATTTTAAAAAATTAAAAAAAATTTATGACTATCCAAATAATATCTCTCATCCATCCACACAAAAAAAATTCCAAATAATTTTTTTTCCTATTTTTCTTGTAATTAACAATTCATCACATATCACCTCATAAGGAATACAAATCGTAATAGCAAAACACCAAAAAAATATACTGTTAAGCTTATAATAGCAGCAAATTGATTTAATTTTTGCAGTTATGCTTTTTTTTATCATTTATTTATTTTTTCATTTTTATCCAATGGATTATTTTTTTGTTTTATGAAGTGGTCCAATGGATTTTAGAATAATGGTGGATGGATCACAACCATCCATAAAATAAAATAATCCAATCCATCCAATCCATTGTTACTTTTTTTTGCAATGGATGGATTGGATGGATTTTCCTTTGGATGGACTGAATGGATGGTGGACAATTGGATTTTTTTGCCACGCTGCCCTCCACGACTTATGGCGTGGTGATTGTGTTACCTCTGATTGTAAGAGAGGTTGCACCTCCTGTTGCTGTTGGTGATGATCTTGCTGCTGCTATGTAGTTTGCTCGAGCTAGAGCATGTCTTGCTCTATGCCTTTATACCCATTATGTGATGCTCTATATGGATACTTGGGATTTTTTGTTCTTTCCCTATTTTCTTTGCTTACTTTCTGTACATAGAAACATAGTAATAAGATCAAGAAACATATATTATCATATATATAAAAAATATAAGGACAACTGTGAAATTGTACATATATGTGATATTACCTCAAATTCCCTATTCTCTACACGTTAAGCTACAAAAACTCTTCAGTCATTTTCAGGCATGTTACATAGCGGTGCCGGAGATTCCTCGATGAGATTTCCTTCTTCATCTTTTAAATACTTTGTAAGGTTAGTTATATATACTCTGTGCAGCTTGCTTTTTGTAGTATATATGGTTTCTGATCTTCACCAACATTAAAAGACAACAACAAAACAACAAAATCAAACAATTGATGAATTAATGCAAATCTGGGAAACAGTGTACACATTTGCTACCTGTATATCTGCCTAAATTTCCTCTTTGACGGCGTCCAAATCTGGAATTCTGTATGTACAAATAGTAATTGGGACAAGTCTTTGGGCAACGCTCCTAATGCAACTCGTCAATTTCCCACCATTCTTTTTAATTGGTTGACCCTTAGGATTTTATTCAACCTAATACAAATGACACTTACACTTAATATTAATCTTTCCAAATGATAAAAATGATAAAAATGCTAAAAATGACACTTACTATTAATCTTTCTCCTTTACTTCGTAAACGGATGATATCATATGGTAGACCCATGCTTAGACCTAGTTTTCTGGGAGGTGGATGCACTTGCAGTTGGTGTGGAAGTCATTTTAATTGCAAAAAAATGACTCTAAGTAACCCTAACTTTAAGCCCTAATTGAAACACAAATGAGTCAAAATGAAGAGACTTACCAGTTGATGTGGAAGACGGAGAGAATAAGGTGTTCAGTGAAGCGACTGAAGAGATTGAGAGCGAGAGAGGGTCACAGAGAGAGCGTGAAAGAGCTTGAGAGTGGCGCGAGTTTGAAAGAGTGGGAGAGAATAGTGGTCACTTGAGTCTTTTGTTTTTAAAAATTGGGAAACGATAGCGTTGACTCAAAAAAGTGCTCTTAAATTTACCACTTTCAACAATGTTTTTCCGGTTAAACGCTATTAAAAGAATTAAACAATAATCAAATCTGAAACATTTAACAACAATTTTATTGATAAACGCTATCATATCATTAAACAACCTTTTAAAATATAATCTTTATTTGTAAAGTGTGCGTCATTTCTATTGGTTTTTTTTTGGTAATATTCTATTTTTTATTAGTCACTTCTATTGGTATAAAGCATTAAACAACAACCTTATATAATATTTTTTATAAATAGCCTTATATTTTGAATTAATATTGCAAAAACCCCAAATTTCTTTTCATTGAAACAGAAGCAAAGCATAAATATATTTTTGAGAATTACAATTTGGGAAGCTAAAGTTTGGAAAAAATTCTATCATTATTGACAAGAGTTACAACATAGTGAAGACATCGTTACAAAAGATGAAAAGTGAGCACAAAAGTTATTTGTTCAACAAGAGTTGAAAATCTTTAGCTCGTAACCTCTTCCTTCTCTCTTCCAATCATGAACTCAAATAAAATGAGGTTGAAAACCAACAATTTATCTTCCTGTTCCTCTTTGGATACCCTCTTCCATTTTGGACTTCATTGTGCCTCAAGTACATCTTGATGTCCAACTACAAAAGAGAAGCAATTTGCGGTTACACTTTCAACTCACTCAGCTTATCTTTCAATTCCCTTTGCATCGACCTCCGCACAAAAAAACAAAGGAATTTGAGGTTGGTTGGAATGGAAGATTAGACACATCTTTTATCATCGATCATGAGGCGCTTTCCTCCTTACAGAAAATCAACAACGAGCATCAAAGAGAACATGTAGGAAGGGATCCCTTTCTATCAATAAAGTCACGCTCTGGATTTTATTGTGCCTTACATCCTCTCTTGTGAACTTCATTATGCCTTACATTTTGGATTTTGTTGAGTAAGATTTCTTCCATCTCTTCCATACAAGAAACAGAACTCCAGAAATGAAGAAAATGATGGATTGAGAAATATTTGGAGATAGTAAAATTTGGAGTGGGAAGGATAAGAAAACATGAGAGTTATTTATACACTACAAAAAAGATATTTTAGCGATCAAATTTAGCAACCACACTTAATCAGTAGCTAAATATTGAAATTCGATCACTAAATATGGAAAATTGGTCGTTAAACCATTTAGCGACCGATTTAGTGACTACCAAACGGTTTAGCGAATAGGCAATCTGCCATCGTATTTGGTGGTCGTTAAATCGGTCGCTAAATGGTTTCGCGACTGAATTCCCATATTTAGCAACCGAAGTTGGTGGTCGCTAACCACCTTGTATTGATAGGAGAGTTTGGTTCAATTGATCTGTATTTTGAGCGTGGGATAATTCAATAGATATTATGGCGGAATTGATTATATGTAAGTTTGGTTCTGTAAGATCCGGGGCTGACGAGGGCGGGGGGTGATCGTCGATGTAGAATAGGAAGTGTGACGTCCCCAAGTCCCACTCGAGGAAGCCCCATTGTTTAGAACCCAATATACTATTAATTATAACTTAACGATTACGCGCTTATTAAAAACAACGATAACATGTAATCAATTTAAAAGCGCACAATATCAAAGTGAGCACAACAGGTTATAAGAAACACATGCAGTACTGATATATATATATATATATATATATATATATATGGTAGCCCCATCAGTAGGGCTAAGTAACAATACAGGTGAAAATACATAACAAGTAACTGAAAGCATAAACAAAGTACATGTAAGGACCTCCAAAAAGAAGCTCTCAGGCTTACCAGCACACTCCCTAGCCCGCTCTCAAGTACATCAAAAACCTCTCCACACAATCCTAGGGACGCACTGACTGGCTCTCACCCTCAATGGTGAGGATGCCCTGAGCTACCCTGTCCCTCTTCATGAGTGCACCTATAAACTTGCATAGGCTCATAATCGGACGAGGAACTTGACACTACAATCTTGCGCCTCTGGGCTGCCCGCAAGTACCGTTCCGAGCGCCTGCACTGTCCTCGGTGCACAAAGCCGCTCCTGCTAGATACTACAAAAGACTGGGGTGCCGCCCACAAGTAGTCCCGCTCTCTCTGCCTCGGAGGGTGCCACATCCGAAAGAAGGGAAGAAACTGGTGCACTCGATAAGGTCCGATGATGTCTGCATATGGCGGAGTGCCGCTCCGGAATATCAAACTGACAGGTCCGGTATACACGGCCAAAGAGGTCGAGGGGTCCATTTGCCATCCCCTCTCATCATGGTAGGCTATCTCAAGGTCTCCCAGCACTGGCAACCGCGGTGTCCCCGTGATAAACGGGTGACGTCTTGGGTCCATCCTCTGGCTCTACTGTCTCGTCGCCTGCTCGTACAACGAACATACACATACAAAGAAATACAGGGAGATAAGATATACAACACATCTATAATAAGGATGATGCAATGCAGAACATATAGTAACCACAATCATCTCTCAATATCACGAAGCCACGATCATTCCCTAGCTAGATGTACACATAGTCTTTCCATGCATGCCGGCCGGTACTAAACACCCTACTAAGGGCAACATCTCGTTTGCATATCAGATACAAGTTGGTTTGTTCGGATAATCCGTTCCGCTCGCCGTGACCCATAAGAGTGCATCACCGCTCAACTGTCCCGGCAAAGAGGGTTAACTGGGCCTCCTCGGAAGATCCACCTGCAACTGGAAAGACTCAGGGTCCAATCAGGATAGTAGGACGTGCCCAGGACCGCCACGACACGATAGGAGCTACCTCATCGGTCTCTTGTGGGTACACCTGTGTCCAGTATATCCCCGAGGTCACACAAACCTTCCCTTCAGTTTTCCGCACCCACACTCGGTGCACCAACCTCGTATGCCTCACAGTATACGGCTCGCCACTTGGCATCAAATGCATATGCTATGCAGGTCATCCATCTCTCTTGAGCTGATATCGCAACACATGCAAACTTACTCTTAGCAACATGAGCTACAAGCTCCATAGGTACACACATGAGCTTCAAGCTCCAAAAACACATACACGAGCTCCAAGCTCCACGAGTACACATATGAGCTCCAAGCGCCTGTCATAACCTTATGAGCTCCAAGCTCCACTATACCTCAGATCTCTATTATCAGCTCAAACATCCAACACGGGGTCAAAGCCCTAATCATGCTAAACCTCTGTATCGTACACACACATGTATTTCCAGATATAATGCAACATTACGTCAATTATCAAAATGCTCCATAAATCAATAAATGGCATAACATACTATGATAACATTATTAACAATATCTCATGCATCTCTTACAATTATCAGTTATCATAGATAGCATATATCATCAAATATCACATCTTATCATGCATCACGGATCTGCTAACCTAGGGTACCAAATACAACGGTGATAGCCCAAAGTAGTCTAAACCAAGGGTTTAGGTACTTTGTCAGGGCTTAACCTCACATAGGGTTTAGGGTTCCCCTATACACATAAAACATACAAACAACTATATGGACTACTCTTGCCTCCCCGAAGTGTGTAACCCTTTTTCCCCACCTGGTAGCGAATACGATGATAACTACGAACACCACGAGCACTCCTTTGCTCCTCTCCTTACCTCACAGCCCCAACCTTCTTGCTCCCAAGGGTTCCGTACGTAGCTTCTAAACTTGCCTTAATCACAGAAATAACATGTAGACCATAGCATTAACCCTAATACGGATTTAAAACCGAGAAAAGAAGCTTAAACCAAAAGACAACATTGTATAGGTACAATTTAGGTAGATACGGAACCTCATCTTACCCTTGTTGAAGCACGAAAGCAAACTGGTAGAATTGAAGTAGAAGTTGCGCTGATCACGAAAACACGATCGGAATTGGAATCAGACGAACGAACGAGTCACAACTCAAGGTCAAAGCTTTAACCTATTCCTGGAACTCTCAGCCTCGAATTCTCTCTGTCTTTGAAGTTTTGGTAAAAACTCCCCTCGGTGAAAATGATGAAGTATTTATAGAAAAAGATTCTGCTGCGCTTTAGCGTTCCAACGCTTGAGCGTTGTCTTCCTCAAAGCTTGAGCGTTGATGTTTCTTCACCGCTAAGACACCGCCCATCACGTGCCAGCCGCGACGCGTAACCGACGCGTGTCACTTTACGTCCCATCACTGCTAGTCACTGGTCAGAGGGTCCACGCTTGAGCGTCCAAAGTCATCCACGCTAGAGCGTCAACACGCTTGAGCGTTATACTTTTCTACGCTTGAGCGTTCTGCTCCTGATCCTTTATTCTTCATCTCCCTCTCATCCTATTCATTCCTACTCTTAACATATCTTCTAAACATACTTTCAAGCCATATCAATAATTATAAGAAATATATAATTACCCGATTACAGCTTCTGAAAACTGGGATGTTAAGGAAGCACAAACAAGGAGCGACTCTTGGCAGGCTTCTAGGTGTAATACCCCCTCTCGATGTCACAGTTCGTAACCCAAATTCTCTTTTTCGATTAATTAAAACCTTTTCGAAATACTCATTAGAGTAGTTGCGAAAATCTGATACCAATTTAAACCTTTAACAACAGCTGAGAAACGAATTCAAACTCATCAACTATAAAACTCATTCAATTTCACCTTAAGGCATACATCACTTCAATCTTCTAATACACATCGATCATACTGAGTCACGGTCAAAGGACCTGACTTTAAACATCAAAATCCTAAGAGTTGGTCTAACAAAACTCTAAGAATAATAAAGTATACTACCTAGCCTGCATCTCCCCGATGAGACTGGGCCTCGTCATCAACAGTCCATCCCTCTTCATCGTCGGCACCAAGGAACTCACCTACAGGGTCTCGCAGTGACCTAGAGGACCGTTGGAAAATATCTGTACATGTGTTCAAAAAACACAACAGGGTGTCCAACATGTATAGGCAAGGGTGAGATACTTGTTCACAAGTTTATCATAATAGCCACACAAGAAGCAGCATATAACCAAGGCATAAACACAATTATGCGATAAAGTATCAATAATCAACATAATATCATAATGAGATAACGTCACTTTCCAAAATATCATACTCATTCATCAAGATAAGTCAAATGAATGCACGAGACTTCAATTCGACTCTCTAGTTCATGTACTTCGGAGATTCCTACTTCCCTTCATCGAGCGATAGACCGCAAATACACCTGTAACACAATTGTTCTCATGAGTCGGCCTCTCAATTTAGGTCCGAACTCCAATTGTTCTGGGATACCAAGTCATAACCATATCATGAATAGTCCAGTCTCTGATTGAGGTCATCCGTGTTAGGCAACCGATTTGCCACGGCACGGGGTCGCGATGCCTCCGGCCACTTGTGGAGTTTCGAACACAGGATGCCCTTGTAGACCTAGTGGTCTTAACTAGCTCATATTCTCAACCACTTGGATTGTAGCTCGGTTCAAATGGCACGTCGGCTGACTCATGCATGTATGCAGGAGGTTTTCTATTCTTTCTTTTCGTTCATTCTTTCGTTTTCTGTCGAGGCACACAGCTCATGACTCATTTTAAAGGACAAATAGCCCGTTCAATTCAAATTTCAGGACATGTAGTCCAATTTCTTAATTCACGTAGCACTAGGCCGACGTCGCGGACACTAGACTCGCATATAGGACACTAAGTCCGTTCTTTTTCAAAACACATGACACATAGTCCGAGTGCTCAATCCACGATGTACTAGGCCGACGTCGCAGACACTAGACTAGCATATGGGACACAAAGTCCGTTCATGTCACAGAACTCTAGCCAGACGTCTCGGTCACTAGGCTCGTGTGCTTCACACTCGTGAACGGGAAATCACCAGTGTCATCAAATTCATTTTCGTATTTCAAATCACAAAAGCAAAACTCAGATTCTCTTTGGTATAAACCAAAACTCGTTTTCGCTCTAAAACTATTTTCCACAAAAACTTTTCTTTACAAATCATTCCCATAGACTCAAGTTCTAAAGATGCATTTTCAAAGGATTTTGGCTTTAAATGCCCTTTCTAAAGGTTCTATCGTTTTAAAACATTTTTCTAAAGATTATTACCAAAGCAAACATTCATGAAGAGACATTTTTCGTTTTCGGAACATCAAATACTTTCAGAAGGTTCTTTCTTTGAAACTAGATTTTTCTCAAGGTTTGCTTTCTTTGTACAACATGTTTAGAAAATAATGATAAAACAACTTTTCACTATTCTCCTCACCAACTCTCGACTTCCTATGTCTTATTCAAATCATCTTGGGTTCTTAACTTAGTGGTTTTTTAGTAAAATTGGCCATCATAGCATTTAGCTTAGAAGCTTTTCTTTTCTCAAATCAAAACATTTCTAAATTGTTGATTAAGACTTTTAGTTAGCTTAATCTTCATTATTCGAGCCATAGCCAGTGCTATGCTCTTAACCAGTCCAGGATATATATATATATATATATATATATATATATATATATATATATATATATATATATATATATATATATATATATATATACACACACACACACACACACACACACACACATTAAATCTCAATTCAACATCATCTCATCCAAGTCTATACTTCATCAAGCAAATCAAGTACATACACCACATATATCCATTCCAAACTCAAATCCACATCATACATATGTTCAATCCAAGGCAAAAATGCTACAATTTATATTTCCATATCAAATATTTCATTCAAGGCAATAACGTCACAATTCACATCTTAATATTCAATCACGCACTTACCAACTAATTTTCACATATACATCACAAGAGAAATCATTCACAATCATACCACAACCAACCTCATGCAGCTTTATCAAACTCATTTGGAGTTAATCTCCCCTTACCTATAGAAGTCATCCTCCGAAGGAAAAGTCGCCCGATCGGTCAGCGAATTCTCCCGATTCCTCGTCCGAGTACCCGACAACAACTACAACCACAACCAATCCAATCATCAACAATTAACACATAAATTTCTCTACTCCCCTAGGAGCTAGGTTCGACCACAGGGTGCCAAAAATAGCTAGGGATGTCCAAAAGTTCCTATCTCTTGGAGTAAGGATCCTTAAGTATCCTCAACACCAAATCAAGTCTCAATTTTGAAACTTGAATCAAAATCTCATATTTTCCCCCAAATTGGGGTTCGGCCATGTGCTAGGGAATATGGCTAGGGAGCTCCAAAAGTTCTCATCTCTTGGATTCTATACTAGCTAAGTGTGATAACACACACTAGAATCAAGCTTAGAATACCCAAAATCCAACCAAAACTCTACTCACCCAAAGGGGGTAGGTTCGGCCTTCATCACCCATTGGAGCTAGAGAGCTAATTTGGTTACAAGATCTTGGATAGTGGAAGAGGATGTTGCTACTAGCTCATAGAAATTGGTTTGACATTAAAAGAATTTTTCTACAATTTTTTAGGAATTTTTGAAGTTTAAGCTTCAAAACCTAACTTCCATGAATCATAGAACTTAGAGGGAGAAATAAAGAGATTAAGAGATGGAGATTGAAGTTACTACCTCCTAGATGATGAAGCTTAAGAAGAAATCAACTTGTTTCACGTAAAGCTCTTCAAGTTTTCAAGATCAAGGTGAAGAAATGTTTGAAGGAAATGAAGAACAAGTGGGGGAGGAGAGAAAAGAGAGTGATGGGCGAGTGGCCTATGAGTTTGAGTGAGTGAGATATTTATTTTGTCTCAATGGCAAACTTGTAGTTAAGTTTAGGACGTCTTGGTAATTTTGTTAAAAGACCAATGGCATTTTGGTCATTTCGCGTCCAGATATTTTGAAAATCATCATGACTCTGGCACGCTTTCCCATGTGTTTTGACTTGATGTGACATCAATATTATCCATTAGCGGGTCCCGATAAATCCATATGCAGCTCCGTTCTTCACCCGATTGAAGATTTCGCTCGAATGAAGGTTAGGAAGTGATTTTTTTTCAAATTTAACGAAAACATAGGAAATTCAATTCTAAGACTTACTGTCTCGTTCACGGGTCAAACTGGGGTCTCCTAAGCAGTAAAATCTTACTGTCAGTAGAAAAACGCAGACCGGGCTCTGTTTGAGTTTTCAACTCAAAATTTAATCGTAGCTTTGTACGATAGCGTTGAGCATGAATATGGTCTCAGTTTATTTTATTTCATTTTCTAAAACCTTGAATATAATACAAACTCAAATATTCAACTTACTGGAAACATAAAGGCAGTGAAAATCGGGGTGTTACATTACTACTCCTCTAAAAAAAAAATTTCGTCCTCGAAATTTTGCGGCTCAAAACTGGATAGATCTTCTTAATTTCTAGGTTTAACATCTTATGCACCACACTATACCTCAACAAAACTCCCATCACTTCTGGTCTATCCTGCTGACAAGATGTTCGTAGTTAGAATACTACGTTAGCTTACTCCCAACCAAACTTTCAAAGATCAAAACGTTTTTCTTGCTCGTCCACTTGAGTTGAGGATAATCCATTGAACTTAGTCTCTATTCGGTCCTTGAAGATTAAGGAAAGAAATCTTTCAACAAAAGCAATTTTCAACAGAGGAAATTTTCTTGGTCTTATTCTCATAGGAACGCACTCGAAAACGAATATAGGAATATCCAGTATGTAAAAAGATTCTTCAGTAGGTTTGTGAGTGTAAAAATGCATAGCTAATATATGTTTCCAACCATGACTCTAATCAAGTCCCTTCTTCTATGAGAACCTTCCAACATATCAGGGAATCAAAAGATGGGCAGTCTGGCAAAAAAAAAAAAAGATCGAACTGGATCACATTTACCAAAAGTAAAAGTGATTAGACTAAGTTTCATCAATAAACTTCCAGTATCAAGAATTTGTCTGTGTTACAACTTATGAAATAGTCGTAACAAATCTTTCGCTGAAATGACATGAAAATGTCCAAGTCAAAGGTTAATATTAAACCGATCCATTCAAATGTCTCGTATATGGGAGTGTGAGCAGAAAGGCTCGTTCGGGATTGCACACCCTAAGAATTTTTTTTTTACTACTACCAAGTCAAACTTGTACTTACGTGACTTCACGTGAACTCTCTTCGCGTAGGGTCCGTAATACTTGACGCAGAGTTTCCTCATGTTCCTCGTGACTCCTAGAGTAAACGAAAACATTACCGATGAAGACGAATTTAACAAGAACCAAACGAAATTCCATTTCATGCAGTCCAACCCAGCCAGCTTTGTAGGTGATACTCTACACAAGCGATGGAGATCTAATTTAATCTTGATACTAGATCAATCGAAAACTCAACGTCCTTTGCAACGCAGACTCGGAATATCCTCAGAAAACTTATCCTGAAAATCTTCCCATGACAGGGACCTCGTTCAAATGTCTGACATAATCCCAAAAGGACAAACGACGTGTCAACATGAATACAAGTACCTTTCTCTAAACGTGAGTTCTCCCCAGGCTTCAACCTGATTAGAACTCAACAAAATGCACACCTTTGTGTGTCAACACACATTTTTTTGTCAAGGAAACAATTTCAACAAGGTCCTACTCTTTTGGAGAAATAAAACTAACTCCTGAAACTTATCATCCGTCTTTTGCTTATCCTTCAGGAAAGACTTCCATTTTTACTTCTAAGCATTACTTTAGTGATCCAGCGTTCAAGTTAACTTCCATGGTTAATCCGAACACTTAAACTAGTTCTTATTCCATTATTACATGTCTCAATCTCACCAACAGCTCTAATGCACTCTAAATCCCAATAAGCTCACTTAGGAGTTCTAGTATTTAAGTGAAAATCCAAACTTAATATCAAACTTAGTCCAAGTCCTCGAATTTAAAAGTATCAAAACAAGGAGTCAACCATATCCTCAGATAGTGGTCGTTGCGACCGAGTCTAAACTCATCTGTCTTACACATCTCTGCCGGTCATTGTCTTTAGTCCTATTAACAAGACAATACTCCTATACAATACTCCTATCCATATAGGATCCATTGTAATTCTTTCCCCTACCGATACTAGTCCTAAGGACACTCAGTCTATAGCTAAAGTTCACATTTCAATTTTGGTTCACTCAATCTTTGATCATTCGTAACTTCGAAAAGTTATACTTAGGTATTATACGAATTCTTCACCATCATCAACCCATAAGGTGTAGCCTTTCATCTGTCCTAATGGAGAAAAACGTCTTATTCATCAAATTCACCAACAACGGAGGCTCCAATTGTTTCTTAAAGTATTATCAGAAGAAACTTCACGCGATACCAAACTTCCATTCCTCTACCGGAAATCCATTCCAGTCTCTCAACTCTATTAGAGCACATATCATTATCTTGCCATTCCTTTGGTCTCTTACTAGCTCCCTATGTATCTACTCCACAAACCTCTTTTGGTATTCTTCTACTTGCCTAATGCACGGCTGTTCCTTCGGCAAAATTTCCCAACATTCAAACTTCCTTCACATACGAAGGAGTCTTCACTCACTAGATAACTAAGAGCCTAACATCCTTGACTCGTAAAGTAAATGTCACATTCAAGCCTATTTGCTAGAACTGACGAAGGAGCTGTCTCAAAGCTTACCTTAGATGTCACCACTTATTAACTCAGATAACTCTTCTCTTAAGAGTCTTAACACATCTCAATCATCAGATCCTACCAATCCAATTGGTTGTATTCCAAAAGAAACAAGTCATCATAGATTGTTCTTACTCTTACTGTCCTCTATCAAAACAAAACACAGAGTAAACACAACAAAAACATCATGAATCCACAACCTAGATCCCAAAAGACATCGACAAGCTCTGATACCACTATTGTAACACCCCCTCTCGGTGTCACGGTTTGTAACCCAAATTCTCTTTTTTGATTAATTAAAACCTTTTCGAAAATACTCATTAGACTAGTTGCGGAAATCTGAAACCTTTAACAACAACTGAGAAACGAATTCAAACTCATCAACTATAAAACTCATTCAATTTCGCCTTAGGCATACATCACTTCAATCTTCTAATACACATCATACTGAGTCACTGTCAAAGGACCTGACTTTAAACATCAACATCCTAAGAGCTGGTCCAACAAAACTCTAAGAATAATAAAGTATACTACCTAGCCTGCATCGCCCCGATGAGACTGGGCCTCGTCATCAACAGTCCATCCATCTTCGTCGTCAGTACCAAGGAACTCAACTACAGGGTCCCGCAGTGACCTAGAGGATGGTTGGAAAATATCTATACATATGTTCAAAAAACACAACAGGGTGTCCAATATGTACAGGCAAAAGTGAAATACTCGTTCACAAGTTTATCGTAATAGCCATACAAGTAAAGTAGCATATAACCAAGGCATAAACACAGTCATGCGATAAAGTATCAATAATCAACATAAAATCATAATAGGGTAACTTCACTTTCCAAAATATCATACTCATTCATCAAGATAAGTCAAATGAATCCATGAGACTTCAATTCGATTCTCTAAATCATGTACTCCGGAGATTCCTACTTCCCTTCATCGAGCGATAGGCCGCAAATACAACCGTAACACAATTGTTCTCATGAGTCGACCTCTCAATTTAGGTCCGAACTCCAATTGTTCCGGGGCACGTCATAACCATATCCTAAATAGTCTAGTCTCTGATTGAGGTCATTCGTGTTGGGCAACTGATTTACCACGGCACGAGGTCGCGATGCCTCCGACCAATTGTGGAGTTTCGAACATAGGATGCCCCATAGACCTAGTGGTCTTAACTGACTCATGTTCTCAACCACTTGGATTGTAGCTCGGTTTAAATGGCACGTCGGCCGACTCATGCATGTATGCAGGAGGTTTTCTATTCTTTCTTTTCATTCATTCTTTCGTTTTCTGTCAAGGCACACAACTCATGACTCATTTTAAAGGACATATAGCCCGTTCAATTCAAATTTCAGGACATGTAGTCCAAGTTCTTAATTCACGAAGTATTAGGCCGACGTCGCGAACACTAGACTCGCATATAGGACACTAAGTCCGTTCTTTTTCAAAACACAGGACACTTAGGCCAAGTGCTCAATCCTAAGCACTCATCACTCATTTTCAAAACATCCATCACAGGTTGATATCGGGACCTCACGCCTAAGCACTCGTCCACGATCACGACACATCGTATCACATCAACATCAACATCACATCATCATCAACATCAACATCAGCATCAGTATCACGACGCCTTGCGTCTACGAGCCACAGCTCCACGGTCGGGACCACAACGATATCAACCCGAACAACATCATCACTCACCATACTCTCATCAACACCCAATCACCAGTCAAATCACAATAAGATTACAACAGTAATTCATCCCAGTGCAGATATCATCATAAAGTCGAATAACAGTAAATCACACAAATAATTCAATTTTGAATAAAATAAAACCAACAAATAATCAAATAAACAATTTATCACATCAACTTCAATCAATTACAATATCCATATTATAAACTTAGTGGTGATAGCCCAAAAGTACCTACACCCAGGGTTCAGGCACTTTTTTCAGGGCTCAAACATTCATGAAGAGACATTTTTCGTTTTCGGAACATCAAATATTTTCAGAAGGTTGTTTCTTTGACAACTAGATTTTTCTCAAGGTTTGCTTTCTTTGTACAACATGTTTAGAAAATAATGATAAAACAACTTTTCACTATTCTCCTCATCAACTCTCGATTTCCTAAGTCTTATTCGAAATCATCTTGGGTTCTTAACTTAGTGACTTTTTAGTAAAATTGGCCATCATAACATTTAGCTTAGAAGCTTTTCATTTCTCAAATCAAAACATTTCTAAATTGTTGATTAAGACTTTTAGTTAGCTTAATCTTCATTATTCGAGCCATAGCCAGTGCTATGCTCTTAACCTGTTCAGGATATATATATATATATATATATATATATATATATATATATATATATATATATATATATATACACACACATACATATACTTCATCAAGCAAATCAAGTACATACACCACATAAATCCATTCCAAACTCAAATCCACATTACATATGTTCAATCCAAGGCAAAAATGCCACAATTTATATTTCCATATCAAATATTTCATTCAAGGCAACATTGTCACAATTCACATCTTAATATTCAATCATGCACTTACCAACTAATTATCACATATACATCACATGAGAAATCATTCACAATCATACCGCAACCAACCTCATGCGACTATCAAACTCATTTGGAGTCAATCTCCCCTTCCCTTTAGAAGTCATCCTCCGAAGGAAAAGTCGCCCGATCGATCCGCGAATTCTCCCGATTCCTCGTCTGAGTACCCGACAACAACTACAAACACACAACCAATCCAATCATCAACAATTAACACATAAATTTCTCTAATCCCTTAGGAGCTAGGTTCGGCCATAGGGTGCCAAAAATAGCTAAGAATGTCTTAAAATTCCTATCTCTTGGAGTAAGGATCCTTAAGTATCCTCAACACCAAATCAAGTCTCAATTTTGAAACTTGAGTCAAAATCTCATATTTTCCCCCAAATTGGGGTTCGGCCATGTGCTAGGGAATATGGCTAGGGAGCTCCAAAAATTCCCATCTATTGGATTCTATACTAGCTAAATGTGATAACACTAGAATCAAGCTTAGAATACCCAAAATCCAACCAAAACTCTACTTATCCAAAAGGGGGTAGGTTCGGACTTCATCACCCATTGGAGCTAGAGAGCTCCTTTGGTTACAAGATCTTGGATAGTGGAAGAGGATTTTGCTACTAGCTCGTAGAAATTGGTTTGACATTAAAAGGACTTTTTAACAATTTTCTAGGAATTTTTGAAGTTTAAGCTTCAAAACCTAACTTCCATGAATCATAGAACTTAGAGGGAGAAATAGAGAGATTAAGAGATGGATATTGAAGTTAATACCTCCTAGATGATGAAGCTTAAGAAGAAATCAACTTGTTTCATGAAAAGCTCTTCAAGTTTTCAAGATCAAAGTGAAGAAATGTTTGAAGGAAATGAAGAACATGAACAAGTTGGGGAGGAGAGAAAAGAGAGTGATGGCCGAGTGGCCTATGAGTGTGAGTGAGTGAGTGAGATATTTATTTTTTTTTAATGGCAAACTTATATTTGAGTTTAGGACGTCTTGGTAATTTTGTTAAAAGACCAAGGGCATTTTGGTCATTTCGCGTCCAGATATTTTGAAAACCATCATGACTCTGGCACGCTTTCTCGTGTGATGTGACTTGACGTGACATCAAGATTATCCTTTAGCGGGTCCCGGTAAGTCCATATGCAGCCCCGTTCTTCATCCGATTGAAGATTTCGCTCGAACGAATATCAGGAAGTGATTTTTTTCAAATTTAATGAAAATGTAAGAAATTCAATTCTAAGACTTACTGTCTCGTTTACGGGTCAAACTGGGGTCTCCATAGCAGTAAAATCTTACTGTTAGTGGAAAACGTAGACCGGGCTCCGTTTGAGTTTTCAGCTCAAAATTTAATCGTAGCTTCGTACGATAGCATTGAGCATGAATATGGTCTCGATTTATTTTATTTCATTTTCTAAAACCTTGAATAAAATATAAACTTTAATATTCAACTTACTGGTTATAAAGGCTGTGGAAATCGGGGTGTTACACTAGGCGGAGGGATATATACTTGAACGAACCGATTTCACACTAGAACGAGAGGGATCGTGAGACTATGCAGGTATGAGACTGTACAATTGAGGAATGCTTAATCGAATTGATTGGTATTACCTATAACAATAAGATGCATCTTCTTTTCGGGAACCTATAACTTAAGAATTCCAAAGTTAAGCGTGCTTGACTTGGAGCAATTATGGGATGGGTGACCTTTTGGGAAGTTTTCCTAGGAAGCCTGTGAGTGAAGACAAAACACGTTGAAGATACCCGTGTTGATTTGTGGGGACAATTATCAATCCGGAAAACAGCTTGAGACGTTACAAATGGTATCAAAATGACACCTCGGTGTGGTTCTGGGACAACCCAAGTGAAACTTGGTGGGCATGTAACACTCGGGGCTGATGAGGACGAGGAGTGATCGCCAATGCAGAATTGCAAGCACAGATAAGGAGCGGCTCCTGGCAGGCTTCTAGGCGGAGGGATACATGAACGAACCGATTTCACACCAAAATGAGAGTGATCGTGAGATTATGCATGTATGAGACTGTACAATTGAGGAATGCTTAAAGGAATTGATTGCTACTACCTATAACAACAAGATGCATCTTCTTTTCGGGAGCCCATCACTTAAAAACTCCAAAGTTAAGCGTGCCTGACTTGGAACAATTCTGGGATGAGTTACCTTCTGGGAAGTTTTTCTATGAAGCGTATGAGTGAGGACAAAGCCCGCTGAAGAGGCCCGTGTTAGATTGTGGGGATAGTCATCAATCCGTAAAGCAGCCTAGGACGTTACAGGTTCATAGATTTGTCCGATGATTCAATTCAATAGATATTAAGAAAGAATTGATTATGGGCAGTTTTCTATGTGTTGCAGGTTTAACTGTGTCAACTAACGTGTAGAGAGTTGGTCACCGAGATCACTTTTTTTTTTAATACTAGGAAACGATAGCGTTTTCTCAAGAAAACGCTATCAAATTGACTCGTTTAATAGTGCTTGTATTAGTCAGCACTGTAAACAATGGAGCTTGTTATTTTTAAAAAATACATTGGATAAAGATAGCAGATATTTGGGAAAGTGCTATTGAAGGAGGAGCATGTTTTTTTTTAAAAAAAAGTGGGTAAAGATCGCGGTTCCTCCTTGTCATTGAAACCGAAACAAAATACATATGAAAGAAAAAAATTCAGAATTTCAGCTTTAAAAGAAATAGTAGTATTATATTTTTGAGAACAAATATATACGTACGAAGCGAAAATTTTTTCATCATTGACAACAAGAGTTACAATTTGCTACACAATTTCGATACGAAGTCTCATTTCTAGTGGAAATTACAACTAATTAAAATTACATATAATTACTGATCTTACTTCTAGTTGAAATTACAGAATATTTGACATTCAACTCCTAGTCAGTCATTAATTATTAACTTCTTATTTTTATTTTAACTTGAATTGAATTATTTAGCAATTTAGCGACCCATATTGCGGTATCTCTAATTTTAATGAAATAATGAATCTATTTTGATCATTAATTCTCAACTTCTTAGTTTTATTTTAATGTGAATTAAATTATTTAACAATTTAGCGATCGATATTTTGATCTCTAATTTTATCAAATAATCGATTTTTATTTCAGCTACTAATTCCTAACTTATTTTTTAATTAAATATTAATTAGTTATTTAACAATTTAACGACAGATATTTCGATCTCTCAAATATGTCTACAATTGATTTAGAGACCAATTAAATATTTGTCCAGAAATCTGTGGATTTAATCCCTAAATTGTTTTCTACGGTGACAAAAATTTTCAATATCTAAATCGGTCAGTGAAAAATGAATTTTTAATAGTGATATGATTACATCAGCGGCAGGGATAGGTTTTCATTTTTTTTCATTGTAAGGATGCATATCTTGACCGTTTCTCATTGATTATTCCCGGGTTCCGTCATTGATACCATTTTTTTTAATAAACCCGTCGTTGATACCATTAATTCCAATTGCAAAGTCTACTCAACAATTGGTTGAAAACCACACAGTACAGTCACCATGCACACGTCGACGATATATACCATTATCTAATGGAGAATCTGGGAGGGAATTAGAGGAGGCAACTCTTACCATTTCTAAGATTTGACCTAAAGTTTTAATTTAACTAGCCAGCAACTATCCCTACCTTAGCAAAGGTAAGTCGAGGTCATAAGAAACCTCAACTCTTTGGGATGAGAATGCAATTCAAATATTAAGGGTGGGTTTGATTGTAAAAAATAAGGGACGGGACAGCATAAGAGTATTTATTCAATGTTTGATTCAAAAATGATCATGGGACATGACAAAATATGGAACAAAGGACAGCACAAAAACTCATATTCTTATCCCTTACTGATCCATGGGACAAAAAATTGTCCCAAGAACAAACTATTCAAAAGATAAAAATGATCACTTTTATTTCTCATTAAGTAAATTCTCCCCCTCTCCCTCTATCTAAAACATAATATATATTACGTGTGGTTAATATTATATATAATACAATATATTATTGTTATTATATAACACATAATATTATATATTATTATGTATTATATATAATACTTATTTAATATAATATTATAAATTATATAATATATATTATAAAAGATATTTAAGTAAATTTCATATTGTTTTACTTCTGTTGTTCATTGTCTACCAAACGATATATATACGACAAAAAGTTGTGTTATAACTCAAGCATTTGTAATGTGTCGTTCTCTTTGTCATGTACCTCAATGCGCGCGAATCAAATGCACCTAAGAAAACAACTTTTGTGGGAATATTACATATAATCCTCGTACTTTCACATTGGGATAGGGATTATATGCAAGGGCGGACGCAAGTATAAACCCTGAAATTTTAATTTTTTTACTATTACTTGTGTTTTTACTATTTTGCCCCCCATAGTTGAGATATTTGCACCCAATGCCATTACTTTCTTCCCTTTTCTTTGACAATTATGAGGGAGATGTATTCAATAACACTGACAATGAACTGATCATTTAAAGATTTCAAAACATGAAATCATATAGAGGACAATTATTAGGTATGTAATTTATTTGATTAGATATATTAAAATTTTATGCCTTTAACATTTGTGCATTTCTCTTCATATTATGATAATAATTATTATTAAGTTTTTTGGAAATATATTGCCCCATTAGCTCCGGGTCCTCGATCTGCCATTGATTATATGGACTTTTTAAATTTAGATATCTTGCTGTGTGACAAATGGGAAGAACATATGAGCAGATATCTTGTGGTCTGATTAAAAAAAACAAGCAAGTATCAATGTATTATATGGGTTTTCTAAATTTAGATAGAACCTAAATAAAATATAGATTTTAAGAGAAAACATGTGAAATTATAATGTAAATTTGCATATTTAAAATTAGTGGAAATCACACTAACCTCCCCTAAGGTTTAGTTTAATTCTACTTAACACTATTTTTGTTTTAGAAATTATACCAACTTTTCTTAAAGTTTATATTATCATTACATTGACATCCTCTGAAGTGGTGAGGGAAATTACACTAACCTCTTGTTTACATGGTTTTTAATTTGGTTAAGACAAAATCCAACGACAAACCAATGATAACCAAGTGAGAGTGAATTTCGAGTTATGTGGTAATCTCGTGATCAAAAGTTATTTTGAAATATGTGTTTTATAAAGCCAAATTTGACAAAAAATCAAGTTCATGAAATGATATACGAATAGATTTGTCAAAGGTAAATGCATTTGAGGTAAATGATGCATGTAAAACGATGCAATTGAAAGTAAGTTTAACGAGATATTAAAGTTCAGAAGTTTAAATGTGCGAACAAGTAAAATGCAGAGAATGTAAAGAACAAATATGTAAAAGACAATGAAGTTTAATATGCATAAAGTGTAAAGTGTAGGAGGATAAAAGTTAAGAAACTTCAATACGTACAACGAAAAAATAAATTTTGAAGAAATTGTAAAGATGCTGGTGAAATAAAGAACAAGGAAAGTAAATGTGCAGAAATATAAATGAACTTTGAAAGATAAATGTTGAAGAATAAATGACTTTGAATTGAAATGTATTGAAAGAAAGGGTGGAAGGAGTAACTTGATTTCAATCCGTCAATCTACAATGTGATTAAGATATGTAGGATGTTTCTCAAGTATCCAACCCTTTTTTACATTAGAAATCCTATTATTTATAAGCAAACTAAAAAATAATTGACTATCTATCTATATGACGTATGTCTACAGCAGTTATACCATGTCACTAACTAATTATTTATCTGACAATAACAAAATACAATCTAGACACTTCATATCTTCAAGGTCTTTGAACCTAGCTCTGACACGTCGGTCAAAGAGTCGTGTCGACAATTTATACTTAGCATTTTTTCTTCAAAACATCTTGCAGTCGACGCCTCCTTCTCTACTTCTTGCTTGTCGATATGCTTGTTTGATAATCTACGTCGACTTCAATCATCTATCGGCTTACGTTGTTTGTCAATCTTAAGACTTAATGATTAATTTCTTCATTAGTGATGGCTTGTACCGAGTTTGATTCCGTCAGAATCTTTGTTGGTCCATTGTGTCTGCCAAAACATATAATAGTGCTCATTGAAACAATAATTGGAATTGCACCTAACACCTCCCCTAAAGGGAGTTGAGTGTACATAGCTTTTGAAATTAGAAGGGTATATTAGGTAAAATTAAGTCAAATCTTAATGGAGGTCATGTAATTTTCTCTTAAAATTATAAAGAAGATATACATAGTTAATATGTTTATATTAATTCTAAAAATTATAAATTAAAAGAAAAAAATTTAAATTATTAAATTATAAAAGAGATATACATAATTAATTAAAAATATAATTAATTAAAAATAATATGTGTCATTCTTAGATCGAAAGTAACTTAAAGAGATTACGATAGACTGACCAATTTGATATAACAAGATGTTTTGTTCTGCTCTCTTTGATTCCACTCATTTTATGAAGAATATCAAATTAAATGTTTCATTTTTTAATATGATGTATTGTTTTATTCTATTTATAGAATACATGAAACATAGGTAACAAAGTGGAATGTGCACAGTGGCAAGAAATTACTTCGAGGAGCTTTTCCACCAAAATCACGGAGTCTATGATCGGGTTACTAATTTTGTTGAGCCAAGAATTGTTCACGGAGATAATAATGCACTGACAAACCCTTTACAATCAGAGTTTAGGAAAGCACTTTTTTAAATGCACTTTGATAAAGCACCTGGGTCTGATGGTTTAAATTCTGCGTACAAAAAATTCTAGGATTTATGTGGTATGGAAATTTTCCATGCAGGTACTTCTTGGTTAGATAGAGGTCATTTTCCTTCTCATTTAAATGATATCATTATTGTTCTTATACCAAAAAAGGAAAATCATATTTCTATACAGGATTTGAGACCCATTTCTCTTTGTAATGTTGTTTACAAAATTATTTCTAACGTGCTTGCTAACAAGTTGAAAATTTTATTGCCAAAAATTATTTCCTGTGAGCAATATGCTTTTGTAGAAAACAGGTCTATCCTTGATAATGTGCCAGTGGCGACTGAAATAATCCATCACATAAAGTGCAAAAGTAGAGGCAAAGTGGGAGAAGTGGCACTAAAAATTGACATCAGTAAGGCATATGATAGAGTGGACTGGGGTTACTTGCAGGCTATAATGGCAAAAATGGGTTTTTCTCACAAATGGCTTGGATGGATGAAAATGTGCTTGGAATCTATGCAATATTCAGTCATAGTCAATGGAGATGGAGTGGGTCCTATTATCCCCGGTAGAGGTCTTAGACAGGGTGATCCTCTTTCACCCTATCTTTTCATTATCTTTGCGGAAGGACTTACTACTTTAATTAAGAGAGCTGAAGCCAGAGGTGACATTCATGGTATCAAGGTGTGTAGAGGGGCTCCTTTCCTTACGCATCTTTTATTTACAGACGACTGCTTTCTCTTCTTCAGGGCAACCAACAGTGAAAGCTACAAAATGAAAGAGATTCTGAGTACTTATGAGTCAAGCTTCAGGTCAGGCTATTAATATGCAGAAGTCAGAAATCTTCCTCAGTAAAAATACTCTCATAGAATGGAAAGAAGATATATCTACTATCCTAGGTGTGACCGAATGCCTAGGCACAGGAAAGTATCTGGGCTTGCCATCTATGATTGGCAGGAAGAAGAAGTCCCTGTTTGGTTACTTGAAAGATAGAACTTGGAGGAAAATTCAACACTGGTCAGGAAAGCACCTTTCCGAAGCAGGTAGAGAAGTCTTGGTGAAGTCGGTGGCCCAAGCAATCCCCTCCTACTGCATGAGTGCTTTTATGCTCCCCATTTCACTTGGCACAGAATTGGATAGAATGATAAACTCATTCTGGTGAGGATCTAATAGGAATTCAGGTAGGGGCATTAATTGGCTTAGTTGGGAGAAGTTGTCTATGAGGAAGGAACACAAAGGTATGGGTTTTCGTCATCTCTATGGTTTCAACTTAGCCATGCTAAGGAAATAAGGATGGAAGTTGGTTTCCAACCATGATACTATTGTAGCAAGAGTCTTCAAAGCTAGATATTTTCCTAATGAGGATTTTTTGGGGGCCTGGTTGGGTCATAACCCAAGCTATGTTTGGCGTATTATCCACACTTCCCAGGTTCTGGTTAAGTCGGGCATGAGGTGGAGAATAGGGAATGGAAGGAAGATCAAGTTGTGGAAAGATCCATTGCTAAGGGATAATGATAACTCTTATATCCAAAGCACTAATTCACAAGGTGTGGAGGATATGTTAGTTGCAGATTTAATGGAGGAAAATGGCCAAGGCTGGAATCAAACTATTCTTGATAATCTCTTCTAGCAGAGGGACAAGGAAGAGATAAATAAGATTCCTTTATTGCATGTGGAAAATGAAGACAATATGACTTGGAAATGGAGCAAGGATGAAAAATTTTCAGTCAAGTCAGCTTACTATTATATCATGAATTCTCTTATTGATAATCACCATCTTAGAATGCAAGGTCCCTGGATGAACATTTGGAAGCTTAAAATCCCCCAAAAAATGAAACACTTGATTTGGAGAATTACTAGGGGTTGCTTACTAGTGAGGATAAATCTGATAAATAAAGGAGTGGATTGCTCAACATTGTGCCCTTTGTGTGAGAGTGGTTTGGAAAATGAGTGGCATTTATTTTTTGATTGCTCACATGCAAGGAGTTGTTGGACTGAAGCTACTCTTTGGGTTACCATTGATGGTCTTGTTCTGGGAGTTGATGGCATAAGGAGGCAATGTTCATGCTCTTCAACTCACCCACAGTGGACAAAATGAAACGGATTGCAGCGGTTTTATGGTGAATTTGGCGTAGGCGCAATGACAAAGTGTGGGGAGGTGATGACAAACCAATCAAGACCTCACTTCACTTGGCGGAAAATTTTCTGCATGAATGGGAGCAGGTTCGTGGGAAGAGTAGTGCGACAGCAAGCCAACCACCTCCTACGTTAATGCCAAGGTGGGAGAAGCCATGCACAGGTGATTTAAAATGCAACATTGATGCGGCACTTTCCCAGATCAAGGTTACTATGGCATAGGGATTTGCCTTAGGAATGATACAGGTGGTTTTGTTGGAGCCAAATCCTATTATTTCAAAGGGGTTCCTTTTGCTCATGAGGCTAAAGCGAAGGGGCTGCTGGTTGCTATTTTATGGATGGAAGAGTTGGGTGTGTCCAAGGTCACTTTGGAGCTTGACTGCAAAATAGTGGTAGATGGTATTCTAAGTGATAGAGTCTACCAAAATGAATATGGTGATCTCTTGTCTTGTTGTAAGGAAAAGCTTTTTTAAAACCAAAACTTTGAGGTTAGTTTTGTTAGAAGACAAACCCATCATGTCGCTCATACTCTAGCTAGAGCGTCAAGATTTTGTGCTCGTCACCGGGTGTTTGATTATATTCCAACCTGTATTGCTGAGCTCATTTTGATTGATATGAAATAGTTTTGTTGGTTCAAAAAAAAAAAAAAAAGAATACATGAAACATAGAATAAAACTTAGGTCATGTTTTGTCCCGTTCTGGATGCTACCTAAGTTACTCATGAAATAATGGACTTTAATTTATTACAGGGAGATGAATAATTATTAGCGTATTCAAACTGAATTGATATTATAAGCTGATTATTTTATGCTAGGAATATAATAGACTCTTATTCAACAAGGAGGGTTGATAATATTTGATTGTCAAAGAAACTCTTATAAATTACAAATTTTTTTGTTGAGAAAATATTTGAGTGATAACATATATAATTGTGCGAGTCTAAAGATCTCACAAGATTTGATAAAATGTAAGGACAATAATAAGATAATTATGAAAGAGAGGAAATCAAGAGTCAATGAAGAAATAACGGTTAACTGATAAAATTAATTAAAGCGCAAGGATTTATTTGGGTTCGATTGTTAATAGCAAGTGGTATTTGGAAGTGAATAAGTGGTATTTATACCAAATTAAAAACGCAGTGAAGTCAATAAGTGGTATTGAATACCAAATTAATCTGAAGTTGTCTGTTATTAGCATAAGCCCAAAGGGAGTGTCCATCCCAAAAGACTAGTCTATTAGGTGAAAGAATTTCTAGGCTTATAAATCCCACTTGTTATACCATAACAAAAAATCACTATTAGAAATTTTTTGATTACCTGCGGATTTTACACAAAAATTCGCAGGAAACAGGTTTCCTACGAATTTTTGTTCATATGTAACACCTTCATGAGTAATTTTTTCCCGCAAATTTTCTTGGAAAAAATTTTAATTCGTAGAAAAATTCATAGAAAATATCAAAATTTCCTGCAAATTTGAATCTACAAGAAAAAATCTTATTTTTAAAAAAAATTATAGAAAAATTTGCAAGAAATTCCTATAGAAAAAATCCGCTGGAAAATCCGCAAGTAATTCATGAATTTCTAGTAGTAAACGCTTTTAATAGCATTTATTTTTTGTATTTAATAGCGCTTTTAGCCGCTATTCACTACAACAGAAAAGACTTTTAATAGCGTTTATTTTTTGTATTTAATAGCGCTTTTAAGCGCTATTAAAGGTTGAAGAAACAATAGTGCTTAAAAAAGCGCTATTGAAAGTAGGAAAAGATAGGGAAGCGCTATCTATTCCCATATATATTTTTTTAATAATATACTTTAATTTTCTCCTATCTATTCCCTGTAATACCCATGACCATCAAAGCTGTTGGGGTTTACACCTTGGAAATCTCTTATCCTAGGAAGTCCCAAATTAACAACTCGGCCTAGGAATGAGTACATCATCTGTCAAAAATCAAACAATAGGGTATTAGATTCCAGCTATATATAAACAATGATAGTTTACAATTAATACTGCAGGTACTAGGTAGAAATAGATGCAACGATACAAAGCATGCAGAATAGGCTAGAATATGAACTTAATGAAATGCAAAACTTTGTACTCAATGCAGAACTGTAATGCACTTACAATTTTTTCTAATACAGAAGTTCTAACAGATATCAAATTGACATAAATTGCAACATATTTTCAAATTTTGACACCACGAAAAATTCTTGGTGAGAACACTCTTTCTGGTTGTTTGTGACTTCATTCTGGTTATATGGTGCTCTTTATTAAAATGAACATTGAATATAAAAAATTCAACACAAATTACTGATATAACCTGTCCAAAAGAAGGAAATAAATAGAGTTTCCTTTAACTTCTGAATTCTAAAGCACCAAGTTTAAGATAATGACAAAAATGTTTTCTATGTAAACATTTTCTGTTACAAGATAATATTTGATTAATGGAAAGCATATATTATGTCAATAGAGAAAATTCCCAACTTGCAACATGAAGGCATTTATTCCAAAACGAAAAAGCAACTATAACTACCTGTTATAAGTTAATTTTAAATCATAAGTGAAGTAACCAACATGCGCATTTGTGAAATATTATTTAACTACTCAAGTTCAATACTTGGCCATGAATCCATTATCAACATCCAGAAGTACTACCTTAGCAAATCAAACGAATCCTTCCATAATCATAATCCCCATTGATCCATGAACAAGTCTCTTAAGAGACATCAACAAGCTTACACAAGATCCTAAGATGCATTATGCTGGACAAATTTAAATAAATAATAGTCAAATGTTTCAGTCCCCTGGAAGCTCTTCAAACTAATCAAAGTTCCTTCTACCAAGACATTTAACTATACCAGCAAATTAACCATACTATCTAAGTTGAAGTACTTGCACTATTAGAAGCCAACAACATTATGATACCCACATTGTTCTAAAAATTGGGAAAATTTCGAGAGTCGAGATAGCAAAAGCAGAAATAATTCCAGTAAATAATCACATGTCAATTGAATACATTCATTAAGCAATATCAAATAAATACTACATGCTCACATTTCCTCTGAGTGTCACAGCAATTCCAAGTAGTTGGCCTTCCCTCATCTTGAAGGTGGCAATGGAAGCCCTGGCCCGAGTCTTAATAGGTCTGTGCCCTATAATCAGAGCTAGATCATCCATTGCTGCTTCCAAACCCTTTGCATCTCCAATTCCATAGTTGACCAGAATCTTCTCGATTTTAGGCACCTGAAACAAGGAAAAAATAAAACCCAACATTACAAAATTGAAGAAAAACCAACTTGTGTCCTTTCTTAAAGGAGAGACATGCCTTTTTTTCGATTCCTTCATCACCCACCGCTATCAAAGCCCTTTGCGCCTACAAGAAACGATGAACCATTCGGTTTTTGAAAAAATAACAGAAATTAAAGAAACCCTAATTTAGAATTAATTAAGAAGTTGAAGGAACCCGAGCCGGTTGTGGTGGGGCTACGTCCCACGCGAGATGAGGTCGTTTTTGTGTTTGCTCTCTTTCCATATGATTTGTATCCACAACTACCATCCACTGAACCATCGCCTCTCAGTTACCAGATATCTACGACGGATTATTCTGAGAAAAAGGACGTTAGGTTAGAGCATTAAATCTCGTAGATTTCTTCTACTTAGAAATTGGGATAATACTAAATAGCTATACAAAGGAGAAGAATGGAATCGCGAATAGTATAGGGATGGTGGTGGTGAGAACAGTGTAGGGATGGTGGTGGTGATCGTGGCACACGATAGAGCTAGCTATTGGAGAAAATGTTTAATGAGGAGGGAAGTTACAGGATAACTGATAAAAATATATGAAAAGGGGAATAGATAGCGCTTACAGGATAACTGATAAAAATATATGAAAAGGGGAATAGATAGCGCTTCCAGCGCTATCTAAAGTGCACCTATAGTAGCGCTTTCTTGAGAAAGCGCTATTATAAGGTGGACTTTAGATAGCGCTTCCTTATGAGGAATAAATAGCTCTTCCTTGAGGAAGCGCTATCTAAAGTCAAACTTATACTAGCGTTTTCTCAAGGAAACGCTACCTAAAGTCCTCCGCCTCTTTTTTAATAGCGTTTCACTTTAAAACGCTATTAAAGGTGTCCCATTTAATCCATTTTCTGTTGTAGTGATTAAATCAAGCGCTATTAAAGATTGAAGAAACAATTGCAGTTTTTAAGCGCTATCTAAAGCAGAAATAGATTAAGGAAGCGCTATCTAAAACTTCCTGGGTTTTAGATAGCGCTTCCTTATTTATTCGTGGGTAGCGCTTCCTAAAGGAAGCGCTATCTATTATCTATTCCTGCTTTAGATAGCGCTTAGCGATATCTGTTTCCTGTTTTTTTTAAAATTATTTACTTTAATTTTCTCATACTCTTCTCTGCACTCAGGAAAACCCAGACAGTACATAAACAATATTTGGGATAATAATTGACACAGTATACATAAATTCATTTCATTCATTACAAATGTTACAACACATAACAATATTGTTACAATCAGCACTATACTAACCAAAAAACTATTCTATTACATACATATTCAAACAACTAGCTATAGCCTATACCAAAAATTCACCCAAACTTGCAGCAAACCATCAACTTACAAAATTGGAGATAAATCAAGCTATTAAATGAACTTGAATTACATAATTCAATCTAATCACAACTCTCAACTTAAATATAACACTAAAAAGATAAACTTAATTACCTTTAATTATTGATTCATAATAATATAGTTACACCACTCATCCAAAATTTCAAATACTTGATCATCGGTGTATGTGTCATATTTACAATCGTGAAAGTACGACATGCAATAGGAAAAGTAAATTAAGTTAAAATTAAAGTATATTCAAATGGTCCAATGTAAGTGTAATTAAACCAAAATTACATACCGACGATGGGATTTGAATTTGGTTATGAGCGATGATATCGTTAATGAACCTTAGAACGTAGTATCCGCAATCTATGCTGTTGTATTGGCGGGCGCACTATAAAACAAAAATAATAAGTTAATTGGTTTTAAATTTAAATAATTGTATAATTACAATTTGAACAAATACCTCTACAAAGATCCATTTTGTCTTTGATTATTTTGAAGATCGGGACTTGGCTCCCCTCCTGCATCCATGATGAATTGTCAAAGCAATGAAATGCAAAAACAAACAATTTCATTAAGGTACATGTATGTAACACCCCCTCGAGGTGTCACAGTTCGTAACCCAAATATCACCATACTGAGTCACGGTCAATGAACCTAACTTTAAATATCAAATCCTAAGAGCTGGTCTGGTCTAACAAAACTCTAAGAGCAAATAAGCATACTACCTAGCATGCATCACCCCAATAATATTGGGCTTCGTCATCAACAGTCTACCGTCTTCGTCGTCAAACGCCAAGGAGCTCAGCTACAGGATCCCGCAGTGACCCAGAGGACCGTTGGAGAATATCTGTACATGTATTCAAAAAACACAACAGGGTGTCCAACATGTACAGGCAAGGGTGAGATACTCTTTCACAATTTTATCATAATAGCCACATAAGTAAAGCAGCATACAAGTCATCCATCAAAATAGTCATGCGATAAAATATCAATATTCAGTATGATATCACAATGAAATAATTCTACTTTCAAAATGTCATACTCATTCATCAATGTCAGTCAAATGAATGCATGAGACTTCAACTTCGACCATGTACTCCGGAGATTTCTAATTTTCCCTTTCTCGAGCGATAGGCCGTAGTAACACCTGTAATACAATTGTCCTCATGAGTCGGCCTCTCAATTTAGGTCTGAACTCCAAATGTTCCAGGGTACCACGTCTCACCATATCCTGAATAGTCCAATCCTGATCGAGTTCATTCGTGATGGGTAGCCGACTTACCACGGTACGGGGTCGCGAGGCCACTGGCCACTTGTGGAGTCTCGACACACAGAATGCCCCTAAAGACCTAGTGGTCTTAACCGATTCCATTCTCAACTCGTAAGTTGTAGCTCGGTTCGTATGGCACGCCAGCCGACTCATGCATGTATGCAGGAGGTTTTTTGTTCTTCTTTTTTTTGTTCGTTCTTTCGTTTCTTTCATTCTTTCTTTTTTTGTCAAGGCACATGGCTCATGACTCATTTAAAGGACATATAGCCCGTTCAACTCAAATTTCAAGATGCGAAGTACTAGGCTGACGTCGCGGACACTAGACTTGCATAGTACACTAAGTCCATTCTTTCTCCTTTCCAAAACACAAGACACGTACTCCGAGTGTTCAATCCACGATGTACTAGGCCGACGGCGCGGACACTAGACTCGCATATAGGACACAAAGTCCGTTCATGTCACAGAACTTTAGCCCAACGTCTCGGTTACTAGGTTCATGTGCTTCACATGCGTGAAGAGGTAATTACCAGTTTCATCAAATTCATTTTCATAGTTTAAATCTTAAAAACAAAACATAGGTTCTCTTTGGTATAAACTAAAACACGTTTTCGCTCGAAACTCTTTTACACAAAAAATTTCTTTATAAATCATTTTCGAAGACTCAAGTTCCAAGGATTCATTTCCAAAGGATTTTGACTTATAAGCCTTTTCTAAAAGTTCCCTTATTTTTAAAACATTTTTCCAAAGATTGTTACTGGAGTAACTTTCATGAAGAGACATTTTCATTTTTGGAACATCAAATACTTTTGGAAGATACTTTCTTGACAAAGTAAATACTCTTCAAGGTTTCCTTTCTTTGTACAACATGTTTAGAAAATAATGATAAAGTAACTTTTCACTATTTTCCTCACCAACTCTCAACTTCCTAAGTCTTATTCAAAAACATCTTGGATTCTTAACTTAGTGACTTTTTAGTAAAATTGGCCATTATGACGGTTAGCTTAGAAGCTGTTCATTTCCTCAAATCAAAACATTTCAAAACGTTGATTAAGTCTTTTAGTATGCTTAATCTTCTTTATTGAGCTATAGCCAGTGCTACGCTCTTAACCAGTCTAGGATATATATATATATATATATATATATATATATATATATATATATATATATATATATATACACACATCAATTCTCAATCAAGGCATCCATGCCACAATTCATATTCAAATATTCAAGCATATACTTCATAAAATAAATCAAGTGCGTACACCACATATAACATGTCTTCAAACATCAAACAAGCGTATAGATCACATAATGCATCAACTAGGCAAAACATCAACTTCACATCATAGTTACAACATTCAACAAGCAACTCATGAGGCTATCAAACTTATTAGAGCTAATCTCCCCATACCTCTTGAAGTTTCCAGGTTAGCGGAAAGTCGCCTGATCGGTCCATGGATTTCTCCTGATTCCTCGTTCGAGTACCCAACAGCAACTACAAACACACAACCAATCTAAACATCAACAATTAACAACATAAATTTCTCTACTAGGTTCGGCCATAGGGTGCCAAAAATAGCTAGGGATGTCTAAAAATTCCTATCTCTTGGAGTAAAGATCCTTAAATACCCTTAACACCAAATCAAGTCTAAATTTTGAAACTTGAATCAAAATCTCATGTTTTCCCCAAATTGGGGGTTCGGCCACATAGTTATAAAACATGGCTAAAGAGCTTCAAAAGTTCTCATCTCTTGGATTCTATACCTCCTAGGTGTGATAACACTAGAATCAAGCTTAGAATACCCAAAATCCAACCAAAACTCTACTCACCTAAAAGGGGGTAGGTTCGGCCTTCATCATCCATTGGAGCTAAAGGGCTCCTTTGGTTACAAACTCTTGGATAGTGGAAGAGGATGATGCTACTAGCTCATAGAAATTGGTTTGACATCAAAAGGATTTTTCTAGAATTTTCTAGAAATTTTTAAGTTTAAGCTTCAAAACTTAAACCACCATGGATCATGAACTTAGAGAGATGAAAAGAGAGATTGAGAGAACTAGAGGAGAGTTACTACCACCTTGATGTACTTCCTTGAAGAAAACTAGCTTGAAACCCAAAAATCTCTAAATTTCCATGATCAAAAAGTGAAAAACTCTTGAAGAATAAGGAAGAAATGAAGAACAAAGTGGGAGAAGGAGAGAAAGAGTGAATGGCCGAATGGCCTATGAGTGTGAGTGAGGTGAGATTAATTTTTGTCTCAATGGCAAACTTGTAGTTAAGTTTAGGACTTTTTGGTAATTCCTAAAAAGATCAAGGGCATTTTGATAATTTTACCTCTAAAAACACTAAAAATATCTAGATATTTGTTAGAAGTAATGATGATGATGATAAGGTGATGTGACTTCAACCTTAACCGTAGCGGGTCTCGATAAATCCCGTATTCAGCTCTGTTGCTCACCCGATTTAGGTTTTCGCCCAACAAAGTCGTGAGAACTTACTTATTTTGAAATTTATCAAAATCGCCGATATCGTTCGCAATTTCATTTAAAACCTAACTATTTCGTTCACGAATTAAAATTAGGTCGTCTGAGCAGTAAAATCATACTGTCAGTGTAAAAACGCAGACCGGGCTTCGTCTGAGTTTTTGCCCGAAACTTAACCATGGCTTCCTATGGTTGTGTAGGACATTCCTATCTTCTCAGAATATTTTATTTCACTCTCTAGACCCTTCAATAAAATACGAACTTATAAATACTGATTAATTAGCTCTAGAGAGCTTTGAAAACCCGGGCTGTTACAACGTACAATTTGAATCATCACATATATGAAGATAAAAACAAAAATGCACCACCGTTCGAGAGTCGACGTCCTCGGCGGCTTTTACTCCACGATACTTCACTCAACCTCATTGTTGGTCAGAACCCTCCATCGGTCATAACCCTTTGTGCATAGCCCATTCGGCGAAGTTAGCCTCTCAATGAAAGCACCAACATTATGAGCATAAGCCCAAAGGGAGAGCTCATCCCAAAAGATTAGTCCATTAGATGGGAGAACATCTAAGCTTGTAAGCCCCACTTGCTAGGTGAGGCTCCCCAATGTAGGACTCATAATATTGTCAAACCTAGCGGCTAACAATCTGACTCAACCTAATAAAGCAAAGCGAAGGTTAATGGGTGCTCTAAGAACACCAATTAAAAAAAAAATACAAGAAAAGGATTTTGATTTTCACACCCCACAATTTAATTCTCTCACCTCCTTTTCCCATTTTTTTAAAATTCCATTAATATCCCTTTACTATCCTAGTAGGATACAGAAACCTCCCCTCCCAACATTATTTCTCCCAGCCCATGCCCATCAAACCCCTCCTAACCTCCCATCAACCCCTCCTTACTCTCCTTCTTCCTTTTCTTCTCCCATCTCCCTATATTATTTTCTCTCACTCCCAATCCAACCCGCATTCTCATATCCGGCGAGGCGCAAAGGAAAGCTGTGCGCTGCAAGGTCAATTTTTCCACCCTATTTTCTGTTTTGGTGCCTTACCGTGTAAGATATTCAAATTTTTGGATTGAGAAGACAGTTATGGTAATGTGATGCAATATAGTTTCCATAAGTATTCTGACCTGACTAAATCTCTGTATATTGAGAAGACAGTTATGGTAATGTGATGCAATTTTTTTCATTTATTCTTTATACTATCCTTGTGGTGATTGACTTTGTTTAATTTTGACAATCAGACAATCTTTGATAAGTGGATGACCATGCTGGATATGGGCTACGTAATTTCATCATCATACAGAGTGGTCTTGGTATTTTTTATCATTAAGGGCAAACAAGACCTTTTTTTTTCCCTCTTAGAAGTTAACCACCATCATCACCTGAAAATCACCGTGTTATAAGCATTGCTTTTGTGAATGGCAATCACTTTGTATAGGTATACTGTGATGCACTATGAATTTAAATTAATTTATTCCACTATAATATGGTCTTTGCATTTCTTTAATTTTTACTCATTTACAAGTCTTTTTGAAGCCCGAGTCTTCGATACCTCCAGCTATTCTGCTATGGTCCAAACATTGCAACAGTGACGTTGTTGGATGGGTGGCTCCATATATGTCACGAATTCAACAATTCCATTCATCAGTTCAAAAACAACTAGGATATGCAAACATTACAAAGGATTGATTGTATGTAGACAAATTTTTTTTATTAAATATATATGTATGTAAAATTGCTTTTCATTTATTGTTCTTAGTACAAATTCATTGCATCGAGTAGCAAAAAAACAAGTGCAAAGACCAATAATGTATCTTTTAAGCTACTTCAGTTCTTCACTGTACAACTATGAGGAAACTAGTATTCATTTTTTTTATGTGATCCATACATCAACACATAACTCACTCGAATTGACGTGCATGCACAACCCTCCTACTGGATGTAGGTCCATCCTCTCTCGCACTGCAAGCTAATATCAGTGCCTCCTGTGTCTCATCCCAACCCTCGGTCCCTTCAATTACCGACCATCTATCAAGCATGGATGGCAGAAGGTCAACAATGCTATCACCACTGGTACTGGACGATGGCATCCCATGAGGTTGGGACTCTGGCACCCTAGCAGGGTCTCCGTCAGGCGGTGGTATGATGTAAGGGTGGGATATCGACCTAAACCACCGCATGTATTTCGTTATGCATTGTGCTGGATATGATGCCCGGAAACATGTATGAGTCAGATGTTCTACAAAATTCATCCAACGTAGGTCCATCTCGGCACGAGATAATGGAACACTGATGAGCTCGTCAGGCGACCAAGGAATGCGCACCATATAGTCGTACTGCCGTAGGACTCTCTTCGGGAAGTGGGTGTGAATCCACAGACTCCACTTGATGTAGCTGAGAACAACGAGACAATCCCACATGGGCGATGTACTCTATGCTCACCATAAGGCATCCATATGATATCGTTCGTGGTTAGCTTGTCTAGCTGAATCCGATAGGGCATCACCCGACCGACACTCCTACCTAGGGTCCAACGTGAGGCTCGAGGTAAAACCTCAACGTACTCATCGGTCAGGCCCCGACTCCCCATACCGGGAAAGTGCTAAGATCCAAGCCTGTAACAGCAATAATGATTTAGTTTTAATTTTTTGAAATTGAATACGAAGGAAAAAAAATTAAAATTTCGAACCTGTAGAAGGGTCATATACCCTCCTAGTTGCTTCGTCTCCAAATAACCGGCATGGCCTAGATGATCGTACAAATATGCCAGGGCAGTTGCACCCCATGCGTAATTACCGCAACTTGGCAGGTCACGGAATAGCTCTAGGTATGCAACATCGACTAAATACGCACTCTTGTCGGCAAATATGGTGAAACCTACCAAGTACAGTAAAAATGCCCTAGCAACCTCGTCCCACTATTGCGTCTGACAACGCTCATGTACAAATTTCACAGCCACTGTAGAGAAACGTGTGAACCCCTACAAGATTCAGTCTCTGTCACTACCTCCTACTGTGACACCCTAACAACTCCTATGCAATGGCTCTGTCACTGCCATGATGGGTCCTGAAGGCTCCCGTGATAGGTAGATGAAGTAACGATGACACATCATCCAACGTGATGGTCATCTCTCCGATCGATATGTGGAAGTTGTTGGTCTCTCTATGCCACCTTCAATGAATGCAAACAAACATGCCCTTGTCCACCTCCAGGTAGTAGGACGACAACTGTGGTGCTAACCTAGAGGTGTCCACCCTTTCCTATATCTCATGATATAAGTTACTTTAATTAGTTTAATTACTTTAAAGTTTAACTTTAAATTAGTTTGAATGATATAAATTACAAAAAATCACATGTTATAATATTAAATACAAATATAAATAAAATTTACAAAAAAATTAATTATGTTAAAATTAATTTTATTATAATTAATTAATTACACAAATCAATTTTGAAAACTTTTACGGAAACTATAGTTTCCGTAAGGTTTCAAAATTGATAATCTTACGAAAACAATAGTTTCTGTAACAATGGCCAAATAGCAAAATCCCTTACCTCTGTCGCGCCTTCGCCGTGTTGGGGTTTCAAGAGGGATAATTTTTAAAACAATTTATAAAAACCTCTTAAACGGAAAAACCCTTATACTAAAGGACCACGTATCACACATAAATCACAAGGGTATCGTGTTTACCTCTTGAAGCATAACTTTACCACGAACATTGTGAGCACGTCAGCAACACTGGTAAATCACGAACACTGCTACGGTATGAATGACAACTTGATCTACACAGCTACAGAGCAGCAGATCCGAGGAACACTGCTGCTATAACCACAAAGGGAGAGGTTCTTCTCTATCACCAGTATTGTAGAGTAGATATACCTCTACTCAGGCTATGCGAGCAAACCAACGTCAGAGATAGCGAAGTGCTAGCTATCAGGATTGGAAGAGGCACAGCACACAAAGAGAGAAAGGAGGCGCAGGTGTCAATAGAGTACAACGGCCGTTATGAGTGTTCTGTGTTATGTATAGCTTAAGTGACGTGCACAGCTTATTAATAGCTGTCACTCGCTTAACCTAACCCACTTGGGTTACTGTACTCTACAGGCCCAATGTTTAATTATTAATTAAATCATATTTAATTAATCAATTAAACTTATTCTCATTTAATTATTAATTAAATTATATTTAATTAATCAATTAAATCAATCTCATTTAATAATTAATTAAATCATATTTAATTAATCAATTAAACTAATTCTCTGAACATTTGCTCTATGCGTATTACCCTATAGGTTCTCAATTAATTGACAATAATATTAATTATTATTAATCACATTAATAATCAATTAATATTATAAACAATGAGCGGCATCTAGCAATACATTATTGCTATCCAGTTAATTGGTGATACAATTAAAACCATATTGTAACCATATATAATGTGAAGTCAATGTCCTTTTGTCACAATGTCTTAATTGAACACAAGGCATAAATGTGTCATCCTTGTTAAGTCTAATTATTTATTTCTTGATCTAGTAATTGACGTACGATCATGTGGGCCCAATATCTCATATTGTCCCACCTTAGCGTGGTCATGCATTTCTACGTTGCATACCATCAAGAGGCCTATAGACATTACTCCTGTTATGTAGGAGGGACGAATTCTATCTATGTAACATCCTAAAATTAAAAATAATTGGAGATAATAACGTTAGAGAAATTAGATAATTTTTGGGAGGCTTAGACTGCATGTTTTGGGCCTTTGAATTAATTAGAAAGGATAAAAGATAATTAAAATCTGCAACAATAATAGAACTCTATCTAGACTTTATCTAAAACTTATTTAATAACAAACTCTAACTACACTCTATCTAAAACTTATTCAAAGACTCTATCTAAAACTTAATTCAAAAATCAGTCTCTATGTCAGGATGCGTTAAAAATAGGTTTAAAAATAGGGAATCAGTGCAACACTATATATATACCTTCATATAACACCATAGTGCGGCTACGAACCCTTTTTGCATCCTAAAACACCTTAGTAACGGTTGTAGAGCATCTTCATGCTTGGGAGATGGGGTTGCAACAAGCAATGAGTTTGGAAGGAGAACAATAACAACAACAACAACAACAAGAGGAAGATGAAGATGAAGAAGAAGGAGAAGGAGAAGGAGAAGGGGATTCAAGACTGAAGAAGGCGACATCTAAGATTCGCCATAGGGTACGCTTGGAGATTCTTGGAGGCCTTCAAGAGGTGAGTAGAAATACTCTTTCTCACCCTTTTCATGGTGCAAATTGATTTGGGGTTTGGGTTATGTTTTCAAAATGCGTTTTTGGAAAATAATCATGCGTTTGGTCAAATCCTGATTTTACAAATTTGGGGGTTTTCCTTCTAAGGTGTTCCTGCTGTTAATTAAATGGTTATTATTGAAATTGATGCTATGATATATATGATACATACGTGATTTGGTTGAATTGATATGTTATATATGCACTATTTGACGATATTTGTGATATTGGCATGATTCAATAACTGTTAATATGTTGGATGTTGTTTGCTGCAATACCGCCTATGATAGGGGTATCGAAAGTAACACTGCCAATGATTTGGGGTGTCGAAATATGAAATATCGCCATGATGGGGTATCGAAAGTAACATCGCCACATGTTGGGATGTCGAAATGAGTAATACCACCAGTGTACAATGGTTGGTATCGAAATGAGTAATGTCACTGAAGAGAAGGTGACATCGAAATACCTTCATGAGTAAGGTAGGCAATGGGACGCCATTGTTATGTGCAGTTTGAAAGTCATATGACATATGAGAATATTTGAGATTGTTTGATATATGAGATTTTTGTCATATTTGATTTATGATGTATTAATGATGATTGTTACTGTCAATAATAATTTATATTATTATTATTATTTTACTATACATTATTTTGAAAATAGCGGGTACCATGGATAGTTTTTTCGGTTACCGCACCGGCTGAGAACAATGCTTTTGTGAAAACCCTTTAAACTGTATTTCTGTTCACTGGGATTTTATATCTCATTAGTAGTATTGTTTTCAGAGCCTGAGGATGTCCCTGTTGAGCAGCCAGACGTTTTGAAGACTATCTCTTTAGCTTTAGAGCTTGGTTAGTATTGTATGGCATATGCCAGGAGGACCTTATTATTTTTTAGTTATTTTCTTATGCGAGATGTTATAGACGCTCTGTTTTGAAGTTTTGAAACTGATTATGTTATTCGGTTTTTGAATTAATGTAAACAATTATTTTGGACTAATATTATATTAAGTATTTATTCAGTGTTTATTTAAGAAAATTTTTTTATTTTTCCTGATTTTATTTAAATTATTAATTTGGGTTACTAATGTAACGAAGGGCGTTACATTTTTGGTATCAGAGCAGTTCAATCCTAAATTGGACTGTGGTTATTGGGTTTTTCAAAAATCAAAACTTGGGCGCATAGGATGCTTGTTAGAGTTGTAGATGCTGCATACTATGCTTTGGATATTGAGCCTGGCCAACTCAATGTTTCATTGGTAGTAAGCAGATTTATGACGACTAATAGGCGAGGGACGAATGATGCGCTTGTGACAGCTATGGACTGTGTGACCATAGATGTGCAAGAGCAGACGGAGACTCTCCGTCATATGAGGGGATATGGGGTGGTAGCAGCCCAAAAACCTCAGTATGTGGGGTTACCATTTTTCAGAGAACGATCTGCCACCTTTCCGGGACAGCTTAGATGCTGCAGCAGTTAGAGGAGCCGAAGAGAAATTGTGCTTATAACAAGAGGTTATCATATTGTTTGATTCAGGAGCAATCCATTCTTCCATAACTCTTAGTTGTGTCAAAAATCCAGAGTTGCCTATTTCTAAATTATCTTTCCACTTGTGTGTTTCTACCCCTGTCAAATATAAATTGGTTACATCTTTTACCTATTTGAAAAGTTCTTCGATACACCAAAATTTATCTTATGATTTGATATGTTTTCAAATGTTGTGTTGGATGTCACTCTTAGTATGGTTTCGCTATCGTCTAATAATGTTGTCCAAATAGAAATATGTATATACTTCACAACCTATGTTTGATGAATCTTTTATGTTAAACCTTGTTGTATTCGTTTCCAGGTCATAAGTTCTTAGTTGAGATAGTTTAATGATCCATATTGTTGTTTCTGTTATGAAAGAGACTGAAAGTGATGTAGCGGCGCTACCTGTTGTCTGTTAGTTTCTAGATGTGTTCCATAAAGAGGTCTCTACCTTACATCAAATATAGAGGTTGAGTTTAACATAGGACTAGTGCCTAGAAGTGGATCAGAGTCAGTAGCACCTTATAGACTGACATCCTTAGAGTTAAATGAGCCTAAGAAACAATTAGAGGAATTGCTAGAAAATGAGTTTTTATACGGGGATTTGTTTATTATTAATTAAAAAAAAAGAGTTGGAAATTCAAGATTGTTAATTCTTAACATTATATTCTTAAAATATATTTTTATGTCGTTTGATGAATTTGTTTGATAGATGTATATTCTTTGTATTTTAATGAAGTAAAATAAATAGTTTTACTTTTCATTTATCGTTTGTGATATTCTCCCTTGATAGTAAAATTGCCAGAGAGTCTCGCTTATTTTGAATTCACGATTTTAACTTTCTTTTGTTTCAATGAGTTTTCAATTCATATGTGGAAATATATTTGTGCATCAATGTTTTTTTTTTTTAGTCAAACCAAATTGATTGTGAATTAAAACTTCCTTACCTTGATTCATTGTTTCATCATCTATTTAGAGTTGCTGTTTGTTATTATTTGAAATTTAATTCATTATTATTTGATTATAGTTTGCATCAAATCCTACTTTAATTATTGTTAAGAAATATGTTTGATTTTGTGATAAGTTTTGAGTGTTTTGAGTGAAAAGAAATGATGAGAATATGAGGTTATGTCTCGACAATAGACAATTGAACAAATTAGCCATTAATGATAAATATCTTTTGCCTAGGATAGATAACCTTAGATCAGTTGCATAGAGGGACGGTTGATTCTATTAAAGTAGATACAGTGATAGGATGAGCGCAACATAAGACAATGATCGGCGTGAGAAGTTTCCTAGAATTGGAAGAGTATTATATGAAGTTATAAATGGGTTCCCTAGGCTAGCCTTACTTCTGACCAAGTTAACTAGGAAAGGAAAATATCTTCTATGGAATAAAATTGAAGTTTTTAATAATCATAAGAGCCTTAAATTAGAAAAATATATAGAATTAAAAATAAGGCAAGGAAGGTGAATGAAATTTCTTAAGGACCATGAATTTGAGTTGAAGTACAGTTTAGGAAAAGTCAATATAGTGGTGGAGGATCTAAATAGAAAATCCTTGCATATAAGTGCTTGAGATGAATATCTTAGAAGAGTTTATGGACTTGAATTTCAATGTAATCTTAAATGCTTTAAGCTTGAAATTGAATAAGTTGAAATTTGAAGTGACCTTAGAAAATAGATTATGCGAGTGTAGTTTTTAGACCAGGAATTGCAATCTCTTTTAGATCAAGAGAATAATGTGTTGTTTGATAATAGTCTAGTGTTGTTTAAGAATGGGATCGTTGTTCCTAAGGAGGGGAGCCCTAGAAAAAAAAATGTTAAAATAGATACATGAAGGGAAGTTAACCATACATCTAGGAATAAGCAAGATGTAATAGTAGATGAAAATAAAAATAATGGATGTTATATTAAAGAAGGTGTATATATATGCTCAAATTTTAATTTATGTTGTAATTTTGTTATATAATTTTTTTTAGAAAATCATCTTGCTTGAATATTTCAGATTGTTTCTCAAGGGACCAAACACTATTTGCAATTAATATACCCCTTGGACTTATTATCCGTATAGATTAATGACATGTTTAATCTTAACAAACATATATTTCTTGTCAAAAACTAAAAAAAAAAAAATTAAAAATCTTATTTGTATGTGATCACTCAAAAATCAAAATGAAATTGATTTCTTAGTTCTACTATGATATTTATTGATAAAAATTGTTTTGAAAGTTGTATATGCTCAATGACTACACAATTTAATTGCAAGTTAACTAAATCTTATTATGTTTTTGTTACCAAATTTTGTTTTAGTAAGACCATCTCTTAATAGAAAATGAAATTATTTATTTTCTTATAAAATTATCAACTTGAACTGGATAAAACTTAGGATAGGGATGTCTCTACTGTTTTAATTTTCTTTCTTTGTTTCATTTTATTTGTTTATCTATTTTATAAAAATTTTTGTGCTGTTAACAATATAATAGTTTTGGTGTGGAATATAAGGGACTATAAGATCTACATATGAAAGGTATAAAACTTTAATTTAATTTCTTTTGTGAATTGTTTGTCATGAATCTTTTCTTAGAATGCTTATAATGATGGAATGCAAGTGAAGATATTATGATTTTAGTATGATGGACAGAAACAAACACTTAAGTGCATGATTTTAGTCTGTAAATGTTATCATTGATTTTCTTTAAAATTATTTTTATATTTAAGGTATCATGAATTGTACACTTAATATGTGGTGAAATAGTTAATGACTATACGTATATTGATGGTATGATTAGGATATGTAGGTTCTCCTTATGTTAGTATACAGTAGGTGAGGAGATCTTGTTAGGATCGGATTTAATCCAGGAGACCACATTTAGAATTCAGAGGGGAAAGATGCGCACTGCACAGAATAGTTAAAGATTGTTATGCCGACAAGGAAAAGTAGCCTTTAGAATTTTAGGAAGGGGAACATATATTCTTGATAGTCATTCCTAAGATTGGGATGTGAGGGTCAATGTCAGTCAGAAAACTAATTCCTTGTTTTTATGGGTCCTTTCCACATCCTCAAGAGAGTCGGGCCTGTTGCTTACCAATTGGCTCTTCCAACATGGTTGTCATACCATCATGATGTATTTCTTATTTCTCAACTTCGAAAATTGTGTCAGATATGTCTCATGTAATAGCTCCTGAGTTAATACAATTGAGGGATAACTTAATATTTAAGTCAGGCCAAGTCAGATCATCGATAAGAGCACTAAGACTCTGCAGAACAAGACAATCCCCTTGGTGAAGGTGGTTGGGAAGAATTTAACTCTAGAAGAGGCTACTTGAGACGTAGAAGAAGACTTGGCTCGCCAATGCCCAGACTCTTTATTTGCTTCGTACGTGAGAGTGGAGTTAATTTCGGGGACGAAATTCTTAAAGGAGGGGAGAAAATGTAACATCCTAAAATTAAAAATAATTGGAGATAATAACGTTAGAGAAATTAGATAATTTTTGGGAGGCTTAGACTGCATGTTTTGGGCCTTTGAATTAATTAGAAAGGATAAAAGATAATTAAAATCTGCAACAATAATAGAACTCTATCTAGACTTTATCTAAAACTTATTTAATAACAAACTCTAACTACACTCTATCTAAAACTTATTCAAAGACTCTATCTAAAACTTAATTCAAAAATCAGTCTCTATGTCAGGATGCGTTAAAAATAGGTTTAAAAATAGGGAATCAGTGCAACACTATATATATACCTTCATATAACACCATAGTGCGGCTACGAACCCTTTTTGCATCCTAAAACACCTTAGTAACGGTTGTAGAGCATCTTCATGCTTGGGAGATGGGGTTGCAACAAGCAATGAGTTTGGAAGGAGAACAATAACAACAACAACAACAACAAGAGGAAGATGAAGATGAAGAAGAAGGAGAAGGAGAAGGAGAAGGGGATTCAAGACTGAAGAAGGCGACATCTAAGATTCGCCATAGGGTACGCTTGGAGATTCTTGGAGGCCTTCAAGAGGTGAGTAGAAATACTCTTTCTCACCCTTTTCATGGTGCAAATTGATTTGGGGTTTGGGTTATGTTTTCAAAATGCGTTTTTGGAAAATAATCATGCGTTTGGTCAAATCCTGATTTTACAAATTTGGGGGTTTTCCTTCTAAGGTGTTCCTGCTGTTAATTAAATGGTTATTATTGAAATTGATGCTATGATATATATGATACATACGTGATTTGGTTGAATTGGTATGTTATATATGCACTATTTGACGATATTTGTGATATTGGCATGATTCAATAACTGTTAATATGTTGGATGTTGTTTGCTGCAATACCGCCTATGATAGGGGTATCGAAAGTAACACTGCCAATGATTTGGGGTGTCGAAATATGAAATATCGTCATGATGGGGTATCGAAAGTAACATCGCCACATGTTGGGATGTCGAAATGAGTAATACCACCAGTGTACAATGGTTGGTATCGAAATGAGTAATGTCACTGAAGAGAAGGTGACATCGAAATACCTTCATGAGTAAGGTAGGCAATGGAACGCCATTGTTATGTGCAGTTTGAAAGTCATATGACATATGAGAATATTTGAGATTGTTTGATATATGAGATTTTGTCATATTTGATTTATGATGTATTAATGATGATTGTTACTGTCAATAATAATTTATATTATTATTATTATTTTACTATACATTATTTTGAAAATAGCGGGTACCATGGATAGTTTTTTTCGGTTACCGCACCGGCTGAGAACAATGCTTTTGTGAAAACCCTTTAAACTGTATTTCTGTTCACTGGGATTTTATATCTCATTAGTAGTATTGTTTTCAGAGCCTGAGGATGTCCCTGTTGAGCAGCCAGACGTTTTGAAGACTATCTCTTTAGCTTTAGAGCTTGGTTAGTATTGTATGGCATATGCCAGGAGGACCTTTATTATTTTTTAGTTATTTTCTTATGCGAGATGTTATAGACGCCCTGTTTTGAAGTTTTGAAACTGATTATGTTATTCGGTTTTTGAATTAATGTAAACAATTATTTTGGACTAATATTATATTAAGTATTTATTCAGTGTTTATTTAAGAAATTTTTTTATTTTTCCTGATTTTATTTAAATTATTAATTTGGGTTACTAATGTAACGAAGGGCGTTACAATCTACATCACTCACATTCCTCAACATGTTTCATTGCAGGCCCAATAACGACCTTTATAGTTGTCCTGTTACAGACAACGTTTAATAGTATCAAAGCTTAAAACTACATATGTTACGAATCGTAGTGACTTCAAGTCGAAGGACTACTTCACTATGGTCACTATGAGAATCACTCATGACACTTACATAAATATTATGCAGCGTTCTCATAGATGGTCGCTCCAGTATAAATATTCCACTAATATTTATACTTATGTGAAGACTTGATATCTTATATCTGTGACCCGTGAGATGTGGTCATCAGTACACTCACATAATAGTCTCAATGTATTATTATTGTCCTTATTAATCATAATAAGGACTTTATAATGTATTAATAATAATAATGTATTATTATTGTCCTTATTAATAATAATACTTGACTATAGATATTTAAGAATAGTGTTCTATAATTTAATGACATCTCATGGTCAAGTCATACTTGACGTTCGATTAAATGAACTACCTATTCTAAGGACTTTATTATGTTATAAATATGATTATCAAATATAACATAATAAATAAATGTCTCATATATATAAAATATAAAATAAAGTCATGATACAATATATAAATCCAATAAATATATATTGGTCACTAGGACTTAAACCAACATGTCGTTGTATAGCCTCTGTCGCACCCCCGTTGCTCTGCGCCTCTGCCTCTTCACCTCTGCGCCTCGTCGGAGTGACAATGGGGGTTGGTTAGGGTTGGGTAACAAAGGGGGGAGGGAAGAAGAAAAGGAAGAAGGAAGGGGTGGCGAGGGGGATAGGGCACGCAGAAGAGAAAAGGAAGAAGAAGGGGTGAGGAGGGGGTACGCGGATGTGAAAAGGAAAAGGAGTTTTTGTATAGAAGGCAGAGGTGGCAAATCAGGCTATTCGGCCCGACCCAACCCGACCAAACCAAATTATGAAATTGGCTCGGCCTGGGCTGGCTTGGATTTGGATCGGGCTAGCCTTTTGGTGGCCTAGCCCAGTGGTTGAGCGGGCCATTTTGGCCTTATATTTTTGTTACTTTTTTTATTTTTTTGCTTAATTGCATTTACATTTATATATATATATGTGTGTGTGTGTGTGTGTGTGTGTGTATTAAATAACAATAAAATATGATATAAATCACAATTTAAAATATGTAAACAAGTGTTAAAGAAACATTTTTTACATAAATATCATTAAATAAGTATATTTTTCATTATTAATAAATTGAAAAATCATTTTTACAAGTTATAATATGAACTATGAAAGTATGTTTTTATATCTTAAGACAATTGTATAAAGAAAATCTAAAAAATAAAAAAAAAACGGTCAATCGGGCCGGGCTGCCCCGGATTTGGTTCGGGCCTGCAATTCTATAGCCCAACCCAGTCCGAAACCAGGTTAGTTCTGGTAGGCCCTGTGGGTCGATCCCAAATTGCCAGCTCTAATAGAATGGTATTATGGGATTTATTTGAAAAAAATTGGGGGGGGAGGGGGTAGGAAAATTAATTTGTGAGGTATGAAGATCAAATCCCACAAGAAAATGATTTATAAATTAATATAATATTAATTGCACTTTTTAACCCTCAATTTTTTCAAATATGTGATTTTGGTCCCTCTAAAATTTTAATTGCATATTTAGTCCTTTAATTTGTTAAATTGTGCAAAATCAGTCATTTTTAGGCTGTTTAGACTTGATCCTTTTTAAGTTATTTAGACTTGTGAAAAGTTGAGAGATGAAAAGTATAATTAAGCCTTAAATTTATTATTAATTTGGGTTCGATTATTAATAGCAAGTTGAATTTGAAAGTCAATAAGTGATATTTGATTACCAGATTAAAAACGTAGTGAAGTCAATAAGTGGTATTGAATACCAAATTAAAAACGTAGTAAAAACAAAAGGGAATCCTAATAATATCGAACAATCCCCACAGTCTGCCCACATTATGGAATTTTTTGTTTTTAAATCTGAAGGTTCCAACATGGCGGCTAAAAATCTGACTTAGCCTAATAAATTATTATTAATTTAGGTTTGATCCAGCTCCTTTATGTTTAACTAATCAAGATGTGTAACTTAATCTGACATTGACAGCAGTTTACCGGATGTGTAACTTATATATATAACATGAGAGCTTAAAAGGAAGATCTTATCTTGGATCCAAGTCACAGGCCGGGGAAGTGGGAATGTGGGATTGTTTTGTTTCATACAATCCAAATCAAGAACTTACTGAAACTGAAGTTTAAGTGTAAAGTTACTAATCTAGATGGGTTCTATGCTTCTTGCTTCTTTTCCTGGAGCTCCTTCCATCACCGCTGGTATGTATGTCTGCTTTTACATAAGTGACTCACCAATTTCTTTCTGCTTCTTCTTCTTCAATCAATATGCTGAGATCCAGCAGTTGACTCGCTGCACCAAAATTGAAAGACAACCAAAACGGTTGTCCTCATACATATATAGTATAAGGATTACATTCCTCAGAAATTAATAAGAAATTCTTAAATGCTCATAAGTCGCTCGTTTGAAATTTCATAAATGTTATTATTAGGATTATTATTTTTGAATATTTTTATAAATCTATTTAGTTAGCATTTAAAATTTGAGTTATTTTTTAAAATTTATAGTAATAACTTGAAAATTTACTTGATTCATATTGTGTATCTCGAGAATTAATATATGTCATATATAATTCATAAAATATTTGTAATATATAAAAGATTTAATTGATATGCGCTATTAGCGTAAATATTCGGTCCAAATTGGTCATTGAAAAAAATCACGGTGATATTTTGATCCCCAAGAAATGAAAATACTAATTTGGTCCTCAAGAATGTAAAATGCGGGTCAAATTAGTCCTTTTTAGAATATTTTTTAGGAACATTTTATTCTCTGTCAGGGACTATTTTGACCCGCATTTTACTTTTTTGAAAATCAAATTGATATTTTTCCTTTCTTAGAGATCAAAATGTCACCATGTTTTTTTGTGCCTGATCAGTTTGAGCCTTTACTCAAATATAAATATGAAGATGATTATTATACCTATACTATAAAATAAATATTTTTATAGTATTTGTTTATAAAAATCATTATATTTTTCCTTTCATATATTATATATAATATATTAAAATATAATATAATATAAGGAGATGTAATAAATGGACCAGGAGACAAAATCATAGGTGGGAAGTAGGGGTGGACAACGGGTGGGTTCGATCGGTTTCGGGCCGAAAAAACCCAACCCGAGAAAATCGAAACCCTAGATATAACCCATTTCGGACCGTTTGTACCATCGGATTGGGCAGGTGGCGGGTCGGCGGGTGCACGATCGGGTTTCCATGTTTAGATAAAAAAAATTCAATACGGAGAGTAGATGAGAGAACATGCAAACAAAAACAAACCAGAAGCACAAAACGTACAAATGAAGTTCTGGATGCTACAAAAAAGCTACAAAAACATTATTTATACAGATCAGAGACAAAACCAAGAAGAAAAAACATAAAACATTCAACAAAAACCCAAAGAAATCAACTTTAAACAAAAAAGGTTCAAACTTGAACAGATCTACAAGTGTCTTCTTCTTTGTTGTTGATTTTGCAAACTTCTTTCTGCAATATATGACCGAAGAGTCGAAGACGGAGCCCGTGAAGATTATTTTGGTCAGATCTGCAATAGCGTTGAAGCATGCATCGATGAGGGCTAGGCCACTGGGGGAGCGAGCTATGTCGGTGAGGGGAGGGAGACCGAGCTTCAACGGCGAGGAGAGGGAGACACGAGGCGAGGCGAGACGAGGGAGGGAGAGTGAGAGACGCAACGGCAAAGACGGAGGCAGAGCTACGACAGTAATGGGAGGGAGAGAAGCGGCGGCTTCCAAGTAGGGAGGGAGAGAGGGAGACGAAGGAGTTTGGGAACTTTGGGAATGAAGGGAGAGATAGTGAGTCTAGGACCTTCGGTCTTTAGGAGCTTTGTCTTTGGGAATGAATGGAGATAATAAGTGTAGGAAGTGGAAACTTTGGGAATGAAATGAATTGATGAATGATCTTGAAAATTGAAATGAAATGAATGAGTCGTCACGGGTTCATGAAATGAATTAATGAATGGGTGGTCATTTGGGTTTGGGTACCGACGAAATTTTTTTACCACACCCGAACCCGCCCGACTTTAATCGTGTGGAACTGAGCTAAAGAACCAACGACCCGCGAAATCGACTTGACCCGCCTGTCTAGCTGATGCTTCTTTCGGATAAATCGGGTGCGGGTTGGGTCAAACGATTTTGTCCAGCCCTAGTAGGAAGTGGGAAAAAAGGCAACCAGATTTTTTGTACTTTTTTAAGAGTTTAATTACTATAGACTGACAATGTAAAGTATGTTTACACAAACATCCAATTATAAATTGTCATATCAGTAAACAAAATTGACTTCTATCCTAACTACCTTAAAATTCATCCATATCGTGATTGGTTGATTGTGTAAAAACTTTACACTGTTAGTAGAGGTGTAAACGAGTCGAGCCAAGCCGAGCACTTGAATCTTGAGCTTGACTTGTGAAAAAAATGGGATGCTCAAGCTAGGTTCATTTATTCAAACGAGCCTAACTAACAACTTGAGCTTGACTTGTTCAAAAGGAGTAAAGCTTGAGCTTGACTTGTTAAAAAAGAGTCAAACTTGAGTTTGACTTGTTAATTATCTCATTTATAACTTAATTAAAATAATCGTGTCCAATCTCAAGCTTCAATTTGTTTATTTAATTAAACAAAAAAGATTTATCGAGCATTTCACAAGCTGAGCCTGAATAAATCAACTCATTTATACCCCTAATTGTCAGTATAGAAATTAAACTCTTTTTTAAATCATTTTATTCACATAATGTAATATTCCAAACTTCCGTGAAAATAAAAAACCCATAAATAGGGAAAATACATTTTCCTTTGAATATTGTCAATATGAGCCTGTTTGGTAAAATTAGCTGTTAGCGGATAAGCTAGCTGATAGCGGATAGCGGATGAGGTAGCTGATAGCGGATAGCGGATAAGCTAGCTTATTTTCTATGGAAGTGTTTGGTAAAATTAGCGGTTGAACCAGCTGAAAAATATAAAAGGACATAAAAGGACATCTTCATTAATGATTTTACATAAAAGAGAGAGAATAGGATAAAGGTAGAATTAAATGAAGATAACAAGGATAAAAATGGAAAGAAACAGACTCTTACCAAACGAGGCTACTTTCTCATCCGCTATAAGATAGTAGAAGTGGCGTGCCAAACAGGCTCTATGTTATAATATTCTTCTGAAATACTTTATTTTCAAAAATATTTTTTCAAAGTTTAAAATAAACACTAGCATATTTATCAATTATCTAAACAGATAATGTTATAATTACAAAATTCTCTCCATGTAATTATTGTCTTGGGAAGATTGAGATGAAAATACGGAAAACAAAATTTTAACATTGAACCTTTCTTTTCTTTAAAAAAAAAAAAAAAAACATAGAACCTTTCTTTCAATATTAAAAAACATCGAAACTTTTTTTAAAAAAATTACAAACTATTTTACTAAATTTCAATCAAGCATGTTTGTAGCCTTTCTATATTTTTATTCCATGTATTATATTTGAAATTCCTTGGTATGTGTTACTTTTTTCATAATATTTGTTTGCTTAATAACATGAGAGCCATTGCCAGGTGGAAGTTGCTTGAGGAGTAAACAATATACCAAGAATTATTTTGCAAGTATGTATACTCCTCTTCTATTTCACTATTTTTTTTTTGGATAACTATTTCACTCTTTTTTATTTCCCTTTATAATAACTTTACGAGCATCTCAATCTTAAATAATGTTTTTACATACATGTCCCCGGCACAGACAAGGACGTGGTTATAAAATCGTAGTATCAATATGCAGAATTTCTAGTGGCTAATTATAATTTAACCATAAAATATAATTATAAATAAATGCTAACAACACACTCTTCAACATATTTTGTATTATTGAGCGAATTTCATGTGGAACTCACTAAATCATATGGGTCCACTCTTTATTCAATAGGTATCACATGAAATTTATTCAATAATAAAAAATGTGTTGAATGAAGTATGATGAGGAACTTATTGCTAACATTCCTCATAATTATAAAGATAAGTGGTAATATGTATACCTGGCATCGATGGAAGAGCTAGACTATTTGCAAGTAATAGTTTTGTGGGTGGGGGGAAGGGAATCTTTAAGAAAAAAGAAAAAAAGAAAAATACAGATCAAAACTTTGGAGGCATCATGCAGTGAAGGCAACGCAACCATTATTTAAAATCTTGTTTGTAATTATCTCACCTTCATTTCCTTTGCCCACAACCCCTATTTCGTCCCCAAAATTCCATGTTTGTTCTAATTAATAAATGTCATGAAATGTAATTTTTCTACGAAATGCGTTACAAATTACATGGACCAAACAAATGTGAAGTTGATTTTTGAGGATCCATAAAAAAAGTTGAAGGTGATGCTATATTAATCATTCATGGTGCATCATTCTCAGCTTTTCTTAATTAAAAAAAGTTCCATGTGAAATAGCATGCTGTTCTAACATATATTTCATTCAAAATGAAGACATATTTGTTTTCAGTTTTTAAGGTCTAAGCTACAATTTACAAACATTCGACTTTTTGTATTTTAGGTTCTTATGTAACAACTTTATGGCACAAAAATGGGAAAATCCAAAAAGAATACTGTGCCATGATGTCTCCGCGGCATACTTTGAAGCAACATTGCAAAGTCACTGAGGGAGGATCCACAAGTGAATGTGAGAGAAAATATGTTGTGAATGCAACCTCTGGACAGTCATTTGAATATGAATCCCAAGCAGCCCAAGATCCAAAAAGCATTAATCGGGGCTCGGTCAAAGATGCCTTGGGTGTTCTCTACAAGTTTAGCGGGTCATATGCAATATATCCTATAGTTAAGTTACATCTTTTCTAGAATAAAATCTTGTAACTTATAATTAATTTAATTCATTTGTATGGACCTCTATTTTAAAATAAATATTTTAAAATGGATTACTTTGTTTGTGTAGGTATTGGGAGCAACTTCTGCGAGTCTCATTGCAGTGGAGAAATTGTCAGATTTATCTGCAACGTTTTTTATTGGCTGGTTACAGGTGATATTTAAATATGTTGGTTGTTTATAAATTCAGTCAAAAGACACTTTATAAAGTAATGTTTCTTTGTTTTTTTTTTTGGGTAGAGTATAAAGCAATGTTTCTATTTACTATCCTTTGGCCGTTTAAACTTTAAAAGTCCTAACTTCTATATTTGAATATGTCTTTAGCACTTTGTTCAATATTTTTTTATCAACAAAAAACCTAATATTAAAAAAAAAAAAAGGTGTGTACTAAGGGTTCTCCAACCTATACATCAAAACACTTTGACATCATAAACTTTAACACTTATGGCATTGGTTGATATATTTCAAGGGATTCATACACCACTCTATAAAGAAAAGTAATTAAACTTCATCTATCTTTACACTAATCCAATTCCAAGATCTCACCTTAATCAATTCCACAAAGTTATCAAAATCCAAAACATCATTCCTAAACATATTGTCATTCCTATGGAACCATAGAGACCGACAATTGTGAACCATAACACAAATCATACCGCCCTCCGCCTTTTGCACAAGATGTAACTGAATGTTGGAGAAAGAGAGCTTTGCAATCTTCGGGTAGCATTATCTCAAAACCAAGGCAAGCATAGCAACGCCTCCAAATATCATATGAGAACCGGCATGTGGAAAACAAGTGCACAATAGACTCTACCATATCATTACATAAAACACATTTCATGTCTGTTTCCGAGTCTAGGATTCCTCTTCTCTTAAGGTTAGATCTTGTTGGAATCCCATTTAGTATTATTTTTCAAGCCAAGGTCGTCAGCTTTAGTGGAGCAAGCTTAGCCTAGAAGGATTTGAAGAAGGTAGCATCAACAGACATATTGTCCACCTGAATGCGTGAATAAGCCGATTTCGGCGAGTACATACTCGATGGATCGAGCCTCCATAACCAACAATAAGCTTTTCCTTGCTCAACGTGCACCGAGCTAATCAAATTTATAAGATCATGGTAAAGTTGTCATTCCAATTCAAAAAAATCTCTTCTGCGCCTCAAAATCCAGATCCAAACATCGTGTCTTCATTTGCCCATCTCACACACCTTTGTCTCCTTATTTTTCCGATATCGTGAAAAGCCTACTAAAGGATGCACATATCTCTATGTCCCCTACCCAAACATCTTTCCAAAACCTCACCTCCCTCCCTTCTCCCAACACTCTTTTACACCCAGCTTCTATCCAACCCACACTAGACTCCCCCACACCCTTGCTTATTTTCACTAAGTTCTTCCACCAAGAAGACCCCCTCTTAAAAGTGTCATCATCTCCCTTTAACATGCTACCAAAATCCTCCTCCTGTATCCAGAATATCATAATACCTTACACTTTAGAGCCTCCAATTCTGTAATGATTCTCCATCTCCACTTCCCGACTAGGGCTACATTAAATCCCTCCATGTTTTTATCCCTAAATCTCCAACCTCATTCAGCCTGCATATCCTATCCCAACTAACCCAAGTCGTCATTTAGGGGCTTTGTAAAAAGACAAGAAATATATATGTAAGGATGACAATATCAAATTGATGAGGGTGATACATCCACCGAGGGAGAAGTTTTTCTGTTTCTATCTTCATAGACTCCCAAGCATCATCTCAATAATAGGATTCCTGTTGAGATTTTTCTAGGGTTTGCCCCAATTTCGAGGCCACGACACTTAAAGGGTAAGGAACCAACCTTACAATTCAGTAGGGTTGAAATTTTTGTAATGGATTCCAGGTTAACATTCAACCCACGCTACTTTTATGGTAGTTCACCTTGAGATCAGGTATTAGCTCAAAAGTTCTCAAAATCCTTTTAAGTACAGCATTCCCCTTAGAAGCCTCCCTTACCATCAAGGTATCATCTACATACTGGAGATGATAAATTTATGAATAGTTGTCATCTCCTACCTTATACCCCTCGAAAAGGTTTTTTTGGACTGTACTCCTCATTAGGCGAAAAGACCCTCTCCAACCATAAAAAAAAAAAGGGCACCAATGGGTCCCCTTGCCTCAGATCTTTAGTCACATGAAACTCTTCTGTGGGGCTTCCATTTACCAAAATCAAGACCGAAGTAGACTCTAGCCAGCATCTAATCCAAACTCTCCATCTTATACAAAATCTCATCCTACGCATCATATAACCTGCTTCATTTTCCTCTATTTTGGACTTTCTACCAAACCTTGGTAGATTGCACTCAGTTTCTTATTTCCAATTAAGATCTGGTCAAGTTCCCATTCCAATCTTTCCGGATTTGTCACATTTGAGAACCTATCAAACCCGAATGTTTGTTCTTCTCTATTTCTCTTTCTTGCAATAAACACATCACTTACACTTCCCCATTTTTGAAATATTCTACATAGCTCCACATCACTTACCCGTCGATCAAAGGCTATAAATAAACATCAATACAACCTTCGGATTGGATGGGCTCGAATGAGACAAGTCAAACATTTCAAGAAGAAGATTGTATGGGGTAACAATTACTGGCCAACAAGAATACGGCGAAGGCGACACTTGGATATACGAGATAAAACCATCGGAGCATAACCCAAGTCGTACACACGCAAAAATCAGGATGTACCCAATCAAAGTGCTTCCATGCTTCGCTATCAGACAAATGGCGTAACACGCCTAAACTTCTTATGTTATTATAGTGCTAAATCATTTGTCCTGCTGTTTGCATTCATGCAAACATTCTCTGTAACCTTGGAATTATTGGTAAATAGAACATTGCTTTTACTGGAACTGGTTTCTTCTTACTTGTCTGACTCTGGCGATCACGATACCTTGGCGCTGGACAAATTCTACATTCAATCAACCCGCCATCATTTATGCCAAATTCATAATCGTAATATAGCATGTACCCATTCATACAACAATCAATCCTCTTATCTTCCAATCCCAGCTTGGACGCTAACTTCTTTGCATCATAATAATTTTTTGGTAAAACCCCTTTCCTAGGTGTCACGTCCGAAGGCATTTTGGAAAAAAAATCCAAACTCTGCTCGAGAACATTCTAATTGGAACAAACTGTTCATCGTATCCCATATTTGCATAGCTGCTTGAAGCACTCGTGCAATTCTCGATAACCCCTAAATCAACATGTGACACTTCTTCACCATGATCAGTCCAAATCCAATAATTGTCCTTAAATCCAACTTTGCGCAAGTCTGTCTTCACAACATCATCGCTCTTTATCTGTTGTCATTAACATTTAGCATACAGATATCTAATCCCCAATCATTGATGAAACGTTGTTGCCGTTTCGCTTGAGTAACAAACTCTTCAATCCTATTTATGAAAGATCGTTTTAGACCCCACCTTCCTGTATATAATCTATCATACATCCAACTATGATTCAAGGAATAACAATCCATCTTTTGCATGTTATAAAATTGCAGAAACATTAAATTTTGACAGCACGTCTACTTAGATATATCCACCAAATGCTTCATTGAGACGTCCCGCCCCATTAAGTAACCTAATTATCTAATCCTAAAACATGCAAAATATTTAAAACTTAAAATACCTATAAATAATACATATAACAAACTTATATATATATATATATATATATATATATATATATATATATATATGTATGTATAGGTACAACCATCCCTGAGTATATCCATCAAAGTACACCACTAAGGTCATATAGCTAATATAACAACTGTCACTATCAACAGTAAAGATACATAACAAGCCACACCAAAAATAGCTAACAAAACCTGCTATCTCTCATCCCAACCTACACTCAAAACTCTCATGCCTACTGAGACACACTGGCCAGATACTCATTTCAATAAGGATGATATGGTGGCCGTGAACTATCCTCTACATCAGGTGTCTCGCTACTGGCATCTGCGGCTCTCCCACCAGCATCAAGTTCAAAGGGAATGCCACCTTCCTAAGGAATCAGCTCCTCAACTGCGGTATCTTCTCCACGAACTAAGAGAGAAAACATACATAGAAAAGAGAAGGAGATAAGGATCTACAACAAACATCATATATGGGAAAGAAATCATAGGATAACATATATTAACATCACAAGCATCACACAAGCATGTCACAAACATCTCCATAGATTGTAAATGTCAGTCCTCTCCAACCCATCATTTCGCTCATAGTCAACACTTATACTATATGTATCTCGGCCCTACGTGCATGACAGCCGATATCTCAATACTCGTTCTCGGTCTCGGAAAACCTTAGTTAGTTATCCAAGTAACTTTTCCGCTAGCTGTGACCAATAAGAGTGCACCCCCTCTACAAATCTCGAAAGGGGTATCTTGGTCACCTCCGAATGTCCACCCGCGACATGGAAAACTCAGGGTCTAGTCGGGATAATCAGGCTCCAGCGGTCATCAAGACACGATAGGAGCAACCCATCCGTCACCTGTGATAAGTCCCGAGCATGATTACATCCCCAAGATCACGAAGATCATCCCTTCTGTAATCCATACCTGCACCCAGGTACACTAACCTCTTGTGTCCCATACCACACGGCTTGCCACTTGGCACATGATTATGCTATGCATGTCAACCATCAATCCTTATATCACTTTATTTACGATAGTCCAGTATCCACCACTTTTTCCTCACACATGCATTGTGGCACTTTCGTACAATCCATACACATAAATCATACCATTCTAAACTTATGAACACATAAATAACATAGAGCACATATTCGCAATCGCACCAAACATACCAATCATCCATCCAGCAATAGTCGTCTAGCCTAGGGTATATGCTTAGCGGTGATAGCGCAAAGATACCTACACCTAGGGTTTAGGTACTTTGTCAGGGCTCAACCTCTAGTAAGGTTTAGGGTTCCCCTACACATATCAATATATACTATTCTACTTTTGCCTTCCTGATGAATGTGTGATTCTTTCTCCCCCACATGATTTCCACTACGTGTACGTTCCTCACACTAACAGCCTTGACCCTCGAATTAACGAGCAAAAATGACTTGAACTGTGACACCCTCAAACCCAGTGCCACTTTTGTAACTCAAAACCCTTAATGAAACGATAAATAAAATTTCGCTGGTTTTACTTTCGGAAAAAATATATCTTTTGTGTAAGCAGATTCTGGAAATCGTGACCAAAAATTTTATCATTAATTATACGTATGAACACCACTCCAGATAACACAGGAGTACTCATATACAATAATTAGAACAAGATATATATATATACATCTATATAATGGACAACAAGCCCCTTTACAAAAGAACGAATGATTACTAAACTTTCTAAAAAGCTATAAAACTAGGCAGCGGCAGTCTGGAACCATATCTCTAAAACCTATGGCCATCAGTAGCCGTTAACAGACTATCCAAAAACCACTGCCTCAAAAAAAAGGGTCTACACCCTAAGCTGGTCCGACTAATGGAAACCATTGGACAATCCCCCGGAGGGAAGTCCAATGCTGGAACCAGAGGAAGAACTCTGGGAACCTACATTCCCGTTCCCCTGTGGATGGGGATCGGAAGCATCCGAAGAATGATCCTCCGGGTCTTCCTGAGGATCTTCCTCAGGGTCTTCCTCCTCCTCCTCCTCCTCTTCCCCCACATCTTCCACGACGTGCTCGCCCGCTACCAAAACAAAAGGCGGGGGAGGCGTCTGGGGTAGCTGTTGCTGCGGGGACTGTGCAGCGGGGGCGACCGACTCGATCACACCCAGCTCCATAAGGGCCTGCAGCATCAGCCCGATGGGAGGAAGAGGCACCTGGATGGTCTCCACTGTCCGAGTACTCTTCCGCGGTCCCGTCTCAGTCGTTCCGCTTACAGTGCAAACTGGTCCCGTGTACGCCGCACTTTCCACCCCTGGGTGGATGACCCACGCGGCTGGGTCTGTCCTTCGATCAAACGCTAGGACGCGCATCCCGGAGTGCGCTAGGTGATCCGGCTCTGGCTCCATCTGTAAACACGATACAATATATATCCAAGGACAACCCGTCCAAAAACATGCAAGGGTGAGAAACCAATATATGAATCCATAAACAACAACTATATGCCCAATCCACACAACAGACCCAAATCATCATATAACATGGCATATATCATTAAATACAAAAGGCAGTAAATGCACAAGGGTTTCGTACCCCACAATCAACGTTATCTCCTAAACGTATGCATGGCACTTCCATATATCTCAATATTCACACTAGATTACTAGATTTCCGGAAATCCCATCACCATTCGAAATGAGCTGATCAGGCTCCAGTATTTGGCCCAAAAACGAGTACTTTGAATCCCATGACACTACGCGATTCTCACATGGGGGCGCAATCAGAAGTACTCCACAAGAAAACGGTCATACTGCATTGTCCAACTCAAGGCACAATACGTTCCCAGAACACGTATGACACCATTGTCCATCAAGGCACAATGTTATGACAAGTAAGTCATCTCAGGTTCTCCTTGCTTATCAAGGTCCCCCGTATCACGGCACGTCTGCCCCGCATTTAATGCATGAGAAACCTATCTAGTTTCCGATAATTGATCTTTGTCGCATCAATGTTTCCTCGTTGTAGCATCAACGCTAACAACCACCATAATGTCTTAGACTCTTTAAGCCTCAAAACACATTTTCTCAAAAGAGGACACTTAGTCCAAAACAACTCAAATCCCAACATCCCTAACCGATGCACCAGTCAAGGACGCCGGACTCAAGATCATAAAAACATCCTCAAGCTTACAGGACCACAAAGATTGTCCCTAAGCCGACAGGACCACAACTAACACGGATCCTTGATCCACGTGTTCTGCAGAACCCTAGAACCCCGACGTCTCGGTTTCTAGTTTCTAAGCTTTAAGCTTTAAAACCACTTTCCTTGAAAACTTGAAAAACCAAAAACCCAAAATCTCCGATACTTACACAAAGTCATCGGGATCGGTTTTCCTTAAAACAAAACTTGGTCCAGAGACCATTTCTTTTTCTTTCGTTGTTTTTCGGTAAAATACGAACTTAAAACAAAACTTGCACAAACTCATTTTTCTTGAATAAACTCAGTATGACTTCGGAAACCACATTACTCAAAAGGATTTTCTTATCAAATTAAGACATAGTGAAGGTTTCTAATGCCCTATTTGCTTTTAAACTTCACTTTTCCTTATCAAAACACATTTCAGACTTTTAAAGCTTTTAAGTTACACGATGTCGGATCCTAATCAAAATTAGGTCCTCTAATGCCTAAATCCCACAGCAGGGCACACATTACATCCATATAACCAATAACATGCATTCAACTATATCAACAGTTACATCAATACATCAGCACATCAATGCATATTCCAATCAACAGCAGTCAATCAAGAAATTAACTAACATCATGATATAACTATTTAAATACAATACAAATACAGTACAAACACCGATGCAGCACATAGCCGTCGGAAATGGAATTCCTCAGGTTTATCCCCTTACCTCTTGTAGCTCCCAGTTCAACTCGGAACACCCGATCAACTTGTTTCTCGTCCCAACACGCTGCCGATCACTACATACACGTAAAACATATCGACATTAACTTACAAAACAAAGATTTCTCCTAATGCACCACCCCTAGGGTTCGGCCCTATTACACTAAAAATAGCTAGGGAGCTCCAAAATTTCTCATTTTCTGGATAACACCCTAACTAAGTGTGACAGCCCTAGATATCAGATCAGATCATCAAAAACCAACCAAAACCCTACCCTACACCCATAGGGGGGTTTCGGCCCCTACCTAGAAAACATAGCTATAGGGATTTCTTGGCTCTAAGCTCTTGGATCATACAAGTATGTCATGAACCTAGGCCATAGAAACTGGTTTGGTACAGATACGATTTTCCTACAATTTTTCATGGATTTTCAAAGATTTTAGGGACAAAACCCTAACATCCTTGATCATGAAAATATAAGGAGAGAAAAGAGAGATTGAGAGAGATAGAGTTGAACTACTACCTCCTATGATGATCCACTCCAAGTTTGGTGAAGATTGCTCCACAAAAACTCAAGCTTTTGGCCTTCAACAACAATGGTGGTTTTGAGAAGAAAAGAGAAAGAAGAGAAAGGAAGAGAAAAGAAGAGGATGAGGTAACTTTGGGGGAGGGGGCTGCCGAAAATGAGAGAAGAAAAGTGAGAGGTTGAGAGTAAAAGTGGTTAGATATTTAGGTTTTATTAGTTTAATAATAGGAAAGGTAAATTGGTAATAAAATTAACCAAGGGCAATTTGGTCAATTCACATCCCGATATTTGGAATCGTCCCGACACTCGTATGAATTCCTCAAATTACTTGATACAATTTTGGTATGAAAAACATCTGATCGTGGGTCTCGAAAAACCCTAAGACAGCTCGAATCGTCTCCTCGATCGATTATCGGCCCGAATAGAAAATATTATTTATATTTTGGACGTCAGGACACATTTTAGGAAAAAGATAGAGGAATATATTCTAAGACTAATGGTTTCGTTCGTTAGTCCAGATTAGGTCGTGATAGTAGAAAACACTATCATCTGAAAAACGTAGATCGGTTTTCGTTTGAGTTTTCGGCCCAAAACTTAACCGAAGGCTCCTATGATTTTATGAAACAAGACTATGATCTTAGTTTTCCCAAAATCATTTTCTAAAACACAGATAAAAATATAAACTCATTAATTGAGTTTATCGTCCTTAGAAAGCACAAAAAAATCGGGGTGTTACATGAACATCGTGTACACCTATACTCAAGCACGGTTCCTTGCAATTGAGAGTTGCTTCTTTGTTTGCTTTCTTGAATTTGGATTTGAACTAAATGCTTTGTAGGTTGTTTGGTCAGGGATGGGTTTTGTTTTGTTGTTTGGCCAAAACTTAGAATCAAAACCTTTCGTCAGTTTTAAGAAACTTTGAAGCCACCACTTTCTATAGCTTATTTCCTTGGGTATTATGACTCACCAAACCTATATTTGCACTAGACTTATACGGTTGTCATAAGGTAAATAAAGCTAAGTAGGAGGTGTCATGTTCTTAAGCCTTGTCATGGTTTTACTTAAGGTTAGTAGAAGTTATCTCTTGGTCGCCTAGATGGTTTAAAGAAACCATTTCTTTTATTTAATAATTTAACTATGATTAAAGTATTTAAGGTGCTAAGAAATTCATAATTAAGCTTAAGTATCATGAACTAGTTCATAAATTAAGACTAGGGTACCAACATGTGATTGATCCGAGTGGTAACGAGCTCGGACCCCTTAAGCAAGTGGTCAGGGGTTCGATTCCTGACTCTTGCGTATTGAGAAAACCTGGTTGGGAAGGGGCAACCCTTAAATGTCGTTCAGATCTCCCGATGAAGATTAGTCACTGTTTACGACAGTGGATACTTCGTACCAATAATATGGTTACCCAAAAAAATTTAAGACTAGTGTTAATTAATTATGATTAGCAAAAATTGAGTAGATTGATCTTGATTAGTTAGCTATGATTGATATCTATATGTATGGCTAATTATCTTGTACTTTGATTAATAATAAACCATCTTAATTAAGTATTTAAATTGAGCTGCTTCCGGTATGGCATTTTGAGCTGCTTGTTTGAGGTGCTTCTCTATAAGAAATTTTGAGGTGTTTGAATGGATTTGATTTATCTAACCATTACTTTATTCTAAGCCCTTTTCTATGGTTTCTAACCTGGGTTAGATTAACTAACAGCAAAAACTTGTTAAGATATTAAATTTTCATTTACTAAAAACAGGATGTTACATTCACAATCCAAAACAACACTCCCTTTCATTAATTGGTATGGCCATATCGCATTTGAGAAGAAACTTTTACAACATTCGATCCTAGTTTTAATAGTTAGGCAAAATAGGTTGATTGGTCTTATACGTTTTTTTACTTTTCACAACAGTCCTATAAGTTTTATTTTTTTCAAATTGGTCCTGCACGTTATATTCCGTTTACATGTTAGTCATTTCCATCAATTTTGATATACCGCCGTCAATTTTGACCTAACGTGGCTATCACGTTAGTCCGACATGTGGCTTTTGATCTGACGCCATAAGGTTGAAATTGACGGAAAAGACTAATGTGGAAACGAAACATAACGAGTAGGACTAATTTGAAAAAAATAAAACTTATAGGAACGATGTGAAAAGTAAAAAAATCGTATAGGACCAATCAATATATTTTGCCTAATAGTTATTGCTTAATTCACATGATGGGACCACGACAAGTATATCAGGTCGTTGTAAGTAATAAAACGGTGAGAAATTCGATATCGTTTTCAGGGATCGATGGCCAAATACCAATTCACAAAGAAAACAACTACTTAGACTTTGATATATTAAGGTTGAAGAGAATTCAAAATCATAAAATAAGCAACAAAGCAAGAAACTCTTTTGGGTTTTCTTTGAGGCAATTTCTCAAACACTTGGATGGCAAAGGATGAAATTCAATTGAATAAAAGAATTGGGATCAAGCTTTATTTGATTTCATTTGCTGCATTTTAATTGGGGTTAAAACAACTTACTTCTCCTATTTTGTTACTAGATTCTCCTAATTTTACAAGACCCAATTCCTTAGGCCAAAGAACTTTAACTCCTATTAAAACCCTAATTCCTTAGGTATTTCAAAAAGGAAAAAGCATGAAGGTCAAGAGTCCAAGAAATAACAAGCATTCAAAGACTATTCTTAGCACAAATAAGCACAAGGTTCACAATCCAAAACAAAATCATACATTAAACTTCCATTCAAAGCATAAACCAGCAAAATCATTCCAAAGGATCATCAAACCCTAGAAAGCTTTAAGAACAAAGATTATGAACTCAAAATAGAAGCAATCACTCATATTAACCGAAACCCAAGTCAAACACAAGCAAAATCCATCAAAATCCACTCAATCCCAGCAAGGGAAACTATCTAAACATGGAATAAAACCTAAAAACAAAGAAAAAGAGAGAGGTATGGAAGAACTCCATCAAGAGGAAGAGGGATGAGCAAGAGATTCCCCTCCTTTCTCCTCCAAGCTCCAACGAGATGAAGAACTAAGGCTCCAAGAAGAGCAAAATCGGCCCTTGAAAAGGCAAAAAGACCCCCTAGGTTAGCCCCCTTTTCTAATGAAAAACACATCTTTAGATATGTGTTTTCACGCAGCCCGCATCGCCTGGCGGACAAACCCACCGCCCGGCTATCTAGTACTAGAAAATGAGGCTTCTCAGTTTTCTCACCGCCCAACGGTGTGGTGACATAACCATCCTTCTATTTGATTTTCTTCCACCACTCAGCAGTATACTGACAGCACTTATCCTTCTATTTTGGGCGCTTTTCTTCCAGTTTTTAATCTCATTCGCACCTTTATCTTTACTGCAATCAAAATGCCATAAATGAGGCCCAAAACTCTCAAATATATAACCAAATTCAATAGATTTATCAAATTAACCCTCTCATTCCATTATGATCAAAATCATGGTTAATTGAGGCAAAATTAAGTTAAAAGTTGCATGCAAATGACTTATATCCTATCAAAAAGTATAACCAAAATAGATAATTCGCAGGATTATCAACATACCTTATATTTGACGAAATTTCGGTAGCATTTCCCATTTGTCTCAAGTAAAAGACTTGACCGCGATACTGTGATCAAGTTTGCACCCAGATTAAAAAAAAAATGTATCAAACCGAAATTTCGTCAAATATAAGGCATGAAAAGTAAGCAATAACAATTATATGAGTGAAGAAAAAGTTTTTTTTCTCAAACTGTGCTCCTTGGACAATTCAAGGTTCAATACAATGAGTGGCACCTTCAAAGAGAACACAAGATCAATAATATTAACCTCAAACTGGAAGCTAAAGTTTCGCTCAAATATTAACCCGTCTTCTAAAAAAATAAAATTTTAATCCTACGAGGCAATTTTACCCTTTGTACTTGAAATTCAAGTTCATAGGGTAAATGTAATTGCTTAAATCTTCTCACTTTAGCAACATATATAAACTGCATAAGAGACTGAGAAAAATATTCCATAAGCTTATTAAATTTTCAAATTTTATTCGTTATTTAGTTTTTTGGTTTTAAGTCTTATGAGGCACACATGTTATAAGTGCTACGAGAACTTGGTCTTATATTCCTTAAATTTAATTATTGTGGACCTTTTTATTTTATTAACTTATTTGTTATTTAATTATTTCTGTAATTTAACTTTAATTATTTCATATGTTTATTTATATTATTTCTATTGCTACCTTATTTAATATTTAATATGTTAAATATTATTTATTATTATCTTATTTAATTATTTAAAATTTAAATTTTATTCACTAATCTCGTCGTGTCACACTAGCCGCTGCCCAACCACCTGTAATCTATAGTGACCTAGCCACCGTCACACGAGCCGCACCACCGCACTAGCCGCTTTTTATTTTTATTATGTTCGATTTTTAACTTAAGCTTATATCGATAATTAACTTTTTTATTTTAAGTCTTATGAGTCTTAACATAAATATAAGTGTTAAGAGAAATTGAAATTCTATTTAGAGTAAACCATCGTTTAGAGTAAACCATCGTTTTAACATAAATATAAGTTTGGAAATTCTCAATCTCTGAAAGCAGTTAAATAATGAAAAAAAATACTTAAATGTTTATTTAGTCCCTCAAGTTAGTCCCGCAATGTTAATTTCGTTAGTCAAGTTAGTCCCTGACTAGGGTGATAGCAAGGACTAACTTGAGAAACTAAATTAACATTGAGGGACTTTTTCATAATTTAACTGCTTTTAGGGACTGAATTGACAGCGCCTCACACTTTTAGGGACCAAAATAATGGTTTACTCTTCTATTTATTAATATTTTACTTTATTATTTATTTTCATTCTATTTATTTATTTAAGTTTTTTCCAATAATTGATTTTTTAAGGTTTTTTAATTTGTTAAAATTAAGTCTTATGCACAAAAAGAAATTGCTGATAATTTATATAAGGGAGACAAAAAGGAAATAATGGCAAAATAGATAAGGCAACATGCAAGCATGATAACAAATAAGCAAAAATGTAGAAAACTCTCAACATAACAGCATGTACATTTTGTCAAAAAAAAAAAAAAAACACATGTACATTTTAGTCGGAATTTCAGAACTGAAGCCAAAACCAAAGCAATTTTTTGTGTAAAATTTTATCAGTCAAAACTCATTTATCCAAAAAAAAAGAACAAAAGCAGAATTTATACATACTTGTGAATGAGGAGATAAAAAGCTGTTCAGACACCCACCAGCTCTAAACAAAGAGTCTCACCAAGTTCTTTACATCCACCAAGATGTTCAGACCCATTACCCAAAAAACAGAATCACTTCCAAGTCAGAACTCAGTCAAAACCAAAACAAAATGAGCAAAATTCAGCCAAAACAAAAACAAAACAGAACCAAAATACATTCAAGAGAACATAACTGAAATGCATAAATTCAATGGCAGGACGTATTCAAGAGGCAATGCAAGAAACAATGCGATTATATCAGATTCAAAGAAAACAAAAAATAAAAACAAGGGGAAGAACTCTGCAAATACAAATCACGTACCATATATAAATAATAAAAAATAAAAAAAACACATAAAATTAAAACTATAAATCGATGAACATTTTAGGGGCATTACGATCCAAAAAGTTTTAAATGAACAATGCGATTAATTATATCTACATATTCAAACTAATCTTTTCTAACGAGTAAAACTGCAAACAGTTCACAATATCTTCCAATGAGTAAAATAGATAGAATAATCACGGTGGAGAAGGAAGACAGGGGGGAATGATTACATGAGAGGACCTCCTGCAGTGGTGGCTGGGCTGGTTCGTGGGGAGAGGAGGCACGAGCTTGAAGTGATGGTGGTTGGCTCGCAATGGCCAGAGAGGAGCAAGAGACAAGCTTAAGTGATGGTGGTTGGTTCGCGGTGGTGGTTCAAAATGGTGGTTCGAGGTTGTGGCAGGAATTTGAAGCAAAAGGAAGAGAGAGAGAAAGAGAGAGAGGTGGCTGGAGGAAGGGAGACGACCAGAAAAGAGAGGGAAAGACTGAGGGAGAGATCCTGGGAGAAGCGAAAGTGAAAGTGAAAGTGGGGAGGAGTGGTTCCCAGTCGCGCTTAAGTGCAACGTTCCGACGACTATCAATCAATTACCGTCGGTAAGTTAAAAAAACAGTGTTGAGGTCCAAGCTCGTCGGTAATGCACAAAAGAATCGTTGTGGTTACTGACGACCTTGCCCTTCGGTAATTAAAAAATTCAATACCGACAGCCAAACTCGTCGAAAACTTTGCACACACCTTGATCGTAAATTCAACTGTTAGTTACTGATGGACTAAGCCGTCAAAAAGGATACTACGCATTACCACGGGCTTGGCCGTTGGTACTGATCATACAGCTTCGATTCTTTGACGCCTAATATTTTGCGCAAAAGCTCACAAAAAGTAGTGGCAAATTTACCAACCGTTTTGGTAAAGGACATTAATAAGGTTGAATAAATCAACCATTATGATTACCAACGGTCCAAACCGTCGATAATGGTGGATTTTCCGACGGATACATGGCTATCGGTAACAATCCGTGGGAAACCCCACATTTTCTTGTAAAGGGCTATCTCATGGCTCTTATAGATTGCATATTGATACTCTAGAGATGTTATTTGCTATAAGTCTCTAGGATAATATTGCCATGTAGCTCCTAACAACACTTTGTTCAATAATTTGGTCTCTATACGTGACACAGATTCTTCATTTAGTCCCTATACGTAAAAAATTTGAAAATGAGTCCCTACAAGTGTAAACGTTAGCAAATTCTGTCCCTACACGTGCAAACGTTAGCAAATTCGTCCATGCCGTCAGCAAATTAGTCCTTTTACGTAACACAAAGTTTTGATTTGGTACCTAAACTTGAAAAAATAAATTAAATTGGTCCCTATATGTGTAATCGATAATAATTTTGTCCCTATCGTCTATCAAAGAGCTCGGACCCAACTAAAGATTCTTTTCTTATTGATTATTTTTTATATATTATATCTATTTATTTCTTCTATTGAGAGTCAACTTGGATAATTTTCAAAATACAAAACCATTTACGAACCAAATTATACAATTTTTACTCTCAATAGAAGAAATAAATTAATATAATATATAGAAAATATTCAATACGAAAAGAATCTTTAGTTGGGATCGAGCTCCTTGATAGACGGCAAAGACAAAATTACTATCGATTACGCATATAAGGATCGATTTAAATTTTTTTTTCAGGTGTAGGAATCAAATAAAAAATTTGTCGGGTATAAGGACCAATTTGCTGACGACAGAGACGAACTTGCTAACCTTTGCACATATAGGGACTACATTTGCAATCGTTTACACATGTAGGGACTCATTTCCAAATTTTTTACGTATAAGGACTAAATGAAGAATTCGTGTCACGTATGAGGACCAAATTATTACTTTAACCTAAAATTTTTCACATTATCATTTTAAATTACATTGAAAACTATTAATGAGTTAATTAGCAATATCAATAATTAAATACGATATAAAACTCATTAAATAATGTGATAAACTGATAATACATCATTGAATACAAGTGTAACAATATTTTATACCATCTGAGCATCAAAACTTTTTTCTTTGTTTCCTTATTTGATGTACTCAAAAATCTTTTTCCCGTCAAAATGCCTAATTGCTATATATTTTATAATGTATTTTCCCCTTAAGAATGTTTAGTGCTATTTTATGTTACTTTATTAATACCATTGAGTTTTCTATTCCAGGTTGTGGTAACTTCCATCTTAATGGTTACTATTAATGCTGGCTTGAATCAATTATGTGATGTTGAAATAGACAAGGTATGAAACTTATAGAAATAAACAATCCGGATAGGTAATACATGTTTTATTTATTTATTTATTGTCTTTTGGAATTCCTTTCTTGTAATAGCTAGAATGATATTAATTAGGTATCCTTATACACTAGGTGAATACAAGCACATATATGCACATCTTGAGCAATTTATTTGATTTTGGCCACCAAAGTCTGATTTAATACGTAAATTTATCAAGCATCCTCATCAATTACTGTAGCCTATATGATGATGTCGCGAAAACATGAAACCTTTTATACCTTACACAATTTTTCGATGAATTATCTTATTATTGATATGTCTAAATGTTTTATTGCAGATAAACAAACCACATCTTCCATTGGCATCTGGGGAATTGTCCTTCAGAAATGGTGTCATTATTGTTGCATCATCTTTAATTCTGGTATTGTATATATAACTATGATTTTTGGCAATTTTGGATGAGCATAATTGGGCTTGATTTTCCTCTAATCATTAATATAAGTTTTGTTTCAATTAATTTTAAAGAACCAATTAACTCGTTATTGATCAATACTTACTGTAAATTTAGACATATGAATAGTTAATTATGTTTTGTTTGTTTAATTCTCTTAATATATGTAGTAGTATGAAAATTTCACTAGTGTACAAAACACTTTCTACATCAGTTGGTTTTGACTTTCTACATCGGTTAGCCAACCGATGTAAAAAGAGGCGATGTAAAAAGTGGGTACTTTTTACATCGGGTATGACTTTCAATTGATGTAAAAGGTGCATTTTCTACATCCAGAAAGTCACTTTCTACATCGGTTGAAAGACATAACCGATGTAGAAAGTAACACTTTTTACATCGGTTAAGGTCACAACTACACATGTGCATGATCACAGATGTAGAAAAGTGTTTTTTTAATACCTTTGGTGCAACAAACTTCCCATGTAGCTAACGAAGATCCTCCTTCTCCCCAATAATATCATCATCATCATGCTCCTCAGCTACACATGTGCATGATCACAACCCCTTTTTGTGATCACGACCCCCTTTTATGCTCTCTAAACTCCTCCATAATCTTAGGGAAAACCTCCCGTATAACTTGTGGCATAATTTGCGGAAGAACCTCCCGTCTAACCTCCGCACATATCTCCGAAAAGACCTCCTGTCTGACCTCCTCTCGAATGATACGACACCGTCACGTGATGGTGGTCTAAGGTATTCCCGAATGCCTATAAACCCTTCAACACCAAAGACACGACCAGGGTGGTCTTCCTTCCCAAGGGAAGTAGCCAAGATATCTCGACGCGAGCTACTAGGAACAAATGATCCTTGGGAGCTCAATTCAATCAGGGACTCCTACAACATCTAGTTCACAAAATGTGTAAGACAGTGTGTAAGCTTGTTACAATTATAATTAAAATTGAATATTTACTTACAATCTTCTCACCAACAACGCGTGTTGACTCAAATACATACACTCCAGATGGTTTTTGTCGGGCTTTAATCCATGTGACATGACGTGGGGTTGGAGCTGGAGGATCAACAACGACAGGAGGATTAGCCGAAGGATCAGATTGGCTTGCTAATTCCTCATGACGTTGTTTCAACATATTTTCCCTCATCTTCGACCTAAGTTTGCCATAGCCCCCACAAGACAATATGTGGGAGTGGACATTCTTTTTCTGGATTTCTTGGGTCTTTTTCCTTTTCTCCTGTTATAAATAACACATGCTCAATTGAATTTAGTAAAAATAAATAAATTTGGTTGACACAATAAAAAACTATAACTGCAACTAACCTCAAAGGCAGGTTCCCGTCGGATCTCAACAAACCTCTGTCATGTCTCCTCATCAAGGAAGGGGTATATCTCAAGAGCAGTTTTGTTAGACTGCCCATATATGAATCTGCTACTAAGGTTTGACTTAAATTGCTTCCAGCGCCCACCTGCATAAGAAATCCATCTACTCTTCATCTGCTCAGTATTTGGAATATCGTAGGTGAGCTACATTATACAACAAAATGGAGAGATTAGTGTATGATAAGAATATGATTAAACACAATAAATACAATCAAGATAGTGATAGTGAAATACCAAGATACTTTCCCAAATCTAGTTCTTCACCATATCCAGTACATGATCCCAATCCCCAAAAAGAATGCTAGCCCTGCTTTTACCTTGGGCATCCACAAAAGTATTGAACCGTGAAGATTCTGGGGGTTGCCAAGTTCATCAAACTCAATGTGTAACTTCTGATCACCATTACGCGCGAGCGTCAACTTTTTTAGGGTTGTGGCACGTCTACCCCTTTTTCTTGACGATCGAATGTCTTACCCGCTTTGCGAAGGAGGGATGCCGGATGCCATATGCCTGTTTAGACAAAAAATAATATACTAGGTCGGTAAGAATGGATAAATAACAATCGTAACTTAACTTAACTTATAAATTTCAAGATAAACATAACTTAAACATGGATAACTAAAAAACATAACATACACTATGGATAAATAACAAACATAACTTAACTTATAAATCTCAACATAAACATAACTTAAACATGGATGAATAAAAAACATGGACCTATGGTTGAGTAGGAATGTTCTCACATATCCCTTTGTGATGATCATCATGAGTGGCATATACATCGTCCACTTCATCTTCCTTAATGAAAGTAGGTCTTCGTGTTGAGAAAGAAGGAGTCTCTAAAATATCAAGAGTTGAATTTTGATTTTCATCACTACCATTATGCATGTTTTTTCCTTGGAGAACCATTGACCAACTTTTGTTAGAAGGATCATTCATATAAAACACTTATTTTGCTTGAAATGCCATGATCAAAGACTCTTCCTTATTAGCTATGTACCCTGTTAAGGTCCACCAATGTAAATCCTAATTCATCGTTTTGTACATCATTGTTACTGTCAACCCATTTACACTTAAAAATAGGTATTTTAAATTTAATGTAATCGACCTCCCAAATATCTTTAATAACTCCAAAGTAAGATATCAAATCGACCCTTTTCTACTAAAAGTGACCAACCATTTTAGTTCGTTAATGTCGATCGCTAATTGGCCCTTTTCTAGTAGTGTCCAGTCAAACCTTAGAATGGAATATTTATGTTATTACATGGTTGTACATGCCTCAAATATCCTCCAATCTGAGTGCTGAGTATTTATGAGAGAGTATGATGGCAGTCAATTTTTGTGGTGTGCTTTTTCTAATGATATTGTTCAAGAAAAACTTTATTTTATTTTATTTTTTCAGAAACAAGATAAAGATTATCGAGAAGGTAGAATGAGGCTTACCATTTATTTTCTTTTACAGGGTTTATGGTTTGCGTGGACTATCGGTTCATGGCCACTGTTTTGGACTCTTTTCATCACTTCATTGCTCGCGGCTACATATTCAGTTGATGTGAGTTCATTTCAATTGCATTTAAATTTTTCTTTTATCATCAACAAAGGTTGAGTGCAGTGATAAGTGTTTCACATTCTTAGAGAATGTTTATCATTAATATGTGATTTATTCTGGTCAAAGACAAAAAATAATATTTCATCCTCATTTTAGGGCATAATTATAAAAGGATAAAACTCCTCTAAAATGAGTATGATTGTAATTTAGGGCACTTTATTTAGGAGACACCATTACTTGTTTATTTTGCACTCAAGTTCACTTTAGAGGAGCTTAATGTAAACTTTTCTAGAATCATACAAGATAAGGATCTTGAGAATTTATAACTTTCACAAGTAGAATGAATAGAATTAATACTAACCTTTCTCCATCATAAAAGTTGATGCTTCATCCTTTGAACTTGCAACAATGGAGACTCCTTCGTGCTTTGCTTTCAAGTTGATAGAAACTCTTCTGTCTCTTTCCTTTCTTCTCTTTAATAATGTCTCTAATTCTGATGGAAACTTAAGAGACAAACTTTCTAGATAGAGATGGAGAAATGTTTATTCATTTCCTTCCTGTTTATAATTGCTTCCATCAAACAATATATCATTTCAAGAAAAGACTTCTTCCCAAGAGTCACATTCATTCATTCAAACATTAAATGACATATCTTTTCATTCAAATATTGGAAAATATGTCTTTTCATATAAATTAAACCATCATCGTTGTCTTCATTATCATAACTTGTTTTTGGACTTATTAAATAATAGGATTTTAATGTAATTGAATCAGTTTGGATCAGAATTGGGATAACTTAGCATCTGATCCGATTAATGTTGATTAGATCGGATCAAATTTTGAATTTTTTGATATGAAATCGAACCGAACCAATCCGATTAAATTCGGGTTGATTCGGATCGGATTATCAAATTATTTTATTTTTTTTAATATAATTTTAATTTTCAAAAAATATTATACTTTTTTTGTTAAAACAGAAAAAAATTTAGAAAAATTAATACACTAACAGAAAAATTAACAAGCTAACAGAAAAATTAAAACTTGTAGCAAAATCATAAAATACTAGCAATATTGGGACCTCAACTTCCCTCTTTCAATTCCCAACTTAATCCATACACCAGTAAAAAAAACTTGGGAAAGAAAAAGTGAAGAGAAAAAAAATTGGTCTAAGATATATATTGGGTGAATACTTATATGATAGATTTTACTCAACGTGTTTATAAATAGTATGTGGATTTAAAGACACTCGCTCGAACTTTTTAAAATTCTTATATTTGGGAAATTTATTTGATGGTGACTACATTATTGACGGTTTTTAAAACTTCGTTGTCTCTGAAAATATCCAGTTGCCCTTGTTGAGATGGAAGAAATCTGCAATACTTGCAGCGATAAACAATTTAGCTAACATGGGAGTAGCGGCGCCACTTGGATATTTTCTTCACATGCAGGTTTTGTCATACTAAATTGTGCTCTTTACAGACTTATTGTTGGATGTGCATGCATTAGCTTTTCTACTCATAAAGGCAATAGCAAATCTTTATCCCACGTTTTTAGTTTTTTCTTTTTTTTAAATTTAACAAAAGAAAATAAATCAAGACCAAGAACAAAACCTTAATGAAATCCAAAATGTTAATCATATCAAAGCTGCCCCCTGAAACCGAATCTGATTTCTCATCATCCAGATAGACCAAGAAACAACATGTCAAAAGATGTAGCCAACATTTTTAGCTTCTTCCCTCTAAACAAATTCCTGTGTTGGAGAAAGAGAGCATAACCAGTATGAGGTAAAGCTACAGAAAAACCAAGCCAATTAAGACAAAGAGCATGTAAAAAATAAATGTTCTGAATCCTCGTGATGCATATTGCACGAAGCACAAAAATACCCTCCTAATCAACTATGACCCTTCTTTGAAACAAAGCAATACGAGTAGGAATCTATCCAACATAAGGTGCCTAGAAATTGCCAAATTTTTTAAAGGAATAGTACATTTCCAGAAGTCACATTAGCCCAACTATTAGAGCTCCTAGAAACCAATTGAGTTTGCAAAGAATGGTATGCTAATTTGACCGAGTATACCCGAAAATTATCCACCTACCACTCGCACTCATCTTGGTCATCTTTGCTCAAAGAAATGGAACTAACTAGATTTTTAATTCTAACCAAAAGCTTCCTCCCATACAAACACCTCCTCCATATATCTCCATGCCAACACCACCATACTTCATTAAACCACACCCCAATTTCAGCTGTATAAGCATGTTTATGAATAGAAATTTGATACAATCTAGAAAACAAATCTTTTAAACTAGAGGTACCAATCCAAGTATCATGCCAAAATTAATCTGATTAGACTGGTCGGAGGATTATTACCAGTTTGTCCAACCCGACTGGCCAATCCGGTTCTAAAAACTATGAAATATGTAAACAAATATGAGATAAATTAATATGAAAAAGGTGTGAGAGATATGCAAAATATATATAGGAGAGATTTTTTTTAAATAGGAAACTGAATAAGTTACAAAGCGAGCATATGACTTGCTTGTCTAGCAAGTTATTTTGGTTTATAAATACTTATATGAGATAGTCATTAGAGGCATGTGAACGAAGGAAAAGAAATTATGAGTAACGTTGTGAAGCAGAGTTTATAATTTTGTCCTCAAAATTTATTGGCGAGGTTTTACAACTTTGTCCTTAAAAGATGAATTGGCAGATGGTTTGCAACTTTGTCCTCAAAGGTGCATTGAAGATGATTTACAATTTATTTACTAATATTTATGAAAGTATATGTAAAAGGGATGTAATATTCCCCCCAACAAATAGTAGTGTTGTTGTGTTGATAACAAGCATGGTGTTTGACAAGTTTGTCTTAGTTTCTTATCTTGCAAATCTACCTTTCAAGGAATCCTGATGTTTTCTGGTTGCTAATACATGTTTAAATTTCCAGACCTATGTGTTCAAGAGGCCAGCTACCTTTTCAAGAGAACTGATTTTTGGTATTGCAATCTTTAGTATTTTCGCTGTAGTTATAGCATTGTTCAAGGTAAAAACTTCTAATTTCTTAAAATTAGCAATTTGTTTTTCGACATCAAACTCTAGATATGTGCACCTATTGAAATATCTTTTGCTGAGTTTTATATAGGATATACCTGACATGGAAGGAGATGAAAAATTTGGCATCAAATCTTTGTCATTACGTTTGGGTCATAAGCGGGTATGTTCCTCTCATTCAATAGCTCAGTATTTGTACTTTAATGTAACATTGGTATTTTCTTGTATATGGGTTAGAGTACCCCTTGTAGTCTCTTTAATATATTTTTTGCTTATCTAAAAAAAATGTAACCTTGGTCATACCTAATTAATTTTTACCAGGTATTCTGGATTTGTATTTCACTTCTTAAAATGGCTTATGGAGTCGCCATTTTTGCGGGAGCAACATCTCCTTTCCTATGGAGCAAAATCTCCATGGTAATATATATGATATTTAATTGTATAGGTTATAGTTATGTGCATGCACTATTCTTCTTCCTCTCAAGTAGTTATAATTTTTTGTGCCGGTGGATGGGGGATAGGGATGTGATTTTAATCAACATAGTTATTGGAATTGTGAGTTTCCAATAAGAGTTTATCTACAATCTTATATATACTCCCCTTCCTTCTTATGTCACATCTTTATTTGTATAGTGGTTGTTAACTTGGTATTATCAAATTTGACAGTTGTTTGTTTTTCCCTCATGTCTTCTGAAGTTCTGAACTAGGGTGTTACATCACTGATGCACACTCCCATTTTGTTAATATATATCAGCTTGTAATATAGCATATGTCTGTATTATAAAATTTGGAAATGTCTTCCTATGAAAGCAATATCTCTGTTACATTATAGACCTATAACATAGGTACGTTTTTGTTATTAGTCTCAAAGATAAAATGGCTCTTTCAAGAAGGCATTATTTTAGGAGAGAGCTCAGGCTGTTCCATAAATGTTCAAATTAACGCTTCTATATATCATTATACAGATTGATAACAAATGAATACGAACTTGTTTGATCATTTCAGCAAAGTTTGAAATTTATTCTCACATTGTTGTTAGGGTCTGGGACATGTCATTCTTGCTTCAATCCTCTGGTATAATGCCAAATCTGTAGATCTGAAGAACAATACCGCCTTAAAATCCTTCTATATGTTCATCTGGAAGGTACTATACCTTCTTTATAAACTATTTATCATTTGTAAATTTGATTTTCAAGGTTAATATACATTTTTGTTAATAATGATGGTAGACAATAAAGCAATTATTGAAAAGAAATGGCTATATGATTTACTTTCCCTTTGTGTTGAGAAATAATACTTTTTTTTATTACTTCTAATGACTTCCAATTGAAAATGAAGGAGTACAGTACCTACAATGAAATTCAATTTGAAAAAAAAAAAAATTATTTCTATGTACAATTATTATATCAATAATCAAATTCACAAAACATTTCATTAATTATTTTCATAAACGTGTGTATACTTGATAGTTTTCATTCGATCCAATATAGATAGAAGGGACCAACTCAGTTCCCTTACAAACCTCCACTTTTTAGAGTTCAGTGATACCTAGCTTCTCGTGGTTAAAATCTAGGGATCATGCTGCTTAAATGGCCAAAGAAAAAAGAGAGGGGGGGGGGGGGGGGGGGCGGGGTGGGTGCTCTTGTATTTTGATCATTAAAACAAAAGCTGGTTTCCTTAGAAAAATAATGATCTATTTTTATCTTCTGCAAAATTAAAGGTTTAATTACTCTGTAGGTTCTTTAACTATTTGGAAATTTTCAAATAGGTCCTATACTTTAAAAGTTATAATTGAGTCTCTGAACTTATAAATAATTTGTAATTTGGCCCCTATACATTAAACGTTTGTAAGTGAGTCTTTAAACTTGTAAATAGCATGTAATTAGATCCCTGAAGTAGTGATTTTATTAGTAGACCGGGAAGTTAGACGAAATATTAATTCTTGATGTCTTCCTACTTGGATGACCATCTAAACCTTATTTGTCATGTCATTGTCCATCTTAACCACTAGTCTCCCAATTTCTCCAAATTCGTCATTCTGTCCTCCAAATCCCTAATCTCAATCGTCATTTTGTCAACAAGGCAAATACATTGAGCAACTGTAGTCTCTTTACAGTGAGGAAGCCTCGTCCCTCCACAGTGAGGAGCTCTCTTCCTTAGCATATTAATCTTGTAATTAGAGCACCTTATAAATCTTCTTCTAGAGTTCTTTATTTGACTTGGAGGTTGATAGAAACCACTGGATCACCACTTTACAGTTTGTTGATGGAATCCTACCCCAGACATCTAATTACAAGTTATTCATAAGTTCATGGACCTGATTACAAACATTTAAAGTACATGGACTCAATTACATATTATTTACAAGTTCAAGGACCTAATCACAAACTTTTAAATCATAAGGATCTATTTGAAAATTCTCAAATAATTCAGGAATATGCTGAGTAATTAAACCAAAATTCAACACTGTCCAAAGCTAGCGCAGGGCATACTTGGGCATGGATAATTAGTAGTTTATCTTGTTGGCAACGACATTTTTCTTGGTGCTGATGACATTTTTAATTTTCTTGTTGCAGCTGTTTTGTGCCGAGTACCTCCTCGTACCTTTAATTAGATGAGGATGCAGTTGCATTGTTGTTGACTTGAGAAATGGTGCTGCCTTCATCACATGCGAGCTGTATATCTATACTATTAGTTTAAATCGATAAAAAATATTAAATAAAAATTTATTTACGTAGAGTTTGGGTTTGGATTTTGCCGTTTGTGCCATTGGTTTGATGTAATGCTTTCTAGAGATTTGACATGGTTGGAAAATTATTGAGAATAAAGTGTGGAGTTAATAATTATTAAAAACTAATTAATTATCATATATGTTTTACATTTTAAATTATATACTAAATTTTTATAGAATCCAGATTTGACATTTATTACAGAATAATATGTATTTCAGATAGCTGTTAGGAAACCCGAGTTTCCTATTTTAAATTTGGGCATCATATTTAAAAAAATTATATTAGTTATTTAAATTAATGGGCTTATTTTTTATGTGGTCTAATTTGGTAAGTCCATAGACTTCAGAATTGGTATGAATTTAATGAGTAGATATCAATATTGGCCGATTAGGAAATTATGAGAATCTGAATGGATCAACATATGAGGAACTAATTGGGTATGGTTTCCAATATATCAAATCACACTACAGTTTCACTTCTCCCCATATGGAAGAGAGACGACAATCCCATTGAGGAACTAAGACGATTTGGTTGAGGAAGATCACAAAGCACATCGCTTGTACGTGTTTGATTGTCGTAGTAATTCTGCAACAGTTGGCGATCAATTTCAATGAATCCATGTACTTATCTAAATCCATAAATTCTTGATAATTTGGCATGATATATATAACACCCTACTTTTATTTGTGTTTTGTTTGCGTTGTGTTATCGGTATTTATATGTTTTTATATTTTTACTTGTGTTTAAGAAAATTTTTTTTAGGAAAATAAATTAAAATCATAGTTATAACTTACTATATCGCAAGAAACAGTGATTTGAATTTGGGTTTGAAACTCAGATGGAACCTGGTTTACGTTCTGACTGACAGTGTAATTTTACACCGGCTAGAAAACCCTAATGTGGCTCAAAAAATAAAAATATTGATTTTGTGAATGCCACGAGTGTTTTATGTTTACTTGTTATGTTTTTGAATTTTTGGCGCCAGAATAAAATATTAATATTTTATTCGATACCGACTTTACGAGAAAATATGCCAACCCTGGGACATCTAGAGAGACATGGAACCAAGTTTGGAGTAGCAGAGAGAATGCAACCTTGGGAAGTGTACGTCACAAATGTCAATAAAGTAATCGACGTGGCCTTTAGTTGACAAGCTTTAAAATGTCAAAACACATCAAAGCACCTTTTCTTTTTCTTTTACCCAATGGACCAAAATTACAAAATATCTCACTTTTCTCTCTCTATGCTACACGGCCAGGAGCCTAAATAATCACTCACCCACCGTCCATCCATTCATTCACATTTTAACAAACACCTAAACTTATTTATTTTCTAGTTTTTAAGATCAAAGTTAGAGTTTTAGTTTTCTCTCCTTTGTTCTTGAGTGTTCTTGAATGTTCTTCACTTTTTCTCCATTTTTGCATCATCCAATAGGTAAACTCTCTTGACTCAAGTTAGTAAACTTGTTACTTGCTTCATTGTCTTGGTATCTATATAATTTATTTCAAGTTTCCTTTTCCTTTAGATTCTTGGAAAAATCTCAAAAATTAGTATGAGTTTGTTTTTGGATTTTTTTATCACATTTCCACCATTGAAATATGTTTCTCTTCATGTATACCAAAGCTCAAAGTGAGCAAAATTTTCTTCCCCCTTGAACCTAACTTGGTCGTGACCTACACTAGGGTTTTTACCTTGGTTTTTGTTTGTTTTGACTTGAATAAATGCTTGTAGATGAAGGTTGTGAGTTGAGGTTGGCTTGTGTTACTTCGATTGTGTAGTAAAAGAAAGCGTTAAAGGATCAAAGAGAAAGAACCTTACTTGAATACAAGAGCTAAAGGGGGATTACCTCCAATAAGTTCGATGGCTTCATAAGATTATTTGTTGGTTAAGTTGTTTTGATTTTATTAGAGTGATGTTGATGATTTTCTTGAGAATGTTTGTGACACCCTAATATGACATCACATGGTGACCCAAAAACAACATAAAACACGAAATAACATTTTGTTGGTTACTTTCGGAAAAACAAATTTTCTTTACTTAGATCTTACTTATTTCGAAAATGGTGATCAAATTTTTTCTTCTTGCAACTATAAATAACAAGTACTCAAGAGAAACATTGGCATAACTCGTATATATATATATATATATATATATATATATATATATATATATATATATATATATATATATCATCACTTTGTTATATACATAAAGAAACCTTGGACAACATGTCCATTTCAAAATATAACTAACAGAAAAGTAAAAATACTATCAATCCTAGAAACTAGGCAGCGACAGTCTGGAAACCATAGCTCTAAAACTTATGGCCATCAGTAGCCGATAACAGAGTACGCAAAAATTGCTACCTCAAAAGAAAAACCCTAAGCTGATCTACATCTAGTGAAACCCGTTGGATAGTCCCCCAAATGAGGGTCCAATGTCAACATCAAAAGAGAGATAAGGGGAATCTACATTCCCATTGATCATCCCCGCTTCCTCGGCTCCCGTAGCCGGAGCATCCCCGTTCTCCTGAGGCTGATACTCAGGAGCCTCCTGCCCCTCTGCTAGTAGGACGAACGGAAGGGGAGGAGTCAAAGGCGGCTGCTGCTGCAGGGGCTGGACTGCTGGGATCTCGTGCTGTAACAACCCCTGATCTACCAGATACTGCAGTATCATCTAGATCGGCGGCAGGGGGATCTGGATGGTCTCCACGGTATGCGTTCTCTCCTGAGGTCCCACCTCAACGTTCCCGCGCAGAGTGCAAATGGGTCTAATGTAGGCCACGCTACTGGCTCCGGGGTGTATGACCCACGCAGTAGGGTCCTCGCGCTGATCAAAAATGAGGGAGCGAACCCCCGAGTGAGCTAGGTTCTCGTTCTCCGTTCCCATCTGTACACAAAAAATAATATATGCCAAAAGAAAAACAGCATATCCAAGGATATAGCAAGGGTGAGAAACCAATATATGAACTCAAAATACGACAACTACATACATCAAGCATAAACAGCAAGTTCATATATATATATATATATATGTATCAAACATCATTCTTAAACATGATAAATATATCACAGAATATCATAATGATAAAGATAAAACACAAGGGTCTCGTACCCAACAATCATCGTTATTTTCAAAACGTATGCATGGCACTTCCACATATATCATCTAATATTTGATTCTTAATTTCTGGAAATCTCATCACCTTTCAAAGAGCGTATCAGGCTCGCAATACATTGGCCCTCAGGTAACAATGCCTAGCATCACTGTGCTATAAACAAGTATATGAATCCCATGACACTATGCGATTCTCACATGGGGCCACAATCAGAGGTACCTAACAAATTGTAATCAGTTCATACTATACTCAAGGCACAATACGTTCCCAGAACACGTATAACACCATTGTTCATCAAGGCACAATGACCGAAGTCATCCCAGGTTTCCTTGCCATCAAGGTCCCCTCATTTTAGATAGCACGTCTACCAGAAAACATATGCATAAGGAAACCTTTGTTTTCGTTAGTTTTTCTTTGTCGTATCATTGTTTCCTCGTTGAAGCATAAAGCTATCAACCACCATAACTTTTAGACTCTCAAGTCTTTTCAACATTTTTCCAAAAAGCACATGTAGTCCAAAACCCAAAAAAAGGACACACAGTCCAATAGCCCAAACCCAAAAATTCTCAACCGATGCACCAGTCTCGGATTTTGGATTCTAGAGCATACAAAACATCCACAAGCCTACAGGACCACACAGATTGTCCACAAGCTTACAAGAGCACTTCACTAACACGGATTCTCGATCCACGTGTTCTGAAGAACACTAGAACCCTGACGTCTCGGTTTCTAGGTTCACATCCCAATTAACTTTTTCTCTTTTTGAAATACAAAAACAAAACCCATATCTCCGAAGCTTGCATACAAAGCCCTGGGGATCGGTTTTCCATAAAAATAAACTCTTGATTGAAATCACTTTTCTTTTTGAAGAACTTTGGTAAACTACCAAAACTTTGAAATATAGTTCGTGAAAAAAAAACCTTTTTCTTGGATAAAACAATTTGTTTCAAAACTGGATCACTTGAAAATACTTTTGCTTGAAATGATTCGTTTTATCACTTTAAAAACGACTGAAAATTTCTAAAGCACTTTTTATTTTAAAAACTTACTTTTCTTGAACTAAAGATATTTTTCCCTTTATGTCTTCTCATTTCTTAATGAAGTATATTTCATTTTCTTATTCCCAAAAAGATATCAATCCACTTTGTTTCCAAAATCCTTTAAAACTCTTACCCTCTCATTTACTTACTTTACATCCCACGCTTTTTGAAGCTTTTAACTTTACTCGATTTTGAACCCTAACCGATGTTAGGTTCCTTAGCACAATACCCATCATCTTTTCAGTCAACATATCATGCTACGCATACATAAACATAATCAAACATGATTGAGCACAATTAAGCATAAGCAAACATACTTTACCACAATCAAGCATAATTGAGCAATAAGTAAAATGCTCCACAAATAAATATAATACACGACGAATTTACATTCCTCCACACAAACAATACATAGTCATCAAAAATTGAATTCCTTAGGTTATCTCCCCTTACCTCTTGAAGTAATCCTCCGAATAAAAAGTCGTCCGACTGGTCCACGAATCTTCCGATTATACACCCGAACACTCAACACCAACTACATTCACGCAATCAATCCAAACATCAACATTTAACAACATAAATTTCCCTATATCCATTGATCTAGGGTTCGGCCTCTTGCTCCCAAAAATCTAGAGATGTCTAAAAGTTCCTATCTCTTGAATGAATGATCCTTAGGTATACCTAACACTAAAACAAGCTTCATCATTCAAAAACTTGAAGCAAAACTCATGATTTCTCACTAGTTAGGTTTCGGCTAAAGCATAGAAAAATATGGAGGAAATTTCTTTTGTGTTCAAGCTTCTAGATACTCAATCTACACATCATAGAGGGTTCATAGAAATTGGTTTCATGATCATAGGATTTTTCTACAATTTTCTAGAGATTTATGAAGTTTGATGTTAGAAGTTGAAACCCATTTGAATCATGGTTTGAAACAAGAAATAAGAGAAGAATCATGGAGTTTATGGATCAAAGGAAGTAACCGTACCTCTTTGGGGATGAAAATGAGCAAGATCAACACATTTCTTCCCACAAAATTCCTTAAGCTTCAACTTGAAAAATGAGAGAAAGTGAAGGAAGAAGATGAAGTTGTGAGAAAATGGTGGGGAAGGCTTTCATGAAGGGGTGGGGGCGTGAGGCTTAAAGGGTAAGGAGGTCCAAGAATTTTCCACTTAAGGACAAAATGGTCTTTTCATCCTAGGGCAATTTGTAATTAAGAAAAATGTTAGGGGTATTTTGGTCTTTTCGCAGTGTGAAAGCGTTCAAATATTTTCAAACGTCATCATGACACTGGTGAGTCATGACATGCTTTCCTAGGTGACTTAACTTAAAGTTTATCCGTTAGCGGGTCCCTGTAAATCCATATTTAGCTCCGTTTTTCACCTGATTTAAGATTTCGCCCGAACAATTTATATTATATAACTTTTTAGTGCGAAAAACCAATTTTATCAAAATTGTTGGAAATTCGATTCTAAACCTAACTGCTTCGTTCACGAGTCAAAATTAGGTCTTCTGATGATCAGTAAAATCTTACTGTCAGTGAAAATGTAGATCGGGCTCCGTCTGAATTTTCAGTCCAAAATTTAACCGTAACTCCATACGATAGCGTAGAGTGTGACTATGGTCTTGGTTTATTTAAATTCACTCTCTAGAACCACCGGTAAAATACAAACTTATTTATACAGTTTACTAATCTTAGAAAGCTTGAAAAATCGGGATGTTACAATGTTTTATTTGTTGTGTACATGCTTCACTCATTTGATGAATATGTGATTGGATGCTAAAATACAAAATTTGGGTGTTGTTGTCTTGAATGAGATATATACATGATGTTGGTTTTAAGATTTAATGGATATATGTATATCTTGCTTTGTGATTTCTTTGATCGGATTGGTTGAGAGCATAGCATCAGCTATAGCTTGATAATGAAGATTAAGCCGCTTAAAAACCTTAATCAAATATTTAAAGATGTTTTGGTTTTAAAGATGACAAGTTTTAAGTTAAGATGGTATAATGACCAATTTTGCTAAAAAGTCACCAAGTTAAGAACTCGAGGATTTTCGAATAAGACTTAGGAAGTTGAGAGTTGGTGAGGAACATAGTGAGAAATTGCTTTAACATTATTTTATAAATATGTTTTAAAGAGAGAAAGTCTTGAAAATAAGTTAGTTTTGTCAAAGAAAGAACATTCTCAAAGTGCTTATCCTTTCAAAGAGAATAAGTCTTTTTCATGAAAGTTTACTCAAATGAAAATCTTTACCAAAATGTTTTCAAGTGATGAAACCTTTAGAAAAGGCTTTTCAAGTCAAAATCCTTTTGAAATGAGTTTTTGAAGATATATTTAAACTTTTACAAATGGATTTGCAAAGAAAAGATTTTCTGGAAAATAACTTGTAAAGCGAAATTGCTTTTTGATTGATACCAAATAGATTTTTGAGTTTTGTTTTCAAGTTTTTTATGAACAAAAACGAAACTTTTATGAAATCGTGATTACCACTTCATGTTGTGAAGTATATGAGCCCAATGACCGAGACATCGAGCTAGAGTTCTGTTAGTTGAGCACACGGACTACGTGTCCAGTGTTATTAATGAACATGCTAAATGTCCTTTAAAATGAGTCATGAGCCATGTGCCTTGACAAGAACGAACAAACGAAAAGAGAAAATAGAAAATCATCTGCTACATGCATGAATCGATAGATGTACCATAGAATCGAGTAACAATCCAATATGGCTGAGAATATGAGCCAGTTAAGACCACTAGTTCCATAGAAGCATCTTGCATTCGAACTCCACAAAAGGCTAAGGCATCACGACCTCGTGCTGCAGAAATCGGTTGCCAAATATAGATAAACTGGATCGAGACTGGACTATTTCATGATATGGTTGAGACGTGATACCCTTGAACAATTGGTGCCCGAAGCTAAATTTGAGAGGCCGACTAATAAGAACAATTGTGTTATGGGAGTATTACGGCCTATCACTCGATGCAGGGAAGTTAGGAATCTCCAGAGAATATGAAATAGAAAGTGGATATTGAAGTCTCATGCATTATTATAACTTATGATGATATTTGAGTACGACTCTATTGTGTGAGCTTATCTTGTTAAGATATTATGTCATATGAATACTGTACCACCCTGATCTTTTTAATTAATCAGTAATTAAGTAATTGTATTTTATTGGAGGGTCTAGAAACTTTAATAAATTATTCCGAGGCCATACTCACACTCTACGCCATCGTAGGAGACTATGGTTAAATTTTGGGCCGAAAACTCAAACGGAGCCCGATCTATGTTTTTTTGGATGATAGTGTTTTTCTATTATCATTACCTCATTTTGACTAACGGTCAGAAACATTAGTCTTAAAATTCAATCCTCTAACTTTTGCTAAAACGTGTCCTGACATCCAAAAATATAAATAATATTTTATATTCGGACAGAAAATCGATCGGGTAGACGATTTGAGTTGTCTTAGGGTTTTTCGGGAACCTTGAGCCAATAACTTTCATACCAGGACTATGTTAAATTATTTGGGGACTCCCATCAGTGTCGTGAGGATTTTTCAAAATGTCGGGAGACGAATTGATCAAATTGCCCTTGGTTAGTTTTTACTAATTACCTGTTACTTTTTTTTATCAAGACTTAACTCCTAAGTCTTCTTAATAAATACAATATTATTCACTCTTATTCTCCCTCACTCTCTCGGCCAATAATAGTCCCAGACCCCATTCTCCTCTTCTTTCTCTTCTTTTCTCTTCTTTCTCTTCTCTCCATAGAACTCCATTTTTGGAGCTTGAGAACTTGTATTTTTGTGAAGCTTCTTCACTAGTTTTTGAAGTAGATCATCCTAGGAGGTAACTCACCATCTCTATCTCTCTCAATCTCTCTTTATTCTCCTTTAATTTCCATGATCATAGAAGTTAAGGTTTTGTCCCTAAAATGTTCAAAAATCCATGATAAATTGTAGGAAAGTAATTTTGATACCAAACCAGTTTCTATGGCCTAGGTTTATGACATACTTGTATGGTCCAAGAGCTTAGAGCCAAGAAATCTCTCTAGGGTATTTAACCATAGAGGGGCCGAAACCCCTTATTGTGCAGGGTAGGGTTTTTGGTTGGTTTTTGATGTTTTGAATTGATATCTAGGATTATCACATTTAGTTAGGGTGCTATCCAAGAAATGAGGATTTTTGGAGTTCCCTAGCTATTTTTCATATTTTTCATTCAATAGGGCCGAACCCTAGGGGTAGTGCAGTAGGAGAAATCTTTGCGTTTTGAACTAATGCCTTAATTGATTATGTTTAGGGATCCTAAGGATCATTGATTCAAAAGTTAGGAATTGTTCGACATCCCTAGCCTAATTAATTAAATAGGGGCAGTAACTAATCCTAAGGAATTAGGGAGTTTTTGATTTAACTGTATTGATTTTTGGTTGTGTTTTGTTCTATAGAATCGGACAGGATTCAAACATCCGACAGCGCACCCGAATGACAGCTGCGGAGTCGTAGCTGGAGCTGCTCGAGGAAATCACTAAGGTGGGGAGAAAGAACTAATATCGTCGGGAAGGCAAGCTTAGTATAGAGTATATATATATGTGTAGGGGAACCCTAGAACCCTACTAGAGGTTGAGCCCTGGATAAAGTGCATAGACCCTAGGTGTAGGTACTTTTGGGCTATCACCGCTAAGTTGATATTATGAATGATGAGACTGGTTGAGGTTGATTGTGTTGAATTATTTGATTGATTACCTGTTGATTTTGTTTTGATAAACTGTCTGTTTGATGAATTATTGCCTGAATTTATGATGATAACTGTACTGGAAAGATCTTCTGTTGCGATGTTTTTTGTGATTGGTTGGTTGAATGTTGATGAGAGTATGGTGAGTGTTGATGTTGTTCGGGTTGATATCGTTGTGGTCTCGACCGTGGAGCTGTGGCTCGTAGACGCAAGGTGTCGTGATGCTGATGATGATGTGTTGTCGATGTGATGTTGATGTTGATGATTGATGTTGATGTGATGTGGTGTGTCGTGGTCATGGACGAGTGTTTAGGCGTGAGGTTCCGATATCAACCTGCGATAGATGTTTGTTGCATTTTCATATCATTTCATACCACAACATTTGGTCTCAAAAGGGGATGTCCAATTGGGGACGTTACTTAAAATCCCGAGATGGGATATGATGTGATGTGATGTAATCCCGACGGGGATGTCCAATTGGGGACGTGATGTATTGGTCGACATGCATATAGAGAAGACAGCATATACATAGGGACTAGTATCCCTCCTATAGGCTTATTTGAGAAAATGATGTTTGAGACGATTGTGATGTGTGACTTAAGAGATGGGTGATGTTGTGCTGTAGATGTTATCTGTGTTGTGTGATATATATATATATATATATATATATATATATATATATATATATATATATATATATATATATATATATGCTTTCTTATCTCCCTTTATTTGTCTATATGTGTTACTTTATTTAATGGGAAGATCCTGAAGAGGAACTAGCTGCCGAGGAACTGGACGGCATTCCGTACGAGCCTGACGCCGGAGGACGGGCTACGGACCCTAGCCTCGAGAGGTTGGGCAGGGATCGTGATTAGCCGGAGAGCTGTCTCTCGGCCTATCTTTCGTACTGTTATTTCAGTTTGTAACAATATACTCTATATGTACTACTTTACTACTGTAGCCCTACTGACAGAGCAATGATGTATGTGATATTTTTCTTTATATTTTAAGCTGTGTACTCTGAAGCGTGGCATGCCGAGTGTATTGTTTTGCTTCCGCGCTAAACTTTCCACTTCGCTTCGTATTAATAAGGCGCGCTAACGTTTATTATGCGATTAAGATTAGTCAATATCTTAGTTCCTACTGATGGAACGGCGGGTCATCTCAAATACTTCATGATGTGTCTATATTTATATTTCAAGGTATGGTTGTATTTTTCTGTTTTCGCTTATGTGGCTATCACGATAAACTTGCGAACGAGTATCTCACCTTTGCTATATATATGTTGTACCTTTGCTATATATGATCGTCACATGACGGTAGAGATGCCACTGCCACCCAAGAACCTTCTTATAAGACGCTCAACTGATGAAGGAGGGAGTTCGACAACACAGCCACCCCGACGTTAGGGTCCATATGTCATCCACACAGCTTGCAAGAGCGTGACGCGTCATCCTACCCCTGAGCCTTCCCCACTTGCGCCTGTCATACCTTGCCCTGCTCCTCGTACACTTGCGAGTGCAAGGAAGATGGTGACTTACCCGAGTATCATTGTGGGATGGGGGACGTTTGTAGATGACATCTTGAGTAGGATAGGAAAGGATTCCTCTGAAATCTCTAATGAGGAGGAGGAGGATGTACCTCTGAATCCTGTTAGTGAGGATGACTTAGGGGGGGTTCCTCAACGGGCCTCTCCAGTCTGACCAGCTGAGGAGTCTTTTATCTTTTCTTTCCTTTGGTAGTAGTAATTATGTTTATTGTGGTACGTGTATCTGCCTTTTCAGAGTCTGTGTCTTTTGTAGTAGATTACGACCTTTTTACTTCTAGTTGTTTTTCCTTCTAACTTCTATTGTATTATGTACTTTCAGGAAACTATATGCTTTGGTGGAACCTCTTTATATTATCTTATGACTATTTACATTCTGATGAATGTAATGTGATTTTAAATTTACCATCCTTAAGCTTTGATTATCTTATTGCAAAGAATTTTTTTTAGACTCATGTTTTCGAACGTAGATATTTATTTAAGTATCTTCCGAAAGCAACCAGCGTTTTAACTTATTTATCCGCACTGAGTTTGAGACATAGCACCGAGGGGGTGTTACATTAGTGGTATCAGAGCTGATCGAGTCTTTCGGGAATCCTTGGGAATAGGTATGTTGTGTTTGTGTTGTGTGATCTCTATTTGAACCTTGTTTGAATTGTTTCTTTATTGGACCAATATGTGTGGACTAGTTTTGTCTTGTAGTAAAACGTGATTTGTGGAGGCGGTCACGGAAACACCAACGACAATGATGGTGGCGGTCACGACAATACCAACAATAGCAATGCTAATTGTAACACCCCTCCTTCGAGTGTCACTTTCGTAACCCCAAACACAAAATAAAGTATATAAAAGGATTTGCTGGCTTACTTTCGAAGAAAGATTTTCTTTACTTATATCTTATTACGAAAATCGTGATAAACTTTTTTCTTCTTCCTGCATTAATAAACAATTTCTCAAGAGAACATCAATATAACTCGTATACATATATATCATCAGTTAACAACATACCAAGTAGACCTTGGACAACACATCCGTCTTCAGAAGATAAACTAATAGAAGTAAACACTGTAAGCCTACAAACTAGGTAGCGACAGTTTGGAAACCACATTTCCAAAACCCTGGCCATCAATAGCTGACAACCGACTACCCAAAAGATACTACCTCAAAAGAAACCCTAAGCTGGTCCGACAAAACGAGTACCTAACATACAGCGTACCAATGCGACTGGTTCTCGTCTTTAACCATCCATACCTCTTCGTCGTCAACGTCGAGAAGCTCAAGCTACTGAGTTCTTGAGTGACCCAGAGGACTGTTGCTAAACACCTGTACATGTATCAAAAAACACAACAGGGTGTCCAACATGTACAGGCAAGGGTGAGAAACCAATATTCAAAATATGATATCTACATGCCCCAAACACAAACAATAGATTCATATAAACATGTCTCATATAATCATCAACATGATAAACATATCACAGAATATCACAATACTTAAGGTAAAATACAAGGGCCTCATGCCCAATAGTCATCGTTATTTTCCAAATATATGCATGGCACATCCATATATATCATCTAACGTTCAATTCGTAAATTTCCAGAAATCTCATCACCTTTCAAAGAGCTGATCAGGCTTGCAATTCATTGGCTCTCAGGCAACAATGACTAGCACCAACTTGCTAAACAGAAGTACATGAATCCCATGAGACTCACATGGGCGCGCAAATCAGAGGTACTTAAATGTAATCATGTCATACTATATTGTCCAACTCAAGGCACAATACGTTCTCCGAACACATATGACACCATTGTCCATCAAGGCACAATAATACACAATGACATAAGTCATCCCCAGGTTTCCTTACCATGAAGGTCCCCTCATTTTAACGGCACGTCTACCAAAAACATATGCATGAGAAAACTTTTGTTTTCGTCAGTTTTTTTTGTCGTATCATTATTTCCTCGTTGAAGCATCAATGCTATCAACCACCATAATGTTTTAGACTCTTTTAGATCTTTACCACAAATTCTTAAAAACAAGACACTCGATCCAAAATAGCTCGAACCCAAAAACCATCAACCGATGCACCAGTCTCAGAATTTAGGTTCTAGAGCACACGACTCGTCCACAAGCCTACAGGACCACAAAGATTGTCCCCAAGCTTACCAGACCACTTAGCTAACACGGATTCTTGATCCACGTGTTCTACAGAACTTTAGAACCCTGACGTCTCGGTTTCTAAGTTCACTTCAAAAGCCATTTTTTTCTCTTTTTGAAATCAAAAACCAAAACCCAAATCTCCGAAACTTATACACAAAGCCTTTGGGACCGGTTTTTCCATAAAACGATTTTTGGTCAAAAACCACTTTTTCTCTTTTAAAATATTTCGGTAAACCACAAAACTTTGAAATACAGTTTGTGAAAACCTTTTCTTGGATAAAACAATTTATTTCGAAACGAAAATTTCTTGAAAACACTTTTTGTTTTAAAGCCTTACTTTTCTTACCGTAAAGTTATTTGTCTAAAGTTGTTTCCCCTTTATGTCTTACCATCCTTTAATAAAGCATATTTACTTTATTCATTCACAAAAGGTGTCACTTCCCTTTTTGTTCAAAAACCTTTGAAACTTTAACCTTTCATTTTTCTTAGTTTTCATTCCAACCTTTTTGAAGCTTTTAACATTTCACGATTTTGGATCCTAACCGATATTAGATCCTTTAACACAATAATCATCGTGATAGGAATAATATACATTCATTCACCATAATCAAATGCTATACAATAAAATCAGGCATAAGCAGGTATTTTCAGGCATAAACAAATATGAGCAGGTAAAAATTAAATCACTCCACATCAACCAAACACAGATAAATAATTACAATCAAAATACACCAACACAACATATAGCTGTCGAAATTGGAATTCCTCAGGTTTATCCCCTTACCTCTTGAAGTTTCCCAAGCAGTGAAGTCGCCCGATCGATCCGAAAGTCGTCCGATTTCTCGTCCGGTTACCCAACGATAACTACACACATACAATCAATCAAGACATCAACATCAAATCACAAAAATTTCCCTAATCTCCTCCACTTAGGGTTCAGCCATATGCTAGAAAAATAAGCTAGGGAGCTCCAAAAATTTCTATCTCTTGGATTCATTACTTACTAAATGTGATAAAACTAAATCAAAGCTTATTACACCGAAACTTCAACCAAAACCCTACTCACCCAACAAAGCTAGGTTCGGCCATTCTTACCCATTTGAGCTAGAGAGCTCTTTTGGTTTCAATCTCTTGGATTATGAAAGAAGACAATGAATCTAGCTCAAAGAAATTGGTTTGACATTAAAAGGATTTTTCTACAAATTTTCATGAATTTTTGAAGTTTAAGCTTCAAATCCCTAACTATCATGAACCATGAAATTAAATGGAGGAGTAGGGAGATTGAGAGCTCAAGAATGGAATTCATACCTCCTAGATGACAAAGATGAGTGAGTAATCAACTTTGTTTCCACAAAAGCTTGAAGATTTTGAAGAAATTTGGAGAGAAAGTGATGGAGAAATGTTGAAGAAGAAGAAAGAAAATGAAGAGTGAGATATGGAGGAGGGGGCATGAGAATGAGAGAAGGAAGAGATAAGGAGGTTCTACACTTTTCATTAAGGGTATTTTGGACATTTCACACAAGGTTTAAGGGTAATTTCATGAAAGTTCAAGAGTCTTTTGGTCATTTTGCGTCCAGAAATTTGCTGAAAACCATCATGACACTGGCACACATTCCTAGGTGACTTGACCTGAAATGACTTCGAGATTATCCTTTAACGGGTCTCGGTAAATCCATATCTAGCTCTGTTCGTCACCCGGTTTGAGAATACGCCCGAATAACTTATAGGCTAAATTATTTTTTTGGTCCCTTATTTGTTTTAATTTATTCAAGTTGGTCCCTCTATTTTAAAAATGTTCAAGTTGGTCCCTTACTTGCCAAACGTTAAGCAATTTGGTCCTTTCCGTTAAGTTTTACTGTTAAGTTGAATAAATTAAAACAAATGAGGGACCAAATTGAATAAATTAAAATAAATGAGGGACCTAGTTGAATAAAATATAGGGACCAAGTTGAATAAATTAAAATAAATGAGGGACCAGAAGAGTAATTTAGTCAAAACTTAACGGTGAAACTTAATGGAAAGGACCAAATTACTTAATGTTTGGCAAGTAAAGGACCAACTTGAACATTTTTAAAATAAAGGGACCAACTTGAATAAATTAAAACAAATAAGGGACCAAAAGAGTAATATAGCCTAACTTATATTATTTCGATTTTTAAGGCGCGAAACCAATTTTAGCAAAAAGATAGGAAATACGATTCTAAGACTAACTGTCTATTTCACGAGTCAAAATTAGGTCTTTTGAGTAGTAAAACACTAGTGTCAGTGAAAACCATAGACCGGGCTCCGTCTGAGTTTTCGTCCCAAAATTTAACCATAACTCCCAACGATAGCGTAGAGCGTGACTATGATCTCAGATTATTTTAATTCACTCTCTAGACCCTCCAACAAAATACAAACACATAAATACAGTTTATTAACTTTAGAGAGGTTGAAAAATCGGGGTTTTACGCAAACGACAACAACAATAGGGCTATCCAAGCCATGGCAAATTTAGCAGCAGCTGTTGCCCACCAAACGGCTGTGATTGCTAACCAAAGTCAACAAAATCAACAGAGAGCGGATCTTGTTGTTGAGGCCAGAGGTTTAGTCGGATCCTCCACAGTTTCACAAGGATTTTGATATGGAGAAGGCTGACTTATGGCTGCAAGAATTGTAGAAGATCTTTTTTGTTTTGCACTGCCTTGAGGGAGTGAAGGTTACATATGCTACCTTCTTGCTTTTGGAAGATGCAGAGTAGTGGGGGATAGGAGCCAGACAACAGCTAAAGACAACAATCATCATGACGTCACTTGGAAAGTATTTCGCACCAAGTTTCTGAACAAGTACTTTTCCCACCAAAGTGCCAGGATTGAGAAAGAGCAAGAGTTTCTACGACTACAACAAAGAGACATGATCGTCGAGAAATATGCGGTGAAGTTTGAATCACTTACCAAATATTTTTGCTTTTTTCCAAGCCCAACATGACCGCTTTTTTCGCTTATTAATAATATATTACTTTTAAAGGGTTCGAATCGATTCCTATTTTGGAATCCGATGCTCGAACCGATCTCATTCGGATTTGGCATTTTAAATCTGATCCGATGATCTGATCCAAACAGCCAAAATTGGTTTGGATCAGTTTGGATCCATCGGATTCATTCATTGGATCGAATCTGCTTACACCCCAAGTTTTTATGTTAGCTTTTTTTCGTGTTGGGTCATATCTAAAAATAAAAGAAAAACAGTCACTTTTAAATTTAAATTATAAGAAAAATATGAGGAAAAAAAAAGTTCTGAAAAAGATTTTCAAGTTGTTGTCTTAAATAAAAATTCTTAAAATAAATAAATAAGGGATCTTAAAAAATATAAAAATCATTTGCAAAATTTTTCTTCTTTTATCTTTCGTAAAGTTCATTTCAAAATAAATAAATTAAAAATCCTTTTTATAACATAAAATCTCTTTTTAGCAAAATCAAAATGTTTTACTTTCAAGATTCTTTTCCAAATTAAAAAAAATAAAAAATTTTAAATAGTTCTTTTATTTCAAAAAAAAAAATCCTTTCAAAAAGCATTTTCCGTCCCATCTATTAAATAAATCCATCTAAAAATCACAAAAAAAAAAATCTTTTTCTTGTCAAAAACTTAACACAATCAACCAGTCAAACATTTTTGTAGTAAGAACTACGTGTTTTGAGTTTTCCATCATATCGGGAAATACTTAGGAGCAGAGTTAATTATTCTGTCAAGCCAAAATTAATTTTTCACAGTTGTTGTGTTTATTTTCTTTTGGGTAAAATATATTTTTGGTCCTATATCTTATTTTCAAAATTCGATGTGGTCCTTTATCTTTAAAAAGATCTATTTTAGTCCTTTATCTTACAAATGTTAACTATTTTGGTCCACTCCGTTAGATTTGCACTAACAGTGTTAGTAAACCATCATTAGTTGCTGGAAACCACCTTTTATCGCTGGATTATGGGTTTCCTCACCGGAATCAAGGTTTTAGAGAGAGAAAACGAATTTACTTCTCATTTTCCTTTCTCTTTATTCTTCCTCTTTCCTCTTCCTCTTCCTCTTGCTAGATAAGCTTGTCGTGCTAGAAAATGATGGTTCTTCCATGTGCAATAATGGCAGAGAGTGGGGTTATGTACGCATAAAGCATCTATTTGCGATGCAATTTGCGCCATTTCCAAAGTGGCAATTTGTTTTCTCTGATAAGATTGATTGGGGGATCTTTTTTGTGCTTTTGCTTACTGCAAAATAAAAATGGTGAGGAGCATTATTGCTTTTCTCATAAAAAGGAATTTCTTGGCATAAACCTTTGTAGGGACGTGGCCGAGGCAAGTTTCTCCAGGAAGAGGAAGAGGAAGAGGAAGAGGAAGAAGGAAGGAGGAAAGAGGAAGAGGAGGAAAAAGAAGAAAGAGAAAAGGAGAAGCAAACTCGTTTTCTCTCTCTAAAATCCTGATTCCGTTGAGGAAACCCAGAATCCGGCCATGGAGGGTGGTTTCCGACGATTAACAGTGGTTTATTAACACCCTTAGTACAAATCTAACCAAAAGGACCAAAATAGTTAACATTTATAAGATAAAGGACTAAAATGGTTCTTTTTAGAGATAAAAGACCAAATCGAATTCTGAAAATAATATAAAAGTCCAAAAGTATATTTTAGCCTTTTCTTTTTGGCTAAAATACACTTTTAAAGATCTCACAAGATTTGATCAAATGTAAGGATATTAATAAGATAGTTATTAAACAGGGCCGTGTAGAACAATTTTGAGGCCTAAGGCGAAATTTTTAAAAAGACTTAATGTAATATAAGTTATCAATTCTCATATTAATCTTCTATCTTTTTGAGCTGCAAAATCATTTATCAAAATTTTATAATCAAGCAATTTTAACATTTAACTCTCAATAGATAAGATGATTAATCCGTTTAATCTATCTTGTAACATTATTGATCTTAGATAGGATTTAAGCAATTTTAACTTCGAAATTTTTTTTTCAACGGTAGCAATAATTACAGGTATTGTCAATAATAATATTCTATAAGTAATGCATACATTTAGAAAAGAATATAATGTTTTGATATAATTTAATACTTCTATTGAAGCGTTAATTTCTTCTCTCAAAACTTCTCTCAATATTTTTAATTCTGAAAATAAATCAAGATCATCAATATCATAATGTTCACTAAATCTTAAAAACTTTTCAAGATTAATATATTTTTTCAATCCCTCCTCATCTAAAGCTTTAAAATTTTTGAATTCAAATAAAAACCAAAAATAGTTTCGTATCGTAAAAATTGTTCAAATTGTATCTCAATGGAAGAAATTAAATGATCTAATATGTATAGAAAATATTAAATATGAAAAGATTCTTCATTTGAATGTGTGATCTCATCACTAATATTTTTATCAAAATGTGATTTAGATTTTACATAAAAAAGACTTGAAGACATATGTGATTGCTGAAGCATGATAGTACTGGCCCGGCCCCTTTCCAATTGCCATGAGTCTATATACTAAAGTTTAAAAAACCTAAAAAGGGAACCTAAGGCAATGGCCGTAATGGCTTTGCCCTCTACACGTCTCTGTTATGAAATAAAGGTGATTGTTTTTTGTTGTAGGAAATATAATAGATCCTTATTCAATAAGGATGGTTTATAATGGTTGATTCTTAAAAAAACTCTAATGAATTATAAATATTTGCACGTGTTGAGAAAACATTTTACAGGACAAATAAAGGTTAACTTAACTGATAAAATTAAAGCGTGAGGTTTTGGGTTGGATTATCAACAGCAAGTTGAATCTGAAAGTCAATAAGTGGGACTTGCACGCAAATTAAAATCGGCGTGAAAGCAAGAGGAAAAATCCTAAGAATTGAACAATATACTCAGCTATTAGCTGTAATGAAAAGTTTTTAATACATCAGAGGGGCCCAACCTTTACATTTATGACATTTATATGACAATTTATCATATGTGAAAGTTTTTAAATTGCAGTCGCGGTGGCGGTTGCTATCGCGTTGTGTTTTTTGTTATCACGGACAATTGCTGAAAAGTGTGGTTGATGAGGCCGCAATTGTGATCGTAATATGATTTCGAAGCCTACTAAAACCACAACATCGCAGCCATAATTGCGATTGTAGATCTAGATTTAAAACCTTGTACATCTGTGACTTATATAACATGCTTTTCAACAAAGAAGAAGGGACGATCTTGTCTTTGGATCCAAGTCACAGGAGAAACAGGTTTGTTTGTTTTCATAAAACTGCAGAACTGACTGAAACATAAGTTAGGGTGAAAATTGCTAATTAATAATCTTGATGGGTTCTGTGCTTCTTGCGGCTTTTCCGGGAGCTTCTTCCATTACCCCTGGTACGTATGTATGTCTGCTTTTACATCATTCAGAGAGACACCACTTTCTTTCTGCTTCTTCAATCAATATTCTCATATCCACCAGTTGAGTGGTTTCACTAAATTTGAAAGGCAACGAAAAGGGTTGTCTTCATAATGTACGGAAATATGTGAATCTAAGCATTTCTTTCAAGTATCTATACAGTTAATGTTATAATTACAAAATTCTTTCCATGTCTTTATTGTCTTGCGACGTGTGAGATAAATAATGGAAAACAGGAATTTAACATTGAACTTTTTCTGGAATAATCTTACAAATTATTTTATTAAATTCCAACTTGGCATGTTTTTAGGATTTTTTTTTTGGAATTCTTATTCTATGTAATCTATCTGAAATTCCGGGGTATTTGCTAAAATTTTTCATAATATTATAACACGAGAACCAATGGTAGGTGGAAGTTGCTGGAGGAGTAAACAATCCGCCAAGAATTATAATGCAAGTATGTCTTATATATTCCTCCTCTTTCACTCTTTTTTTCTTTGTTTCCTTTCTGCTCATTCCCTTTATGTTCCCGTTTTTACTACTTGTCATCCAACAAAGTATATAATTTTTTTCCTAATACAAGTAGGAACAGTAGGAAACCGATCCTAAATGTCAGGAAAGAATCCTTGTTGTCAACCCAAAATCCTTTATATAGATTGCTTGATTTTAGGGATTGAGTCTTGGTGATCAAATCAAATTATCTTGCCATATTCCAGCATGCAAAATAATAGAAGTTATGAAAATTTTTTTTTTTTTTTTAGCGAAATTTGTAACAAATGACATGGAGCAAATACAAAAGGAGAAATTGATTCTAGTGAACTGATGAAAAAGGATGAAGATGATGCTAAAATAAACTTGGCACATCGTTCATAGCGTTTCGTAGAAAAAGTTCCTTGTGAAATAGCACTCCTCTAACCTCTTCAATCATACATTTCAATATTGTAAATGAAGAAATAATTTCTATTTTTTCAATTTCTAAGGTCAATGCTTCTAACATTAAACATTTTCGTATTAATTCTAGGGCCTTATGTAACAACTTTATGGCACAAAACTGAAAAAATTCAAAAAGAAAATTGTGTCATGATGTCTTCACGGCATAGTTTGAATCATCGCCACAAAGTCATTGAAGGAGGATCTACATGTCAAGAATATTGGGAGAGAAAATATGTTGTGAATGCAACCTCTGGACAATCATTTGAACATGAACCCCAAGCTCGAGATCCAAAGAGTATTTGGGACTCTGTCAAAGATGGATTGAATGCTTTCAACAGCTTTACCAGGCCATATGCAGCAACTGGCGCAGTTAAGTCAAAGCTTTTCTAGAATTAATAAATCTTGTAACTGACGCTACATTGTTCTAGTTAATTTAATTCATTTATTCTATGAACCTCTATTAAAAGGGATTACTTTGATTGTGTAGGTATTGGAAGCAGCTTCTATGTCTCTCCTTGCAGTGGGGAAATTATCAGATTTATCTCTAGTATTTTTTATTGGCTGGTTGCAGGTGACGTTACAAATATATATGATGGTTGTTTGAAATTTTAGTGAAAAGAAACTTTACCTAATAATGTTTCTATTTAATTTCCTTCGGCCATTTAAAATGCCTAATTTTTACATTGGAAAATGTCTTTTGCACTTTGTTCAATATTGTAACGTGTAGTATTAACTTTAGAATCGTGCAATGTTTGGATCATTGTGCAATATTGTAACGTGTATTATTCACTTTAACGTGGAGTATCGTGCACTATTAATATTATGTTGCTTACAACTATTAATGATTTTAGGCTATGTCAACAGTAATAATTGAGTAAGATGTCAAAATCGTTGAATAATGTACAATAATTTATCATTAAATACGATTGCAAGCTTTGTCTTGGGGTGGTTAGCAACTCAGAACATGTTGAATGGTGAAACTCATTAGAGTTATTTAACTTTTTTTTTTATGGGCTCTATCATGTCACCTCACCGATTTTTATTTCATAATATTTCAAACAACGCTACACTCCAATGATGCAACTATTAAAAGTTCACTAAATGGATCCCACAAATACTTACCTCACATTTTTATTTTTCAATTTTCAGAGGAGGTCTCTACTATTTTTCTCTTTTTCTTTTTTATTGGTGGTTCTTATATAAGGAATAGTTGTTTCACTTGTTTTTATAGAAGTAATTGTTCTTACATATGACATCCACATCAACTTACTCTAATGGTACAACCTACCAGCTTATAAAAAAAAAAAGGTGCAACCTAACTAGAATATGTCTTTAATTTTAAGAATTAGTTAAACAATTCTTATTGGAGTTGCTCTAAGGGGATGTTGGGTTCTTTGACGGGTGACAGAATCCTATAAAATGTTTAGTTGTTTTTTTTTTTTTTTTTGATAATCAAAAGATATAATGATAAGAGTATAGGGGATATTCCAACCCAAATACAAGAGTAAAAGAAATAGCCGGACAGGCCGAATGTAAGTGTAATATTAATACTACCGAAACAGTATTAATATTACACTAGCCTAAACCAACTTAGACCTAGCGCAGAATCCAGTACAAAAATATATAAAAAGCATAAAGAAAACCCATACACTCTAGCCACCTGCCCAAAGCTTGCACTTGACCAAATTATATCCTCCAAACCATACCATACCCATGGGAAGAAAGAACAGATGCCTCTGCTGCCTGTAAGAACCAACACCGCTCCAGGACAAGATTTATGGTGAACAAAGAAATATGCACAGGATATTGGAGAACGCCTTATAATCATTTTTGGCTGACCCATACAGACCACAAAAGACCGCCCAGTGAAAATGAAATACCATCCATTTAACAGATGCACAATATTTCACTAGAAAAAAACATAGTTAAACTAAAATAACACAAAACGCCACTTCACCAAAGCCTTTTGTAAGACTTCAAACTTGGCCACCACTGCGTAACCAAGCACCTGCTCACAGCAAATCAGCCACTGTAAGACTTAAAATGTTTAGTTATGTAGTCCTGATTAATATGTATGAATGTGTTTTGACAGATGAAGTGTTAGTTGGCTGGTCTTTATGTTCAAGAACAGATCATTGGGTTATCTTTTTTTGATGAATCATTGTGTTATCTTTTAATTGCAAGTGTTAGAGTACTCCATGTATTCTTGTTTAGTAAAATTTCTGTTGCTGATTAAAAAATTAATAATACAATGTAACACTTACAAACTTTGATCAAAATTTGATTGCTCTTTGTTTCCTTGTCTGGTGTACCCTAAAAAAAACTCTTCTCCTGTTCAAAATGTCTAATTACTTTTTTATAAGATTTTACTTTTGATAGATAGTCAGCGTAAAATTTTTACACGATCAACAAATCACAAATCATTCTATGTGTGACCTTTAAGATATTTATGATAAGTGTCAAATATTTTTAATGATGTAATAATTGATGATTCGGTATGATGTAAAAAATCTTTACACTAACAATTCATATCAATTAAATTCTTTTTATAATTAATGCATTTTCCCTTTAAAAATGTTTAGCATTATTTTATGTAACTTTATTAATACTTTGTTTTCTATTTCAGGCTGGGGTAGCTGCCTTCTTTATGAACATTTTTAATTGTGGCTTGAATCAATTGTGTGACCTTGAAATAGACAAGGTATGAAACTTATTAATATAAATAAACAATCCAAATAAGTAATACATGTTTTTATATATTTATTTATTTATATAATTTGTCTTTTGGACCTCTGGATTTTCTAGTAACAGAAAGAGAAATGATTAATAGTATGAAATACATTTTGACGAATTCGTTTGCCAATGTTAAACACGGTTCCATGAGGATTTATCTTTGTTTCTTTTGTTTGCAAATTGTAACATGATAGGATGATTGTTCGTCAGATCACTTCGTAATGGAGTTCGTTTCCTAACAAATAGTGTCCCTCATAAATATGATAGCATAGAATTGTCTAGCTAGTTTATTAATGGAGTCAATACAAAGGATATTTAGGTACCTATATACAACAGGTGAATACAAGCATATCTATGTTTACGTGCACATCTTGAGCAGTTTATTAGATTTTGGCCACTCTGATTCTTAAATTTATCGAGCATCCTCATCAATTATTGTAGCCTGTGATAATGTCAAGAAAACATGAAACCTAACTTACACACTGGGTTGTCTTACTATTGAAATGTGCTGAATGTTTTATTGCAGATAAACAAGCCATACCTTCCATTGGCATCCGGGGAATTGTCCTTCAGAACTGGTGTTATTATTGTTGCATCATCTTTAATTCTGGTACCATGGAACTATCATTTTTGCAAACTTGGATACACATAATGACTCCTGCTTGATTCGCCTCTTGTCACTATCTATATTTTATTTCTATTAATTAGTTAAGGAACCAATTACCTCTTTGGTTATTGGTCAAGTACTTAGTGAAATTCGGACATAGAAATAGTTATTAACATTTTGTTTCATTTATTCTCTTAATATTTGTAGTAGTATGAAAGTTAAAACTTTATGATAAAAGAAATTAAGTTCTTCCTCTTTTGTGATATTTGATTTCCTCAAGCCAGAGATTGTTACAGGACTGTGTTCTACTTTTAGTTAATGCTAAATTTAGGACAGACAATGATGGCAACAACTTTTTGTGGTGCTTTATTTTATTTTATTTTATTGTTGCTGAAACTAGATAGACATTATGAAGAAGGTAGAATGCGGATTATCATAACAAAAGTTTAATATTCTCTTTTGCAGGATGTCTGGTTTGCATGGATTATCGGTTCATGGCCATTGTTTTGGATGATTTTCAGTAACGTTGTGCTATCAGCTGCTTATTCAGTTGATGTGAGTTCATTCAATTTGCATTTAACTCTTTCGAAAAAAAATAAATTGAATTGCATTTAAACTTTCTTTTTATTAATAATTTAATGAAACAATAGATGTGAAATCTGTTTTTGATTTTCTTCTGATAAAAAATTAATTAAATTTTTACTAGTTCTTGACCACTTGTTGAACTATATCCACACGTGTTATCTTATAGATTTTACTCAACCTTGTATGAGCTTATCTGGCTGAACATTTCTATATAGTATGTGGATTTAAAGACACTCGCTCAAACTATTTGAAATTCTCATATTTGGAGAAAAAAAATTATGGTGACTATATTGTTGACTGTTTTTATAACTTCATTCTCTCTGAAAATTTTCAGTTGCCCTTGTTGAGATGGAAAAAATCTCCAGTACTTACAGCCACAAACTTTTTATCTAATGCGGCAATAGCAAGGCCACTTGGATATTTTCTTCACATGCAGGTTTTGTCATACTGCACTGTGCTCTTTAAATTGTTGTGGATGTGCATTTTTTTTATAAGTATAAATATATTGAATGGAGGTACTAGAGGTACCCTAACCCGTAAAACAAGAGCCAATGTAAAAAACATACTTACTCACTCTAAAATGAGCAGTATACATTAATTTTACAAAATTCTAGATCCAAAAGTGCAACAAGATAAAGAAAGATGACACACTCCAAAGATATCGCCCCAAAACCCTACTGCTCCATAAAATCATAGATACAGAAAACACTCTAGAAGATAGCAGAATAAAGAAATAACCTGAGACCTTAATCGAAAAACCACCATGGAGGCACACAACAAGATTCCAACCTGAAAAAGTGCCAACGGATAGGCTTAAGAGGAAACATCCAAAAAACTAATGTGAATAAAGACAAACAAGACAGCTCCCAGGGCTTCAAAAACAGGCAAAAACCAGTTGCTTCATCTGATCACAGTAGGCATATGGAAGCCATAGATTCTGAGTAAAATAGCATCCAAATGGACTTGAAACCTACGACAATGAGCATCCAAAGCCAGAGCAGTACAGAGGCACCGGTACAAGCTCACATGCTTAAACTGGCAATTGGGTTTGAACAACAGTCCGAGAAAAAAAAGTGAATTAGCACCTGTTTTCGCCTTGAACCAAGACCAAGACCGAAATTTCATTTGATCTAGGCAATTAATTACACTAAAAGCTCCACCTTGGAAGATGATATGGTTACGCATTAGCCAAATTGACCAAATTGCCGTGTGCCAGAAGATATGCTTTAATTAAACCTTTTAATTTTTTTGCCTTTAAACAGTTCACCATGTTTGATGTAGTTTTCCTGGGCATCCAAAAATAGCCTAGAGGCCCAACCAGTTATATAAAGAAGACCACACCTATTGAGACAAGGGGCAACCAAAAAAGAGATGTTCCATATCTTCCTCCCCTGTATTATAGAAAGCACACACTAAACCTTGAGAATCAGTTATCACCCCTCTCCTAAAAAGAGCCATCCGTGTAGGAATTCTATCCAATAACACTCTCCAAGATGTAGCTATTAGCTTAAGCGGCACAACACTCTTCCAGAAATTTTTAAACAGGCTAACTTGTGGCTGGACTACATTTTGAGTTTGAGAGGCTTCTTGCAACATAGAGTAAGCTGAGGAGACAGAGAACGAAAGTGAACTTTCCAAATTCCACTCCCAGGTATCCATTTCTTCTTAATAGAGCGTAACTGCCTGTAACTGAGAAAGGAAATCAGCCATTATACCTTCTTCCCACACAAAAAGATATTTTCGCCACCTCCAATTCCACGCCCAGAACTCATTTTGCCACTCCCCCATCTCAGCTATTGTGGAAAAATTGTCTTCAAAAATCAGATATAATCTTGGAAATTGATTTTTTTAAAATCGTTGCCTACCCACAAATCTGACCAAAAGAAGACCTTCCTCCCATTTTTTACTCTCCTTTTCAGTCCATTGTTGAACCACTGTAATGGGACTGCATTGTTGTACTCCACTTTACAAATGTCCTTCCACTATACCGAAGCCTCATCTACACTACCAGCACTCCATTGCAATGACTGATCCAAAGACCCATATCTAAATTGCATCATGTTTAACCATACTGCCTTCCTATCCACAAGAAACCTCCATTTCCACTTAGCATGCAAACTTAAGTTAAAGAGTTCCAAGTTTTTAATTCCCAGCCCACCTTTCTCTTTTGTTGAGCACACTTTATCCCAACTTACCCAAGCAATTTTTTTGTTTTCCTCCCCACCAGCCCACAGGAAAGATCTTTGAATCCGTGTAAGAATTTTCAAAACCCTTTTAGGCATTTTAAAGAAGGAGAGGAAATATAGTGGGAGGCTAGTCAGAACAGAATTTATCAAGATAATACGACCTCCAAGGGATAAGCTTTTACCTCTCCAGGCAGTTAATCTTCGCCTCATAGAGCCGGTTACTGGACGCCAAGTTTCAACCTTCCTCAGGTTAGCACCTATTGGAAGTCCCACAAAGTTAAACGGCAACACCCCGTGCTTGCAATGCAAGAAATATGCGGCTGCCAAACAAAAATCTTGTTCTACATTAATGCCAAAAATGCAGCTTTTGTGTAAGTTGATCTTCAAGCCCGAAACGAGTTCAAATCTTCTTAAAACAACCTTGATAGTCCATATATTATCAAAATTCGCCTCTCCTACAAACAAGTTATCGTTAGCATATTGTAACAGATTGATGTTGCCTTCCTATCCCACTTTAAGCCCATCGTATTTGCCCAGCTGTATGGCTTTTTGCATTAGACCATTCAAACCCTCCGCCACAATAAGGAAAAGAAAATGTGCTAGTGGATCCCCTTGCTTTAAACCTCTTTGCAATTGACACTTCTCTATAGGACTCCCATTTACTAAGAATGATGTCGAGCCAGTAAAGATGAAGGCCCTAATCCACTTCCTCCACCTATTGCTGAAACTCATTCTCTCCATCATATGATCCAAAAATCCCCAGTGGACGGAATCATAAGCTCTTCAAATTCAATCTTTATGATAAAACAATCTTTTCTTGACTTCTTAGCCAAATCCACCACTTCGTTTATAACCAACACCCCATCTAGGATTTGCCTTTTTGCTAGGAAAGTTATTTGGTTAGTTGAGATTACAGACCCGAGCGCCTTCTTTAGCCTAGACGCCAAGAGCTTGGAAATGATTTTGTAGATACTCCCAATAAGCGAAATCAGCCTGTAGTCAGAAAGGCAATGAGGATTTACCTTTTTCAGAATCAAAGCTAAGAAGGAGGATGACAATGCCTTTGACAACCTGTTGTTAACAAAAAATTCCTCCACCAAGTCCCTAACTTCGAATTTAATCAACTCCCAACAGTTCTTGAAAAAGTTCAGGTTGAATCCGTCCAAGCTAGGGCTTTTATCACCATCACAACTCCATACAACCTCCTTAATTTCCTCCAAGGATACTTGCTCCACCAGCATCATGTTATCTCCTTCAGAGATCCTCTCAAAACGGATGGCGTCTAGTACAGGACGATTCTGCATCGAATCTGTGAAATTATTTTGGAAATGGCTTTTCACCATCGATCTAATCTCCTCTATATTCTCTATCCAAGTATCACCTGTTTGAAGAGCCGTAATTTGATTATAGCGTCTCCATGACCGAGACAAGCATGGAAATAACCCGAATTTGCGCCTCCTTCTTTAAGCCACCTTGCTCTACCTTTTTGGCAGGTGAGATTTTCCTTTAATCTAAGATTTAGCCACAACTCAGCTGTAGTACATCTTCTCTGGTTGATTTCCTGATCTGACAAAACACCTTCAACAGCAGCCTCAACCAAACTGTTTAGCGACACCGCAAGACTTTCAATGTTGTGGATGTGCACGCATTAGCTTTTCTACACATTACAGCAACAAAAAATCTGTATCCCACGTTTTTAGGTTGACTTATTTAATTTTATGATGAACTAATTAAAACCTCCATCTGTTAGTCTCACCTATATAACCAATACAACAACCACAACTTTAACCAGCAAAAATTAAACACACGCACTTCCTGCCAAATGATCTCAAGCAAGCAATGGGGTCGAAACACCAATATGTGAATGAAGAAGTCCCTCCCTGCGCAGCTGATGAGCACCATGACCAAGCTCTAAATTCTAAACCTTATAAAATCAAACACTTTGTCAAAATGTAGTTTTCTACATTTAGATGATATCATTTCTATGTAACCACAAGAACCACACTACTAAGATCCAAATCAGCTGCTAATGTTTTGAGGGTGCACTCCTTTTAAGAAGTCCAACATATTGACTAATAGACCCACATTGAATAAATAAAAGGATTAGAGGTGAAGCTTTTGATTATAAACCGAAGTCAAACACTCAAACCCTTATTGTTATTTACAAATTCGTATTTATCCCACATCAAACAAAAATATTAAGAGGAAAATGTTGAGTTTTGGTTATAAACTAGGAACCAAATTATAATTAGTATATTGAAATGTTTTAAATGTTTTTTAATTGGTTTTGTTCAAAAATAAAAAAGAAACTCGACCGGTTTAACCTTGTGAACGGTAATAGGTTTAATTGGGTTGACCAAAGTCAGGATTGGTTTTCAATTTTCTACCAATTTTTGGAAATTCGGCATTTTAGAGTTGATTGTCGGAGGAACTGTTGTCAGTTTTTCCAATTCACCTGGCCAGTCTGGTTCTAAAAACGATGAAATATGTAAACAAATATATGATAAATATGAAAGATGTGTGAGATATATGCAAAATATATAAGAGATTTATTTTTAAATAGAAAACTAAATAAGTTACAAAGAGTGCATAAGACATGCTCATCGAGCAAGTTAATGTGGCCTATAAATACTTGTGTCAAAGAGTAGTTAGAGGCATGCAAACGAAAGAAATTAAAAATTATGAGTATTACCGTCAAGGAGAGTTTGTAATTTTGTACTCAAAAGTTACTGATGAGGGCTTACAACTAATTTGTCCTTAAAAGTTACATTGACAGAGAGGGTTTGCAACTTTGTCTCTAAAAGATGCATTAAACAGGATTTACAATTTATCAATGCAAAAGTTGTATTGTAATGTTTATAGGGGACTTGATCCCTCTTAATTTATCTTTGGCTGAAATATGTTAAATTTGAATGTTATTCATATGATGCCCCCTAATTACTAGCTAGTATTTATGCAAGAATATGTAAATGGGATATTGGTATTCCCCAACAAATAGTTGTGTTGTTGTGTTGATGATACCAAGCATGTTGTCGTACAAATTCGTCTTAGTTTCCTATCTAGCAAATTCCCCTTCCAAGGAAGGCTAATGTTTTCTGATTGCTAATGTGTGTCAAAATGTCCAGACTTGTGTGTTCAAGAGGCCAGCTGTCTTTCCAAGACGACTGTTTTTTTGTAGTGCAATCATGAGTATTTTCGTTGTAGTTATAGCATTGTTCAAGGTACAACTTATAATTTCTTAAAGTAAGCATTTGTTTTTCGACATCAAACTTCTAGTTAGATATTTGTACCTAATGAAAAATCTTTTGCTGGATGTTATATAGGATATACCTGACATGGAAGGAGATGAAAAATTTGGCATCCAATCTTTGTCATTACGTTTGGGTCCAAAGCGGGTATGTTCCTCTCATTCATTACTTCAATAGTTGTACTTTGATGTACCCATGGTTGCAGCTAATTGATCTTTGTCAGGTATTCTGGATTTGTATTTCACTTCTTGAAATCGGTTATGGAGTCACCATTTTGGGGGGAGCAACATCTCCTTTCTTATGGAGCAAAATTTCCATGGTAACGTGCTATTTACTAATAATATAGGTTACAGTTATGTAATTGCATTATCCTACTTCCTCTTAAGTAGTTATCATTTTTTGTGCCGAGGGATAGGAGTTTGATTTTAATTAACATAGTTTATGGAATAGTGAGTTTCCAATAAGAATTGATCTATAATCCTATATATACTCCCCTTCCTTCTTATGTTACATCTTAATTTATTGTATAGTTGTTGGTAACTTGCTATTAACAATTTTGGCAATTGTTTGTTTTTCCCTCACATGTCTTCTGAAGTTCTGAACTAGGTGTTACATCACTGATTCACATTCCTATTTTGTTTAATATATTATCAGCTTGTAATATAGCATATGTCTGTTCTAAAATTAGGAAATGTCTTCCTATGAAAGCAATATATCTATTACAATATAGATTATCCTGGCTTTACATATGTATGCTCTAGATATTTTTCATAAAGTTAAAGTGGCCCTCTCTTTAAAACATTATTTCAGGATAAAGCTCAGGCTGCTCCATAAATGTTCAAATTACGGCATCTATATATACAGATTGATAACAACTGAATGTGAACTTGTTTAATTATTTAAGAAAGTTTGAAATTTATTCTTACATTCAATGTTGTTAGGGTCTGGGACATGCCATTGTTGCTATAGTCCTCTGGTATCATGCCAAATCTGTAGATCTAAAGAGCAATGCTGCCTTGCAACCCTTCTATATGTTTATTTGGAAGGTACTGCCAACTTTATATACTATTTCTCATTTGGAAATTTGATTTTATGGTCAATATACATTTTTCTTAATAATGAACATTATAAAAATAAAATGATTATTTAAAAGAAATAACTATCCGCTTACTTTTCCTTTGTGTTGAGAAAAAAATATTTTTTGACTTCCAATAAAAAACGTCGGATTACATTAGCTACAATGAAAAAAATTCAATTTATAAACAACATTGTAATTCTATGTAGTATGTAGTATCATTACATCATAATCAAATTTACAAAACATGCCATTCTTCTCGTAAGTGTGTTTATACTTTATAGTTTTCATTATTGGTTGAAGTCTAGGGATCATGCTGCATAAATGGCCAAATTAAAGAACAAAGAGTGGGGTGGTGGGGCTCTCAAGAATTTTAGTCATTAACAAATTTGTAATCAGTGTTTTAAAATCTGGTACAACCGAACCGATTCGATCTGTTGGACCTTCGACCAGTGTCCTCTTCCATTTCGATCGGATTAGAGAACCGGGACAATGGTCTTACCATGCAAAGTCAACCAAGATCCGATTCAACCAGCTGAAAACCTGTTAAACCAATGTAAAAACAATTTTAAAGACTGATTGGTTCATTGTTTTATTTTATTTTTAAAAAAATGGAACATACTTTTGGACTTTCGTCCAGTTTGTTGGGGGGCTTCAGGACTTAAGTGATTGGAATCCACTCAATATGTGGCTCAAAAATAGAAGGAAAGTAGAGAGAACTCTCTAATTTGCTCAAAGGAAAACTCACTAATGCTTGATGCCGTAACACATCTCTAATTTGCTCAAAGGAAAATTCATTAATGCTTGATGCCAAAACACATTGTGATGAGCCATTTTTATACTACTCTTGGAGAGCTATCAAGTAGAAAACTCTAGAGACTTTTAAAGCAAATTGAATGATTACAAGAAAAGTCTAGAAAATGGTTCAATATAAGTGATGAATACAAGATAATTTTATTAAGGTTGCTCTAGTTCCTATCGTTTCATTTATTGGAGGGTGGACGGTGCATTCATGATGGACAATGCATTAGCTTGATCCGTATCATTCTCCCTTGGTTGGAAAAGACTCGTCCTCGAGTCAAGCTATCCTTCCATGGTGGTGGTCCATGCAAAATTTTCTTCTAGTATAGCATTCGGAAATTTTTTGAAAAATTGTTCAAATTCTACTATAAGATCAACTTCTTCATTTGATTCCAAGAGAACAAACTCATGGGATAGGTTCCCTCTGTCGTCTCCTTGAATTTTTCCTTGGTCACTACAAACACTAGCGGCTTAGGTTCCATCTTGTTAAGTTCATGGGCTGGCAATGGTGCTAATTTGACTCTTACTCCATTCTTTACGAAGGAGTAGGTGTTTTCATAACTGTCATATACAACGCGAAGATCACCTTGCCAAGGTCTTCCAAGAAGAAGGTGACATGCATCCATAGGAATAACATCACACCATATCTTATCTTGATACTTTCGACCAATGGAAAAGTTCACAAGGCAACGTTTAGAACTCACCTCATTTCCTTTGTTGAGCCACTATAATTTGTATGGATGTGGATAATTTTGATTCGACAGTTTCAATTTCTCCACCATGTAGTTTGACACCACATTCTCACAGCTTCCACTATCAATGATAACATCACAAACCTTATCTGGTACGGTGCATCAAGTATGAAAGATATTGTGCCTTAACTATGGTTCCTTTTCTAATATTAGTGATGTGTGTGAACTTTGCCTCACCACCAACAATTCACCTTGATCAGCAGGGGTGAGCTCTTCTTCATCAAACACTGGGCCTTCATCTTCTTCTTTTTCTTCTTTAGGTTCGTTTTGAATTTCTTCCTCCTTAATGATAGCGACTATTATTCGATTTGGATAGTCTGAGGCTATGTGACCAAAACCTTGACACTTGAAGCATTTGGTTGCTTTGGAATTGGTTTCTTTGGTGGATTTATATGGGGCATGTTTGAAGGGATGGGTTGTTGGGTTTGTGTTTGGGTGTTCGAAAAAATATTGGTTTAGAAAGAAGGTTGGTGTGAAGACTTTTTAGTTAACTGCTTCTCAAATTGGACGGCTAGACGAATGACATCATCTAAGGACCAATATTGTTGGAGTTGGACTGGGTGGGCGATGTCTGTGTTCAGTCCTCTGAGGTAACGAGCTATTGTTTGCTTCTCCTTTTCTTGGATGTCACATTTCATCATCAACTTTTCAAATTCTTGAGTGTATTCTTCCAAAGACAAGTCCTTTTGTTGAAGATTTTGAAGTTCAATAAAGTTATCTTAATAACAAAATGAGGGTAAGAACTTACGATTTAGTTCTCGACGCATTTTCTCCCATGTCTTGATCTTGCTTTTTCCTTCATATTCATGCTTCTTATTAAGATTCTCCCACCATATGGAAGTGTGTTTCTTTAACTTGACTATCTTCACTTTCTGCTCCTCAGGGATCTCTTTGTACTCGAACACACGTTCAACAGTTTGAAGCCAATCCACAAACTCATCTGGATGCAACTTCCCTTCGAAATCTAGAGAGTCTACCTTGATATCGTTGCTTCTAATTTGTTGTCTTCGTGAGCAGTTGCTTCTAGTTGACGAAGAATCACTAGTGGAGTCGTCATCTTCAAATTTCCTTCGTTGTGCTTCCAATAGGGCTTCTTAGGCATTGACAATCTCCTGTAGTTGTTGAATTTGACGCCTCATTTCTTCCATCTCAATTTCATGCAACGGTCTCTCGTTCTGTCTCCTGGGTGCCATTTTGAAGGTTTTTTCGAAAAAAGTTTTTGTAGGTGTAGGGGTTATTTTATAAATAAGGAAAGTTTTGGGGTTAAAATGTAAATATAAAACATTATGGGTTAAATTGCAAATATGGAAAGTGTAGGGGTCAAAAGGGAATTTCATAAACTTGGGGCGAAATATAATTTAGAAAGTTATGCTGACTAGGATGCTGAAATGCCAAGATATGACACGTGGCAGAAGGTGATTGGGATGACGTGCCATTGACTGGACACTTGAGTGCTGACGTCGCAGCTGGCTGGGCGTCTTCAACCTCTAGATTTTTCAGCGACGGAGTGTGGTGGCCCGGAGGTGGCAGACGGGGGTCCAGCGAACTTTCCGGCGAGGCTCGTGGCACCGCGTGGAGGCTCTGTTGGCAATGAAAACTTCCGGCCCAAGGTTTTTGGACCTTCCAGTCGCTACGGTGGCGTTAGTTTTGTGAAAAAATCACCGGAAAACTCAAACTTTCTGTTGATTCTCTCACTAAAACTGAACTCTGGGATTTGATAACCTGCTCTGATGCCAAAATGGCTCAGAAACAGAAGGAAAAAGTATAGAGAACTCTCGCTCAAAGGAAAATTCACTAATGCTTGATGCCAAAACATATTGTGATGAACCCTTGTTATACTATTCTTGGAGGGCTATCAAGTAAAAAAATCTAGAGACATTTAAAGCAAATTGAATGATTACGAGAAAAGTCGAGAAAATGGTTCAATGTGAGTGATGAATATAAGACAATTTTATTAAGGTTGCTTTAGTTCCTATGGCTTTGTTTATTGGAGGATGGGCGGTGCATGCGCTTGATCCATATCAATATGCATTTTTAGTTAACTATTTTAGTCAATTAGGACATATTATCTCAGCATAATTAACATACTCCTAACTTAAAAGCTGTATTTTTTTTTGACTTGTTGATTGATCTCTTTATTAATGTGTATATATATATCGGTTCGACCATCAGTTAAACCGGTTGAATCGGTTGAATCTTGAACCGTTCTCCTTTTCGATCGTCCGGTTGGACCGATTTTTAAAACATTGGTTGTAATGAATTTACGGGCAAACAATTATAATGAAGTAAAAGACTTGAGCGGGTAAATGAAACAATATGAGGCAGATACATTTATTAGAGGAACCGAGTTTTAATATAGTAGAACGATGTAAAACAAAAGCTGATGTACTTATTATTGATCTATTTTTATCTAGTGAAAAATTCTACATTGCCCAAAGCTAGCGCTGGGCAAACTTTGCCAATGACATTTTTCTTGTTGCTAATGACATTTTTGAATGTTGCAGCTACTTTATGCAGAGTTCTTCCTCATACCTTTATTTAGATGAGGATGCAATTGCATTGTTGGTGACTTATGAAATTGCTGCATTTGTCAAATGCCAGCTTTATGTCTGTACTATTAGTTTAAATCGATAAATATTTAATGAAGATTTATTTACGTAAAGTTTGAGTTTGGATTTAGTAGTTGCTCTCATTGGTTTGGTGTACTCAATGCTTTCTAAAGATTTAATGGTTGAAAAATTATCGAGAGTAAAGTGTGGAGTTAATAGTTATTAAAAATTATTAATTATCATTTATGTTTTACATTTTAAATTATATATAAGATTTTAGAGAATCCAAATTTGAGACTTATTACAGAATAAAATGTTTGTTCAGATACCATTAAACACGACCTTGTATATTATGTAAATTCATGTGAGGTTAAATCAGGGCCAGCTCAACATGGTTTATAGGCCTAAAGCAAATAATCAAGCTTTTGCAGTATTGCTCTTACAAAAAATCAGGCTTTCAATTATCTTTATAATCAGAGATCATTTCAGTATGTTAACGTGATTTTATTGAAAAGTCACGTTCACTACATTAACTTGATTATTTAAGGTGACATATTGTTTGCCTTTGATTTGTCTTTATAATCAGGGACCAATTCAGTACATTAACGTGATTTTATTGAAAATGCATTTTCACCCCATTAACTTGATTATTTGAGGTGAAACAATTTTTGCCTTTGAATTGTCTTTATAATCATGGACTAATCCGGTACAAAAAATCTAGTATCAAATCTTTTTATTTGTGGTGAGGGCCTTTTTTGCTATAGTAGACCTAAAATAAGGGACTGTGCAACATGTTTTTTGTAACGGTCCGGACTGCTTTAAGGATTGCCGACTGTCCCCACAAACCAACACGAGTCTATTCAGCGTGCTTTGTCCTCACTCACACGCTTCCTAGGAAAACTTTCCAAGAGGTCACCCATCCCAGAATTACTCCAAGTCAAGCACGCTTAACTTTGGAGTTTTTAAGTGATGGACTACCAAAAAGAAGATGTATCTTGTTGGTATAGGTAGTACCAATCAATTCTTATAAGCCTTCCTTCAACTGTACAGTCTCATACCTGCACAGCCTCAGGATCCCTCTCATTCCGATGTGAATTCGGTTCATTCATGTATCCCTCCGCCTAGAAGCCTGCCAGGAGCCGCTCCTTGTCCATGCCTCATGCACCGGCGATCACTCCTCGCCTTCTTCAGCCCCGGGTGTTATATGCCCACCAGCTTCCGCTTGGTTCGTCCCCGAACCACACCGTACTGGGAGAGGTCCGCTTTGATACCATTTGTAGCACCCCGAACTGCTTTAAGGATTGCTGACTGTCCCCACAAACCAACATGAGTCTCTTTAGCGTGCTTTGTCCTCACTCACACGCTTCCTAGGAAAACTTCCCAGGAGGTCACCCATCCCAGAATTACTCCAAGTCAAGCACACTTAACTTTGGAGTTCTTAAGTGATGGGCTAGCGAAAAGAAGATGCCACTTGTAACACCCCTCCATCTCGGGTGTCACTTTCGTAACCCCAACACTATAAAGTAGGAAAAAGATTCGCTGGTTCGCTTTCGGAAAAGATTTTCTTTACTCATATCTCACTTATTATGAAATTCATGATAAAATATGCTCACGATAACATTTACATACTCATAACTATATATATATATATATAAGTAAACATCATCCATGAAAAAATCTACCAGTCTACCACACGGCCATCAAAAGCCGACAATAGATTAACCCAAAAGTAACTATCACAAAATAAACCTAAGCTAGTCTGACAGAAAAGGTCTAAAGATAATCAAGTGTACTATCCCGACCTCAGTCGTACCAAAAGGATAGGGTCACGTCATCACCAATCCACACCTCTTCGTTGTCGACTTCCAGCTCTCAAGCTAGAAAGATCCAGAGGACTGCTAACAAAAATATCTGTACGCGTATCCAAAAACACAGCAGGGTGTCCAACACGTACAAGCAAGGGTGAGAAACCAATATATGAACCCAAAAACGATAACTACATGCCCAAACACAAACAGCAGATTCATACAAGTATATCTCACCAAATATCATCATGCATCACATAGTACAACATATATATCCATGTACTAACAATAAAACACAAGGGTTTCGTACCCCACAACCAACGCCTTTCTCTAAACGTATGCATAAAACACTTCCATATATCTCAACAAATATTCAATTCTAGATTTCCGGGAATCCCATCACCAAAAGAATGAGTTGATCAGACTCGATTACCAATCAATGCACACCATATTTACCATATCACACTGACCAACACAGGGTACAATGTTTTTCCTTATATGGATTTCGTTACCACATCACGTTGTCCAATCCAAGCATAACGCTTTCCATTGCATGGATTTATTTACCATGTCACTTTGTCCAACCCAGGCATAATGCTTCACATTACATGGACTTCAGTACCATATCACACTATCCACACAGGGCATAGCGCCTTACTCTACATGGATTTCATTACCGTATCACACTGTACAAATGTTTCACCTTATATGGATTTTATCCATTGCCCATCAAGATACAATGACACATAATGACTTACAGTCATCACGAGTTTCCTATCATCAAGGTCCCCCGTTTCACGGCACGTCTGTCCCACACAAATGCATGAGAAAACTACTTAGTTTCCGTCGGTTTATCTTTGTCGTAACAATCTTTCCTCGTTGTAGTATCAATGCTAACAACCACTACAATGTCTTAGACCCTTTTAAGCCTCAAAAACATTTTCTCAAGACAAGACATCTAGTCCAAAACAACTCAAATCCAAATATTCCTAACCGATGCACTAGTTTAGAATTTTGGATTCAAGATCATAAAAACATCGTCAAGCTTACAGGACCACAAGGATCGTCCTAAGCCGATAGGACCACAACAAACATGGATCCTTGATCTACGTGTTTTTAAAGAACCCTAGAACCCCGACGTCTCGGTTTCTAGTTTCTAAGCTTTAAAACCACTTTTCTTGAAAACTCGAAAACCAAAAACCCAAATCTCCAATACTTACACAGAGTCCTCGGGATCGGTTTTCCATAAAACAAACTTTGGTCTAAATACCATTTCTTTTCTTTTCGTCGTTTTTCGGTAAAACACAAACCTTAAAGCAAGGCTTGTTAAAACCCTTTTTCTTGGATGAAACCAATAAATTTGAAAATCACGTTTCTCAAAACGCTTTTGCTCAAACGGCTAACTTTATTAATTTAAAAACTAATAAAGGTTTCTAACGCCATATTTAATTTAAAAACATCGTTTTTCATTATTGAAAACACATTTTCACAACTTTGCTCTTTTAAGTTAATTTTCTGTAAAAGCAGTTGTTCATTATATTTTATTTCAAAAGAGATAATTTATTTATTTTCTCTTAAATTAAATTGAGAAACAGTAAAACATATTTATTTTCTCAATTCCACATTTCAAACTTTTAAAGCTTTTAAGTTACATGATGTCGGATCCTAATCAATATTAGGTCCTCTAACGCCTTAAATCCCACAGTAGGGCACACGATACATCCATATAATTATTTAACAATTATAGCATGTATTCACATATATCAGCAGTTATGTCATGCATAGTCAAATCAACAGCAGTAAATAAAACAATCACCCAATAATTAGATACAAAACATTTAATTACAATACAAACACCGTTGCAGCATACAGCTGTCGAAAATGGAATTCCTCAGGTTTATCCCCTTACCTCTTGTAGTCCTAAGGTAAGCTGTGAAATCCCGATCAACCCGACAACTGGCTCAGCTAGCTGCCGATCACTACATACACACAATCCATAAAGGCATTAACTCAAAAAAACAAAGATTTCTCCTATTGCACCACCCCTAGGGTTCGGCCCTATTACACTAAAAATAGCTAGGGAGCTCCAAAAATTCTCATTTCTTGGATAACACCCTAACTAAGTGTGATAACCCTAGATATCAACTCAACATCAAAAACCAACCAAAACCTTACCCTACACACATGGGGGGTTTCGGCCTCTTCCTAGAAAATATAGCTAGAGAGATTTCTTGGCTCTAATCTCTTGGATCATGCAAGTATGTCATGGACCTAGGCTATAGAAATTGGTTTGGTATGAAAACGATTTTTCTACAATTTTTCATTGAATTTTGAAGGTTTGGAGTTAAAAACCCTAACATTTCTAACCATAGAAATTAAAGGAGAATAAAGAGAGATTGAGAAAGATAGAGAGAGCTAGCTACCTCCTATGATGATCTCCTTCAAAAATGAGTGAAGAAACTCCACAAAACTCAAGTTTTTCAAGCTCCAAAAATGGAGAAATGGTGAAGAAAAGAAAAAGGAAAGGAAGAAGGAGGTTGGGGCTGTTGTGGGGCTGAGTTGCTCGAAATATTTGGGGGAGAAAGAGTGAAGAAATAATGTATTTATATAGGAAATGTTAAGTGAAGGTAAAAAGGTAAAAATAATTAGTAAAAACTTAATCAAGGGCAATTTGGTCAATTCACATCTCGACATTTTGAAAATCCTCACGACACTGATAGGAGTCCCCAAATAATTTAACATAGTTCTGGTATGAAAATTATCGGCTCAAGGTTCTCGAAAAACCCGAAGACAGCTCGAATCGTCTCACGATCGATTATCGGCTCGAATATAAAATATTATTTAAATTTCTGGACGTCAGGACACATTTTAGTAAAAAGATAGAGGATTGAATTCTAAGACTAATGATCCTTACCGTTAGTCAAAAAGAGGTTTTAATAGTAGAAAAACACCATCATCCGAAAAACATAGACCGGGCTCCGTTTGAGTTTTCGGCCCAAAATTTAATCGTAGGCTCCTACGATTATTTGGAGCATGAATATGATTTTAGTTTTCCCAAAATCATTTTATAAAACCCAGATAAAAATATAAACTCATTTATATAGTTTACTGGTCTTAGAAAGCGTGAAAATTGAGGTGTTACATTACTACCCCATGATGGACAAAATTAGCAAGTGTACTAATTTGTTGCAAGTAATAGGAACTGAAGAGTTCCGAGTATCGAACATAGGGATTGGAGTAGCCAAGTACCACTTCTCACTATCAATAACTATTTGAACGCCCAAATTGAGTCTTCAGAATTATAAGCTAAAAGACTAATTTTTCTAGAATTAAAGAAAATCAAGATTAAAATAGCAAGAATGAAGATAGTGTTTACTTCAGATGGAGAAAGCTCTAGGGCTCCGACTTCACCAACCTATGAATCCGGATTCTCATAGACAAGAATCCCTCTTCATATACGAATTCCAGTTTGGATCAATTACGGCATAACATTCTAATTTCTTATCAAAATCAATTATCAAACAAGATTCCTAATTTACTCTAATGTCTTTTCCAAGAACACTAAAGCACACCCCTTAATCTCTAATCAACTATATTCCTATGATGATCATTTATCAAGAAGCTCATTAAGATTTATGAATCTCTATAAAATTGCATAGAACCCTATCTCCTTCCGATCTCAATTTATCCTATGGCTTATCCTCAATGCTCTTAACACATAAATCTCCTTCCGGTCTCAATATGATAAGCAGCTCATTCAATTATATTTGCAACTATAATCGAAAGCATGAAATTAAGAAGATAAACATAAAAGATAAGAAGAGAAACTAGTATTATGCCATAAAATCACCAAACCTTCATAAGTGGTTACATCTTCACCCTAGAATAGGGAGTTTAGTTCATGATGGTAGAAGAAAACATCAATTGAATTGAAAGGAATCCATAATCCATCACCATCCTCAATCCAAAGTAGAAAAAATAATGTATTAACGGCGCTAATCGCAGCTTAAGAAAAAGGAAGATCCCCTAATTAGGATTAGAAGTTAAGCTAAATACAATTCTGGACGCATCGATTCGCTAAGCGAATCTTACAAAATAGGCCCAGCCCAAAAGTTCATAATTCGCTAAGCGGATTACATTCGCTAAGCGGATGGGTTTTTTTCCAGCAACTCCAGCTCCTCTTCCTTCTCTTCTTCCTTGCTTCCAAAGCTCCACTTCTTGGACTATAATTGAGCATCTGAAAGCATAAACACCCAATTACGACTAACTGACTCAAAATAATGGAAAAAATACTAAAACAACTAAATAAGACTCAAGACGCTACTTAAGAACAATCAAAGACAAATATGGGTACACTTGAGAGTTTACTCAACGTTTATTATCAATTCCACGGATAAATCATAGTTAAAACTAGATAATCCAGTGGGTTATCAAAATACCCCAAACTTGAACTTTGCTTGTCCTCAAGCAAACTAATACAGCATAAAGACTCAAACCAAGACTTAACCATAGCAAGTTCAATGGACCTAATCATCATGCATTCTTCACAACTTCTTTTCTTTCAAAAATACAAAGTCCCCTCAAGATCAAAATTTTGACAAGTTAAATCACTCAAGAGATAGCCCTATGTTTCATTTTTCACAAATACACCATCATCCATCAAGTAAAGGTTTGAAAACACCTAGCATAAAAAATCAAGAATCAGGGTCTCATCCTCACAAGGTTGATTTATTTCTCTCAAACTCTCAATTATCTAGGCTTGTGTTTGCAAAATATTTTTCACAATTTAAGCACATAACTCCATGGGTTTGCCTATCATCTCAACATAGATCCCACACACTATATGAATGCATAATCAAGAGGGCTTTGCAAGGTTGTAATGAGGTCAAGGTAAGAGGTAGGGTTAGGAAAGGATAACTAGCTTAACCTTACAAATCAAAGGAGCATGGGCATTTCCCTTTTTTTTTTTTTTTTCACCATTCAAGTATATATTTAACTTTTCATGCAACTTTGCTGCACTGTTTTTTTTTTTTTTTTTACAATACTTGAACGGTCACACTTCGTAATTTCCTTTTTTTTTTTTTTTTGGCCACCCCAAACTTAGTACTTGATTCCCTTCCTAACGTATACCAATGCTCCTCTAATCCATGAAGGTTGGGTAACATGGTTTTTCGGATTTGTAGCTCATAGATGAGGTTATCAAGAACAGGCTAAGGCTCAAATGGGCTAACAAAAGATATTCAATCAATTCAGGTGAGCTTATATGGCCACTAGCTTTTATAGAACAAAAGGCCTCAATCATATTATGCAACACATAGTCATTCGATCAAGTTAAGAATCAGGCAAACCTAAGAGAATGTAACTTAAAAGCTACTCTCTCATAACGATTTGAAATTTAAGGCCCAAATTTTTCCTCACCAGGACACACTAAAGACCCTTCTCTAAGATAGTCATGCTAAGTATCCCAACCCTAAACTTATCAAGATTCCAGTGTTGCAATGTTTTTTTTTTTTTTTTTTTGGCATATCTCTCAAGGTACCACGCAAGTCTTTTCTAGTCACTTAAGGGACAATGCATATTTATCAATTCCAAATCAAAATTCATAGGTCATATAAAATCAGATCAAATCAAACTTGCTACGACTCTAACAAAACGACTCAAAGACTCGATCGTTAAACAGCAAATAGAAGAGAGAGGTTAAGAAAACAAATCTTAAAGGTTCAATGAAGAACCCTTTGCGTGCTTTCACATTTCTCACCAATTTCTCCTCATCTATCCTCTCCGATTTAGCTCAACCGGAGGCAAGTATGCTCATGGCACCTGTTCAACTCAATAGAAAAGAAATGCATGACATTATAAAAAAAATAAAACCCAAACCGGGTATCCCATGTCAATTGCACACCACCAAATGAAAGCAAATAAAAGTGTTTCTATGATACTCATGAAATACATAAGTAGAGCGGAGTTTTCACAGAACACAACCACTAAAGAACAAACTGATGAAATAAAGCTGCACTACAACATCTCATCAAGATCCTCCCGAGTCTGCAAATCTGGGTCCACATCATCTGACTCATTTCCCGAGTCAATATTACCAGATCCACCAGCCTGCTGAGCGTCGGCCCCACCACCTGCTGGAGCATCAGTCTCGTCCCGAGACCAGTCACGCCAGCCATGAATAGACGGTAGCTCAGCCTCAGTAGGAAAAGCCATATCTCTGCCTTCCCGCATAGCCCGATGCTGCTCTCTAGTAAGCTCTCTCGAGGCAGCCAAAGAACTCATGACCTCACGGTGCTGGAGGGTCAGTAAACGAGTTTGCTCTGTCAATGTCATGTACTGACGTGCAGGAACCGGCGCGTGCTGCCTCCTTGCTCTCGTTCTTTCTTTAAAGCAGTATCTTTGAATGAAATCAGCATCAATCGGCTTTTTGAACTTTACATCCACCTCCTTCGGAACCTCGAAACCAGCCTGAGCACACAACTCAGTAATCAAGAATGGATGGCCCAACGCATTCATATTCAGAGCATTAGCACTAGTTTGCATATCTAGTGCAATGATACCCCCAACATCAATAGTCTTGCCACCCATGATGGCATACAGCAGCTTGATTTTCGGTACCGGGATTGTGGAGTCATGAGAGCTAGGCTGGAGATTTGAATGGATAAAAGCGCTCCACACCCGTGCTAGCGGTTTCAAGTCGGTCCTCTTCAACCGCAATATATTCCCATAAGGTCCCATTTCAAACTGTGCCCCAGGGACGCAGCAAACGTCCAATACCTCAGCAGCTATCTCTTCTATAGCTGGCAGCCGCTCATACTGGCATTTTCCTCGCCAGGTCTTCTGAATGCCAAAGAAGGCATTTAGTGCATCAGCATCAAACATGATCGTACGCCCTCGGACGGCAGAGACAAACTTCTGATCTTCCGGTCTGGGGTTGTAAGCATTTGCATAAAACTCCTTAACGAGTTTGATGTCCACTCGCTCAGGAAATTCAACAAATCGCTTCCAACCCCTATCAGTGATAACCTTTTGTACTTCTAAAAACTGAACATTGAACAATTGGACTCGTCTCTCCGAGACAAACTGTTTCTTGATTATCATCTCATAGTGCTGCTCATGTTCAGGAGAACGAAAAATGGGAACCGCATCAGTACCGTGCGAAGACGAGCCCGCATGAGTTTGATTAGGCAAGACAGATTTCCTCTTTTTCTGTCTAAGAGGTTGCTTTTCACCCCGTGGCGGAGCCATAACCTGAAACTCAGAAAAGTCCCAAAACAAGCAGTGTATATCAATATGGAGTCAGAACACACACACTAGGCATCAGTACCTAGAGCATAAAATCTCCCCATGTCAATTTCAGAACTTCAAATCCAAACCCCCAGACCATATTTCGTATTCAGACCAAATCCCAAAACCAACTTACTTTCAAAATCTCTCAACAATGATACAATGTATAACTCAATCAGGCATTATCAAATATCCTCTCTCTAACTAAGCATCATCATCAAAATGTGTTTTCAAGAACATGGTTTAAGAACAGAGATTGGGGAAAGGATTCAATCGGTTCAAAAGTTACCTTTGATGCTTAGAAGAGAGAATGTGGAGAGGAATGAGAAGGTCTTGCCCGAAATGCACCTTGGGGAACTTGGGGAAGCTTGGGCGCACGCGAGAGTGAAGATAAGAGTTTGAAATGAACTCGGCTCTGTCTCGCGAAGCCATTATATAAGATAAGACATTCGCTACGCGACTTTTATTCGCTACGCAAATCAGGTAAAATCCCCAATTCAGGAACCCTAGTTTCGCTTAGCGAAATTAATTGGCTAAGCGAATATGGGAAATGAAACGAGTCACGGCCCAGATTCGCGAAGCGAATCACTCTCGCCCCACGAACCCGAGAAGCCTTACTTTTGGTATGCCATATTCGCTAAGCGAACCATTTTCGCTACGCGTACCCAAGAACCTCATTTTTTTGTGTATGTCACATTAGCTAAGCGAAACATTTTCGCTACGCGAACCCGAGAAGCTCATTTTGTTGTGTATGCCAAATTCGCTAAGCTAACTAGATTCGCTACGCGAACCCGAGAGGCTCTCTTTTTGGTGTGGTCTTATTCGCTAAGCGAAAAACTTTCGCTACGCGACTCAGACAGATACAGACTTTTTGGTCTGCATCATTCGCTAAGCGAATAAAATTAGCTAAGCGATTTATGCACAATGGGTTTTTTTTTTTTTTTTTTTTAAAGATAATGCAGAAACTACATGCTCTAAGTCCTAAATGCATCCTAATGCAAAATTTCCTACCAACATGTAAACTATATGCAACTAGCTACAATGAAATGCATAAAAGGATATAAGTTGGGTTGCCTCCCAAAAAGCGCTTGTTTAACGTCCCGAGCCTGACCCAATGCACCCTAAGGGGCTAATTCAGCTGCAAAGCCACTCTATTGTTGTCAAACTCTCCTCCCATGTAGTGTTTAAGTCTTTGGCCATTCACCTTGAAAATCCTTTTAGGGTTATCGCCTTCCAACTCTACCGCTCCATGAGGAGAAACAGTTTTGACCTTAAAAGGTCCAGACCACCGGGATTTCAGCTTACCCGGAAATAACTTTAACCGCGAGTTGTACAAAAGAACACTCTGGCCAGGTTCAATCACACGAGGCACAATATGCTTATCATGCCAAGCCTTGGTCTTTTCCTTGTAGATCCTTGCATTTTCATATGCTTACATCCTGATCTCGTCGAGTTCATTCAAATCAAGCAGCCTCTTTTCACCAGCTTCTTTGTAATCAAAATTGAGGGCCTTGATAGCCCAAAATGATCGGTGCTCTAATTCCACAGGCAAATGACAGGCCTTACCATACACCAATTGGTACGGAGAACGACCTATTGGAGTCTTGAAAGCTGTTCTATATGCCCAAAGGGCATCATCCAATTTCTTGGACCAGTCCTTCCGTGAGGAATTGACAGTTTTTTCCAATATTCTCTTCAACTCACGGTTGGATACTTCTACCTGTCCGCTGGTTTGTGGATGGTAAGGGGTAGCAACTTTGTGGGTCACCCCATACTTTGCTAAGACACTGTCCAGCTTCTTGTTGCAAAAGTGAGAACCACCATCACTGATTACAACCCTCGGGACACCGAAACGTGCAAAAATATTCTTCCGCACAAAATCAGTGACAACCCTTGAGTCATCTGTTGTCGTTGCCACTGCTTCCACCCACTTAGACACATAGTCCACCCCAACTAAGATATATCGGTATGAAAATGAGGGTGGGAATGGTCCCATAAAGTCTATGCCCCACACATCAAAAATCTCTATCTCCAAGATGCCATTTAGGGGTAATTCGTGCCTTCTAGAGATGTTTCCAACTCTTTGGCACCTGTCACACCTCTCCACATAGCTTCTAGCGTCCTTGAAAATTGTAGGCCAATAGAATCCACTTTGGAGGACTTTTTCAGCTGTTCTTGTTCCTCCAAAGTGACCCCCATAGTTAGAACCATGACAATGCCATAAGATGTCCTCCACCTGGAATTGTGGGACACATCTTCTCAGGAGACCATCTGCACAATGCTTAAACAAATACGGGTCCTCCCACACATAATGCTTGGCATCACTGAAGAACTTCTTTCTCTGCTGCCAGGTAAGGCCGGATGGAACAATCTTGCTAGCCTTGTAGTTTGCCATGTCGGCGAACCATGGAGGAGAAACTTCTGCCAATGCATACAACCTTTCATCTGGAAATTCTTCCCGAATACTCAATTGTCTCTCCTCCTCATCCAAGTTAAGCAACCTAGATAGATGGTCCGCCACTCCATTTTCTGCTCCTTTCTTGTCCTTAATCTCAACATCAAATTTCTGAAGCAACAAAATCCAACGGATTAGTCTAGGCTTAGCATCCTGTTTTGTCATCAGGTGCCTTATTGCAGCATGATCAGTAAAAATAATAACCTTGGACCCTATGATATATTGTCTAAACTTGTCCAATGCATACACAACTGCTAAAAGCTCCTTTTCAGTAGTTGAATAATTGAGTTGTGCATCATTAAGGACTTTGCTAGCATAATATATCACATGGACCAATTTATCTATTCTTTGCCCTAAGACAGCTCCTATTGCAAAATCACTTGCATCACACATAATTTCAAAAGGATGTTCCCAATTGGGAGCAGTTATTATAGGTGCTGTAACTAGTTTACGCTTCAAAGTATTAAATGCATTTAAACATAAAGCAGTAAACTCAAAGGATACATCCTTGACCAAGAGGTCACACAAGGGCTTAGCAATTTTGGAGAAATCACGAATGAATCTCCTATAGAATCCGGCATGCCCAAGGAAACTCCGGATCCCCTTCACATCTTTTGGAGGTGGCAGCTTTTCAATCGCCTCCACTTTTGCTCTATCAACTTCAATCCCCTTGGAGGAAATCTTGTGTCCCAACACCACACCTTCCCTTACCATGAAATGACATTTTTCCCAATTAAGGACAAGGTTGGTATCTTGGCATCTTTGAAGCACACATGCCAAATTCTCCAAGCAATTATCAAATGAAGACCCAAAGACCGAGAAGTCATCCATAAAGATCTCAATGAACTTCTCCACCATATCAGAAAAGATAGCAAGCATGCACCTTTGGAATGTTGCTGGAGCATTACACAAACCAAAGGGCATCCTTCTATAAGCAAATACCCCAAATGGGCAAGTAAAAGCAGTTTTCTCCTGATCCTCTGGGTCCACCACAATCTGGTTATAACCAGAGTACCCATCCAAGAAACAATAGTACTCATGACCAGCTAACCTTTCCAACATCTGATCAATGAAGGGGAGGGGAAAGTGATCCTTGTGAGTTGCATCATTAAGTTTTCGATAGTCAATGCATACTCGCCACCCCGTGATGGTTCTAGTAGGTATCATCTCATTTTTCTCATTCACCACCACAGTAGTGCCCCCCTTTTTGGGTACAACATGCACCGGACTTACCCATGCACTGTCTGAGATTGGGTAAATGATCCCTACATCAAGAAGCTTCATCACCTCCTTTTTCACAGCTTCCTTCATGACTGGATTTCGTCTTCTCTGAGGTTGTACGACCGGCTTGAAGTTTTCTTCCATAAGTATCTTGTGTGTGCAAAAGGAGGGACTAATGCCCTTCAAATCTGAAATTTTCCACCCAATAGCAGATTGGTGGTCTCTAAGTACCCTCAAAAGCTTCTCCTCTTCATCATTCCTTAAGGTATTATTGATAATCACCGGATAACGTCCCTCCTCACCCAAAAATGCATACCTTAGGTGAGTTGGGAGCTGCTTGAGTTCCGGCTTTTGCACCTCTTCAACCTTCTCATTCTGGGGAAGCTCTTCAACTTGAGATTCTTCCTTTGGTAGAATTGGTAATGCATCCATTAATTGTTCAAGTTGTAATATTTCTGCATTTCCCAACCCCACCAATTCTCCAGTACCCTGGGATTTCACCATCACTTTCTCAAGTGATGAACCATGGTTTCCAAAAGTCACAAGTGATTGAATTAGAGGTTCAACCACATCAACACTGTAACAGCTGGCCTTCTCCTCTGGATGCTTCATCGCCTCAAATACATTAAAAACAACAATCTCATCTTGCACCCTCAATGTTAATTTACCTTGCTGCACATCTATCAATGCCCTACCGGTGGCTAAGAATGGTCTGCCCAAAATAAGAGGAATTTGGGCATCCTCATCCATGTCAAGAACTACAAAGTCTGCGGGGAAGATAAATTTATCCACCTTAACAAGTAAGTCTTCAACAACCCCGTAGGGGTATTTGATGGAACGGTCTGCAAGTTGTAGAGACATCATAGTGTTCTTCACCTCTCTAATACCAAGCCTCCTCATCATGGATAGTGGCATCAGATTAATGCTAGCTCCCAAATCACACAAGGCCTTCCCAAAAGTGAGATCCCCAATAGTACAAGGTATGCTAAAAGATCCAGGATCCTTCAACTTAGGAGGCAGTTTCCTTTGCAAGATGGCACTACACTCTTCAGTCAAGGCAACTGTTTCTACATCATTAAACCTTCTTTTCTTGGAAAGCAGCTCTTTCATGAACTTTGCATAAGATGGCATTTGCTCCAATGCCTCCGCAAAAGGAATGTTAATTTGCAGCTTGCGAAAAACATCCAGAAACTTTGAAAATTGCTTGTCTTGCATTGGCTTCTTGAGTCTCTGGGGATAGGGAACCTTGATGAAAGAGGGTAGATCCTTAGCTTCAACAAATTTCTTTTTCACATACTCTGGATCCACCAACTTGAAGTTTTCCTTCTTCCCCTGTGCCTTGTCTGATTCTTCAAACTTTTCTGTAGCCACTCTGTTCTCTTCTCTAGGCACTTCAACACAAGGTTCCTCAATCTGGTTCTCATCTACCACTAAAGTACCCTCTTTAGGTTCCAGCACTTTGCCACTACGAGTTGTAATAGCATTGCAGTGACCCTTCGGGTTATTTTCAGTGTTACCTGGGAAAGTGCCTGGCATCCGCTCATCAAACTTCTTGGACAATTGAGAGATTTGAAATTCTAGCCCCTGAATTGATGCCTGAGTATGAGTTGCCAACTTATCAAGATTTGCATTAGTACTTGCAATTGCTGCATTAGTGTTAGCAATAGAAGCATTTGTTTTCTCAAAGGCTAACTCCCAAGCTGGCTTCTCCACCTTATCCTGTCCTTGCTGAGACTGAAATCTCTGAGGTTGATTCCCTTGTGACTGCTGTCCCATATTACCGCTGTTACTCCACTTGAAATTAGGATGATTCCTCCACCCCGGATTGTAAGTGTTTGAGTAAGGGTTACTCTGCTGCCTTGGATAGTCATTCCTAGGCTTTGCATCATAGAAGTTATGGCAAGAGTCAACATGCTCCTCAGAAAACTGGCCACTCTGACACACTGAACTATCATGTCCTCCATTACAAAAGGCACAACTCACCTGATATTCATTAACCGCTTGCACTGGTTGCTTAGACAAGGCAAGATTCTGAAGAAGAAGTTTGTTTTGAGCCAACAGTGCTTCATAAGTCTTTGAATCTACTTCATGCAAACCTCCTTTCTTTGGATGAACAATACGATCACTACCCCTGTTCTGATAATCATTATGAGCCAATCTCTCTAGTAATTCCCATGCATCCTCAGCTGATTTAGAATTAACTGATCCTCCTGCTGCTGCATCACAATGCTGTTTAACATTTGGGAGAAGCCCATTATAGAAAATATTGGTCTTCCTCCATAAATCAAAGAATGAACTTGGGCACCTTCGCATGAGTATATTGTAACGCTCCCAAGCTTCATTCAATGACTCTCCTTCCATTTGTCGAAAACCATGAATAGCATTCTGTAAAGTAGCAGCCTTTTGAGGAAGGAAAAACCGTGTCAGAAATTTTTGTGCCATCTCATCCCAGGTGGTGATGCTTCCTGGATTCAGATAATCATACCAATCTCGAGCCCTATCCGTAAGTGAGAACGGAAAGACTCTCAACCGATAGGCGTCATCAGTAACGCCTTGTTGCTTAGAGATATCCAAAATCTCCAAGAACCTTGTGATATGTCTGTGAGGGTCCTCATTGTCAAGCCCATTAAACTGATTTTGCATAATCAAATTTATGACAATAGGCTTGATCTCAAAGGTGTTTGCTTGAATAGGCGGCCTCACAATAGTGGAACTACAATCTTCCAATCTAGGAAGAGAATAATCCTCAAGTGGCTTGTACTGTGGTGGTGGTGGGTCAGCCATTTCTTCAGTTACACTAGGTTCAGTTATCACACTCCTCTTTCTTTCTCTTGTTTGCTTCCTCAAAGCTCTGCAAGTCCTTTCAACTTCAGAAATATAGAGTAAGTCTTCAGGGTCAACTGTACCTCGCATACAATGAACAAACAACCACAAAGAAACTCCAACCAAGGTTAGAAGTTCAAGAAAAATATAAAAATGAAATTAAAAACAAAGTTCAAAGTAGTTATATCCTTTGATACTAATGATATTGGTTGATGCCAATCCCCGGCAATGGCGCCAAAAACTTGATGGACAAAATTAGCAAGTGTACTAATTTGTTGCAAGTAATAGGAACTGAAGAGTTCCGAGTATCGAACACAGGGATTGGAGTAGCCAAGTACCACTTCTCACTATCAATAACTATTTGAACGCCCAAATTGAGTCTTCAGAATTATAAGCTAAAAGACTAATTTTTCTAGAATTAAAGAAAATCAAGATTAAAATAGCAAGAATGAAGATAGTGTTTACTTCAGATGGAGAAAGCTCTAGGGCTCCGACTTCACCAACCTATGAATCCGGATTCTCATAGACAAGAATCCCTCTTCATATACGAATTCCAGTTTGGATCAATTACGGCATAACATTCTAATTTCTTATCAAAATCAATTATCAAACAAGATTCCTAATTTACTCTAATGTCTTTTCCAAGAACACTAAAGCACACCCCTTAATCTCTAATCAACTATATTCCTATGATGATCATTTATCAAGAAGCTCATTAAGATTTATGAATCTCTATAAAATTGCATAGAACCCTATCTCCTTCCGGTCTCAATTTATCCTATGGCTTATCCTCAATGCTCTTAACACATAAATCTCCTTCCGGTCTCAATATGATAAGCAGCTCATTCAATTATATTTGCAACTATAATCGAAAGCATGAAATTAAGAAGATAAACATAAAAGATAAGAAGAGAAACTAGTATTATGCCATAAAATCACCAAACCTTCATAAGTGGTTACATCTTCACCCTAGAATAGGGAGTTTAGTTCATGATGGTAGAAGAAAACATCAATTGAATTGAAAGGAATCCATAATCCATCACCATCCTCAATCCAAAGTAGCAAAAATAATGTATTAACGGCGCTAATCGCAGCTTAAGAAAAAGGAAGATCCCCTAATTAGGATTAGAAGTTAAGCTAAATACAATTCTGGACGCATCGATTCGCTAAGCGGATTACATTCGCTAAGCGAATCTTACAAAATAGGCCCAGCCCAAAAGTTCATAATTCGCTAAGCGGATTACATTCGCTAAGCGGATGGGTTTTTTTCCAGCAACTCCAGCTCCTCTTCCTTCTCTTCTTCCTTGCTTCCAAAGCTCCACTTCTTGGACTATAATTGAGCATCTGAAAGCATAAACACCCAATTACGACTAACTGACTCAAAATAATGGAAAAAATACTAAAACAACTAAATAAGACTCAAGACACTACTTAAGAACAATCAAAGACAAATATGGGTACACTTGAGAGTTTACTCAACGTTTATTATCAATTCCACGGATAAATCATAGTTAAAACTAGATAATCCAGTGGGTTATCACCCCACTAAAAAAAAAATTTCGTCCTCGAAATTTCGCGGCTTGAGCCTGGACAGGATTTCTTAATCCTTACAAGAATGCTATGAAAGATTTCATAGCTCAGAAACGGAATACAAGAAATTTCCAGTATGCCAAAAAATTCTCCAGTAGGGTCGTGAATGTAAAAATGCATAGTTAATACAGGTTTACAACCGTGACTCTAATAAAGTCTCCTCTTCCACAAGAATCTCCCAACAGTAGGAAAGTTGCATACGGTACCTTTACTTCTTCCGGGCTATGAATCAGCTCGAAGATTTTCTCAATCTCCTGGATCCACAAGTCAGCCTTCTCAGGAACCAAATAACTGTTGGAGGCTAACCAGCTGGAAATCACTTGGACTCTGTTCAAGCATCGATTTCTGGAAAATTTTGTAGCATCCCGGACTGCTTTAAGGATTGCCGACTATCCCCACAAACCAACACGAGTCTCTTCAGCGTGCTTTGTCCTCACTCACACGCTTCCTAGGAAAACTTCTCAGGAGGTTACCCATCCCAGAATTACTCCAAGCCAAGCACGCTTAAATTTGAAGTTCTTAAGTGATGCCCAACCAAATTGGTCACTACAAGAATTTTTAAGTTTTGCTACTAATTTTAGCTACCAATAAAATTAGTAGCAAATCTTAAGCTAATTAACTATTAATTAGCTACCATTTAGTTTTTATAATTTGTCCTACCAATAAATCATGCTACCATTCAGTTTTTATAATTTACCTTTCCAAAATCATTATATATTTATTTTATAATATTTTTTGCATTTTTTAAAATTTTCCTTAAATTATTTCTTAATTTTATCAATTTTTAGTAAAATATATATATATATATATATATATATATATATATATATATATATATATATATATATATATTATAAGCAAAAGGTACATTGATAAGAGTACAACCGTATAAGGATACTCTAACTCATATACAAGTTATAAAAAAGAAAGATTAAAAGAACCTATTAGATCTACAAAACCAATTATAGAGGTTAAAACCAAAACTAAGTATGCGGTAGCTTTACAGGATGAGAAGGCTCCCGATCCATTTCATATATGTTGGACTCTCATCTAAATAGAGTTCAATCTCAGATTTGGAAGTTGGAGTAGATTCCTTTTGCTTGACATAATTTATCAACTTAGACCAAACAGTCGAGGATGGTAATCTTTGTGGTAAACGAGAAGTAGAACCAGTAGATTCTGTAGGTTACAAACTTTTCCCCCATATAATTACTGGTTTGCCACCGCCTTTTCTTTTAGTTACAAGTTTGCACTCCCTAGGATAATTCTAAAAACTTGGATTAGGAATTTAATATATATATATATAAATATAAACGAGCTATTCACGAGCCGTTAACGTCGAGCCTATAAGGCTTGGGTTTGGCTCATTTAAATAATCGATCCCAACTTCAAGCTTGGGTTTGTTTATTTAATTAAACGAATGAGCTTGATTGAGCATTTAACGAGTCGAATTCGAATAGTTCACGAATAGCTCAACTCATTTATACCCCTAACCAAAAGCATATCAAAATTAAACTTTTTGATTAAAACTTAAACAAAGTTATCAAAATATAATTAAAATAAATCTTAAATTGAGTTAATTAAAATTAATAATAAAGTCTAGTAATGGAATGCGGAACTGAAGCTTAATCTTATCAGAATAAGAGTCCCCATTGAAATCACCTAGAAAACCAACTGCAGAGGCAACCAAGTGTGAGAGCATTGAAAAACCGAACACCAATGTAAAAGCACCTGAAGCCACTATCAAACAAACGGGCACCAAATTGAAGAGATATGCTTGCCCCACTATAAACCATTATACGAATATTTTTTTGGAATAACCCTAAAAAGAGCAAATCTTGCATAGACACACATCCAACACATCACTTTTGGACACAATCAATAAATAAATGACAACACATTAAAAGTGGGACCCATTCTATTTTTTTTAATCTCATTTTGTCTTTCACCTTTCTTCAACAAGTCAAACATGGCTGTCATGGATTCTCCAAAAAAAAAAAAAATACATGGCTGCCATGGACACCATCACAATCAAGCCACCATCTCCACCATTTTCGTCAGTCACTCCGGCCACCACGGTAGCCGTCACCGCTTCAACCCTACCCTATCCTCACCACTACCACCACCCCTGTCTCCCACGCCTACCCATTCTCCCTCACCACTACCACCACCCCATCCCCTCACCCAAAATATCTTCACAGTATGAGTCGGACAATATTCTTAGCTGCCACAACACTTGTCTCTATGGTGCTAGCTAGCTGGATTTTCAAATGCATTGACATAGAACAAATGTCATCTCACCCTTTCCGATATTGCCATTAATTTTCAAATTTCCAAAGATTCGAAACTTTTGGGCTGCATTGTTAATTAAATAAAAGGAAATTTTATTTATTAATCTGTTCGTGAGGATGGAGGTAGTGGGTGAGGGGATGGGGTGGTGACAGTGGTGGGCGAGAAAGGGAAGGGGTGGGGGACGGTGGTGGTGGGGGTGGGGTAGGGGTTGCGACGACGACGACTACCGTGGTGGCCGGAGTGACTGACGAAAATGGTGGAGATGGTGGCCATGGCAGCCATGTTTTTTTTGGTAGAATCCATGGCAGCCATGTTTGATTTGTTGAAGAAAGGAGAAAGAAAAAATGAGATAAAAAAAATAGAATGGATCCCACTTTTAATGTGTTGTCATTTATTGATTGGTTGTGCCTAAAAGTGATGTGTTGGGTGTGTACCAAAATATCCCCTTTTTCAAATTATATACCAAAATATTCCTGTTTTGCATACTATTGGGAAGTCGGTATTGGCAAAACTGACTTCCCTTCTATGTTTTAAATTTTTTTAAAAAATTTATGTTGAGAAATCGGTATTGACAAAGTAGACTTCTCAACATGATTTTTTAATTTTATTTTAATTTTTTAAATGTTTTTTATGTTTTTAAATTTTTTTTGTTAAAAATAAATAAAATTTTTTTTTTGTTAATTATGAATAATGCTAATTTATATGTTAATCTTAAAATTAAAAAAATTAATGTTGTTATTAATTAATTTATTATGTGATTAAAATAAAACTAAAAAACTAAATTTATAACTTAAAATATTAATTAACATAATTTATTGCAAATTAGAACAAAAAGTAAATTGAATTAAAAATGCTAGTGTTGCGTAGAAGTTCTAGCACGGTAAGGACAACTATTCCTACTATGACACGCATTTCGACAAAGTCCACATCTTTTTGGATGACCCCTTTTCCTGAGGTCTATCTCAGTATGAATGCGAGAAGATCGTGGATGACCTCATGGATCTCTCCGCATTTCTAGATTGTGGCACACCGTGCCTCCGTCATATTGTGGCCAATATGCTTCGTTGGCCACCACACCGAATTGTTCCTGGTAAACGTTGAATACATTCTGCAACTTGTACACATCTAGCACATACGTCATGAAGTCATGAGAAGCACGTGAACAAGCAGTGATTAAATGTGAACAGGGGATGTGCAATGTAAGGGTCTATAATTTAGGCATGTGCGAAGGAGTGAAGATGAGAGAAATAGAGAAGCTTTTAGTTTCCTTGTGGATTGGTATGAGAAACTGAAAATGTGAAATATAGTTTCAATTTGCTTTCTTCCAAACAATTAAAGGTCAAGGACTGGGAATGACTATTATAAATAGTTTTTATCATATGATTCATATGTTTTTACATGATCACATCTTAGATAAAACTTATATGTATGCTGAGATACTGGTCTAATATAAGTTTCCCATAAATGAGATTAAAATGGTACACTCCCCCAGTGTGAGTCACCCTCATTTATTCCTTTACCTATTGAGCACAGAATTAGCTTTCACCCTTCATTGCCACCAGTCACTTCTTTTTCTTCATTTCCTTTTCACTTGTTCTATCTTTAATCTTAACACACAACCAATTGTTGTGTCATTATTAATATATTGCACTTATATATTGCTTAATAGAGAAAGTGGAGAAACATTAAAAGAAAGTTGAAATTGGAAATTAGAGTCTGTGTGATTATTGTTGAACTTTGTTTTCTCGGATGGTGTTATATGTGATTATAGTGCAGGACATACCAATAACTTGAATGTATGAAAGAATATCAAAAACCTTTTTCTTCTTACAGTTACTTTTTTTTCATGTGGACATTTACCTTCTTTACTAATATGTGGATCTAAGATGAGATAAAAACTACTCATTAAGTAGTAATACAACAATTCATGCTCAAACCCGCACTTGAATAAAACTAGTAAACAATTAAGTAGTTGGTTTGAAGCTAAGATCAAATAATCTTCATATTGTTAAATAGAGAGCCCTATAGTATTTCTGTATTGCATAAGGTGTCATTTGTAAGGAATATAGAAATCAGTTTGCAAGTTGCAACTGTTGCTCTTCAGATTTTTCAGAAGTCAAGACATCTACCCTGTAGAAACATTCACCGACATTTAAGTAAATTACAGAATCTGATTTATTACACTTCCGGAGAAACAACAAAGGAAGGTAATAGAGGCATAAAGAGATTTACATTTATTCGCTTCCATTCATCATCCTACAAAATAATAGAAGAAGAGAGGACTAGGCAAAGCCAAAAGCGTCATATCCTGGCCAGCATTTATGTTCTTATATACGAGACCTTTGTCCTAACATATTTAAATCTCTTATTCATATCGGAAAGCCTCCCAAAATCCCAATTTTTAAAACTAGAATCCTTACTGTTGAGAGTTCACAAATCTTCGTGTTCCCAAGCTAGACCAATGGTATTGGTTATTTTGTTGCTGACTGTGTGAGTTTACAAATCTTCATTTTGTATTTTTGTGGGCTTGTATTGCTTTTTTTTTTTTTTTTCTTCCTAAAGGAGTTACCGTGTGTGTAAATTGTTCATTTTTTAAGTTTTCAGTAAAATGGTAGGTATCTACATTGTGCTGTTACGAGTTTATTAGCAGCAGATGTGTAGCAGATTCCTTCTCTAATGACAGAGCTTGAGCATCTTAGACAGGAATCAACATTGCAGGTAATCTTATGACAATGCTTCATGTCTTACTATATGTGGAATAAGTAATTTGAAATGTTATCTTGTGACATTGTTTCCTGTCTTACCATATGTGGAATCAGCATTGCAGCTGGTTGGCTGAAGTATTTACTAGCCAGTAAGTAAAAACTGAGATTGAATTGAAGTCTTTATGTGTTTCTAAATTTCATTGCAGCTGGTTATTCTTATTTTCACTGTATTATATATCAACGGGGGGCGTTTTGGTTCAAGGAGCTTTGGCAGGGGAAGTGGCCAAGATGGAGGTGAAAGGAGTATAACAAACCGAGAGGAAATGGTTTCTGTAGACCTAATGCCCGCCAAGAGTGGGGATATTCAGAGCAGCAAATGCCGAAAAATTGGTTTGAGTGTTTATCTTCAGTATTTTTGTATAAATTCTTATCTGATTCTGATATCACACTGACTTGGTTAGTGACTTAGTTCTGTGTATGATCACTTCTCCATGTCACATATAAGTTGTGATTTTTTTATCAACTGTGATGGTGTATAATTATTGGATATCTGCAACCAAATATCAACTGAATTATATTTATCCTTTTATTCTGTTCCACAAGTTATTCTCTTTACTGCGTGCATAGCTACTCATTGTTTTCCTGCGTTCATCGATCTGCTTATCAAGTCAGATTGTATTTCTTCCTCCCACTCTGCCCATCAGCTTATTTATGTTTACTATGACTACTTTTAAGATCTTTAATCTATGTAGTCTGTGCCTAATGTTATTTGTAACCTGTGTAGCAACTAAAGCTTGTTATGGATTCAATGATATGGGCATTTCGGCAGGCAAAAAGAAATATTGCTGAAACCGAGCTGAACATGTTGTTGGAGATGCTGAAGAAGTCTGAGGTGTGGTTTTTGTATTTATACCTCTCAATCCTTACCTTCAAAAGTTTCGTTCAAAATTTTGTGACTTTCCGAAGTTTTCAGCAATTGAAATTCCTGACCATAACTTCTGGTTACTTTGGTTTGCTTATAATCACTTTGTAGATTATTTGACCATACAATGTAGCATGCTGTTGGAACTTATTATATTTTTACTGCATTTCAGTATCGTTGGTAAATTATAGTCATTTGTAATGGATTCATCAGGGAAACTTTCCATATAATCATAGGATAGATCATGACTCAATTCTGAGTGTTGATGACTCCTTAGGCCTGACCTCCTAACCTCTTGCGGTTTGTGCAGAAACCTTGTGGTTTGATATTTTGTATTTTTTTCACCAATTAATTTTAGGATAACTAATGTACCGTGATTACATTTGATATATGAGTTTCATGGTATTAGTGTGTTCCCCGTGACCCAATGGAAATAAAAACATTTATTTTACTATCAATATCTTTCCAGCTATGAATCTCTGGCAAGTATTCTATACATTGTTTTAATCAAAGGGAAAATCTATAGGTGAAAGGGTTGTTTGATGTAATTTTCTATTTGAGCATCGTAGTGGTTGGGATAAATATGTGTGTAAATTATGTGGCGTATATACACATTATGAATTATTTATTGATATTTGTGTGTTTATTGCTTCTGTTTTCGTATGTTGTTTTAGAGCTACAACCAAATAATGAAATATCGATCGCTAAATTAGTCCCCAAAATAGGTGTTTGGGACCAATTTGGTGACTAATTTTTTTTAAATTTTTTTTTCAATTAGCTAGGAAATTGCTATGAAATTTTAGCTATTGATTGACTATGAAATCGCTACGATAATATCATAGTTATTTAGCTAGAAAAAAGCAATTCCTAACAATATATTACTAGGGATTAGCTACAAAATAGCTAGAACTTTATTAAGATTAGCTATGAATTAGCTAGGAAAAATTTTTCTAGCTAATTTGCTACTCAATTTATGCTACGACCAATTATGTAGCTATTTAGTAGCTAATTTGTAGCTAAATTTGTTTGCTAGGGATTAGCTATGAATTAGCTACCAAATTTGTCGTAGCTAATCGCATAATTTCTTGGAGTGGATTAACAAGTCCTAAAGGGACTAAATAGGGAAAGAGAAAGTTGATAAGTAGGGGATTGAAACTCCATCCCTTCAGGCCCGGTCCTATGACCAAGGTGGGTGCCTCTGCTCCACAAGGCTTTTCAAATACGACATATGATATTTTTTCTTCGTTTGTTCATTATTTGAATACAATCATTGTTCTAGTACCATTTTATTTTAGTTTGCTTATACTTTCTTTGCTTTAAAGGGAAATATAAAGGTTAATTTCTACCATATTGTAAGTCTTCTTCTCCTTTGGAATGAGAGCAGGCTTCAATGGATTGGAAGTAGCAGATCTAGGAAAAACAACAACAAAAACGAGAACGCATACTAAAGTACGTAAACTGCTTCATGGAGAACTTCTCTCACGATCGTTTTATTACATGGCCTCTACATCCACCTTCACCTACAAATCAGGATAATCAGCAAAATGAGGAAGATGGAACTGCTGATGGGCTTGACCAGGATTATTGATGTATTTGGCTTTTTCTTGTTTTATTGGTTCTATTTAAAATTGTTACATCAATATGACAATTATATTATTCGATATTTTATATTAATATTAGATCCTTTTGGTGTATATATTTGATATTGATATTGAGATCTATTTGCTCTATATTTGACGATGAGGGATTGATTTACATCCGTGTATGTCATTTTTTACTTATACTCACCTTCAGCCATTGAAATTATTTTCATCCAACAATGATTGTAATTTTAATAGTTTACACCGTTGAATAAATAAAATCAATGGCTGATGGTGAGTGTAAGCAAAAAATGATGGCTTTTTTACCAAACTACCTCTGTTTTTTAAACTATTTATCAAAATAATTTTGTTTCTAAACATATTACCAAACTACTCTTGTTTTGAATAAAATATTATTTTTTGAGTAACCAACGTCACTCCTTTACATGTGCGCCCTCTCATTGGGCCATTTATTTTTCCAAAATTAAAAAAAAAATTTAAGAAAAAAAAAAAGATTTTGCATAGCAGGTCACGTGGCACCCTCGGGGGAGTGGCGCCAGTAGTGGCGCTGGTTTCAGTGGTGCCACTCTCCTGAAGGCGCCACGTGGCTACTTATTTTACCTACCCTCCCCCTCCCCCTATATAGACCCCCCGCCCCCACCCCCACGCCCCCACCCCCACGCCCCAACATCCCATATCTTACTCCCCCTTAACCTAACACTCATTTCTTTCTTCACTTCACTCTATCACATTATTTATTCTCCTACTACTCTTTTATATTAGGTATGCAAATTGTTATTAGTATTAATGTTATTATTGTTTTTTGTAAAAAATGGATTTTGCATGGCTGGTCACGTGGCATCCTCGGGGGAGTGGCGCCACTAGTGGTGCTGGTTGCAGTGGTGCCACTCTCCTGAGGGCGCCACGTGATCACTTATTTTACCTACCCTCCCCCTCCCCCTATATATACCTCCCCCCCCCCCCCGCCCCCACCCCCCAATATCCCATATCTCACTCCCCCTTAACCTAACACTCATTTCTTTCTTCACTTCACTCTATCACATTATTTATTCTCCTACTACTCTTTTATATTAGGTATACAATTTAATTATAATTGTTATTAGTATTCTTATACTAATGTTATTACACTATTTTCAATTTTATTTATTATTATTATTAATTTTATTATTGTTTTATGTAAATTTTATTATTGTTGTTGTCATGACTAATATTTTTAATTTTGTTATTAAATTAATGTTATTATTATTGTATTTTTTATTGTTGTCATCACTAATATTAATTTTAGGTATGCAACATATCTCACTCCCCTTCTACTACACTCTCTAACATTATTTATTCTACTATTTTTTAATTATTGTTTTAACTTCTGTTTTATCTTATACTATTATTATTATTATCATTATTAATATTATTAGATTATTATTTTATTAGAATTATTATATTAATGGTATCGGTAGTCTTTTGTTATTATTATTGTTGTTTCTAATGTTATTATTGCTTTTTTTAATTTTATTATTATTGTTTAATTTACATTAATGTTATGATTATTTATTTTTGTTTTTATTTATTGTTGCCATTGCTAATATTTTTAATATTGTTATTTAATCAAATTAATGTTATTATTAGTTTTTTATTTTCTATTATTATTGATTTTTTTATTGTTATGCATTAATGTTAAGATTATTGTTTTTTTATTAGGTAAGATGGCAGATGTGATTAATCTTTGCCTGGTAGATACATCAGTGTTGGGTGGACAGAGTACTCATGTTTCCCAACGCGTATGGAATTGTGACGAAGATCGGGTTCTTATTTGTAGACGTGCCCAACAATTTCATGGTGGAGGTGTGAAGATACCCCCGGCCTTTGCAGGGTATCTTGAGCAAGCCAGATTTTTGGATATTGCACAGTTATCTTTGTTTCAAGTTAATCATTCACTCATAAGTGCATTAGTGGAACGATGGAGACCAGAGACCCACACATTCCACATGCCAGTTGGAGAGTGCACCATCACATTGAAGGATGTTGCAATTTTGACCGGTTTGCGTGTTCATGGGGATGCAGTAATAGGCAAAAATCGTAAAGATTGGACGGTGTAGGTTAGTGATATGTTAGGATTGATCTCACCTCCAAATGCTTTTCACGGTCATCGACTATGGATGAGATAGCTCAATGAAGCATTCGGAAATGTTGACCAATATGCATTGGGTGACCCAGTAGTGGCTGTACGTTGTATTAGAGCGTACATTTTGAGGTTATTCGGTGGAGTGATGCTCGTCGGTCACTCTGGTTCGTTCGTCCAGTTAAGGTTTCTAACATTGTTAGAAGATTTTAACATAACTGCACAACATAGTTGGGGTGTCGCTGTGTTGAGCTACTTATATCGTGAACTATGTAAGGCCACTAATTATGAACTAAAAGAGATGACCGGCTTTACTGCATTGATTTAGATGTGGGCATGGGCACGGTTTCCAAAAGTTGCACCTAGGCTCCGAAATAATGCTAGACCTAAAATGCATGAGCATACAAAGTTGGAGTCCAACTTTGCATGATCTCGTGATAACATTGCGTTGACACAATTGTGTTGACCTTCGTAGTTCGTGACAACCCACTTGTCTGACTTCTTAGATAAAATGGCCCTCAACCTCCATGCAGGCATCCGTCTAAACGGTTTGAGCACTTCACATGAAACAATGACTTCGTTGAATCAACGACATCAAATGATTGGTGAATGTTCATTGAATATTGCTTCACCGCATTCTGAACTGATTGTTTGTTGTCAAAATGTAAACTGGTGTACAACTCCTAGCCGAGTTGCCAAGATACTATAGCGTCCATTGCTTCAAATTCCATCTCTTCATTTAGATGGTCCAAATTAATATAACTATAATGTGGTGATGAATTGTTGAATGCACCATGTTGTGATCATTGACTAGTAGTTCATTCACATTTTTTAAAATTTGTACAATTATGTTAAAGGTATTAATAAAAAAAAAATGCAATAACAATACTGTTAAAAAAAATAAACCTGCTTGTTGTGGAACACCAACTCCGGGTCTTGAGGATGATATTGGAGAAACCAACAATGACGGTGAGGCCAATGAATACGGATTAGAGGTAAAGTCAGCTTCATCTTCAGTGTCGACCGAATCACAATCTGGAATTTCATTGTCCTTTTGTCATCAATTGATGCGGCCTCCATTTCACTATTCCAATCTTCATCTCCTGATAGTGATTGGACAGGTTCAGTGGAACTACCGACCACATCAATCTCAACATATATCTCAAGTGTTGTCATCGACGAATTTTGCACAAAAGACTCGATCATGCACAAGACGTCCTCGTCATCAGTTATTTCATAGACAGTGTAATATAACGGGTTTGCATGTGTCAAATATCTGACCATTATCTTTGAAATAGACTGATTTGTTTGAAGTTTCAGCCTGGAATGAATCTTTGCCTTCAACTTCTCATATCCGATTCCTTGTTTTATTGACATGATTTTTGCATCCCTTTGGAAAGTGATTTTGTTTTCTCCCGAGAATACCCCCGTTGTAATACACAAAAATCATAACTTGACTCATAATGTTGGGCCTACAATAATCAAACATAAAATAAATAATATTAGTATAATAATACTATTAGAAAATGCAATTTTAAAAAAAAGTTATAAAATAATTATAATTAAACAAATAAAAAAGACAATAATAATAACATTAATTAAATAACAATATTAAAAATATTAGTGATGACAAAATAAATAAAGACAAAAATAAATAATAATTACATTAATATAAATTGTACAATAGTAATAAAATTTCCAAAAATGGTTCAAACTAATAACTAAAATAAAATATAATTAATAAAATAAATAAAATAATTATAATTATAAATAAATAATGTTGGAGAATAATTATCATCATCGTCATATATCATATAATTCATATTAAATGTTGTACTACAGTAATGTTTTCAAATTTAAATTAAATCCAAATTAACTTGAAAATCATAAAAAAAAAATATTACCTAATATATAAATACCCCTATCATTATGAAAAAACAGTTGCTCAGTCATCCTTACATAATTCTTTTATATATGATCTATTACACATTGAGAGTGCATGTTTAAAACTTCAAATTTTTTGTATCTCAAGCATCCAAGAAGTAAGAAACGATTATTAATCAACAATGACAATTTTTATTTAATGATAGACTCCTTCTTTTAGATAAATTTATTAAAATATAAAAACATCCAAAGTAAAGTTTTTTTTATTTAGATCTCAACATCATTGTCAAATAATTATATTCCTGTAAAACTATTGTTCAAAAATTATTTTCATCAAGCAAAAAAAAATTATTTCATAAAAAAATTACAAATGAATAATTTTTTCCCCAAAATTACAATTTAATTATAATATTTATACAAAAAAATAATAAAGTGTGGATTAATAAGTCAAATTTAACAAATAAATTATAATTAAATAATTTTAAAAATTAAAAATTAATATTTTTAAACTTTAATATAATTCAAATTCAAATTGGCTGAATTAATATAAAAATTTAAGAAGAAGAAGAAATATATTTTCTACAAATAATTAAGTTGTATTGGGCAAGTAAAAAAAATAAATTAAATAAATTTTAGAAGAAGAAAAAATATGATTAATAAATGTATTTTCAAAAAATGCTTTCCTTGCACGAAAAAAAGAGAATAATTAAATCAAATAGATTTTCATTAAAAAAAAAAATATAATAGATAAATATATTTTATAAAAGGACAAAATTTACCTAAAGTACCATATGTCCTCCTGGTAGTGTTCTCCAATCATATAGATCGACACGTGGGATATATTTTTTCCACTTCAGCAATGTGACTCCTATTTCCTAACTTAACACCGTTAAAAAATTAAGTCTCATCCCCCTCCCCTTTCCCTTACTCTTTCCCACGTTCTATTCCGCATCTGGACAAATACCCACATACACGTTTGAAGCCCCCATCTCTTCGTCTTCGCTAACATTCTTTCTCACGTTCATTTTCCCCATATCTTTCGCTAGCTGCACACCATTTGTTCGATGAAAATGGTATAAGAATGACTTCTTCTACCATATCTATGCGTTGAAGATTTAACCTGTAAAGTTTTCCCTAGTGATGATCTTCAAACTTCATCCACTAATCTTTAGACACGTGTATTGAGATTATCGTGCTTGTTCCATGTCTTGTTTTACATATCGTTTGGGAGCGTGAAGCTAGGTGAGAAAAAAGAAGAGATGGAAAAAGAAAATGGAACCTAACAACTGAGATTCACAAAAAAAAGCAACTTTTCGGATGCCAATGGAGATCTGAGAGTTTGGCGCAAAGGGCGTGGGAGAGCGAAAGAATGAAAAAAAAAAAAAAAAGGTCACTGAAAAAAATTGGGTAACGGTGTCAAGTTACATGGGTGCTGAAGTGAAAAAATAATCCGGTATCAGTTTATAACAGGTGCAGAGTAACTTGAGGATCTATAGTTAGTTTTGTCCTTTATAAAAATAGCTAACTTTCATGTGGAAAGATGAAAAATAAATAAAATAGATTTTTAAGAGAGAAGAAAAAATATATTATGATAGATAAATATATTTTTTAAAAATGATTAACTTGCATTTGAAAAAGAGAAGAAATAACTTAAATAGATTTTCAAGAGAGAATAATAATAATAATATGATAGAAATATTTTCTAAAAATGGTTACCTTGCACGGAAAAAGAAGAGAAATAAATCAAATAAATTTTCAAGAGAGAAGAGAAAAATAATATAATAGATAAATATATTTTCTAAAAATGGTTAACTTGAATAACAAAAGAGAAGAAATAAATCAAGTAGATTTTTTAGAGAGAATAAAAGTAATACTATGATACATAAATATATTTTCAAAAAATGGTTAATTTGCACGGGAAAAAGAGGATAAATAAATCAAATAAATTTTAAAAAGAGAAGAAGACAAATAATATGATAGATAAATATATTTTCTAAAAATGATTAACCTGAACTGAGAAAAAAAGAGAAATAAATCAAATATATTTTTAAGAGAGAAGAGATAAATAACATGACAGATAAAGATAAGCAAAATAGGTTGGTTGGTCCTATACGTTTATTTAAATTTTCATATCGGTCCCATAAATTTTATTTTTTTCAAATTAGTCCTACACGTTATATTTTGTTTCTATATTAGTCCTTTCCATCAATTTCAACCTAACGCCGTCAGTTTTGACCTAACGTGGCATTGGATTAGTGCTACACGTGGCTTTTGATCTGATGCCGTAAGGTCGAAATTGACGGAAAGGACTAACGAGAAAACGAAATATAACGTATAGGACGAATTTGAAAAAATAAAACTTATGGGACCGATGTGGAAATTTAAATAAACGTATAGGACCAATCAACCTATTTTGCCATAAGGATATTTTATAAAAATGGTTAGCTTCCACTGAAAAAGAGGAAAAATAAATCAAATAGATTGTTAGGAGAGAATAAAAATAATAATATGATAGATAAATATATTTTTCAAAACTGATTCACACTCACGGGGAACAGAGGTAAATTAACACAAATAGATTTTCAAGAGAAAAGAAAAAAATATGATAGATAAATATGTTTTCTAAAAATGATTAACTTGCACGAGCAAAGAGAAAAAATAAATCAAATAGATTTTAAAGAGTAGAAGAAAAATAATATTGCAGATAAAATATTTTCTAAAAATGGTTAACTTGCACGAGAAAAAGAGAAGAAATAAAGCAAATATATTTTTAAGATAGAAAAAATATAATATGATAGATTAAAATATTTTATAAAAATTGTTAACTTGCACCGTACAAAGAGAAGAAATAAATCAAATAGATTTTCAAGACAGAATAAGAAGATCAATACGATAGATAAATATATTTTTTAGAAATGGTTAACTTGCACGGGAAAAAGATGATAAATAAATTGAATAGATTTTCAAGAGGGAAGAAAAATTAATATGATAGATAAATATATTTTAGAAAAATGGTTGACTTGCACAGGAAAATAGGAGAAATAAATCTGGCAGATTTTTAAGATAGAAGAAAAAAATAATATGATATATAAATATTTATTTTTTCTAAAAATGGTTCACTTGCATGGGGAAATGAGGAGAATTAACTCAAATAGATTTTCAGAGAAGAAGAATAATAATATGAGACATAAATCTAGTTTCTAAAGATGATTAACTTGCATGGAAAAAGTGGAGAAACGAATAAAAAATAATACGATAAGTAAATATATTTTTTAAATTGGTTAACTTGCACGGAAAAAAAAATGAGAATTAAATCAAATAAATTTTCAAGAAAGAAGAATCAAAATAATATGATAGATAACTATGTTTTCTTAAAATGGTTAACTTGCACGAAGAGGGAGGAGAAATAAATCAAATAGATTTTCAAGAGAAAAGAAAAAATATGATAGATAAATATATTTTCTAAAAATAATTAACTTACAAGATAAAAAGAGGAGAAATAAATTAAATAGATTTTCAAAAGGGAAGAAAATTAATATGATGGACAAATATATTCTATAAAAATGGTTGACTTGCACAAGAAAAGAGGAGAAATAAATCAAATAAATTCTAAGATAGAAGAAAAAAATTAATATGATTTATAAATATATTTTCTTTTCTAAAAGTGGTTCACTGACACGGGGAAATGAGGAGAATGAAGTCAAATAAATTTTTAGAGAAGAAAAAATAATATGATAGATAAATATATTTTCTAAAGATGATTAACTTGAACGGGAAAAGTGGAGAAATAAATAAAAAATAATATGATAAGTAAATATATTTTTTAAATTAGTTAACTTGCACGGGAAAAAGGAGAATGAAATCAGATAAATTTTCAAGAAAGAAGAATCAAAATAATATGATAGATAAATATGTTTTCTTAAAATGATTAACTTGCACGAAGAGGGTAGAGAAATAAATAAAATAGATTTTCAAGAGAAAAGGGAAAAAATATGATAGATAAATATATTTTCTAAAAATAGTTAACTTTTTTTTTTTGTTACAAGAGGGGCTTAAGCCCAAAAAAGACTAGAACTAGATTACAAGATGTTCTATACGGGTTATGGAGGCCCTTGACATATCATCATTGATGAACAAACTAAGTTCAGAAGGAGGAGACATAATTTCGTCAAAACCATACTTTTTGGAGAGACTCCAAATTTGCTATCCAGATAGCACAACAATTACCTTCTCTTAACATATGTCTTAATTCAATCTCCCAATCAAGTAAAACTAGGTTTTTTATTTTAGTGATCAAGGGGACATTGATGTTAGCTTTGACAGAGTTCTTGATAACTTGAATTGAGATCAGAGAATCACTTTCCACAATAACTTTCCCCACAAAAATTTTTAAACCAGAAAACATGAAATCAACAATTACATATTTAAAAATGAAATCAATAATCGCATTGCGTTTTCTGTTATCACGAACGATTGCGAAAAAGTACGGTCGATGAGATCGCAATTATGATCGCAATACGGTTTCGAAGTCTACTAAAATCATAACATCACTGTCACAATTGTGATTGCAGACCAAGATTTAAAACCTTGTACGTCTGTGACTTATATAACATGCTTTTCAACAAAGAGGAAGGGACGATCTTGTCTTTGGATCCAAGTCACAGGAGAAGCAGGTTTGTTTGTTTTCATAAAACTGCAGAACTGACTGAAACATAAGTTACCGTGAAAGTTGCTGATTAATAATCTAGATGGCTTCTGTGCTTCTTGCGTCTTTTCCTGGAGCTTCTTCCATTACCACTGGTACGTATGTATGTCTGCTTTTACATCATTCAGAGAGACACCGCTTTCTTTCTGCTTTCTTCAATCAATATTCTCATACCCACCAGTTGAGTGGTTTCACTAAATTTGAAAGACAACGAAAAGGATTGTCTTCATAATGTAAGGAAATATGTGAATCGAAGCATTTCTTTCAAGTATCTAAACAATTAATGTTATACTTACAAAATTCTTTCCATGTCTTTATTGTCTTGCGAAGTTTGAGATAAAAATATGGAAAACAAGAATTTAACATTGAAACTTTTTATAAATAAAAAATCATTGAACTTTTTCTGGAAAACTTACAAATTATTTTATTAAAAAAAGTCCGACTTAGCATGATTTTAGGATTTTCTTTTTTAATTCTTATTCTATGTAATATATCTGAAATTCCCGGGTATTTGCTAAATTTTTTCATAATATTTGCTTAATAACACGAGAACCAATGGTAGGTGGAAGTTGCTGGAGGAGTAAACAATCCGCCAAGAATTATAATGCAAGTATGTCTTATATATTCCTCCTCTTTCACTCTTTTTTTCTTTGTTTAATTCCTTTCTCCTCATTCCCTTTATGTTCCCTTTTTTACTACTTGTCATCCAACAAAGTATATAATTTTTTTTTTTCCTAATACAAGTAGGAACAATATAGGAAACGGATCCTAAATGTCAGGAAAGAATCCTTGTTGTCAACCCAAAATCCTTTTATAGAGATTGCTTGATTTTAGGGATTGATTCTTGGTGATCAAATCAAATTATCTAGCTATATTCCAGCATGCAAAGTAATAGAAGTTATGAAAAGTGTTTTTTTTTAGCGAAATGTGTTACAAATGACATGGAGCAAATACAAAAGAGAGAAATTGATTCTAGTGAACTGATGAATAAGGTTTTTTTTTTTTTTTGACCGGCAATAAGGTTGACATAGCACTACTCCTCAACCGTACATTATTTCATTGTAAATGAAGAAAATAATTTCTATTTTTTCAATTTTTAAGGTTAATGCTTCTAACATTAAACTTTTCGTATTCTAGGGCCTTATGTAAAAAATTCATGGCACAAAACTGAAAAAATCCAAAAAGAATATTGTGTCATGATGTCATCGCGGCATAATTTGAATCATCGCTACAAAGTTATTAAAGGAGGATCTACATGTCAAGAATATTGTGAGAGAAAATATGTTGTGAATGCAACCTCTGGACAATCATTTGAACATGAACCCCAAGCTCGAGATCCAAAGAGTATTTGGGACTCTATCAAAGATGGATTGAATGCTTTCAACAGCTTTACCAGGCCATATGCAACAACTGGCTCAGTTAAGTCAAAGCTTTTCTAGAATAAATCTTGTAACTGACGCTACATTGTTCTAGTTAATTTAATTCATTTAATTCTATGAACCTCTATTAAAAGGGATTACTTTGATTGTGTAGGTATTGCAAGCAGCTTCTATGTCTCTCCTTGCAGTGGAGAAAATATCGGATTTATCTCTAGTATTTTTTATTGGCTGGTTGCAGGTGACGTTACAAATTTGTTGGTTGTTTGAAATTTTAGTGAAAAGAAACTTTACCTAATAATGTTTCTATTTAATTTCCTTCGGCCATTTACAATGCCTAATTTTTACATTTGAAAATGTCTTTTGCACTTTGTTCAATATTGTAACGTGTAGTCTTCACTTTTGAATATCGTGCAATGTTTGGATCATTGTTAGTAAAAAAAACATTTAACATTTTGTTGAGTCCAACTATTAATGATTTTAGGCTATGTCAATAGTAATAATTGAGTAAGATGACAAAATGGTTGAATAATGTACAATAATTTATCATTAAATACAATTGCAAGCTTTGTCTTGCGTTGGTTAACATATAAGAACATGTTAATGGTTCAACTCATTGAACTACTTAATTCCTTTATTTATGGGTCATATCATGTCACCTCACCGGTTTTTACTTCATACTATTTTAAACAACTCTACACTCCAATTATTACAATAAATTTTTCATATACCTACGGACACTTTTAGTGATAGTCGTTAAAAGTGTAGGTATATGTCTTAGTGTCAGTCAAACCGTAGGTAAAGGTAAATGAACCGTAGGTAAAACCTATGAACAGTCAAATACAACTGTAGATAAATGTATGTGGCTCATAGGTAAAAGCTATAGTGATAGTCATTCCCATTGTTATTTGTCGCTCATAATGGACTGTTGGACCGGCCGTATGTGCATGGTCGGATCTACAATGGGGGCAATGAGGGCACTTGCCCCCACCAATTCTTTTTTTTTTTTTTAAGTTTTATATAACTTCTTTTTTGCCCCCCCCCCCTAAAAAAAACATTGTTGCTCCCATTGTTCTACAATCTTAGTCTACATAATACTTTTTTTTTTATTTCTCAATATAAGTTAAGATAACACTTTTTTATTTTTCAATACAATTTAAAATGTAACATTGTTTCTCTCATTCTCTCTATAAGATTACGGTTATTTAAATTTAATTAAGTAACTAATTAGCATCATATTTTTTAGTGTGTTAGAAATGGATAAATATTTTAAAAGAAAATCAAGAACTAAAGTTTTTTGTAATGAACATTGGGTATACATATTCAATGATATAATTTTCGTAATCTTCAATTTTTGACTTAATGATAATAATTTATTGTGCTTATCGCTTATGAATTTATATATTTTTTATAAAAATATTATAGTATATGATCTTGCCTCCACTAGTTAATTTTTCTGGATCCGTCCTTGCGTAGGTGAATGTAAGTTTTACATATACTTATAGATTTTAAACATATAGTGACTAATTTTATCTGTCATTGAAAGGCAAATTTCTTGTAGTGAATGATGCAACTTTTAAAAGTTCATCAAATGGATCCCACAAGTTACCTTACATTTGTATTTAAATTTATTTTTATTTTTCAATTTTCAGAGGAGGGTTTGAATTATTTTTCTCTTTCTCTTTTTTATTGGTGGTTTTTATATAAGGAACAGTTGTTTCACTTGTTTTTATAGAAGTAACTATCCTTACATGTGACATCCACATTTACTTGCTTTAATGGTGCAACCTAACAACTTATAAAAAAAATGGTGCCACCTAACAAGAACATGTCTTTAATTAGAACTAGTTAACCAACTCTCATTGGAGTTGCTCTAAGGGGATGTCGGGAAATATTGTTTCTTTCTTTGAATGGTGACAGAATCCTATAAAATGTTTAGTTGTGTAGTCTTGATTAATATGTATGAATGTGTTTTGACAGATTAAGTGTTAGATGGCTGGTCTTTATGTTCAAGAACAGATCATTGTGTTATCTTTTTTTGATGAATCATTGTGTTATCTTTTAATTGTAAGTGTTAGAGTACTCCATGTATTCTTGTTTAGTAAAATTCTGTTGCAGTTTAAAAAAATAATAATGCAATGTAACACTTACAAACTTTGATCAAAATTTGATTGCTCTTTGTTTCCTTGTCTCGTGTGCCCAAAAAAAAAAAACTCTTCTCCCGATCAAAATGTCTAATTACTTTTTATAAGATTTTACTTTTGATAGATAGTCGGCGTAAAATTTTTTACACGATCAACACAAATCAAAAATCATTCTATGGGTTACTTTTAAGATATTTATGATAAGTGTCAAATATTTTTAATAATGTGATAATTTATAATTGATTGACGGTGTAAAAAGTCTTTACACTGACAATACATATCAATTAAATTCTTTTTATAATTAATGCATTTTCCCTTTAAAAATGTTTAGCGTTATTTTATGTAACTTTATTAATACTTTGTTTTCTATTTCAGGCTGGGGTAACTGCCTTCTTTATGAACATTTTTGATTGTGGCTTGAATCAATTGTGTGACCTTGAAATAGACAAGGTATTTATTTATATATTTTGTCTTTTGGACCTCTGGATTTTCTAGTAACAGAAAGAGAAATGATTAATAGTACGAAATACATTCTGACGAATTCGTTTGCGAATGTTAAACACGGTTCCATGAGGATTTATCTTTGTTTATTTTGTTTGAAAACGGTAACATGATAGGACGATTGTTCGTCAGATCACTTCGTAATTGGAGTTCGTTAGCAGTGTCCCTCATAAATATGATAGCATAGAATTGTCTAGCTAGTTTATTAATGGAGTCATTACAAAGGATATTTAGGTACCTATATACAGTAAGTGAATACAAGCATATCTATGTTTACATGCACATCTTGAGCAGTTTATTAGATTTTGGCCACTCTGATTCTTAAATTTATCGAGCATCCTCATCAATTATTGTAGCCTGTGATAATGTCAAGAAAACATGAAACCTAACTTACACACTGGGTTGTCTTACTATTGAAATGTGCTGAATGTTTTATTGCAGATAAACAAGCCATACCTTCCATTGGCATCCGGGGAATTGTCCTTCAGAACTGGTGTTATTATTGTTGCATCATCTTTAATTCTGGTACCATGGAACTATCATTTTTGCAAACTTGGATACACATAATGACTCCTGCTTGATTCTCCTCTTGTCACTATATAAATTTTATTTCTATTAATTAGTTAAGGAACCAATTACCTCCTTGGTTATTGGTCAAGTACTCAGTGAAATTCGGACATAGAAATAGTTATTAACATTTTGTTTCATTTATTCTCTTAATATTTGTAGTAGTATGAAAGTTAAAACTTTATGATAAAAGAAATTAAGTTCTTCCTCTTTTGTGATATTTGATTTCCTCAAGCCAGAGATTGTTACAGGACTGTGTTCTACTTTTAGTTAATGCTAAATTTAGGACAGAGAATGATGGCAGCAACGTTTTGTGGTGCTTTATTTTATTTTAAAACATTATTTAGAAGGTAGAATGCGGATTATCATAACAAAAGTTTAATGCTAAATTTCCAATGAATGTTTAATATTCTCTTTTGCAGGGTGTCTGGTTTGCGTGGATTATCGGTTCATGGCCATGGTTTTGGATGATTTTCAGTAATGTTGTGCTTTCGGCTGCTTATTCAGTTGATGTGAGTTCATTTGAATTGCATTTAACTCTTTCGAAAAAAATAAATTGAATTGCATTTAAACTTTCTTTTTATTAATAATTTAATGAAACAATAGATGTGAAATCTGTTTTTGATTTTCTTCTGATAAAAAATTAATTAAATTTTTGCTAGTTCTTGACCACTTGTTGAACTATATCCATAGGTGTTATCTTATAGATTTTACTCAACCTTGTATGAGCTTATCTGGCTGAACATTTCTGTATAGTGTGTGGATTTAAAGAAGCTCAAACTTTTTGAAATTCTCATATTTGGAGAAAAAAAATTATGGTGACTATATTGTTGACTGTTTTTATAACTTCATTGTCTCTGAAAATTTTCAGTTGCCCTTGTTGAGATGGAAAAAATCTTCAGTACTTACAGTCACAAACTTTTTATCTAATGTGGCAATAGTAAGGCCACTTGGATATTTTCTTCACATGCAGGTTTGGTCATACTGCACTATGCTCTTTAAAGACGTATTGTTGTGCATGTGCATGCATTAGCTTTTCTACACATTAATAGAGCAACAAAAAATCTGTATCCCACGTTTCTAGGTGGACTTACTTAATTTTATGATGAACTAATTAAAACCTCCATCTGTTAGTCTTACCTATATATAACCAATACAACAACCACTTTACAGACTCAACTCTGTAACCTGCATAACCACAACTTTAACCAGCAAAAATTAAAAAACATGCACTTCCTGCCAAATGATCTCAAGCAAGTAATGGGGTTGAAACACCAATATGTGAATGAAGAAATCCCTCCCTGTGCAGCTGATGAGCACCATGACCAAGCTCTAAAGTCTAAACCTTAATTATTAAATCAAACACTTTGTCAAACTCTTGTTTTTCTCCTTTGAGATGATCTCATTTCTATGTAACCACAAGAACCACACTACGGCACACTCCTTTTAAGAAGTCCAACATATTGACTAATAGACCCACATTGAATAAATAAAAGGATTAGAGGTGAAGCTTCTGATTATAAACCGAAGTCAAACACTCAAACCCTTATAATGGAAGACCAAGTGTGGAGGGCAGGGAGGGAACCGTTGGTGTAAAGGGGAGAGAAAAAAATACAACATTTTAATAATGAAGATACTCTCATATAATATAAGGGGTTTGGGAGGAAGCTTAAAGAAGAAACATGTTCAGAACCTGATGGGTTGTCACAAACCTGATATGTTATGCATCCAAGAGACAAAGTTAGAGGCGGTTTACAAAAAGTTGTGCTCAAGAATTTGGGGTTCTGAGGAGTGTGAGTTTGCTTTCAAACCATCTGAAGGAAGGTCGGGGGGGGGGGGGGGGGGGGGGGTTTAGTCATATGGGATCGCGTATACTTTACAGTACAGGAAATTACAGTTGGAAGTCATTTTGTATGTGAAGAAGGGAAATGGGGCTCAAATGAAATTCCGGTAATAATTGCCAATGGGGTTTGGATAGAGAGTTGTCTGATCATTGCCCCATTATTATGAGATAGAAGATTAGAAATTGGGGGCCCAAGCCCTTTAGAATGCTGAAATGTTGAAATAGCCGTATTTTCAACTTGTCAAAGATGAATTGCAGTATTCTTTGGCAAAAAGCTCGACTTAGATGGTTGAGAGAAGGGGATGCTAACTCAAAATATTTTCATGGATGTATAAATAAGAGGAGGAGGGTCAATGAAATACTGTGTGTTGATGTCGACGGCAACAAGGTTGAGGGTGTAGAGGAGGTAAAAGAAGAGATTGCAAAGTTCTTTAGTAACCACTTCAAAGTTAGGGGTCGGGTTAGACCGGAATTGGAAAATGCAAACTTAAATCAAATTGGGGAAGAGGAGAATAATATGTTGACAGCCCCATTTATCGAAAAGGAGGTGCCGCGTAGGATTGCAAAAGTTCTAAAAGTCCGGGATTGGATGGTGTAAACTTGGGCTTTATAAAAGAATTTTGGGAGGAGGTCAAGTATGATTTTATGACATTCATCAAGGAGTTTCATTTAAAGTGAAAACGGAAGATTGGTGAGGGGGTCCAATAGCTCTTTCATTGTGCGGATTCCCAAAAAGGAGTGCCCTCAAAGACTGGGGAATTATAGACCAATATCCCTCATTGGATGCATGTATAAAGTGTTGGCCAAACTACTAGCAAACAGATTGAAAGTGGTTATAACGAAGGTGATAGCAGAAAACCAATTTGCTTTCATCAAGGAAAGGCAAATTTTAGACGGTATTCTAATCGGTAACGAATTAGTTGATGAAGCAAAAAGAAAGAAAAAAGAGGCAATTCTTTTTAATGTTGATTTTGAAAAGGCTTACGATTCTGTTCAGTGGAATTACTTGGACTTTACGGTGAAAAAGATGGGTTTTTGTGATAAATGGAGAAGGTGGATATCTGAATGCCTGGCTACAACAACCGTTTCAGTGCTTGTCAACGGAAGCGCAACAAGGGAGTTCAGCATGGGAAGGGGGTTGAGACAAGGTGATCTTCTATCACCATTCTTGTTTCTTTTGGTGGCTGAAGGCTTAGGTGTTATGATGAATAAAGCAGTAGAGAGGGGCTTATTTGAGGGATATTGCTTTGGCAACCAAGAAAATCAAATATCACATCTACAGTTTGCAGATGATACACTGATGTTGGGAAGGAAAAGTTGGGAGAATGTAAGGGCTATTAAAGCCATTTTACAACTATTTGAACTAGTGTCTAGGTTGAAGGTCAACTTTCATGAGCTCGCTGATAGGAGTGAATGTGGCTCAATCTTGGCTTAATGAGGCTGCCTTGGTTCTAAATTGTAAAGTGGGCGGTGTACCTTTTAAATATTGGGGTTTGCCAATTGGGGCTAATCCAAGAAGTAAAAATACATGGCGCCCTGTGTTGGAAACAGTGAGAAAAAGATTGTCATCATGGAAAAGCCGGAATCTCTCAATGGGGGGTCGTGTAATTCTTGTCAAATCATTCCTGTACGCTCTCCCGGTCTTTTTTCTTTCCTTCTTCAAGGCTCCGTCAGGGATAATTTCTAAACTGGAATCTCTTTTTAAACAATTTCTTTGGGGTGGGAGTGAGGCATCTAGGAAAATTAATTGGGTCAAGTGGGATAGAATTTGCTTAGATATGGAGAGTGGAGGGCTAGGGGTTAAAAATTTGAGAGCTTTTAATTTAGCCTTACTAGGAAAATGGCATTGGAGGATGAAGAGGGAGAAACAAAGCTTGTGGTATAAGGTATTGGCATATAAGTACAGGGAAGTCGGTGGTAGATTATGTGAGGAGGGGAGGAGGGTTCCTTATGGTGGAGAGATGTAATTTCAGTAGAAAAGGGTGTGTGGGGCTTCGAGGATGAGTGGTTAGGATCAAGAAAACTTAGTAAAAGTGGTGGGGAGTGGTCATGAAACATCCTTTTGGAATGATCCTTGGTGTGGGGGTGGGGCGCTTAGGAGTCACTTCAGTCGGTTATTTAGTATAACTACTAATGAAAAAGTGGCTGACCTAGGACATTGGGAAGAGGGGAGATGGAAGTGGGTGTGGAATTGGAGGAGGGGATTGTTTGTTGGGGAAGAAGAAATGCTTCAGAACTTGTTAGATGTGGTGGGTGTTGTGGGCTTTAGGATGAATGAGGATGATAGGTGGGTTTGGAAGGAAGAGAATTCAGGAACGTATTCTGTGAAATCTGCTTACAGGGTTCTCATGAGAAGGCATAACCAAGATACAAATGTGACTAACCAAAAGGTGTGGAACAAGGCGATACCATTGAAGGTCTCTTTGCTGGTTTGGAAGCTGCTCCAAAATAGGATCCTAACTAAGGATAACCTGGTAAGAAGGGGAATTGTTGGGAATGAAACGCTTCTTTGTGTTGGATGCAACGTAGAGGAGGAGACGATGGACCATCTTTTCTTTGAGTGCCCTCGGTTTTCCTCTATTTGGAGGATAATTCTAGGGTGGTTCGTCATAGCAACAACTTTGACCTATGGAGGTAATGAGCACTTTGCACAATTCATTGGATTAAGTTGGGGTGGCCGCGCGCGAAGTTGAAGACAGATTTATGATTGCTTGGTTCTCCTATATATGGACAATTTGGAAAGCTAGGAATATGGTGGTTTTCCAAAAGAAAAGTTGGCCGGTTGAGGAGATTACAGAGAGGACGAAAATGCAGTCCTGGAATTGGTTGAAGGCAAGGTCAAAAGGTTTCTGCTATTCACTATCACAATGGCTCATGAACCCTGCGGTGTGTATTGGAATGATGTAAAAAGTCAAATTCTGTCTGCCTTGGATGCGCTTTTTGGATGATCCAGTAGGAGGGGGCTCGCGGTTGTGCCTAGTGCACAGCAAAATCCTGTTCGTGGCTTGTGGTAATAATTTTTCATGCGCAGGAAATAATCTTGGTCTTCTGTGTATCTCATGTGTGTGGGGCGCTCTAATCCTTTAGCAAGCAAGGCACGTGGAGGTGGAGGGAATGAGCTTTCTGGGTAGGATACATGTTTCTGCATTGTTATGGTGTTGTTGTGCTATCTTGGATATTAAAATTGTTCTGTTTTGTGGTGGGTGGGTCTTGTTACATGTTTGGACTATTCTCTATGTAACTTTTTGAGCATTCCTAATGCTCTGGTTTTTGAATAAATATTTTCGTTTTTAAAAAAAAAAAAACACTGAAACCCTTATTGTTATTTACAACTTCGTATTTATCCCACGTCAGACAAATATATTAAGAGGAAAATGTTGAGTTTTGGTTATAAACTAGGAATCAAATTATAATTAGTATATTGAAATGTTTTAAATGTTTTTTAATTGGTTTTGTTCAAAAATTAAAAAGAAACCCGGTTCAACCATGTGAATGGTAATCGGTTTAAATGGGTTGACCAAATTCAGGATTGGTTTTCAATTTTCTACCAATTTTTTTGAAATTCGTCTTTTTAGAGTTGATTGTCGAAGGAACTGTTGTCAGTTTTTCCAATTGAACTGACTAGTCTGGTTCTAAAAACTATGAAATATGTAAACAAATATGTGATAAATATGAAAGATGTGTGAGATATGTGCAAAATATATAAGAGATTTATTTTCAGATAGAAAACTAAATAAGTTACAAAGAGTGCATAAGACATGCTCGTCGAGCAAGTTATTGTGGCCTATAAATACTTATGTCAAAGAGTCGTTAGAGGCATGCAAACGAAAGAAATTAAAAATTATGAGTATTACTGTGAAGGAGAGCTTGTAATTTTGTACTCAAAAGTTACCGATGAGGGCACACAACTAATTTGTCCTTAAAAACTTGATTGACTGAGAGGGTTTGCAACTTTGTCTCTAAAAGATGCATTAGACAGGATTTACAATTTATCAATACAAAAGTTGTATTGTAATGTTTATAGTGGACTTGATCCCTCTTAATTTATCTTTGGCTGAAACATGTTAAATTTGTATGTGATTCATATGATGCCCCTAATTACTAGTATTTATACAAGAATATGTAAATGGGATATTGGTATTCCCCAACAAATAGTTGTGTTGTTATGTTGATACCAAGCATGTTGTCGTACAAGTTCGTCTTAGTTTCCTATATATCTTGCAAATCTACCCCTTTCAAGGAAGGCTAATGTTTTCTGATTCCTAATGTGTGTCAAAATGTCCAGACTTGTGTGTTCAAGAGGCCAGCTGTCTTTTCAAGACCACTGTTTTTTTGTACTGCAATTATGAGTATTTTCGCTATAGTTATAGCATTGTTCAAGGTAAAAACTTATAATTTCTTAAAGTAAGCATTTGTTTTCGACATCAAACTTCTAGTCAGATATTTGTACCTAATGAAAAATCTTTTGCTGGATGCTATGTAGGATATACCTGACATGGAAGGAGATGAAAAATTTGGCATCCAATCTTTGTCGTTAGGTTTGGGTCCAAAGCGGGTATGTTCCTCTCATTCATTACTTCAATAGTTGTACTTTGATGTACCCATGGTTGTAGCTAATTAATCTTTGCCAGGTATTCTGGATTTGTATTTCACTTCTTGAAATGGGTTATGGAGTCACCATTTTGGTAGGAGCAACATCTCCTTTCTTATGGAGCAAAATTTCCACGGTAACGTGCTATTTACTAATAATATAGGTTATAGTTATGTAATTGCATTATCCTACTTCCTCTTAAGTAGTTATCATTTTTTGTGTCGAGGGATAGGAGTGTGATTTTAATTAACATAGTTTATGGAATAGTGAGTTTCCAATAAGAGTTTATCTATAATCCTATATATACTCCCCTTCCTTCTTATGCTACATCTTAATTTATTGTATAGTTGTTGGTAACTTGCTATTATCAATTTTGGCAATTGTTTGTTTTTCCCTCATGTCTTCTGAAGTTCTGAACTAGGGTGTTACATCACTGATTCACATCCTATTTTGTTTAATATATTATCAGCTTGTAATATAGCATATGTCTGTTCTAAAATTAGGAAATGTCTTCCTATGAAAGCAATATATTTATTACAATATAGATTATCCTGGCTTTACATATTTATGCTCTTGATATTTTTCATAAAGTTAAAGTGGTTCTCTCCTTGAAACATTATTTCAGGATAAAGCTCAGGTTGCTCCATAAATGTTTAAATTATGGCATCTATATACAGATTGATAACAATTGAATGCAAAGTTGTTTAATTATTTAAGAAAGTTTGAAATTTATTCTTACATTCAATGTTGTTAGGGTCTGGGACATGCCATTGTTGCTATAGTCCTCTGGTACCATGCCAAATCTGTAGATCTAAAGAGCAATGCTGCCTTGCAATCCTTCTATATGTTTATTTGGAAGGTACTGCCAACTTTATATACTATTCATCATTTGGAAATTTGATTTTGTGGTCAATATACATTTTGCATAATAATGAACATTATTCAATAAAATGATTATTTAAAAGAAATAACTATCTGCTTTACTTTTCCTTTATGTTGAGAAAAAAATATTTTTTGACTTCCAATAAAAAAACGTTGGATTACATTAGCTACAATGAAAAAAATTCAATTTGTAAACAACATTGTATTTCTATGTAGTATGTAGTATCATTACATCATAATCAAATTTACAAAACATGCCATTCTTCTCATAAGTGTGTTTATAGTTTATATTATTGGTTGAAGTCTAGGGATCGATCATGCTGCATAAATGGCCAAATTAAAGAACAAAGAGTGGGGTGGTGGGGCTCTCAAGAATTTTAGTCATTAAACAAGTTGTAATCAGTGTTTTAAAATCTGGTTCAATCGAACCGGTTCGATCTGTTGGACCTTCAACCAGTAGTGCCCTCTTCGGTTTCAGTCGGATTAGAGAACCGGGAAAGAAGTTTGACCATGCAAAGTCAACCAAGACCCGGTTCAACCAGCCGAAAATCGATTAAACCAACGTAAAAATGATTTTAAAGACCGATCGGTTCATTGTTTTATTTTATTTTTAAAAAAATGGAACGTACTTTTGGACTTTCGGCCGATTTGTTTGGGGGCTTCAGGACTTGAGTGATTGGAATCCACTCAATATGTGGCTCAAAAATAGAAGGAAAGTAGAGAGAACTCTCTAACTTGCTCAAAGGAAAATTCACTAATGCTTGATGCCAAAACACATTGTGATGAGCCATTTTTATCTACTACTCTTGAAGGACTATCAAGTAGAGACATTTAAAGCAAATTGAATTATTACAAGAAAAGTCTAGAAAATGGTTCAATGTAAGTACTGAATACAAGACAATTTTATTAAGGTTGCTCTAGTTCCCATGGCTTCATTTATTGGAGGGTGGACGGTGCATTTATGATGGATGGTGCATTAGCTTGATCCATATCATTCTCCCCAGGTTGGAAAAGACTCGTCCTCGAGTCAAGCTATCCTTCCATGGTGGTGGTCCATGCAAAATTTTCTTCTAGTATAGCATTCAGAATTTTTTTTGAAAAATTGTTCAAATTCTACTGTAAGATCAACTTCTTCATTTGATTCCAATAGAACAAAGCTCATGGGGTGGGTTTCCTCTGTCGTCTCCTTGAATTGTTCCTTGGTCACTACAAATACCACCGGCTTAGGTTCCGTCTTCTTAAGTTCATGGGCTGGCAATGGTGCTAATTTGACTCTTACTCCATTCTTTACGAAGGAGTAGGTGTTTTCATAACCGCCATATACGACACGGAGATCATATTGCCAGGGTCTTCCAACAAGAAGGTGACATGCATCCATAGGAATAACATCACACCATATCTTATCTTGATACTTTCGACCAATGGAAAAGGTCATAAGGCAACGTTTAGAAACTCTCACCTCACCTTTGTTGAGCCACTGTAATTTGTATGGATGTGGATAATTTTGAGTCGACAGTTCCAATTTCTCCACCATTTAGTTTGACACCACGTTCTCACAGCTTCCACTGTCAATGATAACATCACAAACCTTATCTTGTACGGTGGAACAAGTATGAAAGATATTGTGCCTTAACCATGGTTCCACTTCTGATAGTGATGTGTATGGACTTTGCCTCACCACCAACAATTCACGTTGATCAGCAGGGGTGATCTCTTCTTTATCAAACACTGGATCTTCATCTTCTTCTTTTTCTTCTTCAGGTTGGTTTTGAATTTCTTCCTCCTTAATGATAGTTACTATTCTTCGATTTGGACAGTCTGAGGCTATATGACCAAAACCTTGACACTTGAAGCATTTGGGTGCTTTGGAATTGGTTTCTTTGGTAGATTTATATGGGGGCCTGTTTGAAGGGATGGGTTGTTAGGTTTGAGTTTGGGTGTTCGAAAAAATATTGGTTGAGAAAGAAGGTTGGTGTGAAGGCTTTTTAGTTAATTGCTTCTCAACTCGGACGGCTAGACAAATGACATCATCTAAGGACCAATACTGTTGGAGTTGGACTGGGTGGGCAATGTCTGTGTTCAGTCCTCCGAGGTAACGAGTTATTGTTTGCTCCTCGCTTTCTTGGATGTCACATTTCATCATCAACTTTTCAAATTCTTGATTGTATTCTTCCATAGACAAGTCCTTTTGTTGAAGATTTTGAAGTTCAATAAAGTTATCTTGATAATAAAATGAGGGCAAGAACTTACGATTTAGTTCTCGACGCATTTTCTCCCATGTCTTGATCTTGCTTTTTCCTTCATGTTCATGCTTCTTGTTAAGATTCTCCCACCATATGGAAGCGTTTTTCTTTAACTTGACAGCGCCGACGATCTTCACTTTCTGCTCCTCAGGAATCTCCTTGTACTCGAACACACGTTCAACAGTTTGAAGCCAATCCCCAAACTCATTTGGATGCAACTTCCCTTCAAAACCTAGACTGTCTATGTGACACCCCCTTCTGGGGCACCACATGGTTACCCGTTGCGAAAAATAAAACTTAATTCAATTTTGCTGGTTACTTTCGGAAAATAAGATTTTCTACTTATTGTGAAAATCCGTGATAAAAATTTTTCTTCTAACTTAACTTACTACATATCAACGTAACGTAAATACGTACGGAAATAAACATCAAGCAGAGTATACATAGTAATATATCACAATAGAATACATAGGCCTTATACATACGGCCATCCAAAGCAGTCGTGGCTGTCAGTAGCCAGAGTAATTAACTAAATGTTGTTCAAAATAGAATAGGACATATCCTATAGCTGGTCTTACTACTAAAACACTATGACTTCTCGTGCGTCACGCTCCTCCGCATACTCAAACGTCAGGGAATGGATCCCCGAATGTTCCAGTGGTATCTTGGAATTCATCTGAAGATGTAAGGGTGAGATACCAATAGATGGATTCACACATGATAACAACATGTATATCACATCATTAACACATAAGCATAAATAATTATCATGTGTAAAGTCCTACTGATAACCAAGTAGTGTATCATAGGGTCTCATACCCAACAGCCATTGTTATTTTCAAAAGAGATGCATGACACTTCAATGCTCATCATCTAATTCTTTACTTAATCTCCGGACACCATTGTGTAAAAACTGAGCTGATCAGGCTCAAGGTACATTGGCCCTAGGCACAATGACCAGCACCTAAGTGCTTATTCGGAAGTACATGAACACCATGACATTACGCGATTACATGGAATTACATTCAGCAGTACTTAATAAACTGTAAATGGTCATACGATATTGTCCAACTCAAGGCACAATATTCGTCAGTTGTATGACACCATTGTCCATCAAGGCACAATGTTACACAATGACTTAAAGTCATCACATGGTTCCCTGCCATCAAGGACCCCCAATCAGATGGCACGTCTGCCTAAAAACAAATGCATGAGAAAAGCGTTTCAAGTCTTGCCACTTTTCTTTGTGTTCATTATTTCGTTGTCGTAGCTCAAAGCTCCCGAATATTCACAATTTACACTGTTTTAAAACTTCTAACACAGGACGAAATGTCCGAGTGCTCAATCGCGGAGCCCTAGACCGATGCACCAGCCCAAGGCCCGTGGTAATAGAAAACATTATTCACCCTTAATTTCGTTTCCTCATTCGACCAAAATTTAACCATAGCTTCCTACGATAACGTAAAGCGTGACTATGGTCTCGGATTATTTTATTTCACTTTCTAAACCCTTCAATAAAATACAAACAGATAAATACTGTTTAAATAAAACGGAAAGCTCAAAAACTTGAAAAATCGGGGCGTTACAGTCTACCTTGATATCATTGCTTCTAATTTGTTGTCTTCGTGAGTGGTTGCTTCTAGTTGACGAAGAATCACTAGTGGAGTCATCATCTTCAAATCTCCTCTGTTGTGCTTCCAATAGAGCTTATTGGGCATTGATAATCTCTTTCAGTTGTTGAATTTGACGCCTCATTTCTTCCATCTCAATTTCATGCAAGGGTCTCTCGTTCTGTCTCCTGGGTGCCATTTTGAAGGTTTTCGCGAAAAAAAGTTTTTGAAGGTGTAGGGGTTATTTTATAAATAAGGAAAGTTTTGGGGTTAAAATGTAAATATATAAAGTTTTGGGTCAAATTGCAAATATGGAAAGTGTAGGGGTCGAAAGGGAATTTCAAAAACTTGGGGCGAAATATAATTTAGAAAGTTATGCTGATTAGGATGCTAAAATGTCAAGGTGTGACACGTGGTAGAAGGTGATTGGGATGACGTGTCGTTGACTGAACACTTGAGTGCTGACGTGGCAGCTGGTTGGATGCACGTCTTCAACCTCTAGATTTTTCAGCGACGAAGTGTGGTGGTCCGACGAACTTTCTGGCGAGGCTCGCGGCACCACGTGGAGGCTCTGTTGGCAATGAAAACTTCCAGCCCAAGGTTTTTGGACCTTCTGGTCGCAACGATGGCGTTAGTTTTGTGAAAAAAATGATCACAAAGTAGAATTTCGGGGGTGGCAGCTCTCTTTCTCTTAGAATACCACTGGAAAACTCAAACTTTCCGTTGATTCTCTCACTAAAACTGAACTCTGGGATCTGATAACCTGCTCCGATGCCAAAATGGCTCAGAAACAGAAGGAAAAAGTATAGAGAACTCACTAATTCGCTCAAAGGAAAATTCACTAATGCTTGATGCCAAAACACATTGTGATGAACCCTTTTCATACTACTCTTGGAGGGCTATCAAGTAGAAAAATCTGGAGACATTTAAAGAAAATTGAATGATGACCTACCTATTGACTATGGAGGATGAGGATGATGCCTAGTTTCTTTTATATAATTGTTTTTCAGTTTTAGTTTGTCATGACTATTGAATTTATCATGCATTGTGCTTCATGCTTTATCTTGTGAATGCTTTGATTGGATTGGATCATATTGCTGGATTTTGGATTATCTGTTGTCATTGATGTTAGGAAATTTTGATTTAATTCGTGTCATTGATAATTCTGTTAGATCATGTTCATGTTATTTTGTTTTGTTTAGTTTGTGTGAGAATAATTCAGGCCAAAATCCGAAAGGTTTGGGATGTTGTAGTGGGTTGCCATTTTTGGCAATATCATTACATTGTGCATTTTTGCCTTGTGGGTTTTCCTTTGATTGGAAGTGATTCTTGTAGTGTAGTTTTCAATTTTTAATTTTGTTTCAAAGTAGGTTTTATAACTTCAATGCATGGTTCGAGTCTTTTTTATTAAATTCATGGCAATGAAGTGAGGTTGAATTTTTGGATTCCTAGCACAACCTTGTGCATGTAAATCAAGAAGCTTAGAAAAGAATCAAGCAAATCCCAGAACATCAATTCAATGGTGCACACTAAAAAATAATTGAACAATCAAGCCCAATTTACTCACAAGGTTGTGCTAGGAATCCAAAATTCAAGCTCACTTCATTGCCATGAATTTAATAAAAAAGACTCGAACCATGCATTGAAGTTATAAAACCTACTTAGAAACAAAATTGAAAATTGAAAACTACACTACAAGAATCACTTCCAATCAAAGGAAACCCAAAAGGCAAAAATGCACAATGTAATGATATTGCCAAAAATGGCAACCCACTACAACATCCCAAACCTTTCGGATTTTGGCCTGAATTATTCTCACACAAACTAAACAAAACAAAATAGCATGAACATGATCTAACAGAATTATCAATGACACGAATTAAATCAAAATTGCCTAACATCAATGACAACAGATAATCCAAAATCCAGCAATATGATCCAATCCCATCAAAGCATTCACAAGATAAAGCATGAAGCACAATGCATGATAAATCCAATAGTCATGACAAACTAAAACTGAAAAACAATTAAATAAAAGAAACTAGGCATCATCCTCATCCTCCATAGTCAACAGGTAGGTCATCCTCCTCCTTTTAATTTGCACCTTACGAGGTGCCATGAGTACCGGGACATTTACAAAGTTCAATCAGCTCTCAATTCAAAATGACAAACAAGAATGCAACATGTCATACAACAATCAGAAGAATAAGAACAGTTTTTCACAATTATCGTGGGTTGTATGCATGATTCTAATTAAGCAACCAGTCACCAACTTGAATGTTATGCCAACAATTCAGAACAAAAATAACATAGTTAAGCCACTGTAGCAACTGAAATACACCACACCCTTCTCATCACTGAACATTTATTCACAAAGCAAGTGAACCATGTAATGCAATGTTGACCATTAACCCCCAAACCAATCCTCTCATCACATTCATCACATTCCCTCATGTAACATGTTTCCAATACCCATGAATGCCAAATTAATACAAGATTAAAACTCTCACAGTTCATCCCTCATTAAACTAGTCTCATAGAGACGTGTCCATACTACAAGGATTCATATAATGTAAAAAAAATGAATTTAGAATTTCAAGCAATTGGCAGCAAGGCAACACAAAGTAACAACTCAAAACTCCTGAATTGAAACTTAATCCCAAAATCAGTTTCAACACATTCCCAATCATGCTTCACAACTTCAAACAATTATAATTGGACATCTTTGCAAACTTCAGAGAGAAAAAAATCAACAGCGACGATCAACTCGTGTAAACTTTTATCCCCAAAATTCGAGAGTACAACCTGAAATAGACAGATGCAAACACTAGAAAGGGGTTGAATGGTGTTTGAAAAATTTATGCGGAATTTAGAAGCTTTTTCGTAAGCACAGACGGGTGATAGTAGACGAGTAAACTTAGGCAGGTCAATCAGACTAATAACTCGTCTGAAAGTTTTCACAGAAAACACACAATCATGTAAGATGAAAAAAGTTTCATAAACACAATTATAAACCCCTTTAGTTAGATGATAGTTAAGATAAATAATCAAACTAAAGAGTTAAGGGAAAGAGAGAGATCACTCAGCAGGTTTTATCCTGGTTCACCCCTTAACAATAAGGCTACGTCCAGTCCTTGGCAGCCCCAAGTTTTCTCACTATAACTAATTTAGGTTACATGACAGACAAGTATTATTTTCACACCTAGCCTCTTCAGGCTCCAGACGAGTATTGTTTTCACACCTAGCCTCTCCAGGCTCCAGATAAGTATTGTTTGCACACCTAGCCTCTTCAGGCTCAGACGGGTTTGTTTGAGAAAAGTTGTAAAATAAATTACAATGTGCAAGTCTTTCACAAGCACTCAGACGAGTGTATTAAATGTGAAGTTCTAAAAGACTGCGTAATAACTTCAAATGATTGAAGAATAAATAATGAAAGAATGAAGATATAAATGCTCAGAGTAATTGCTCTTTGATTGCTTTGATCGTTCTCTTCTCTACTTGAATCTTCAAAGTCTTCTTCATTAAATAGGCTTCAAGATTTTAAAGCCATTAGACACAAAGTTTGAAGGCTTGGCTTCTTGCAGATCTTCAATAAATGCAATAGAGTCGTTCTGGTCAGCCATTAAAGCATAGGGAACTTCGCTTGTTCTCTTTCATCAGAGTGATACAGACTTCTGATATACCTTTGGTCTCAGCAGGTTTGTATACGTGCTTTTTGTTTGCAGAGGGAAGACTTTCCCTTTTAGTGTAAGATGCAGTTGTGTTTAGGTAAAGCACTTTGTTGAAATTCCTTATCAGAGACGAGACAGTTTTCATCCAATGTATTCTTTAACGTTAGTCACCAGACGGGTGAGTAGCTTCATTAGACGGGTTGACTCTTTAACAGAGAGATGACGTCAGTTGCATAGTCTTTTAGACGGGTGAGTCTTCCTTTGATCAGACGGTTGAAGACTTCATTAGACGGGTGAACTTCTCTTAGTTCAGACGAGTGAACTTATCTTAGTTCAAACGTGTGAACGTAAGTTAGTTCAGACGGATGAACTTATCCAAATTCAGACGAGTGAACAGTTTCTATAGACACTTAATGTTTTAATCTGCACACTAAGTAGACGAGTTAAATACCACAGACGGGTTTAATTAAATAATTGAATAACTGTTTTACTCTCATCAAAACTATGGTAAATGCACATCAGACATTTGGAGACTCAACACAACCCAATTGAAACTGAAGCTCAAGAAAAATTCCAATAAACCACAAATAAGCTGAAGAATGAGGGAAAATACAATGAAGAACAATTTTAAACTCCCCACTCCCAGTTGACATCAAGAAAACAACCCTAACCTCAACTTCAGAGCACTCTCAACCCCCAAATTCATAAAAGATCATTTCAACAACACCACCAAAGCAACACAAATCTCAAGCACATATTCAAAAATCCCAAATCAGCCCCTAATTTCAAAGAACAATAATTTCCCCCAATTTTTTTTACCTAACCTCTCAAAATTTAAGCACAGCTGAATTAATTAGCTACCCAATCCTCACAGTTTTTTTAAAAAAATTAAAACAGAACTAGATTAAAAGGAAGAATAGAACATGCATACCTGGTGGTGATTTAATGCAGAGAGTGACAGAGAGCCACATATGCGTGTATATGCAGGAATGACGGTGAGGTGAAGAGGAAGAATGTCCAGTGAGCAATGCGGATGTGCAGTGGTGCGAAGAGGTGAGAGACCGGAAGAAACCACAATGGGGGTGGGGTTTTGAGAGAAAAGGGTTTACGGTGGGAGGAGTAATTCGACAGGGATATGGAGAAAGAAGTTGAGTTTTGGTGGCTATGGATGGAGGGGGAAAAGTGGAAGGGAAAATAGGGAAATAAAGAGGTGTTTGGGAGGAAGGAGCTACAAGACCAAGTTCGATAGAGTGGAAATGGGTACCGAGAGAGCTCAACATAAAATGCCTACCAGCACTAAGCGTGGTGACTGAGTGCTTAGCGTCCATGACACAAAGACCAAAATTTTTCTGTGTAACTTTGCCCAGCGCTATTTTTTTTAGTGTTAAGCCCATTTCTTTCTTTAACCATAAATCCAGATTTAAATCATAGAACAAAGCATATGAAGATGGGATAAAGGATGATGACATTTATTCAATAAAACAACTAAGCACAAAATTTAAACACAATCTAAGCAAAGCTAATGACAAGAAAATGAAAAAGAACTAAGTAAAGAGTTAAGAAAAACTCATTGAAAAGTTTCCACCCGGATCCCATTGCTTGAAGGCTAGGGGCCAAGTGACTGACAAAAAAGACAAGATTATTCCCGGATCCCATGGCTTGCCACATGGATATGAGAGGAAGTGCTCAGGAATCATGGTGGCTTCTTCGAGTGTGAAGAACTTTTCAATCCCTCCCGGATCAAAGATGACCTCTTTATAAACAAAGTCTTCCCAACACAAATGGGGTTCAACTTCTTGGACTTGCCATAGTATCTTCTCAACTAGAGATGCAAATTCCAAATCCATATTTTCTTCTCTTGAACCATTTTCTTTTTGCTTTTCCAAAATTATCTCCTCTTCTTGCTCAATCACTCCTTCAATTTGTTCCTCCTTTTGTCCCTCCAACTCTAGATTTTTTTGTACACTTGAAGTTGGGACACTCATGATCTCAGAACTATTCACATTGCATCCAGAAAAACTCCTATTAGATTGTTCTGCACTTGCTTTGCAAGTTGCCCAACTTGAATTTCAAGATTCTTGATTGAAGCTTGGGTGTTCTTGAAGTTCGTTTGGCTAACTTGAATGAACTGTATGAGAACATATCACCATTCCTAGCATATACCTGAACCCTCAAAACACAAGAATGGTAGCTAAGCATTCAAATGTCAATAGTTCATAAGATAATCAAAGAGTCAATTAAAACATCATCATAAATGGATTACATCAAACCCTAGATAAAAAGGGATTTAGCGAGACATGCTGATCCCGAAAATAAAATAAAATAGTGAGAAAGAGAGAAAGGAAACTCCATGAAATTGAAGACCAGAGAGCATAGCATCCCTATTCCAGGAATGTCATCCCATTTTCTCCTGCGCAGCTCCTGTGCGCCTCCTTTCTACCAGGAGCATTTGACTCCTCTCCTCCAAGACCCCCCTTTTCTTTGTTTCTTTCTTTCTTCTCATATATCAGACCCACCAAAGCTCCTGGAGCCTTTTTTTTTTCTTTTCAATTCTTGCTAACCTCCTTCATGTGGGCTATGGTTGAGCAAAAATAGATAATTGGACTTTTCTTTATGTTCAATTTTGCTACAAGCCCAATGCCACAACTTTATTATTTCCTACAAATGTAAACAAGTAAAAACAATATTAGATTATTTCTAAAAACATAAAATTAAACTAAAATACGTAAAATACTATTAAAAACTCAATTAACTAAACTTAAGGACAAAACTCAATCAATTAGCACAATTAGGAGCAAAAATCGACTCAATAAGCACACACAAATTACATAATCTAGAATATTATCAATGTAAGTGATGAATACAAGACAATTTTATTAAGGTTGCTTAGTTCCTATGGCTTCATTTATTGGAGGGTGGACGGTGCATTCATGATGGACGGTGCATGAGCTTGATCCATATCAATATGCATTTTTAGTTAATTATCGTAGTCAATTAGGACATATTATCTTAGCATAATTAACATACTCCTAACTTAAAAGCTGTATTTTTCTTTGACATGTTGATTGATCTCTTTATTAATGTGTATATATATACCGGTTCGATCATCGGTTGAACCTTGAATCGCTCTCCTTTTCGATCGTCCGGTTGAACCGATTTTTAAAACATTGGTTGTAATGAATGCACGGGCAAACAATTATAATGATGTAAAAGACTTGAGCGGGTAAATGAAACAATATGAGGCAGATACATGTATTAGAGGAACCGAGTTTTAATATAGTAGAACGATGTAAAACAAAAGCTGGTGTACTTATTATTGATCTATTTTTATCTAGTGAAAATTTCTTCATTGCCCAAAGCTATAGCGCTGGGCAAACTTTGCCAATGTCATTTTTCTTGTTGCTAATGACATTTTTCAATGTTGCAGCTACTTTATGCAGAGTTCTTCCTCATACCTTTATTTAGATGAGGATGCAATTGCATTGTTGTTGACTTAAGAAATGCTGCATTTGTCAAATGCCAGCTTTATGTCTGTACTATTAGTTTAAATCGATAAATATTAAACGAAGATTTATTTACGTAAAGTTTGAGTTTGGATTTAGTAGTTGCTCTCATTGGTTTGGTGTACTCAATGCTTTCTAAAGATTTGATGGTTGAAAAATTATCGAGAGTAAAGTGTAGAGTTGATAGTTATTAAAAATTATTAATTATCATTTATATTTTACATTTTAAATTATATATTAAGATTTTAGAGAATCCAAATTTGAGACTTATTATAGAATAAAATGTTTGTTCAAATACGATTAAACACGACATTGTATATTATGTACGTCATATTCATGTCAGGTTAAACCAGGGGCGGCCCAACATGGTTTATGCGCCTACATCAAAAAATCAGGCTTTTGTTGTATGGGTCTTACAAAAAATCAAGCTTTCAATTGCCTTTATAATCAGAGTTAAACGAAATGAGCTAAAGGAAAAATCTCAAATAGCGACAATTACAAGTTTTCCTTTTTCCATTCCAAGGGTCCTTATTATGTTTGTTTCACATCTTGTGTACCAATTTCTTCTCATAATATTAATTCCTATTGCGGAGATCTACTCAAGAATTGGTTGAACATCACACGACAATTTGAATAAGAACGCCCTGTCACTACAAGGAAAAACTTTTGAAGGACACACTTAATTAAGGTCAATTTAGAATACGGTGGATAGCAAAACATATTAAGCTTAATTAGCGCGAACCATCATCTTTCATGGCTCTCAAGTGATGGAGTTTATCTCCTTGCTGGCTATGATGCCAGCTTCTACGTACGCTTTGCAGCCAGACACAAAGAAGACTAGCGTTGTAGGGAAAACCATATTGCTACAGCTCTAAACGCTGAGAAAGCTGTGTTAGAAAAATAAGGAAAAGGCAAAGCAGTAATTTTATAATTTTTTAAAGGATCCGATTTTTTGTTCCATCTTATTCCATCCAAATTGGGAGGGAAGAAAAAATGAGTGTAAATGATGGAATATGATGGGATGGATTTTGTTCCAACCAAATATCTCAAGCCGAGATATTTCCTGGAGATCACAATATTTTATCTCTGAACACTAAAGATTATCTGAATGTATTTAGCTTGACAGAAACTAATTTCCGCTCCTACGTATCCTGAATAGAATCAAAGCTAAATGTAGTTGTAATTGGGGGGCAAATCCCCTATTTATAATGTCCATTAGGACAGTTATTCACTGAGCACGAAGACTGGCTTTCGTGTAGCTAAATCGTGGGAAATGTGGGTAGTTATCATTATCGTGCTATGAAGACCCGTGTTTATGGGGACGAGGAAGAGAAACGTGGGCCGAGACATTGATACTCGACCTATTTACACTATAGATATAGTCGGGTTATACATTTCGATAAATGTGTAATTGACTTGGTTCAGCTGACCTTATATAAACATATACTCGTTCATCCGAATATAAAGAGATTTGTAATATGACATTATCTACTCGCTCAGCCAACCTTATATATTCAGCCAACCGACTTTATATATTCGGCCAATAGAGATTCCATTGGTTTCCATTAGGTTCCATTCTCTTTTATGCAATCCAAACAATAAAATATTATACCATATCACTACATTCCACCAATCCAAACATAGCCTAAATAAGAAAAAATTTTAATTTTAATACACTCTCAAAACAATCACTTTTATTTTTTACCCCTCTTTTTCTCACACGCAGATAACAACAAAATCTCACTCCCAGATTTGATATTTTCGCTGCCAAATTTTTGCTCTCTATTGTTATATTTCCAATGACAGTCGTCATTGAAGAAATATCGTCGCTATCAAATTTTTGCTCTTTGATGTCGAATTTTGATTCTCCGTTGTTTACTATTTTCTATATTCTATTATATATTTTTATTTTATTATTACTAGCGACAAGATAGGCACGAGGCCGCTTTTTTTTTTATTTTTTTAGTTATGTTTTAGTATGCGTATTTTATTTGTTATTTTAGCGTTCTGAGTAAACGTGTATGCTTGATTGGTTATTGTATACACACATATTAATATGTTAAATAAAATGATGTTGCCATAATTGTAACATACGTAAAATGAAGAAGTAAACTAAATTAAAACCAAAAAATAAAGTATTTATTATTTACAAAAAAATTATTGCTTTGTCATTCTTTAATACTTTTAATATATTTTATGTAAAAAAAACTTTTAATATATCTTTGATTATATTTATATGATTTTTTTGTATCATATATAATTATATATTATATAGTCCCGTTAGTTTGACAACAAATTATGGGTGACATCGTATTTTTATATATACTAGACGATGGACCCGTACGATGCACAGATATATGTATGATGAATATAATATGTTTTATTTGAAAAGATAATTAATTTTTTGAAATTAAAAATAATAACATAATAAAAAAACTGTCGATAATTTAATATTTTTATTATAATAGAAAGAGTTAGGAAAGTTACCCATTTATATGTGATATAAAGAAACATTTTCAAAGTTTAACTTACAGCATCACTCAGTAAAATAACTTACAGTATGAATAATTTAAATGCCAAAAACCCAAAGTTCTTGAAAAAAGATTTAATGTATTATTTTAGAAACATGTGCAATATATTAAAGGCTAAAATATACTTTTAATCCTTTATCTTATTTTCAGAATTCAATTTGGTCATTTATCTTTAAAAAGATCCGTTTTAGTCCTTTATCTTATAACGTTACACTATTTTGATCATTTCCGTTAGATTTGCAATAACGGTGTTAGTAAACCACCGTTAGTCGCCGGAAACCACCCACCCTCACCGGATTCTGGGTTCCCCCGTCGGAATCTGGGCATTAGAGAGAGAAAATAAATCTCTTCTCCTTTTCTCTTTCCCTTTCCTTTTCCTCTTCCTCTTCCTTTCTTCTTCCTTCCTTCCTTTTCCTCTTTCCCTTTCAATATGAATCTTCTTCAACAGCTTGCATAGTTCAGCAACACCAGAAAACCCCAACTTTGAACACTCAGTAATTTTCACAATGTATAGAGTCTCCAACCCCAAACAATTAGATACCCCACCAAGACCCACATCGATCACTAACTTGAATCTTCTCAAGGTGAATTTCAACTACCCATTGTTCAAGTACCCAATTGTTTCTAGGGTTTCGTCCCAATCCCCCAAACACCTAACCAGCTTCAAAGTTCAAAGCTTTTTCGAACCGATTATAAAGGGTGCGAAGCTTTGGCCATTAACAAGCTCCTCTAGAGTTTCGTAATCGAGTCGAATCGTGTGAATAGGGAAGGAACGAAGAGGATGAGGATGAGACGATGGCAGATTTGACGCGATGGCGGATTTGACCATTGACGCGATGCCAACGCCGGCACACGAGGGAGCAACGTTTTTCTTTCTTCCCTCTCTTCCTTCATTGCATATCTCATCTCCCTTTCTGGCACTGTTTCAATTCGGAAATTAATGGCTTGCAGGCTTGCAGATTCCTTGATCCTAATCGAGGTTGTTAACCGATTTTCATTTTATATCCACTCCCCATCTTCCCCTTCTCACTGCTCTCCCTATTCTTTTTCAGGTCTCTCATAACAAGCCACTTCACACAACAAACTACTCACCAGGTATGCATTTTCCATGAGTTGTTGGTGTTGTCACTTCCCAATTAATTATTTGAATAATTAATTGTCCTAGTGCAACAACCATATTTAATATAAAGGTAAAGGGTGACGGGCTTATCCACAAAGGGTTCAAGCATCAAACACATTTTATTCCTTGGATTAACAAGAATGTTACTGCCATCTATGTGTTTGGTGTTGTAGTGAGTGTATTGAGTGTTCTATGTTTCGTGTCTTAAATAAATTGTTCAGTGCCTAGATTGTCTGCTTTGAATGTGTGGTTTCATTTGTGGTTTGGATAGTGTTGCTCTGTTGGAAGATAAGGATTGTTAGTCTAGTAAGGTATTCCATATGTGTGTTTAAAGAAAAAGGAAAGGACAAGTACTGCTATCCTTGTTGGGTCTATATTTGCTTTTTGTATTTAGTTGTATCCTAAACAATTCTGTATGGTTTTTGAACATGGACATATTTTGTAATAAGTTCAGTATCAATATGCTCTTGTGTAGTTGAATGTTTATTTTGTTTTTATGAAAATGAAAATAAAGATTTTTTGTGAACAATGTTTAGTTCTGCATTGCCTTCAGATCCATTAGGGGAATAATAATGAATAGAAATTGAAACACTTATGTGATATTATAATAATGAACAGAGTTGTTAAGGTTGAATCCAATCAATTCCTTTCACCTTGATTGTGGCCTTTGTTTAACAATGGGTCAGTCATAAGTGTGATTATTGCCTTTGTTTTTTAAGCATTTTGGTTAGGATATGGATATTGCTAGATCATTGGCCTGTCCATTTTAATGAGTTGTGTATTTCTGATGTATTACTTGCTTAGCCAATCATGCTATTCTAGGTGATATTATATACTAATAACAGGTTTCCATGAATCCAACATTATACTAGTATAAATTGAAATGGTAGCGGATGTTTCCATCTTGGAGCAAAACCTGGTAATAAAGAAAGCAGATAAGCAATTGTTGAATAGGAAAGCTGAGAAACATGAGGCAGAAGCAAAGAAGTATCAATTGGTCATTGTTTGCATATTGTCTATTGTTATTTTAAATTGGCTTCGATTTTGGGGCAGGATAGGCGTAAAGTAGTTTGTAATGGTGAATGAGATGATCTTGTAATTTTAAACTAAGTTATTGGTTATGTATGGTACAATTGCTGCAATGCTCAGAAATGTATTTGGAATGTGTCTAGTAATTGCTTCTTTTTTATGTATTTGAATTATGTTTGCCACTGCACTTTTATCTTGGAATGTGTCTAGCAATTGCATCTAACATAAATGATCCTATAGCACGATGACTTTTTAGGAACATGAATCAAGTGATTGGCAGTGTGATACATGAATCAAGTTTTATAAATTAGCAAAATTATCACTGTGACGTCTTCCATTAGTTCTCGTCTTCTTTTTACTTTGATTATCTGTGGTTTTTGACTTCTATGTCTATGCTGCTATTGAAGTTGGAAATGGATTTTCTGTTTATAGAGATAATTATATTAATTTGAAAGTTTTGAATTTGTTTCTGAGTCATCATTCTTGTCTACTATGAATAAAGAGTAAAGACATGGCACACACATTTCGATAGGCATTTGTTCTCATTTCTCACATTTTCCTTTTCATTTTTTAACTTTTAATGTTTGCCTAATCAAGTAAGAGTTTTGATGTTTCAAGAAAAAAAAGCATCAATATGCTAGAAGATTACTTCCACATTTCCATCTTTTCCTCACTATCTCCCCTATAACCACTTTTACTTTCCTTTCCAAAATTAATATTGTGAATTATGTAATCCAGTAATTTTCAGTTAACTAATTTCAGGGCATTATCATGGTTACTCTATCATAATAAAATCGAAGAGAATATATTTGGCCTTTCTTCCCATAAATTGTTGAGAAGGCACGGTGATATGCATTTTATCACCTCAACAGGTTGTTTACTAATGAAGTTAAAGAATCAGGGTAGTAAATAACCTAGCAACAACAAGCAACAACAAACACTGATCCAAATTCAAAAAAAAAAAAAACAAACAAACAAAATCAAGATACAATAGTTCTCCAGATAGTAAATAATCCTCTTGCCAGCCTTGTAAAAATCATTTGTCCAAGTCTTCACTAAACTCTTCCTTTTTGCTTCAAAGTCATTCCAATTCTTAAATGCTTTCCTTATCACCTTGTCCTTAATTTTGTTGTAAGGGTTCAAAACCAAATCGATAGCAATTCGCTTCCTTGATGCTGCAGGATTAACCTGTCCAATTGGGAGATAGTCATTAAATTTATTATAATTATCATCTAACCTAAAATGCTAAAAAGGCAATAATATTGATAAAAAAAAAAAAGCTGATAATGGCATTACCAAAATTTTGTCATACTCGTCAAACCAAACACAGTCAGTCATCCAGTGTGCAACCCAAACTCCACAGTCAAACCTGACAAGGTGGGAAACAATAATGTCGATGAAAGCAAACATGATTTATATTTGGGAGATACAAATTTTTTCCTTAAATAGAAATAATTGAGTACTATAAATAGAGCTCTTCCCTTCATGAAATATACACCAATCCTCACAAAAGAAAGAGAGTGAGAGAAAACAGAGAGTCTCAAAAGAAGAGTAGAAACATAGAGAGAGAAAGAGAGAGAAAATAGAGAGTCTCTTTGTTGTGAGAGTGTGTTCTTTCTTGTAACTCTTGAGTGATGGGTACTCGGGTTTGTAGAGTGATACACAATTTGGGGTGAGTTTCAATTATTGTAATCTTATTTGTGATAGCGAATATTTTTCTGAGTGTTTCCGTGGATGTAGGCAAGAGGTGCCGAATCACGTTAAATTCTTGTGTTCGCTATTATTTCTTTTGTGACGTACTTTGTGTGTGTTCTCACGATCCTTTATGTGTGCGGTAGACACCCAACAATGGTATCAGAGCTATGGCGGAGAACACACCAAGGTTTGAGATTCCATTGTTTGATGGAAAAATAAATTTTATGATTTGGCAGTGTGCCATGCAAGACCTCTTGGTGCAGAATGGTCTTGATCGGGCTTTAGAAGAGGAGAAGCGAGCTACCATGAAAGAATGGACTAAAATCCAAAAGAAGGCTGTGAGCACGATTCGGTTAGCTCTTGCTCCCAAGATAAAGCACAATGTGTTGAAAGAGACAACACCGAAAGCCTTGTGGGAGAAGCTCAAGAATATCTATGCGTCAAAGTCGCTAACCAATCGTCTCTGTTTAAAGATGGATTTGTATCAACTCAAAATGAAGATGAGAGGAAATCTCCATGACCACATCAACAAGTTCAACCAGCCAGTAAGCCAATTGTTGAATGCAGATGATAAAATATCTGATGAGGATCAGGCGCTGTTGTTATTGGCCTCACTACCTAGGTCCTACAAACCTGTGGTTCAAATGTTGCTTGTTGGGAGAACAACTTTGAAGATGGATGAGGTGACAGACACTTTAAGAGAAAATGAGAAAATGATGAAAAACGAGAATATTGATGATGGAAGTGCAATAGCTATGGTAGAGGAATCTGAACGAGGGTAGACACATTCAAGGAGGCATGATGGGTAAAGAGGAAGGTCAAAATCGTAAATGCGCTCTCAATGAGATGTGAGTAACGTGCAGTGTTACTATTTCGGGGAGAAGGGTCATTTGCAACTAAAGTGCACACAAATGAGGGAGGACCTGAAGAAATTGAGAATGATGATGAAGGATGATGACAACTCCTAGACTAACGTGGTCGAAACCGTTGAAGATGAAAATGAAGATTTGTTTTTAGCAACAACCGAGGAGGTTGCTAAATCAAATTGGGTGATGGATTCTGCTGCTTCAAAGCACATTTGTAGGGATCGAGCGGTGTTTGACACCTTGAAAACTGATGAAGAGTTTGGCCATTTCAATTTAGGAAATGGTGAAAAAGTGAAAGTTGAAGGCATTGGGAGTGTGAGAATGAAGCTCCACGATGGTGCCATCCGAACTTTCCAAAATGTGAGGTTTGTACCCTCTGCTGTTGCCAATATCATTTCATTGGGAGAGATGGCATCACAAGGGTACAAGTATGTTGGTTCAAAGTGGGGGTGCAAGGTGTACAAGGGGAAGTGCTTGGTGTTACGAGGGTAGAAAAATGAGAAGAACCTTTGTTACTTGGAAGGCAAAGCTTTGAGAAGGGAAAGCAGCCATGATAGCAAAGTTAAGAAGAAGGTAAAATTTTCTGATGTTGTAGAATTGTTAGGAGATAAGGAAAGACTTTCGCTTGAGGGGGAGATCTGTTCCCTCCTAAAATGATCCAAGCATATTCCCTTTTGACTGGAGGGGGAGAATTGTTGGGTTCCAGCCAAATTGTAGTTGAAGATTAAATGCAATGGTTGAAATTTCTCAACCATCCATCACTTTTTCCGTGCATTAAAATTTGGTAACAAATTGTCAAACTAGTAGTTGGATGGTGGAGGAGCATGGCTGTATAAATAGAGCTCTTCCCTTCATCAAATATACATCAATCCTCACAAGAGAAAGAGAGTGAGAGAAAACATAGAGTCTCAAAGAGAAAAGCAGAAACATATAATATATATATATATATATATATATATATATATATATATATATATATATATAGAGAGAGAGAGAGAGAGAGAGAGAGAGAGAGAGAGAGTCTCTTTATTGTGAGAGTGTGTTATTTCTTATAACTCTTGAGTGAGGGGTACTCGGGTTTGTAGAGTGATACACAATTTGAGGTAAGTTACAATTATTGTAATCTTATTTGTGATAGTGAATATTTTTCTGAGTGTTTCCGTGGATGTAGACAAGAAGTGCTGAACCACGTTAAATTCCTGTGTTCTCTATTATTTCTTTTGTGGTGTATTTTGTGTGTATGTTCTCATGATCATTGTACGGAAGATACCCAACAAGTACATGGAACGAGAAACAAGTTGTTTCGTAAAGTCAGGGAGTTCTCTGTTCGTCAGTGGGAGAACTTTGACGGTATTTTTTTTACTAATGTCCTAATGACAGAACTTTGGGGTATTTTTTCTGCTCTGTCTTTAGCTTGGGAGGAAAAATATGACAAGGTGTGGATAGAGAGTGATTCTGAAGTGACAGTGAGAATTGTCCATGACCATGAGGGGTGTCATTCATCTCATCCATATGCTTCTTTGATTTTGCCTATTAGGGAGATGTACGTGTTTCACGCCCTTGGATAGTTCAGATATCTCTCTCATATTTGGAGGGAGGCTGATTGTGTGGTTGACTATTTGGCGGGTTTTTGGATTTGGAAATGGATATATATTTGGCGATCTTCTGCGGCTGGTTGTCCTCAGCTATTGTTACAAGCTAATATTGGTGTATCGCTACCTCCTATGCTAGCTAGGTATATAGTCTGCTTTCTGTTTTTGGGTTTTGTCCTTATTTGAGAGTCTCACATTTGATAGTGATATGATCTGAATTGTTATTATAAGTGGGGGTAACCCTTATCCCATAAACTAGCTTTTAGGGTTGAGTTAGACCCAAACCTAATTTCTAAGACCCTCCCCTTAATAAAAAAATAAATACTAGCATTTTTATCAATTATCTAAACAGTTAATGTTATAATAATTACAAAATTCTCCATGTATGTATTGTTCTGTGAAGATGGAGTGAAAATACGGAAAACAAAATTTTAAGATTGAGCCCTTTTTTAAACAAAAAAATATCAAAACTTTTTTTAAATTTTTTTACAAATTATTTTTCTAAGTTTTAATTAATTAAGCATGTTTGTTGGTATTTTAATTTTAATTTTATTCCATGTAATATGTTTGAAATTCCTGAGTGTGTGTTAATTTTTTCATAATATTTGGTTAATAACATGAGGAGTCATTAGCAGGTGGAAGTTGTTCGAGCAGTAAACAATATGCCAAGAATTATTATGCAAGTATGTCAAATATACTCCTCTTTATGTACCAAAAAAAAAAAAGTACTCCTGTTTACTTTCACTCTTTTCTCTCTCTTTATAATAACTTAGTGAGCATCTCAATCTTAAATAATGTTTTTACATACATGTCCCCGCCACACATAAGGATGAGGTTATAAAATCATAGTATTAATATGCAGAATTTCTAGTGTGTCCGATTATAATTTAATGATAAAAATTATAAAGATACGTGGTAATGTGTATACCTAGCATCTGTGGAAGGGCTAGACTATTTGCAAATACTATATAGTTTGGTGGGCGGGGAATGGAATCTTTAAGAAAATTTTAAAAAAATACAGATCAAATCTTTGGAGAACATGGGAAAGTAGGAAGCAGATGAGAGAAGAGGAAGAAAAGGGGTGGGTGACAAGGTAAAGATTTAATGTCACATGAATATATAGGATACAGGTAACTGTGAGTCAAACTTATGTTAGACATCATTACTTAAGAGAGACGTCATAATAGTAAGAAATTGAAGAGTTTAGATATTGGTACTGTAAAGTGTTTTACAATAGTAATCAATCATATATCATTTCATAAGTGATTTTTAAAGTAATTAATATATAAAAGTCAAACATTTTTAATAAGGAAAATACTAAATGATACCAAGCGTTTTTCGTGAAATGACCTACAAATTTAAAGTAAAAGAAAGGAATGGATGTGGTTTGAGTGTCGGATCTGTTTTCCTTTTCTGATATTATTTTGTTATATATTTTTTTTATAAATCACCGTAATTAGAGTTTTTGGCTCACCAGTGGCATTCCGGGGTAACCTCACAAGCTTCGACCTTTAGGACCTGCTATAGGACTAATCATCGGTCGTCTACTTAGAGCAAGGAATTAACCTTTGATTTTTGCAACATCCCAACTAGAGTGTCTGTCAGTAGAATTCAAACTTGTGTTCTCCTCCTAATGGGATCGATATATATGCTTGATTGGTTATTTTATTATATTTTAACTAAAAAAGAAATGACATTGTATTTTGACTTCGTTAAAACTCACGAAAAGCTATTTCGTACGTAATAGCATTGGCCTTTTAATAATGTGCGAATGTATGATTAGTTGCCAAAGTCAGTTTATTTTAATTAAATCTAACTAATAAATCCAATTTTGGAAAAAGTTGGACTCAAGTCAAAACCAAAATTAAAGAGAGACAAAAATCAAAGGGTGCTATATTTTCAAGGACTTTTTATACCTTATCTCTTTCTTTCTTTCTTTTTTTAACCTCAATGTTATATATTGTTACAAAAACTCAAAATGTATTTAAAATATGTAAACTATAAGTTTTCATAAAGAGGAGGGAACTATTTTTCACTTATACCAACATTTAATCGTTGATTTTATTTCTATCCAACAGTCATTTTGATTTTAACTTTAATAATAAATTTACACCGATGTAGTAACGCCCATGAATTGAATGACTTTTTAAATTTTAAATTTATAATGCTTTATATATCTAATTTTTTATAAATATGTATAAAAGTGATTATAGTTTAAAGTATTAATTAAAAATATGTTGATTTTTAAATTTTTAATTATGAAACACAATGAAATAAATCAAAGGTAATTTACATTAACAGATTTTACTAAATACTTCATTGTAGACAATAATTTTAGAGTTGTTTGCATACTTATCATCTTGCTCAATAATAAGAATTTTTCAATCCTTTAGCATGACGTTACTCTTGGCGATGCAACATATATACAAATGTCCATGACAAAATACATGTTTTCGCAAATACAACCCCATACAATTCAATGATTGTCCTTGAGCTTTGTCTGTTATAATTGCATAGTAGAATTTTATTCGGAAGTGTTTTCTTCTAAAAACAAAAGATCACTTGGAACCATTTGCTGTTAAAAACTTAAAATTATTCTTGTGATAAGTACTTTTGCACCAACGTTGTTTTCTGTAATTATTTCGCATGAATTTTTTATTTATTTTCATATAACATTATAAGTTTTAAATTTCTTTTATAAACAAAGCAAAATTTATTAATAAGAGTACAATAAGTACTCTAACTCATATATATAAAGGGAACAATTTTTTTAAACAAAAAGGAGTTGAAGTGTAAAAGCATCACTATAGGAGAATGACATCCTAACTAGGTTGGCACCTCATACCCTAACAATCATATGCACTTCAACAATATTATTAAGGAAAAGAGAAAGAATAGAAAAGAAAAAGGGGGGACCATACCAAAACCCATGAAAAGAATGAACAAATAGACTAATGAAATCTATAAAAAGGACAACCAAGTTGGGATGCTTTGCATTACAGTGATGCTTTTGCATATCATGTTGCTTAAACAAAAAAAAATAAAATCTATAAAAAGGACAACCAAATCTATTCTGGTTAAAGTCCTCTAAAATAAAACTAGGAAGAGAATCCCACCAAGTATAGCAGCCACTAGAAGTCCCAAAAGAGGCCAACAATTATCTGCACATGAGTTGCATTCTCTAAATATATGAGAGATTCTAAAGTCCATCCTTTTAACCAGTTGCAAACCTTTAAGTCATCTATTTTTCAGCTTCCAAGGAATGATTTTCGGATTAGAAAAAGCTTCCACCACCATGATGGAATCACATTCCAACCAAAATTTAAACCAACCCTTCTTGAAAGCCATTTCTATAGTCATTATTAAGGCTGCCAATACTTCTGCATAAAAAGAAGTAGCAGAACCAATAAAATCCGAAAAGCAGCCAATGAATTCTCCTCTACTGCCTCTAAAAATTCCACCACAGGAAGCTAAGCCAGGATTTCCCATTGAAGCTCCATCCGAATTCCCTTTTATACATAAAGGGAACATTCAAACAACATATTACAACTAAGTCAATCAACCAATACAAGCCTTACACTACAAGGAAAAAAAGCCCATTACCGAGGGTCAAAAGTCGTCGGTAATGGGAAAATTCTGACGGACGGCCGACCGCCAAAAATATGTTAGAAACAAGCTCCTCGGCAACGCATACCAACGACATATCACAAAATGTTGTCGACATGTTTTCGACGGACAAAGCTATCGGAAATAACTCACCCCTATTACCGACGGCCAAGCCGCCGGTACATTCTACAACCATTACCGGCCGCCGGTAACTCTAATTTATTTTTAAAAAAATATTATTTATTATTTCCTACATTATTTAATGATAACACAAAAATGATAAAAAAGAAATAGAAATGTTAATCACAGGCAACTAATGTACATAACAGAAATACTAATCATATGCATCCATACCAGAATCAGCAAAATCAACAAATTATCAAAATGAGGATGCACAAAATCACATTTATAATGAAAGGGTCAACAAAATCAGAATTTAACATCAAATATCCTAAATCAGAAACAAAAATTAACAAGAGGGAAATGAAGGGATGGTGGCATACCTGGTGGTGTCGTCGGAATGACTGAAGTAGAGAATTAGGACTGGTGGTGTTTGCTGAAGCAGAGAAGCATATAAATGAAAAAAATACAAAATTAACAACAACAAAAAAGGAAGAGTGGTGGTGTACCTGAGATACCTGTTTGCGGTGGTGGTGTTGCCTAATAGGAAGGCCAATGTTGGTGGCTGCTCCTGACCGTGGTGGTCGCGCCTGATAGGTAACAAATTTTTTTTTTTTAACAAAATGAAGAGAGGCAAGCAATGGTGAAACAAAATGGGGAAAATGATCATACCTGAGATGGGAGGCTAAGAACTCGCGATGGAGGGGGAGGCGCTGGAAGTGGTGGCGGTATCCGCAGAGAGGAGGCTGAGAGAAAGGAGACAATGCACCAATGAGTGAAGAGGAGAGGAGAGGAGGTTGAGAGGTGGTCGCGGTGAGGAGAGGAGGTTGAGATGGTGGTTCCAGTGAGGAGAGGAGGCTGAGAAGGGAGAAGTAAGAGTTCTGAGTGAAATGTGAGGGAAAGGTTACTGGGGACGTATTAGTGATACTTACAGACGGCCTGGCCGTGGGTGATAATTTCCCTTACTGACGGCTTAGGCCGTCGGTCTAATTTCCCTTACCGACGGTCGGGCCCGTCGGTAATTAATAAATAATTTCCTTTACCGAAGGCCTAGGCCGTCGATACTTTAAAAAAGGGATGTTGCGTCAGTAATACCAAACATCGCTTACCGATGGCCTGACCTCGGTATTGTTTAACTGCCCTTACCGATGGTCCAGCCTGTCGGAAACTCGGGGGGATAATTTTGGCGCCTATTTGCGCCAAACTTACTGAAGGGAGTACCGACGGGTTGTCCCTCGATACTGTTTATTCTCCTTACAGACGGTCTTGGCCGTCGGTAATCTGGTCAGTTAAATATTCATGTGATACCGATGGTTTAGGCCGTTTGAAATGATGAAGTTAGTGACGGCCTTAAGGCCTTTCGTAAAAGGCCGTTGGTATATGCGGGTTTTCTTGTAGTGTTAAGGTTAATACACCAGTCAGAAAATAAGCAAGTATTAGAATCCGACTTCTCTAAAAACCACCTCCAATATATGGCCTTAATTCGATCCATTAGAGAAAGAAAATCAAAAGAGCTATTAGAAAAGATGATTTGATTTCGATGCTTCCAAATAGACCATTAGAGCATTCTAAATCAATGCCCATGCCTTTAATTTTCTCCATAGACCCATGAGCTAAAAAGAAAAACTAAAAATAGAAATGAAATAAACCATGTGGAATAGGCAAAACCGCACCTAACTAGTTCAGCACAATGCACACCATACCAAATTCTGGAAGAGAAAAAACAATGACTGAACAGACGCATTGTCGATTCTGCATAGACCACAAAAATCACAATTAATGTAATTTACATTGAATAGAACCTTTCTCGAAACAAATTAATTTTAGTTGGAATTCTATGTAGCAAGAGCTTTTATTATAAGTTTTAATTTTATAAACAACTTATCTAATACATCTTTAATTTAACGCCTTTTGAACCCTTGGTGAATAAGTAAAGGCTTCAACTTTACTTTCCAAAGGCTGATGCTTTTAGACCCATAAGAAAATATTGGTGAAGTCATCATCATCTGAGTCAAGGAAGAGAAAAACATCACATAAACATTTAACTTGGTTCGATAATTGAAAAGACCTATATCGCAATTTCACTGAAGAAGGGTTATAATGCCCGACAAATCTCACATCCAATAATGCTTAATTACAAGAACTCTCTAGTGTCTCACACTATTTTATCAATAACATGCTCATTAGTATCTTTTTATACTAACATGTGTATGGATCTTTTTTCAAAATAGAATGAAGAACAAACGGGATGGACTGGAAAGGGAAAATTAAACAAGAAATGGAACAAAACTATCTTTCCCCTTCTTTGGAGCATTAACGAGGGAACACAATACAACTCCCCTACCCTTGAATTCCCTTTTTCTATCCTATTTTGAGGGAAATGAAATTGGGTTTTTGAGGGAACTAAAGGGGATAAATCCCATAGAGTTCCTTTCCCTTATCTATTTTTTAACTCCTAAAGACAGGAACTCGTTTTCTTTCCACAAGTCCCCTTTATGTCCCCTCTTTGCTACTTCTCGTCCACACACAGATCCTAAATGTTTGAAAACTAATCCATGTCGTCAACCCAAAATCCCTTAGAGATGGCTTGATTTTAGGCAAGGCCGGTACAAGGGCCAAGCAACTAAAACCCTTATTTTAGGCCTCAAAAAAATTTACTTACACTACAAAAAAATATTAGCGTTGGCTTTAAGCAAATTAGCGTTGGCCAAGGCCTACGTTAAGGCCGATGCTAACTAACTTTTTTTTTAAAAAAATCGTTTTAAAATACCTCGCCTCAAAATTCGCTTTAGGCCTAAATAGATGTTGGGCCGACCCTGATATTAGGGATTGAGATTTGGTGATCAACTTAAATTCTAGCTATATTCCAACATTCCACCATGGTAAATAATAAAGAGTTTAATTGTTATGTATTGTCGGTGTAAAGTTTTTTATACTGTCAACCAATCAGAAATCATGGTATATATGAGTGACTTTCAGGTAGTTAGGATAAGAGTCAAACATTTTAGCGGATGTGTCAATTTATGATTTGTTGACTGTTTAAAAAATCTTTACACTGACAGTAAATACCAATTAAATCCAATAATAAAGTCATGAAATGTTTTTCTATGAAATGTGTTACAAATGACATGGAGCAAACACATAGAGAGAAGTCGATTTTAGTGGGTACATAAAAAAGGTTGAAGGTGATGCTAGATATATTAACCATGGTGCATCATTCTCAGCTTTTCCTAAAAAAAAAAAAAAAAATTTTTGTGTGAAATAGCACTAGTGTTCTAACATTTATTTCATCCTAAATGAAGAAATATTTGTCATTTTTTCTATTTTTAAGGTCTATATATGTTACAAACATTCAACTTTTTGTATTCCAGGTTCTTATGTAACAACTTTATGGCACAAAAATGGGAAAATCCTAAAAGAATGTTGTGCCATGATGTCTCCGCGGCATAATTTGAAGCAACATTACAAAGTCACTGAGGGAGGATTTACAAGTCAAGAATATGATAGAAAATATGTTCTAAATGCAACTTCTAGACAATCATTTGAATATGAACCCCAAGCGCGAGATCCAAAAAGCATTTGGGGCTCTGTCAAAGATGTCTTGGATGCTTTCTACAAGTTTAGCAGGCCATATGCAGCATTTGCTACAGTTAAGTTACAACTTTTCTAGAATAAATATTGTAACTAACCTTCAATGGTTATATTTAATTTAATTCATTTGTATGGACCTCTATTTTAAGATAAACATTTTAAAATGGATTACTTTTGTTTGTGTAGGTATTTGGAGCAACTTTCGAGTGTCTCATTTCAGTGGAGAAATTGTCAGATTTATCTCCGGCGTTTTTTATTGGCTGGTTGCAGGTGATATTTAAGTATGTTGGTTGTTTATAAATTCAGTGAAAAGACACTTTATAAAGTAATGTTTCTTTTTTTTTTTTGGTACAGTATAAAGCAACAGAAATGCTAGCAACACTCTCCAACACCCACTTTCCAACACACTCACATCAAAACACCTTTACATCATAAACTTTAACACCTATGGCATTGATAGATACATTTCAAGGGATCCATACACCACTCTATAAAAGAAAAGTAATTAAACTCTATCTACCTTTACTCTAATCCAATTCTAAGATCTCACCTTAATCAATTCCACAAGGTTATCAAAATCCAAAACATCATTCCTAAACATATTGTCATTCCTCCATAGAGACCAGAGAATTGTGAACCATAACACAAATCATACCTCCCTTCGACTTTTGCGCTAGATGAAATTGGAATGTTGGATAAAGAGAACTTTGCAATCTTCGGTTAGCATCACCTCAAAGCCAAGTCAAGCCAAGCAAAGCAACGGCTCCAAATATCATATGAGAACCAACATGTAGAAAACAAGTGCACAGTAGACTACCATATCATTACAAAAAATACATTTCAGGTCTGCTTCCGAGTCTAGGATTCCTCTTCTCCTAAGGTTAGATCTTGTTGGAATCCCATTTAGTCTTATTCTCCAAGCCAGGATCGTCACCTTTAGTGGAACAAACTTAGCCTAGAAGGATTTGAAGAAGGTAGCATCAACGAACATATCGTCCACCTGAATGCGTGAATAAGTCGATTTCATAGAGTACATACTCGATGGATCGAGCCTCCACAACCAACAATCAGCTTTTCCTTGCTCAATGTGCACCGAGCTAATCAAATTTATAAGATCATGGTAAAGTTGTCATTCCCATTCAAAAAATCTCTTCTTCGCCTCAAAATCCACACCCAAACATTGTGTCTCCATTCGCCCATCTCACACACCTTTGCCTCCTTATTTTCCGATATCGTGAAAAGACTACTAAATGATGCACATGATTTTATGTCCCCTACCCAAACATCTTTCGAAAACCTCAGCTCCCTCCATTCTACCAACACTCTTTTACACCGAGCTTCTACCCAACCCACACTAGACACCCTCACACCCTTACTTATTTTCCCTAAGTCCTTCCACCAAGAAACCCCCTCTTTAACATGCTATTCGAAATCCTCCTCTCGTCTAGAATATATATCGCAATACCTTACACCATAATAAAGCCTTCGATTTTGTAATGCTTCTTCATCTCCACTTCTCGACTAGAGCTACATTGAATTCCTCCATGTTTTTATCCCTAAACCTCCAACCTCTTTCGGCCTGCATATCCTATCCCAACTAACCCAAGCCGTCCTCCTCCTCTCCTCCAAACCTCCCCACAAAAAAATCCTTTGAGTTTCTAGTAATAAGGCTTATGATGTAACACCCCGATTTTTCGTGCTTTCTAAGGACGATAAACTCAATTAATGAGTTTATATTTTTATCTGTGCTTTAGAAAATGATTTTGGGAAAACTAAATACAGAGAACATGCCATGAGAAACAAAACACAACTTCTCGGGCTCGGGACGCGAAATACTGTTCGCCTCGCGATACAGAGATCACACAACAGCAAACACAATAGACCTATTCCCCAAAGATTCCCGAAAGACTCGACCATCTCTGATACCACTAATGTGACACCCTCAAAACCCGTGCCACTTTTTGTAACTCAAGACATACATTAAACTGATAAATCAAATTTTGCTGGTTTTACTTTTGGAAAATTTATCCTTTGTATAATTAGAATCAGAAAATCGTGATAAAATTTTTCTTATTAATACTCTTAAGCCACCACCCCAGAAGAACAGAAATACTCATATATAACAATATATATATATATATATATATATATATATATATACACAACAACTAAAGCCATGGACAACACGTCCCTTTACAAAAGAACGATAAAAGAGGAACTACTAAAAGGCTATAAACTAGGCAGCGACAGTCTGGAACCATATCACTAAAACCTATGGCCATCAGTAGCCGTTAACAGACTACCAAAAACCGCTGCCTCAAAAGAAAGTCTACACCCTTAGTTGGTCCGACTAGTGGAAGCCATTGGACAATCCTCCAGAGGAAGGTCCAATGCTAAAACCAGGAGAAGAGCTCTGGGAACCTACGTTCCCATTCTCCTGTGGATGAGGCTCGGGAGCATCCAAGGGATGATCCTCCGGGTCCTCCTGAGGATCCTCCTCATGGTCTTCCTCCTCCTCCTCCTCCTCCTCCACATCCTCCACTACATGCTCACCCGTACCAAAACAAAAGGCGGGGGAGGTGTTTGTGGCGACTGCTGCTGCGGGGACTGTGCAACGGGGGCGAAATGCTCGATCACACCCTGTTGCATAAGGGCCTGCAGCATCATCCCGATGGGAGGTAGAGGTACCTGGACGATCTCCACAGTGCGAGTGCTCTTGCGAGGTTCCGTCTCCGTCGTCCCGCTCACGGTGCAGACTGGTCCTGTGTATGCTGCGCTTTTCACTCCCGGGTGAATAACCCACGCAGCTGGGTCAGTCCTCCGCTCAAAAACCAGGACGCGCATCCCCGAGTGAGCTAGGTGGCCTGGCATTGGCTCCATCCGTAAACAGGATATAATATATATACTAAAGGACAAACCAGTCCAAAAACATGCAAGGGTGAGAAACCAATATATGAATCCAAAAACGGCAACTATATGCCCAATCCAAACAGCAGATTAATATAATGTAACTCACTCAAATCATCATACATCACATAGTGTAGCATGTATAATCACGTACTAACAGCATTAAAGGCACAAGGGCTTCGTACCCCACAATCAACGTTATCCTCTAAACGTATGCATGGCACTTCCATATATCTCAACTAATATTCAAACTAGATTTCCGGAAATCCCATCACCATAAACACGAGCTGATCAGACTCAATGTTATTGCCCCGCAGGATACAATAACAAACGCCAGAATCAACATTCGGCCAAACGTGAGCACATAACCTTTCCAGGAAATAATACATGGACGCGCATGTCAATGGTACTCACGATGTATAAGTCATACTATATTGTCCTCTTCACTGGGCACAATACGCTCTCCTTGGCACGTATGACATCATTGTCCGTCAAGGCACAATGTTACATAATGACATCAAGTTATCTCAGGTTCCCCTTGCCTATCAAGGTCCCCCGTTTCACGGCACGTCTGCCTAACACACAAAATGCATGAGAAACTATCTAGTTTCCGATAATTGATCTTTGTCGCATCAATATTTCCTTGTTGTAGCATCAACGCTAACAACCACCATAATATCTTAGACTCTTTAAGCCTCAAAAACATTTTCTCAAAACAAGACATTTAGTCCAAAACAACTCAAATCCCAAACATCCCTAACCGATGCACCAGTCTAGGACGTTGGATTCAAGATCATAAAAACATCCTCAAGCTCACGGGACCACAAAGATCGTCCCTAAGCCGACAGAATCACAACTAACACGGATCCGTGATCCACGTGTTCTGCAGAACCCTAGAACCCCGACGTCTCGGTTTCTAGTTTCTAAGCTTTGAAATCACTTTTCTTGAAAACTCGAAAATCAAAAACCCAAATCTCCGATACTTACACAAAGTCATCGGGATCGATTTTTCTAGGGTTCTGCAGAACACGTGGATCACGGATCCGTGTTAGTTGTGATCCTGTCGGCTTAAGGACGATCTTTGTGGTCCCGTGAGCTTGAGGATGTTTTTATGATCTTGAATCCAACGTCCTAGACTGGTGCATCGGTTAGGGATGTTTGGGATTTGAGTTGTTTTGGACTAAATGTCCTGTTTTGAGAAAATGTTTTTGAGGCTTAAAGAGTCTAAGATATTATGGTGGTTGTTAGCGTTGATGCTACAACAAGGAAATATTGATGCGACAAAGATCAATTATCATAAACTAGATAGTTTCTCATGCATTTTGTGTGTTGGGCAGACGTGCCGTGAAACGGGGGACCTTGATAGGCAAGGGGAACCTGAGATGACTTGATGTCATTATGTAACATTGTGCCTTGACGAACAATGATGTCATACGTGCCAGGGAGAGCGTATTGTGCCCAGTGAAGAGGACAATATAGTATGACTTATACATCGTGAGTACCATTGACATGCGCGTCCATGTATTATTTCCTGGAAAGGTTATGTGCTCACGTTTGGCCGAATGTTGATTCTGGCGTTTGTTATTGTATCCTGCAGGGAAATAACGTTGAGTCTGATCAGCTCGTGTTTATGGTGATGGGATTTCCGAAAATCTAGTTTGAATATTAGTTGAGATATATGGAAGTGCCATGCATACGTTTAGAGGATAACGTTGATTATGGGGTACGAAGCCCTTGTGCCTTTACTGCTGTTAGTACATGATTATACATGCTGTACTATATGATGTATGATGATTTGAGTGAGTTACATTATATGAATCTCCTGTTTGGATTGGGCATATAGTTGTCGTTTTTGGATTCATATATTGGTTTCTCACCCTTGCATGTTTTTGGACTGGTTTGTCCTTTGGTATATATATTATATCCTGTTTACAGATGGAGCCGATGCCAGGCCACCTAGCGCACTCGGGGATGCGCGTCCTGGTTTTTGAGCTGAGGACTGACCCAGCTGCGTAGGTTATTCTCCCGGGAGTGGAAAGCGCAGCATACACAGGACCAGTCTGCACCATGAGCGGGACGACGGAGACGGGACCTCGCAAGAGCACTCGCACTGTGGAGACCGTCCAGGTACCTCTACCTCCCATCGGGATGATGCTGCAGGCCCTTATGCAGCAGGGTGTGATCGAGCATTTCTCCCCCGCTGCACAGTCCCCGCAGCAGCAGCCGTCACAGACACCTCCCCTGCCTTTTGTTTTGGTAGTGGGTGAGCATGTAGTGGAGGATGTGGAGGAGGAGGAGGAGGAGGAGGAGGAGGAAGACCCTGAGGAGGATCCTCAGGAGGACCCGGAGGATCATCCCTTGGATGCTCCCGAGCCTCATCCACAGGAGAATGGGAACGTAGGTTCCCAGAGCTCTTCTCCTGGTTCTAACATTGGACCTTCCTCTGGAGGATTGTCCAATGGCTTCCACTAGTCGAACCAGCTTAGGGTGTAGACTTTCTTTTGAGGCAGCGGTTTTTGGTAGTCTGTTAACGGCTACTGATGGCCATAGGTTTTAGTGATATGGTTCCAGACTGTCGCTGTCTAGTTTATAGCCTTTTAGTAGTTCCTCTTTTATCGTTCTTTTGTAAAAGGACGTGTTGTCCATGGCTTTTGTTGTTGTATATATATATATATATATTGTTATATATGAGTATTTCTGTTCTTCTGGGGTGGTGGCTTAAGAGTATTAATAAGAAAAATTTTATGATGATTTTAAGATTCTAATTATACAAAAGATAAATTTTCCGAAAGTAAAACCAGCAAAATTTGATTTATCGGTTTAATGTATGTCTTGAGTTACAAAAAGTGGCACGGGTTTTGAGGGTGTCACATATGACGTATTTAGGGGCTTTGTAAAAAGACAAGAAATATATAGGTAAGAATGACAATACTGAATTGATAACAGTGATATGCCCATCGAGGGAGAGGTTTTTCTGTTTCCATCTTGATAGCCTCCCAAGCATCATCTCAATAATAGGATTCCATGTTGAGATTCCTCTAGGATTTGCTCCAATTTGGAGGCCAAGGCACTTCAAGGGCAAGGAGCCAACAATAAGTTTGAAATTTCTGTAATGGATTCCAAGTTAACATTCAGTTCAGTCACGCCAATTTTATAGTTCACCTTGAGACTGGATATTAGCTTAAAAGTTCTCAGAATACTTTTAAGTATTGTAGCATTCCCCATAGAAGCCTCCCCTACCATCAATGTATCATCTGCATACTGGAGGTGGGAAATTTATGAATAGTTGGCATCTCCCACCTTATACCCCTTGAAAACAATATGCATATTCTTTTCGGGAGCCCAGAACATAAGAACTCTATAGTTAATTAGCGTGCTTGACTTGGAGCACTTGTGGGATGTGTGACCTTCTGGGAAGTTTTCCAGAAAGCGTGTGAGTGACGACAAAGCACGCTAAAAAGACCTGTGTTGGTTTATGAAGACAGTCGGCAATCCTGAAAGCAGTTAGGGCCGTTACAGTTGAAATCTAATCCATTACATTAATTTATCTTCGATGAATTTTATAAAGTTCTTAATTCTAACAGCCAGCAATTCAAAGTACGGAATGGTTTAGGGCCCCGATCTCGTGAAGTTATCTTAATTAAGAAGGATATGATAATGGTCCGATACGCCTCAAACGGTGCTGGGTCGTTATCCTCTATCATCGCCAGTACTGAGTCGCTGGAGAAGTCCAAGCAATGGCAAGTTGAATCTGAACAAACAACCTCGTCTGAAGAAGGTGAGTTTTCCACTGTTATCCTGACTTTGTTTGTGAAAAAACCATATTCACCTCAAACCTACTCTGTCATCTTTACAACAAAAAATTTTCCCATTGATTTTGACTTTCAAGTTCCTGTAGCTAGTTTCAAAAGGTGAAGTTCTAATCAAAATCCTACCTACATTTTCCCTTCTCAACAATCTTGTTGCATCATCCACAACAATGAAAGTAGCCCAAAGATTGTATCATCATGCTGAAGAACGACTCCTTCTAGGCATGAAAAGGGACCCTTGAGCACTTAATCCAAGTGAGTCTGTGCGTTGCTATACTCTCTGGTGTCCTGGGAGCCACTGATTCAAACCATCTTCCCAGCTAATTCTCATTTCCACTAGTGCAGAAAACACTTTTAACATCGGTTAAAATTGACTTTTAACATCGGCTGTTACGCTGATATTGCTTTTGTGAGCACATAAGTAAGGTTCAACTTCATCAGTGTTATTCAATATATATAAATACGCTTGAAGCACTTCCTCCTGACCCATGCTCTTAACATTTATACCTCGTGTACCCTTACCTTCACATCTTCCCTCATGACGAGACTTAGGAACCCCTATAGGTTCCGCTTGTGAAAGGTAGTCTGAACAAAACTCAATAGCTTCTTCTGCAACGTACCTTTGAATAATAGATGCTTCAGGACGGTGTGGATTCTTCACATACCCTTTCAAGATCTTCATGTATCGCTCAACTGGGTACATCCACCTTAAATAAATGGGACCACACAATCTAATCTCCCTCACTAGATGAACAATTAAATGAACCATGATGTCGAAAAATGAAGGAGGAAAATACATCTCCAATTGGCACAAGATAATAGCAGCCTCTTTTTCCAACTCATCCAACTTCTGGGGATCAATGACTTTGCTACATATAGCATTGAAGAATAAGCACAATCTAGTTATGACATGTCTAACATTTTTAGGAGCAGAATCACGCATAGCCACCGGTAGTAGTTGTTGCATCAAGATGTGGCAATCATGAGACTTTAAGCCAACTAATTTGAGATCGCTCATTGAGACAAGCCTCTTGACATTTGAATAGTAACCCTGTGGCACTTTGACGTCCCGTAGACACTCACAAAAACTTCTTCTCTCCTTTTTTGACAAGGTATGACATGCTGGAGGCAAATATGACCGCTTACCATCCTTTGATTGTGGAGCTAATTGCTCTCGTATACCCATCGCAACCAAATATAGGCGAGCATTCACACCATCCTTTGTCTTGCCCTGAATGTTGAGAAGCGTTCCGATTACACTATCACACACATTTTTCTCCACATGCATCACATCAATACAGTGTCTTACATCAAGTTTGCACCAGTATGGAAGATCAAAGAAGACCGACCTCTTCTTCCATATGTTTTTTTCAGTAGCCTTCTTTTGGGCCTTTCCAAAGATAACATTGATGTCCTTCACCCGTTGATAAACTTCCTCTCCAGTTAAGGTTGTCGGAGCAATTTCATTCTCATGGCATCCATTAAAAGCTTTTCTCAATTTATGATACGGGTGATGTGTGAGAAATCTCTGATGCCCAAGGTAAACTGTCTTCCTTCCATGTTGCAATTGAGTGAAGCATGTGCCTTCTTCACATATAGGGCATGCTTTATGCCCCTTAATACTATACCCGCATAAGTTCCCGTATGCTGGAAAGTCATTGATGGTGCAAAATAACATGGCATGCATCCTGAAAGTCTCATGGCAATACCCGTCAAACACATCAATGCCTTTCACCCACAGCTTTCTCAAGTCTTCAATCAAGGGACTTAGATAAACATCTAAGTCATTTTCTGGCTGTTTTGGGCCCGAAATCATCATAGATAACATAATGTATTTGCGCTTCATGCACAACCAAGGAGGTAAGTTGTAAATTACCAGGAGAACAGGCCATGAACTATGAATACTACTTAAGGTACCATACGGATTCATTCCATCCGTAGCAAGTCCAAGCCTCGGGTTTCTTGGCTCATTATCGAAATCCGGAAACAAACTATCAATTCTCTTCCATTGCAAAGAATCAGCCGGATGGCGAAGCTGTCCATCACATTTCCTCTGATCTGCATGCCATCTAATGTTCTTTGCATCATTTACATTAGCGAACAATCGCTTGAACCTTGGAATTATTGGAAGATACCACAACACCTTCGCAGGAGGACCCTTTGTGATCACATCACAACTAGAATCACCATCCTTCACTTTGTAGCGTGATACCCCACACTTGGGGCACTCGTGCATCTCTTCAAAAGCATCCCTGTACAATATGCAATCATTAGGGCATGCGTGTATCTTCTTATACTCCATACCCGTCGGACACAATACCTTCTTCGCCTCATAGTTACGATCCGGCAATGTGTTACCTTCTGGAAGCATGTCTTTCAATAACTCAAGCAATTCAGTGAAGCTTTTATCACTCCACCCATTCCTCGCCTTCACAGTGACCAATTTTAACACCGCTGGCAACCCAGTATAAGTAGTGCACCCCGGATACAGAGGCTTATCCGCATCACTGCACAAAGTATCATACATATGTGCTCGTTGAAAAGGCTCTTGTCCAATATCACGGATCATGTCCTCTAGTCGATCATCCTCCATATCTACGTCAACATCCTCACTTTTGGATACACTTGGCATGTTTAACAATTAATCACCATGCCATATCCATCTTGTATAACTCTTGCAAATCCCATCACAAATAAGATGCTCCCGTATTTCCCCAACTTCACATTTCCTCTGATTCAAACAATTAACACAAGGACAATAAAATCTTCCATTACTACTATCAGGAAGATTTCTTTTAGCAAATTCTAGAAACTCTTCCACTCCCTTCCCATACTCATCACTTGTGCGTCTACTATCGATCCAACTACGATCCATAAGTATGTTTTGTAGATATACACACAAGAGAACCACATTAAAAGGGAGGAAGTAAATTGATTTTATACCTAAAAAGAGCTTTACATTTGCCTAAAAGTCTTCGCTCAAAAGAACTAAAAGCCTAATATCTCTCTCTCACATATACTCAAAAATTAAACTAAAGAGCTTTACTTTACAAGTGGGTTTACAAGCCAAGCCTAAAAAAGTCTTGGCTCAATAGATCTTAAAGCCTAATATCTCTCTCTCACATAGACTAAAAAATTAAACTAAAGAACTTAGTCAATAGTTAAGATCTTTACTTAATTCTTAAAAAGTAAATACTTGTTTGAATAATAATATGCACATTAAATAATAGTATGAGGCATTAGCTTCATACCTGAAGCAAGAAGAGGGTCGTTCAGAGATGGAGGCAGCAAGAAGAGGCACCGAAAATCCCACTGCAATCCTTATCAAATCCAAGCCAAAAATTGTCACAAATATGCAGTTGGATATACAAGCAAAACATGTCTGGTTGCATTGATATATAGTAGCATATCCATTTGACTAAGTTACTTTGTACTGTCTCCAACTCTGAGATTAATTACCAATTTTGTACTATATATAAGAATTGAAAGAGACGGTTGTCTAATATTTCACAAATTAGAGGTTAATTTAGCTAACAAAAGAATCTATTTATACAATTCAATAAATCTCATGACGTAGAAAAATTATGTATACCTTTTCCCCCTAAAGGATTTTTAACATAATACAAAAGCTCCACACAAGCAATAAAAAGAAAATCCATCATTACGTACTCTATATATTTTTCAAGTTACTATGATGGTTAAATTTTTTAATGAGTAAATTATTCTAGCGCATGAGCCACAAATTATTCTAGCACGTTAAAATATTACCTATAAAAAGCGACTTTCAAGTTACAAAACATTACTCTTTTCAAGCTTTATTTACTTCGAAGAAATTTGCAGTCCACCTAGTTAGTACATATGGCACCTAGGTTAGGTCACACAGTCCTAATGACACGTGGCTAGCATCCATGTTCTCTGCTTCCTCAGCTGGCTATAAATCAGCAACCCACAACACCAATCCATGCAAGTCATCGATCACAGCTCTCTATCCAAAAATGGCCACTTGTGCTACCGCCTTGCTTCTCCTCCTTGCCACGGCCATCCCCACCTTCTGCCTCCACGAAATTGAGGTGCTCCAAATGGCCCAAACCCAGGTTTCAATGGCCAATAATTTTTACTATCATGTAAAAATCTTTTCATTCCAAATCTTGTCTCCACAATCTCAATATTCATGTAAATACTCAATTTAATAATCCCATACCACTCTTAGCTTAATCAACATGGGTGTTATTCAACTTAGTGAGGTGACAAGAACTGACTTAAAAACAATAAGGTATGGCATCACTGGTTCTGCTACTGTTTGGAAAATGAAGAACTTCAAAGAGAGCCAACCCTAATGAAGCAGAATTTCTCTACCAACTCAATGTCTTCCTCTTGAGGCACATAGCTTATAGCTTAGTGGCACCCAGTGTTCACCACAGGTAATAAATAAAAATTACCCAATATTAACCCATGACAGTAATTCTGGACCCTAATGGATAGCAGGGAGAGAGAGACAGGGAGAGAGAGAGTACCGTCGTGGTGGAACCGTAATTGCACAGTGTGAAATCGGAGTTATGGTGGGAGGAGGAATGAACGCAACAGTAACCCTACTGTTATATCAATAGAAGCCAATGAAATGTGAGTCCCTCATCAAAAATCAAACCAACAGAAGTCAACATAGAGAACAATGAAGGAGCAAGAAGAGTACCTTGAGGCGCGACAGTGGCTTGAGGCGACGGAGACTCAACGGTGGTAGGGAGTGAGAGAAGAGAGTGAGAGAAGAGAGTGAGAACTGAGAAAATAAACGTTAGAGGGAAGAATATGAGCGCGTAATAAACAACACTTTTAACATCGGTTAAACAAGAAACCGATGTTAAATGTCACCTTTGACATTGGTTGCAAAGAAACCGATGTTAAAAAGTGACATTTAACATCGGTTCTGAAGAAACCGATGTTAAAAAGCGACATTTAACATCGGTTTCTTATCCAACCGATGTTAAATGTCACTTTTGACATCGGTTCTGAAGCAACCGTGATAAAAGTTTGTTCCCTCAATAATTTATTTACAAGTTTGCCACCGCGTCTATTTTTAACATCGGTTTAGAAGTAACCGATGTGATATTCTGACGTGGAATCCATTTTTTGCACTAGTGTTCCTTTTAGCGTATCAAAAACGTCTTCACCTTCCACCACGAATATTAGCACTAATTTTTTTCCCATGGAAGCAAACTTGATGGTGGTGAAGCCTTCCATGTGGAAGATTTCATGAAGGGAGAGGATCTTCTCTAGGTCATGAACCTTGCTATAAGTCTCTGGGATAATATTGCCCCGTACCTTAGCTTCTAATAGCACTTTGTTCAATATTGTTCGTGTGATATTCACTTTTGACTATTGTGTAATGGTTTTACCATTGTTAGTTTAAGCTTTTTCACATTATCATTTTATATTACATTGACAACTATTAATGAGTTTAGCAATATTAATCATTAAATACGATGTAAAACTCGTTAAATAATGTGATAATACATCATTGAATACAAGTGTAACAATATTTTATACCATCCGAGCATCAAAAAATTTTCTGTTTCCTTATTTGATGAACTCAAAATCTTTTTCCCTTCAAAATGCCTAATTGCTGTATATTTTATAATGTATTTTTCCCCTTAAAAATATTTAGTGCTATTTTATGTAACTTTGTTAATACCATTGAGTATTCTATTCCAGGTTGTGGTAATTTCCATTTGTATGAATATTATTGTTGCTGGCTCGAATCAATTATGTGATATTGAAATAGAGAAGGTATGAAACTTATAGAAATAAACAATCCGGATAGGAATTTATTTATTTATTGCCTTTTGGAATTCATTTCTTGTAATAGAATGATAATGGTTGCAGAATTCACTACAACAGAAAAGACCTTTAATAGGTACTCACTAAGACAACGCTTTCTCAAGGAAACGCTATATAAAGTCTCTGTCTCATTTTTATTAGTGTTTCCATGTAGAAACGCTATTAAAGGTACACTATTAAAATCTGAACATAGTGATTGTTTAGTTTATCAATGAAGTTGGTAAAGAGGATATTAATTAGGTACCCTTATGCACTAGGTGAATACAAGCACATATATGCGTACATGCACATCTTGAGCAATTTACTTGATTTTGGCCACCAAACTCTGATTTAATACGTAAAAAATTTATCAAGCATCCTCATCAATTACTTTAGCCTGTGTTGATGTCGTGAAAACATGAAACCTTTTATACCTTACACACTTTTTCAATGGATTATCTTATTATTGATATGTGCTAAATGTTTTGGCCACCAAACTCTGATTTAATACGTAAAAAATTTATCAAGCATCCTCATCAATTACTTTAGCCTGTGTTGATGTCGTGAAAACATGAAACCTTTTATACCTTACACACTTTTTCAATGGATTATCTTATTATTGATATGTGCTAAATGTTTTATTGCAGATAAACAAGCCATATCTTCCTTCCGGAAGCGGATTGTCTCCAGCTGAGACTATCTACAGCCACTCTGCAGCACAGATCTGAACCATTAATTTAATCCATCGGTCCAGATTAAATTAACATTTTTAAGCATAAAAAAAATTAAAAACCAAAGAAAAAACCCTTGTTTCTCTTACTTTTCTTCACGTTGGGAACGAGACCTCCTGCCTCAGCCTCTTCACGCCGTTAACGGCACTGCCACGGCACCGCCGCCTCTACGCCGCCATCCGCCGCCGCCGCATCACCTCGTACCGTTCCCTTCTCGCTCATGTCATCACAACAAAGAGGGCAACTCCGCCGCCGTCACATCACACTCTTTTTCCGGCGAACCCAGTGAGAGCCACCGCAACATTGTTCAGGTTCACCACTTTCCCCTCCTTATTCTTCAATTTTCTTTATTTTTCAAACACTTATTCGGTGTTCAGAAACAAAAGTAGAAGTTCTGGGTTCTTGTTGATTTTCTTTCTTTCTTATTTGATTATGGAAGTTCTTTGTCAAACACTTATTTTCTTTCTCCTTCAATTTGTTGTTGATTTACTGAGATGTAGTCTTTGTTAACTGTTAATTCCCTCCATTTATTAGGATTGGAAGCAAGATGCAAGAATATTTGAAGCCAAAAGTGGATATGATTTTTGATAGTTTTGAAGATGCTTGAAAGTTCTGGATTGAACACGGTGGAAGAGTTGGATTTGGAGTGAGGAAACAATAAGCACACCGGAAAAAAGATGGTTCAATTGGTTCTTGTAGGTTTGTTTGTTGTAAAGAAGGCTTGCGAAAGCCAGATAAACGGGATTATAAAACAATGAATCCAAAGCCAGAGACCAGAACAAATTGTCAAGCAAGGTTAGGACTTAAGAATTTGGCTGGAAAATTGATAGTGCATGATTTTGTCGAGGAACATAACCACATTTTACATCTACAAGAAACAACTCATATGTTGTCATCTCAAAGAAAAGTTTCAAAAGTTCAATGTCAGCAAATTGAGCTAGCAGATGATGCTGGACTACAACAAAGGAAGTTATTTGATTTGATGAGTAAGGAGGTGGGAGGTAGAGCAAACTTAGGATATACTCGCCTTGATCAGAAGAATTATCTTAGCAAAAGAAGGCAAAGGAGTTTGGTACACAGTGAAGCAGGTTATCTGTTGCAATACTTTCAAAGAAAGTTGGTTAAAAATCCAACTTTCTTCCATGCCTATCAAATAGATGTTGAAGATCAAATCACCAATGTGTTCTGGACAGATGCAAGTATGCTCATTGATTATGGATATTTTGGTGATGTGCTTTCTCTTGACTCAGCATATTGTACAAATAGTTCATATAGACCACTAGCAGTGTTCTCAGGATTTAACCACCATCGGAGAGCAGTGATCTTTGGGGCTGCATTGTTATATGACGAAACAACCGAATCATAGAAGTGGCTCTTTGAGACATTTCTAGAGGCATATAAGCAGAAAATGCCTCAAACAGTTTTTACTGATCAAGACCATGCAATGGAAAAAGCACTAGTTGAGGTTATGCCTGCAACTTACCATGGCCTATGTACATGGCACTTGATGCAAAATGGCATCAAGCACTTAGGCCATTTAATGAAGGGTGAATCTCATTTTCTTAGTGACTTTAAGAAGTGCATGTATGGCTATGAAGATGAAGAACAATTTGAAGACAGTTGGAGAGCCCTCCTTTTAAAATATGATGTTAAGGACAACACTTGGTTGCAAAGAATGTACACTATGAACGAGAAATGGGCATCTTGTTACATGAAAAAGGCTTTCACATTAGGAATGCGAAGTACCCAACTTAGTGAAAGTGTGAATGCAGATATTAAAAAATTTATGAATGTGGACTTGGATATTGTCAAGTTTTTTAAGCGTTTTGAAGACGTTGTAGAAGAAAAGCGATATAATGAATTGAAGTGTGAATATGAAGCACGTCAAAAAATTCCAAGACTGAAGAACCCATATTCTAATATCTTGCAACAAGTGTCTGAGCTTTATACTCCCACTATTTTTGATCTATTCCAACACGAGTATGATTTGTTTGAAGCATGTTCTGTGAAGACCATGAACAAACAAACATCATCGATTGATTATGTTATTGCCATGGTAAGAGATTTGGGAGAGTGGCGGGTGTCCTTTGATTTGGATAAGAAGTCAATTTGTTGCTCTTGTCGTAAGTTTGAGAGTTGTGGCATACTTTGTTGTCATTGTATAAGAGTATTTATTCATATGGATGTCAAATCAGTGCCCGAGCAATATATCTTGAAGAGATGGACAAAGTTAGAAAGAAGTGGGGCTCTACCTAATGCCGGTGTTAGTCATGTAGTAGAGGATGTTGATCTGTCCCTAATGCAACGCTACAAGGAGATTTGTCCCCTCCTTATTAGGATAACAACTGAAGCATGTAGAAGTCAAAAAACATTCATCTTCCTTAGCAAACTTACGGATGAAATGGATAGGCAAATATTGAAGTTTCAAAATAAACAAGTAAGTATTGCTCAAGTGAATGAGTTCCTTAGCAATGTTAAAGAGACTGCAAGCATCAACGATGTTTCAACACGAGTAAAGGGGTTCAAGAAAAAGGAGGGCAAAAAGGGTTCAAAACGTCTGAAAGGTTGGGTGGAGCGCCAACTTACAAAAAGAAAGAAAAATAACAGTTCAAGTGCTTCACAAAGTCAAGAACCTACTAAGTTGCATGTGGTGCCCAATACAAGTGATCCTACATGGCTCAATGATGCATACAATCAACCACCCATGGTAAGCTAATAGCATTTTGAGTTTGTGAATGAACTGAAAAATGTTTATTAATTATATGGTTTTACCTTCTGTGTAGGAAAATAATGACACTTTGAAACAATTCGGTGTCACTAGTTTTACTAGCTTATTGATGGTAAGTTTCCCTTCCAACTATTGTGATTTCTTTATATCTATTTAAAATATTAACTTGTGTCTTTCAATTTATAGGCACAACATGATAAGGATATCACAACATTGACCAACCCATGAAGATGTGAAGCAAATCTTTTGTGTACAGTTGCTATATTTTTTTGGGGGATATGCTGTAAAATGGTGGATTGGATTATTTTGACAAGTCTATTGGACATGTCTTTTGGGTATAGGTTTTGGTATTTTGAGGTGCACATGTGATTTTGCTACAAATTATATAAAAGAAATGTACAATGAATTGATCTTCAAATATCATTTATTGCTATCAAAACTTTTGTTACATTATTTTATAACTATTGATCTCTGCAGGTACATATTCCACAAACAATACATAAAGTCATAGTCTAGATGTTCTTCACACTTGAGTTTTGCAACTTGAAACTTGAAACTTGCTTCTGAGACTTGCACAATTCCTATTTTGAGCTTCTGAAACTGCATAACTACATATGTAAAATTTCAACCTGGAATAGATGAAAACACCAACAACAGCTATAGCAGCCCCTGCAGAGAAATAAGCACATAAAAATCTCAGCAACAGGAGTGTAGAAATATGGTTACAAAAAATTCAAAATAAACCTGCATGGCCCATTCCAACAATTTGCAACAATATATAGATGAATTTTGCTCATTCCCACAATATGAATTCAGTTCATTCCAATAATTTACAAACATATTGTAATTATCAAATGAGCATATTCTGATGCCAATAAGCATACTCTGATGCCAATATATATTGAATAAGACTTGGATGCACAACGAAAGTTATAAAAATTAGATAACTTAGTGTGATGCCATAAGCATATTTTGTATCTTTGGCACCAAATCATATGAGATAATATTGAATAATCCATACATGAATCCTTCTCTATTTGATCCACCACTTTGAGATAAGACAATCTACTCAAGATAACTAGTTAGTGGAAGAGTGTTCATACAATGAAAAATCATATATGGAAGTTCGATTATTTGCTTGTGTCTTCAATGCACTTTAAAATAGTGTGAACCTAAAGGCAGAGGATGCCGTTCATCACTCTGTGTTTGCCGTCAACTGCAGTGGCTCGCACTGGGTTCACCAAGAATGGAGCGTGATGCGGCGGCGGCGGAGCATGATATGTGTTGCCCTCTTTGTTGTGATGACGCGAGGGAGAAGAGAAGGGTACGCTGCGACGGCGGCGGAGAGGCGGCGGTGCCATGGCAATGCCGTTACCATGGCAGTGCCGTTAACGGCGTGAAGAGGCTGAGGCAGGAGGTCCCGTTCCCAACGTGAAGAGAAGTAAGAGAAGCAATAGTTTTTTTCGTTGGTTTTTAATTTTTTTTATGCTTAAAAATGTTAATTTAATCTGGACCGATGGATTAAATTAATGGTCCAGATCTGTGCTGCAGAATGGCTGTAGATAGTCTCAGCTGGAGACAATCCGCTTCCAGCCTTATTGGCATCTGGGGAATTGTCCTTCAGAAATGGTGTCATTATTGTTACATCATCTTTAATTCTGGTATCGTATATATAATTATCATTTTTGGCAATTTTGGATAAGCATAATTGGGCTTGATTTTCCTCTAATCATTAATATAAGTTTTGTTTCAATTAGTTTTAAGGAACCAATTAGCTCGTTATTGATCAATACTTATTATAAATTTAGAGGTATGAACAGTTAATTACGTTTTGTTTGTTTAATTCGCTTAATATGTGTAGTAGTATGAAAATTTAAAGACCTTATGATAAAAAATTTAAGTCCTACCTCTTTGGTGATACTAGTTTTCCTCTGGCCAACCATTATTACAAACTTTGTGCCTCTTACCATTAAAATGTTATCTATTTTTTTATAAGCGAAGAATATGTTGATAAGAATATAAAAGATACCCTAACCATATATAACAAAAAGACCCTACGAGACAATCACAAAACCTCAATCAACCAAAGAAACATGAAAACCAAAATAAAACTTACACAAGCTTACCCCTTGTAGAATAAAACCAGCAGCAAGAAAATCATCATAGCTGCTAACCAAAGGCTCAAGCAACCAAAACATCATCAGAAGCAAGATACTCATCATCAGTTGTTGTCCACAGCCTCAGAGGCATCCAATGTAGGAAATATGTCTCATGTGGATGACAAATATAAGTGATGGTTTAATTTGTATGATAGGACATGTTGTTCAATATTTGAAAGAAATGATGTGTCATTTAGTATTTGAATAGAATGACATATTATTTGATGTTTGAATGAATGATTGTGACTCTTGGGAAGAAGTCTTTTCATGAATGGATATATTGCTTGATGGAAGCAATTATAAATAGGAAGGAAATGAAACATTTCCCTATCTCTACCGAGAAAGTTTCCTCTATATTTCCATCATAATTAGAGGCATTTAAAGAGAAGGAAAGAGATAGAAGAGTTTCTATCAACTTGAAGAAAAGCAAAAAGGAGTCTCCATTGTTGCAAACAATACTAGTGAAAGTTATGAATTCTCAAGATCCTTATCAATATATAATTCTAGAAATAGTTTACATCCAATACATACATAATAACCCACCAGACTTAAATAAAAAGAAAAAACTGAAATTCCTTTCCTCAGCATAATAGATAACAGAGAATGTAAAAATAGAGGAGTGATTATAAAGGATACTCTAATCCGTTACAAAGAATAACCAAATCTAAGCTAGGAGTTGCAAAGGGATTTCATACAAATCAAAGGGCAAGAGCGCCGGTCCAAGAAAGAAACAACTTCTCAAAGCCTAGAGGAAACCCAAGACCATGAACGATATTTAACGAGCTCAACAACATTAGCAATATCAACCTTCCCTTGGTTAAAAATGACATTACGTCTATGAAACCAAATAGATCATATGATTGCAAACAGAGGAATTACCCAAAATTTTGTTAGCTTATTTCCACCAACTAAACCCATATGATAAATGAAGTGGTCTTTACTAGCAAAAGGAAGAACAACATCAACACCCAACCAGGAATAGCAATGATACCACACCAAGAAAGCACAACTGCTATTGAAAAAGAGATGTAAGGTTGATTCATAAGACTCATTGCAGAAAACACATAACAACAAACAACGGTCTCTCATGTAACACAACTCTCCTAGCTAAATTTAGCTTTGTCTGCCTATCCAAAATAACCTTCCCAACCAATACCAAGACTTTCATAGGAATAGATCAATTAACCAAAAACTTTTTGAAGAAAATATCGTCTGAAGGAGAAACAATATGCAAGTTCGTCCTGTGCGAAACCAGGAACTCAAAGACTGACTTTGAGGAATAAACCCCTAAGTTATCCAACATCCAACGCCACTCATCACCCACGTTAGAGATAATTATGACAAAGTTAATTAAAGCTAAAAATTCCTCAAACAAATTGTTCTCCCAACTGAAAATTTGTCTTCTCCATGAAAATAGCCACTGCCACTTACCATCAGACGAAAAACCCAGCTCAGAGATCAACGCATTTTTATTTTTCAGATATAAGAAATAACTAGGTGTAAAGGGACCTCGTGCCAAAAAGAGGTGTTGCTCTCATTCCCTATTTTTATCTTTCACCCCAAAGAGAACCACCTAGGAGGGACAACCTTCCAGCTTTCTAGAAGGCCGGCAAAGGTCTTTCCACCAATAAGAAGACTTACATCCCAATTTGTCGGACGCACTACTGATCGAGACAAGTTCTTCCAAGAGTTAAGCTAAGCCATTCCTCATTAATTAAGCAGCAGGAAACGTTCCAATCTGCTCATCATTATCCCATCAGATTTGTACCAGGTGAAGCGCGGCCTCCCTAATAGAGGCAAATCAAATAATTCCTTTTCATCAATGAACTATTGGAACCCTGATGCCTCCAACCTACCCTCCTCAGATCCATAATCATTCTTTTTTCTCACCACGTTGAAATCCCTCGGCAGACACCAAACACCCCTACCTAAACTAGCCCTACCCATTATAAGGTTCTCCCACAACTTTCTTTTGCCTGCTGAATTACATGGAGAATAGACGTTTACCACAAAGAATTTCAAGCACTCCCGCACCCATTACCCATATACACCAACAAAACCGTTTCCAGGAAAGGAAGACAATTGCTCAGACTTCATATTATTCCAAATACTAAGAATGCCCCCTGATCTTCCCTCATAAGGTACAAAAGCCCAATCACGGTTCGTTCCTCTCCACAAGATACACAAAAAAATCCATCAATTTGAGTCATCTTAGTTTCCTGAATAGCTAAGAAATCGAGCTTCTTAGAAAGAATAAAAGTAGTAACCTTTCTCCTTTTTAGCCTCCTCCAATCCTTACGTTACCTTTGGTACAAGTTATATTTTAATAATCTCGAAAATAGACATGAGAATAAAAGTTTACAAGTTATGTTTTGTGTAAGTTTTAAAAAACTATCCACCGACATAAAAGATGTCCTCAAAAAGAAGTAATGAATGGAAGTTAAAATTTCTATTCTCATATATGAATGAGAGAAAGAAATATTAAAAAACTATTCACAGGTATAAAAGATGTCCAAAAAAAAAAAACAGTAGTGAATGAAAGTTAAAATTTTTATTCTTATGTGGGAAGGTGAGAAAAAAATATTCTTGAAAATAAGATTCTCGAGAATGTGATTTTGTCGGTTCCTTTACAACAACCTCCACTTCTTAGGAATGAACTTACTCAAGCCAATTAATCTCCTTCACAAAATTTTGGGAGCTACTACATAGAAGAAAATTATTATGTTAATTGCTCTTAGTATTTTGATCCCTAAAAGTTAAAGAAAAGCTAGCTTAGTGTGCTCACTCAATTATTGATCTACTTTATCTTGGGAAAAATTCAACATTATCAAAAGCTAGCACGAGGCATGCATGCTGGGACATGAATGATTGGAAGTTTATTATGCTGTTGATGACATTTTTCTTATTGCAGCTTCAATTGGCAGAGTTCTTACTCATACCTTTGTTTGGATGAGGATGTGGTTGCATAAGAAGTGGTGCGGCCTTTGTCACATGCCGGCCTTATCTGTATTTATTTTCGAATATCAAGACTTTTATTGAAAATGCAACATTGTATTGCGGAGTATAAGCTCATTAGTATCTAATAGTAATATATACTACCTTATTGTATAATACATAGTATTGCGGAGATTGTATAAATACATAATATTACACGTGCATCCGGATTTGAGATTTACTACATAATAATATGTTTTTTAGATAACATAAAATGCAACATTGTGCATGTTAGTATATATATATATATATATATATATATATATATATATATATATATATATATATATATATATATATATATATATATATATATATATATATATATATATATATATATATATATAACATTACTTTTACACCAAATTCTAACAGTTGATTTTAATTTGATCCAACGATTTAGGCTTATAATTTTTATTAAAGAGAGGATAATTAAGAGTGACTTTAATATGGAGAGAAAAAATAAGATATGTTTAATGAAGAGAGATATTAAATATTTTGACTTTTCATTAAATTTATAACATTAATTTATTAGATATTTTATATTTTTATTTTAAATATTTATTATTAATTAAATTTATCAATAAAGTATAGGGTTTAAGGTTTCTAAATATTTATTTTAAAATTATAACATTTACCATTTATTTAATATTGTATGTTTTATTATTTTCGTAAAATATTGTAAAATTTTAATTTAGCAATATTAATACATGTAAATTTTTAGTATATTAACTATTCAAAAAAAATAATAACACAGTAACATTAAGTAATATAAATATTACGAATTTTAAGTAAAATGTATTTAATAAATAATAATTATATACAAAATAAAAATATAAATAATTTTTATTAGCCAATATATAATAATTTAATTTATTATTTATTAAATAATTTATAATTTAATTCACTAATATGTACATTAGTGAATTTTTAAATATTTATTATTTTGTAATGAATTTAACATATTAAAAGTATCTATCTATTAATATTTATATTTTAAAACTTTATAATATTTTATAAATTTCAATTTTATAATTATTGTTTGAATTTTTAGAATCTTAAAATTTATTTCGTTATTTAGTCAATAATAAAATTTAGCATAATATTATCTGCAGATATGATATAAATAAAATTAAATAAATTATTTTACTAATAATATGATAATGTCCTTAAGAGGAATTTTTATCTTTATAATTACAATTCTCTAATGTTTATATTACTTTTTTTTTTAATTTAATGCATTAAAATTATATTTATTAATATATACAACTTTAAATTTGTTAAAATTTTTTATGAATTTAATGTCTTATAATTGTATTATGATTTTTAAATTTTTTATAATTTATTGATAAATTTAATTAATAATAAATTTTTCAAAATAAAAATAGAAAATATCTAATAAATTAATGTTATAATTTTAATGAAAAGTCAAGATACTTAATCTCTCTTCATTAAACATATTCTATTTTTCTCTCTATATTAAAATCACTCTTAATTATTCTCTCTTTAATAAAAATGATAAAATGAAGTCGTTGGATCAAACTAAAATCAACAATTAGAATTTGGTGTAAAAGTAAAGTCTCACACTTCGTATCATTTAAATCCTATCCCTATATATATATCAGGTGTCAAACTTTACTTTTACACCAAATTCTAACCGTTAATTTTAGTTTGATTCAACGACTTAATCTTATCATTTTTATTAAAGAGAGAGAATAATTAAGAGTGACTTTAATATAGAGAGAAAAAATAGGATATGGTTCATAAAGAGTGATATTAAGTATCTTGATTTTAAATTAAAATTATAACATTTATTTATTACATATTTTATATTTTTGTTTTAAGATATTTATTATTTATTAAATTTATCAATAAATTATAAAAATTTTAAACATCATAATACAATTATAAGATATTAAATTCATAAAAAATTTAACGAATGTTAATTTGTCTATATTAATATTTTTAATGCATTAAACTAAAAAATACTATAGAGATTTGTAATTATAAAAATAAAAATTCCACTTCGGCACATTATCATATTAAAAGCAAAACAATTTAGTCAATTTTATTTTTATCATATCTGTATATATAATTATAGTAAATTTTATCATTGACTAAATCCAGAAATAAATTATAAGATTTTAACAATTCAAACAATAATTATAAAATTTAAATTCATAAAATATTATAAGGTTTAAAATTTTAAATATCAATAGATAGATACTTTTAATATATTAAATTTAGTAAAAAAAATTAAATTTTTAAAAATTCAATAATGTACACATTGGAGAATTAAAATATAAATTATTTAATTAATAAAAATTAAAATTATTATATATTCGATAATATATTTTATATTTTTATTTAGATATAATTATTATTTATTAAATAAATTTTACTTAAAATTAGTAATATGTATATTAATTAATTTTAAAGTTCTATTATTTTTTCCGGAATAGTTAATATATTAAAAATTTAGTATGAATTTAAAAATTTATAATTATTTTTCATGTATTCTTATAATTTATGTTTGAATTTAATAAATAATAAATTTAACTATAACTTTTTTTTTCAAGTATAACTTATGTGTATAATAGTCTTTTTCTGAATTTAATGTCGTATAATTGTTTTATGATTTAAAATTTTTTATACTTTATTTTGATAAATTTAATAAATAGGAATATCTAGAAATAAAAATATAAAATATCTAATAAATAAATATTATATTTTAATATAAAGTCAAGATACATAATATCTCTTTTCATTAAACATATCCTATTTTTTCTCTCCATATTAAAGTCACTTTTAACTAAGCTCCCTCTTTAATAAAAATGATAAGATTAAATCGTTAGATCAAATTAAAATCAACGATTAGAATTTGGTGTAAAAGTAAAGTTTGATTTCTTCTCCCCTTGAATATGCAATGTTATGTATTTACCAATTAAGATGAGTAAAAGAGGTACTCAATCCCAAATATAAAGGACAAAGTGACAAATGTACATACAAGACCTAGATATAAACTTACAACATCAAAATCCAACCAAAAACCGCTCACCCACCAAGTGGAAGTTTCGGCCTTCACTCACCATTGGAGCTAGAGAGCTTCTTTGGTTTCCAACTCTTGGATTATGAAAGGATACTGTGAATCTAGACCAAAGAAATTGGTTTGGTATTAAAAAGATTTTTCTACAATTTTTCATGGATTTTTGAAGTTTGTGGGTTAAAAACCCTAACCTCCATGAAACTATGATTTCAAGAGATGAAGGGAGAGATTGAGAGAGATAGAAGAGAGTTACTACCTCCTAGATGAACTTCCTTCAAAGAAATGAGTTTGAATCACTCAAAACTTCAACTTTCAAAGGTTCAAAAATGGAGAAATGTGAAGAACTTAAGAGAGAAAGAAAGAAAAGTGAGAATGGGGAAGATGATGGGTGATGGCTGAATGGCCTTAGGTGAGTTAGAGGAAGTGAGATATTTTTTTTTTACACCAATGACAAACTTGTAATTAAGAGAAGGGTATTTTGGTAATTTTGCTAAAAGACTAAGGACAATTTGGTCATTTCACGTCCAGATATTTTGAAAATCATCATGACACTGGAACGAGTCCCTAGGTGACTTGACACTGACTTGATATCAAGATTATCCGTTCGCGGGCCCCATGAAATCCTTCTACGGCTCCAATCGTCTTCCAGTTCGATTGTTGGTCCAAATATAATATATTATTTTCACTTTTGAATGTCAGGATGGATTTTAGCAAATATGTAGAGGATCGAATTCTAAAACCAGTGATTCTGATCGTTAGCCAAAATTAAGTCTTTATAGTAGTAAAACACTATTATCCGTGAAACGTAGACCGGACTCCATTTGAGTTTTCGGCCCAAAAATTTAACCGTAGGTTCTTACGATTGTATAGAGCATGAATATGATTTTATTTTTTTCAAAATCATTTTTTAAGACACAAACGAAAATATAAACTCATAAATACTATTTAGTTCGAAAATTGGGATGTTACACTAAAGTGGTCCTTCGAATACTGCACAAAATACACACACACACAGTGTTTAATCATCACTGTAGATGGCATTTGAAGGCAACAATGAAGTTATAAGGCTTTTTATTTCTAAGCGGATACTCTTGAAGAACATAAAAGAATCAAGAGGAATTCCTTATGGGGACTCACAACGGTGATGAGAAGTCTTTCTTTCCTCGCATCACAGGAACATAGCTTATGGTTCGTCGCCGCCGTTCCGGGGTCGGGTTCGTCGCCGCCATTCCGAGTCGGGTTCGCCGCTGCCGTTCGAGATCTAGCTCGCCGTCGCCATCTTCTTCCTCTATCGCTGTCGTTCGTCGTTCTAGTGTCGGGCTCAATTCATCTCTCTGCTCTCACTCGAAAATCTCGTGACATGTGGTTTCTTTCATTTTTTTTTTCATTGCTGCGAACGATGCCGTATTTGTGATATACGTAGGAGTTATTGTGCACCATGAGATTTCTAATCTCTCGCTCCCTCCTCAGCCCAGCAAACATCTCTACCATTTTCTGGGATTCATCCATCCATTTGTTTTTGTTTTTGTTGTTGTCTTCGTTACTGTTTCCACGAGAATTTCTCTGACATCACTTTTATTTTTCAACACCACACTCACTGACTCACACTCTTATGGGGTTTTACCCTTCGCAGATTCCCTCTTTAAGCCTCTTCTCTTGACTTTCAAATTGTTTACCCTGTTTCCAGATTTTTTGCTCCACGCTTCCAATGGTTCCACGTGAAAATTCATTTATTTGGTAAGTTACAGACATTTGCTTTTAATACTAAGACATTTGTCTTGGAAATGTACAGGCGTTGGGAGCGTAAAATATAAACAGCAATGCGAAGCAGATTGGAAGCAGGATGGAGTTCCGGAGAGAGAGTGTGTGGGTGCTTGGGCAGAGAAGGAGAGATTAAAATTTTGGAGAAGGGAGAGAAATGAAACATCAGATCGAATTTGTTAATTTATTAATTTTGTTTTAATATATCAGAATTTTTATGTGTTGTTGTCCATCTTTGATTGGTTGTTCCAAACAGTGAGGTGTTGGATATGTGATCACACAAAACTTTCTCGAATCTTGATTACATAAAGGCTTAATTTTATTTTTGGTCCTTCAGGTATCATGATTATATAATTTTGGTCCCCCGGATTTTAATTGTGCCAATTGGGTCCTCTAAATATCATAATTGTGCAATTTTGGTCCCCTAAGTTTCAACTGTGCCAATTGGGTCCCCACGTATCATGATTGTGCAATTTTGATCCCCAAATATCACGATTGTGTAATTTTGGTCCTCCAAGTATCACGATTGTGCAACTTTTAACATCAACAGCCTACGAAGCATATGTGTAGGGATGGCAACGGGGCGGGGCGGGCACGGATAGTAGCTACCCGCTACCCGCCCCGCGAGAAGAAAATCCGCCCCGTGCCCGCCCGCTACCCGCGCGGATATCCGTTAAGGAGATATCCATGGATTTTTCAAAAATCCGCGGATATCCATGGATATTTACTAAAAAAATAAAAAAAAATAAAAAACATATATTCCTATTAAAACACAGTAAAATTCTAAAATTAATTACTACAACAAAAATCCAAATTCCAATCCAAGTTCAAAGTTACATTAAACAAATTATAAGTCTAAAGTTCAAACTAAACATCACAGTTCAAGCTAAACAACACATTAGACAAATAAATTCCAAAGTTCATAGTCTGTAATGCCATTCTTCAATTGTTGTAAGTGTCATTGTCATCTTCCATGATAGGATCCACTTCCATTTCATTATTTGTTTCCTAAAAAAAAAAAATGAACCCAAATAAAATTCACTAACAATTATTATTATTGTAATTTGAAATGAAATAGTATATTAGAAAAAATACTAACATCATCAACATCCATATCTTCTAAAACTGTATAAAGTGCCATGCTTTCCACCTTTGAAGAGCCTAAAAAATAAAAATAAGATCATTAAACTTTCGTAATAATGAATTAATATATTTAATTAAAAGGGATAAACTTCATTACCGTTCATGTCATTCCATTGCCAATCTTGGAGACACATCAATGCCTCTAAAGTATGCGGACGTAATCTACTACGATGAGGAGTAAGAAAACGACCACCAGTACTAAATGATGATTCAGAAGCAACTGTCGAGATAGGAATTGCTAGAAAATCTCTAGCAATCATTTGCAAGGTTGGGTATTTTAACCCATTAGACTTCCACCAAGCTAAGATGTCAAACTGTACTCCCGAATCGGGCAATGACGGCTCCTCTAAATAATTGTCAAATTCTGACTTTAGATTTGATGTGATATTTCTTTTTTTACTCTTATGCTTTTCAAACCCTGACATCCAAGCATCCTTTTTTCCAATATCCACATCTGCAACATTTGGGGTTGAACTTGAAGATGAAGAAGAACTCAAATTCTTACCCTTGATTTTCATGTCATACTCCCTTACCAAATTTTGGCAAGTATCTTTTACCCTTTCAATTTCATCATATGACTTATCTCCATATATTAAAGGGAAAAAATAATCTATTAGATCAATTTTGTATCTAGGGTCTAACACGGTAGCTACAGCCATCAACCCATTCATCACACCCCAATATTTGTCAAACTTTGTAATCATTGTTGCAGCCATTGTCCGAATAATATCAATAGGACAATTACACCACTCAATCAAAGCTAACTTAATTTGGCATACTTTTGGGAACAAAACATTAGCTGTGGGATACAAAGTACCAGAAAACAACAGGGTAACATCATAAAACAATTCCAACCTTTGGCAAATTTCATTAGCCATTTGCCAATCATTTTCATCAGGCAAAACTCTATAACTATCCTCCCGTTGTGCTAATCTATCAAACACATCCTTGTATTGTACAGCAACTTGGAGCATTAAAAAGGTAGAATTCCACCTAGTCTTGCAATCAAGAATCAATTTTTTACTAAATGTAATATTCACTTGTCCACATGCATCTATAAACTTCTCTTCTCTTTTGGGTGTTGCTGTCCAAAAACTAACACTTTCTCTAATTTTTTCAATTGCAGCAGAAATTAAGGACAAGCCATCTTTCACAACCAGATTCAATATGTGAGCACAACAACGCATGTGAAAGAGTTTACCACCCAAAATAAGTTCTCTAGGTTTAATCTTAGCTAGAATGCGATCAATCATAGCATCATTTGTACTACAATTATCAACGGTCAAAGTAGACAATTTCCTATCAAGATTCCACTCCATCAAACATTGAATCAAGACATCAGCAAGAACTTTACTAGTATGAGGAGCAGGCACATAAATGAACCTATTATTGAAATGAAAATTTCAGCAAAATATCAACAATAATTAAACAAATTTAATAATAAAGGATGTTTTGTGTTATTACCTCACAAGGCGACTTTGAAGGGTCCAAGAATCATCAATAAAGTGAGCCGTGACGGTCATGTAGCCTCTATTTTGATTACTTGCAGTCCACATATCAGTAGTGATTGCAACACGACTTTGATTCTTCAACAAAAACTTCTTTGTATTCACTTTTGTTGTATTGTAAGCCTTCATAATGTCACTCTTAACAGTGTTGCGAGAAACCCCCTTGAATAAAGGTTGCAAACTTCCACAAAATTCTTTAAAGCCTATATGATCAACCATTGACATTGGATACTGTGAACACCCAATTTTGTCCGGGTTAATTAATTTGTTCGCTAAGTAATCAAAAAAAAAGAAAGAAAAATTAAGTGGGCTTTGGCCCATAATCCCATTTTTGTTTAACCCACTTAAAAGCCCTTTTCTTGTTCAAAAAAAAAAAAAAGACGAAAATAAAAAAAATAATAACAGCAGACTCAATTCAAAAATGTGATGATACGTTGGTTTTGTTTTGGTATTTCTGGAGGTCTTCTCCATCTTCTTTTTTCCTTTCTTTTGTCTTCTTTCACTTTTTTTCCCCTTTTTATTAAGCAAACACAGCAATGGCAAGGACCCTGCTTCCCTGTTGCTGCACCACAAAAACACAGAGGGACAAAGCTGATATGCTCCCTCCTGAGGCACCCATTTTCCTGCATTTGTACAATTTTTTCCCTCAGCAAGTTAATAGCAAATTTTGGCATTACTCCCTCATAATTTTATCTATAAATTCAGCATATCACAGAGAGCAGAGGAGAATTTTTTTTCGAGCAGAACAGAGGGGGAATTCTGGGTAAAAATTGAGTAAGGAATAGAGGAAAAAAGACATACATTCGTTTCTATTTTCCTCTCCTTCTTCCTTCTCCACTCAACCTCTATTTTTGCTTTTCTTCTTCTCTGCTCTGTTACCATCTCATACCTCCAGAAGCCAGAAAAATAAAATAAAATAAAAGGAAGTGAACATTGCAGAACCTCAAGCCACCACCCAACGCTGCCCAGCTCCACCACCCGCGACGCAGACACCGTGCCTCCATCGCCGTCCACCGCGAGCCCGGCCGCATAGCCGCTGCCGCCGCACGGAGCGCCGCCCAACCAGCCGCCGCCGTCGAGCTCCTCGCTGCAAATCCCCTCCCCTGCTCTCTGGGTGGGTCGCATGGAAGAAGAGAGCAAAGGCTCTACTTTTGTTTTTTCTCAACTCTGATCTCTTGATTTGTTTTAATAATGGGTCAGCTCTTTTTTTTTTTTTTTTTTTTGTATTATGTAGGAAAAAGGGACCAGCTAAGGATGAGAGTGTTTAGTATTGGGTTGGGCTTGGTAGGAAGGTTTAGTTTAGTTTTTTTTTCTTTTCTTTCTAATTTCTTTTTTGCTTTTGGGCCAAACTCATACTTTTTTGTATGTCAGATTCTGGTCTCAAAGAAGAGAAGAGAGGGAAAAATATTTAAAAAAAAAAAAAATATATATATATATATATAATAATGGCTTTCAAAGAAATTCACGCAACAATCTACGACGTTGATGTATGAATTTTTCATCCTCAAGTGTCGCATGAATTGTAAGGGTTTATCGTATAGTTTTGCTATCTTTAACCCCGTGCAAGAGTGAATTCCTCTTTAAGTAAAATATTTTAAAATTCGCGCGACAATTTATGACGTTGATGTATGGTCTCCCATCCTCAAGTGTTGTAAGAATTGTAAAGGTTTATCGTATAGCACTGCTATCTTTAACCTTGTGCAAAAGCGAACCAGTTTTGAAATAAAATCCTTTTTCGAAATCAAATCTTTTCCCAAAAACTAAAATCAACCAACCAACCAACCAAACTTTTTCTATTAAGAACTACGTGGCTTTGAGTTTTCCATCGCATCGGGGAATACGTAGGAGCAAAATAATCATTCTGTCAAGCCAAAATTTTATTTTCTTCCTTTTGTGTTTATTTTCTTTTTTTTTTATTTTAAAAAATGGGGTAAAATAATATTTTCAAAGGTTATTAAAAATTTTGCACGATTGACTTGGGGTACCGTTCTTAGAACGGGCGACGTGGGGTGCTAACACCTTCCCTACTCGTAACCGACTCTCGAACTCAAACCTCTGTGTTGTTTTTTTTTTAGGACCAGTTTTCCTTAAATAATTGGGTTTTCCAAAGTTTTCCCGCATAAAAATTTTGGTGGCGACTCCTCTGTTGTTTTTAACTCCCTTTTTTTCGCGGCGCCCGGACGGGACGGTCGCGACAGCTGGCGACTCCACTGGGGACTTTGGAGAGTCAGGCCCATCATAGTGGACTGTGCAAATCTTTAATAACTTTTATTTATTTATTTTACCCCTTTTTGTTGTTACCTGGTACATTGTTTTGTTTTTTATTTTATCTATCTATTTATTTATTTATTTATTTATTATTATTATTATTTTTTTTTCTTTTTTTTTCTTTTCTCTAATACTTTTTTGTATATATTCTTGCAACCTTAGGATAGCAAACCATTGTGCTGTGGGTTGATTCTTCTTGCAGGTTTGGGGAATTTTTTATTTGTATAGGATTTTGTACAGGTTCGTATGCTCTCAGCACACACCGCACTATCACTTGCTTCACACACTGTTGGGCTCTATACCCGAGTCCTGGAATGCCATAGGTTTAGAAGGGGTTTCAGTGGTGTTATTGTGATGCTTTTGCATCCCTGGCAGTCACTGATTCTCCCGCTCAGATTGCTACCGGTACATGGACTGCCATATTGTGACTTATTTGTCCCTGTGGTGAGGTTCATAGATCCGGGTCCTTATCTTTTTAGATGAGGGTAATCTGGGGGCCTTTTAGGAGTCTAGATCTATGCCAAGAGTTCTGTACATAAGTTTCCAATAGAAGCCGTCCGAATTAGGGTTTTAACTTCAGAAATCCCAACCATAGGATGCAACCTGTGTAGGACAAAGAAGAGCACATTCCGCCTTCCTTTTTGCTGCATACGTATTCACATCCATCATGATTTCAAGCATATTACTCATTTCCTTTTTCATGCATCGTTGCGCCTAAGGTTAGGCTTGGATGACCGATGTCGTCCTTGACTTGAGCATTATGCTACGTTTCCATTGCACTTCGAAACGCAGTCAATTGCAAGGACAGTCATGCGCTAGTAATACATAGCGCACCCTAAGGGGTTCACAACCCTTTCATGTGTATCTGCACCCTCATTCATTCATAGAGTGCATTCATTTTTCAATTTTTGCTAATAAAAATTTTCCATTCACAGATTAATTTGGTGAGAGTTAACCCTTTCTTTGAAAAACAAGAGATGAAAAAAGCCAGGCACACTAGCAAGAGCTCCAAGGTGATACTGAACTCGCTGGAGAACCTGAGGGAGCTAAGTCGGGCATTACCTCAAGAGAATCGAAGAAGCTTTGTCAAGAAGTATGGAGGGATTCTGGACCTTATCTTTATACCAGTTGAAACTGCCGTTTTGAGCACTCTGAGTCAGTATTGGAACCCGCAGCTCAGATGTTTTGAGTTGCCTCACATGGACATTACCCCTACCGTCGAAGAATATGCTTGTCTGTTAAAGTTACCGATGCAGACCGAACCTGTCATTTATTTCCATATGGGGCAATACCTGACCGTCACTAACATAGCAGGGTTGCTGGGGGTTCCTGAAAAAGACGTCCACTTGACCGGACACTCAAACTCATGGGGATTGACTCGAACATTCCTTGAAAACCTCTTGAAAAGGTTGAAAGATCAACAAGATTGGGGGACTTTCGAAAGGGTATTGGCACTTGTCATCTATGGGTTGGTTTTGTTTCCATCAGCACTGGATATGATCGACCAAGCTGCATTGGACGTATTCTTCACAGTAGAAAGGAAAAGGAATCCAGTGCCCGCGATATTAGCTGAGACGTTTCTGACTTTAGATTTTTGCCAGCGCCATCAAAAGGGGAAGCTTCGATGTTGTGCACAACTGTTGTATGTATGGGTCATCACTCACATGTATGCCAAAGGCCATGTCAGCCGACATTCAGATCCACTGAGAGGCTTCCACAATATCCCAGTAAAACAGCAAAGTGAACAAGAGTGGAAAAACGAGTTTGACAAAGTGGATGGCAGCTCTTTCAAGTGGGTATGCCCATTGTACGAAGGTCAACAAGGGCAAGATATCATTTACAGTTGTGGCGAGTTCCCAAATGTGCCTTTAATGGGCCCAAGAGGATGCATATCCTACACACCAACCATAGCCCTGCGACAGCTTTGTTGGACACAAACTGTACCGCGAGAAGAACAACTCGGTGGATGTTGTTTCCGATATGAGGACGGTGAAGACACCAAGTTGTCAGCAAAAAGGGTCAGAGATGCATGGAAAAATGTGAAGATGGCAGGGAGAGCCGAATTAGGCAGGCCGATCCTAATCATTGTCTCAGAGTATGAAACATGGAGAAAAGCAAGGAAGGTTCCCATCAGCTCTCCGAAAAAGGATCAGAAAGGCGAAGATCATTCCCTTTTGGTGACTCAGATGACAGAAAAATTAAAGATCATGGAGGCACAAATGAAAGCGGTGGAGCAAGAAAAACAAGATGCTGAGTTGAAAGCAGTCACCAATCAAAGGCGGTACGAGAAGTTGGCAAGAGAAAATGAGCACTTAAAAAACATGTGCGCCGACATCAACACAACCTCAGGTGTCAAAAGAGCAACAGATAAGGTTCTAGCGAGCCTCATGGCCAGAATCCAGAAACTTGAAGGGAAAATGTTGACTTTGACAAAAGAGAAGCTTCAACTAAAGGAGGAGACACGCCAGTTAAAAGACGAAGTTAATCGGCGAGATGAGAAAGGAAAGGCATTAGAGGCAGAAATTAATCGACAAAGGGAGGCCAATGATGATTTAAAAAACCAGATCTTTACACACAACAGGGTGGAGGCTGGATTGGCACAGAAGGTCGAGGACCTGAATGCCTTGCTGTTCGAAATCAAACAAAGTTGCGACCTAGGGTGGACGTCAGCCAAACATTATCATGACCAGGTGACGCGAGCGGTGAATGCCATGAAATGGTGGAGGGGAGAAGCCGAAGAGCGAGGATTGGATGTCGACATCTGGAGGAAGAGGTATATAAGTATGGCTAATGAGCTAAGTCATTGCATCCCGACCTTTGTTCAACGCTTTGAGAAGGCTAACAAGCGGATTCGCGTGAACCCTATGCCACGTCTCCCTCCGGAGTTAGAAGATTTCATGCAGATGTGTGATGGGCTCACCCGGGGCCTAAAAAGGAAAAGATCAAAGCTGTTGACTTTAGGATAAAAGCGTTGTTGAGAATTCATGTTTTGATGTTATTTCAATCTATGTACTACCCTTGGAGGTTTCAATGAAATGAGATGCATTTTCTCGCCTTTACTTTCTCTCGCTCTCCATCTCTTATACTTGATTCATGACAACGCCTATCGTGGAGCGTAATCTCCCTTTAGTATGTCGCTAACTACGTCCTTGCCTTATAGGAGTTATCCTTCTGTGTAAAGTGTAGTTGTTACTTCCTCGACTCGGAATCAACAATGCTAATGTGCCTAAGACGACATCTATTGTGGAGAGAATCCTCTCCTCTAGATTTGTTGTCAACCCCACGCCGTCTTATGGGCAAAATGCCCTCTGAATGGAGTGGAGGGACCATCTCTTGACAATCATTGGGGCGTTAACTCTCTGAAAAAATAAAATTTAATAATTTCAAGCATCTCGAAAGGATTAATACGTTTTCTGTGTTTTCTTATCCCTTTTTGTTTTTATTCATTTTCTTTTTTCGTTGTTGTAATTAAACAGTGATCTTTTGAACCATTGCTCCGCGACACCCTTACCGCACCCGTTCGCAAGCTAAAGTTATGGCTGACCTAGAACAAACCCTAGAGATGAGAGAAGAGGTAGACCAACTCAAGGAACAAATGGCAAAGATGTTGGAGTTGTTGCAAGCGATGCAAAAGGAGAAAAGCGCAGATGAGAACCCTTCGGCCTCGAATGAAAAGCATCCGGCTACGCCTCTTCTCCCACCTGGTTTCACTCAGGTTCCTGTGCAAATGCAAGGATTCAACCAACAAGGAGTCATGGTGCCTTTCGCTATTTATCCAAACCACCAGACTCATTCCTCAGCTGTCAATCATCATGAGTCTACTGTAATGAACCATCCTCCATACGGTCTTGCTCCAGGTTATGTGCCGCCAACTGCTGCTGGCCCACAGGACAATAACCCTAACCACCAAGACACTGCCCAGGTCCCTCAAAATTCTGTCCTCACATTCCCAACACAGGGGGTCCCTCCGCCACAAAACCCTCCGGAAGGTAGTGCCCCGGCAGTGACACCTTCTCCTAATCCAAAGCTCCCACCGTACACCCTGCACTTTGGACCCAATGGGGCTCAAGCGGCACCAAACTTCACATCTGCCTACATGCCACAGTACCTTCCACAGAACATGTACGGTGAAGCTCATGTGGATCGGTCCGGCGAGAACCCCCGATCTAGGGAAAAATTGGAGACACTAGAGGAAAGATTAAGGGTTATTGAAGGAGCAAGTAGTTATGGCCTCAGAGATGCCTCGGAGCTTTGCCTTGTGCCCAATGTCGTAATCCCACCGAAGTTCAAGGTCCCAGATTTCGACAAATACAGGGGAACCACTTGTCCCAAGAACCACTTAACCATGTATGTCCGAAAGATGGCATCATACGCGCACGATGATAAGTTGCTGATTCATTTCTTTCAGGACAGTTTGTCTGGGGCAGCTTCGAGTTGGTACACGCACCTGGAGAGGGCACATATCCGATCTTTCAGGGATTTGGCCGACGCCTTCTTGAAGCAATACAAGTACAATGTTGACATGGCGCCTGATCGGATGCAGCTGCAAAATATGTCTAAAAGAGACACAGAAACTTTCAAGGAATATGCGCAGCGTTGGAGGGAAGTGGCAGCCCAGGTAGAGCCCCCGTTGGCAGAGAAAGAGATTGTTGCGATGTTTATTGACACACTTCAGTCACCCTTTTATGATAGGATGATTGGTAGTGTATCGTCAAATTTCTCAGATATGGTCATTATCGGTGAGAGGATTGAAGGTGGAATGAGGAATGGCAAGATTGTCGAGACTTCAGTTGGGGCACCTGGCCCGAAGAAGCCCCCTTTTGTAAAGAAGAAGGACGGAGAAGCACATGCTGTGGCTTTTGACCAGAATAAGTCTGGCCAGTGGAGACCAAACTTGATGCCTGTCCACCCTCAGCAATATTTCCAAACCCAGTATTACCCACAAACTCCATATCACCAAACTAACCATCCATATATTGCCGCCACCTCACAATTTCCACACCCCCAACCTCAGCATCCAATGACACCTTACCGGCCATCATACCCTACCCATCACCAAACACTTCCCGCCATACCATCCCAAACAGTTCAACCACCACATCACAACCCAAACACAAACCAGAGAAGGCCACCTCATGACCTGGAAAGAAAACCTGTACATTTTGATCCGATACCCATGACCTACACCGAGCTGCTACGCCAACTCGTGAAAAGCTCTATGCTAGCTCCTATCCCAACAAAACCAATGGAACCCCCGTATCCAAAGTGGTTTGACCCAAATACTAAATGTGACTATCACTCAGGGGCATCAGGTCATTCCACCGAAAATTGTAGAGCTTTGAAGCTTAAGGTGCAAGATCTGATTAACGCCAAGTGGTTGAGCTTCGAGCAGCCTAATGTGGGGCAAGATCCTCTACCAAATCATGGGGGTCCTGGCGTCAACGCCATAGAGGACTTCATGGAGTATACTCTCATCAGTCAAGTCTCCAAGGTCAAGACCCCCATGAGAATTATTTCAGGGAGATGTGTAGGCATGGGATGATGCAAGCCCCGATTGAGAAGGAAAGTGACCTTGACAAAGGCGTAAGATGTGACTTTCATGGGGAGAAAGAACATACAATTGAAGATTGTGCAGAGTTCAAACAGGTTGTACAACGGTTATTAGATATGAAGATGGTCCTGATTGGTTGCCAGTTGGATGAGGGAGGCATAAATGTGGTTTCTGAATCTACGGTCTCCCCGATGCGGGTCAATGTAACTCCTTTGACCATCCGGGTCGATCCTCGGCCAGCTGTTGAAACAATCGTCCCAAAACCGCTGGTGATATACTATACCAAAGAGGTACCATCACCGACTTCAAGTGGGCCGAGGCCACTCGTCATCCAAGTTCCACGTCCTTTTCCTTACAAGGACACCAAAGCAGTACCATGGAAATATGACGTGCAGGTTCAACCACAATATTCTGAAGATACCACTGTAGTCACCAATGTCTCGGGAGTCGGCGGGATGACTCGGAGCGGTCGTGTTTATACTCCGGAGGCGTTGCGAAAAGAAGGTACAGAAAAGGAAGGAGGAAGTTGCAAGGGAAAAGGAAAAGAAACTCTTGTTGAGGAGGGTGCAAGAGAGGATGGATACAAAAAAGAAGTATCCGATGAAGAAGTCTCCGAATTTTTGAAGTTCATCAAACAAAGTGAATATAGGGTGGTGGACCAGCTAAATCGAACTCCGGCCAAAATATCTCTTTTGTCTCTGCTTATGAACTCTGAACCACATAGAAAGGTGTTGATGAAGGTTTTGAATCAAGCTCATGTTTCTCATGACATCACTGTTGATACGTTTGATAACATAGTGGGCAACATCATCGCTGATAATTATGTAACCTTCACCGACGATGAAATACCCGTTGAGGGAATGGGGCATAACAAGGCGTTGCATATCTCCGTGAAGTGTCGGGATCATATTATGGCTAGAGTGCTCATTGACAATGGATCTTCTTTGAATGTGATGCCAAGGTCGACCTTGTCTAAGCTGCCTTTCGATGGGACCCACATGAAGCCGAGCTCAATGATAGTAAGAGCATTTGACGGCACGCGAAGAGAGGTCATTGGTGAGATCGAATTACCTATTCAGGTTGGTCCTTGTACCTTTGAGGTCCTTTTTCAAGTAATGGATATCACACCGACCTACAGCTGCCTCCTTGGGAGACCTTGGATCCATTCTTCTGGAGCTGTACCCTCCACGCTGCACCAAAAGGTGAAGTTCATCATTGATAATAAATTGGTAATTATTTCTGGAGAAGAAGACATGCTGGTGAGCAAACCAACAACGACCCCATACATTGAGGCAGCAGAAGAAGCCCTTGAGACCGCTTTCCAATCACTGGAGATTGCCAATACTACTTACGTAAGAGAGGGGGCTTTGCTTTCAAAACCGCGGTCGTCAAAAGCATCTGTCATGATGGTGAGGGTTATGCTTAAAGGAGGATATCGACCTGGGAACGGATTGGGAAAAAGCAACCAAGGGGTTCCCGACATCATAATGCTTACTGAGAACAGGGACAGGTTTGGGTTAGGATACAAACCCACCAAGGCAGATAAGAGGAGAGTGCTAGAACAGAGGAAAGAGAAGAGGCTTGCTCGTTTGGAAAACCGTGAGTACGAGGCTGAAAGGGTTCCTATCTGTGACATACGACAAAGCTTCCGCAGTGCAGGGTTCGTGTTCCTTGACCAGGTAGCAGCCCTTGGAGATGATGATCCCGCCAATCACAGTGTTAATCTTGTTTATCCATGCTCTCCTGATACAGAGCTCAGCAATTGGGAGACCATTGAGTTCCCGAGGACCATAGAATCTTTGTCAAAGTAATTCTGTAATGCTTATCCTTTAGCTCTGCCCAAGGCTTTAGGATGTCTTTTGTACTGGGCTTACTTGTTCCTATTTCAGTATTAACTTATCAATAAATGCATGCATTCGGTCCTTTTTTATTCTTCCGCCCTTTGTTGTTTTGTTTCCCTAATAATTATCAATAACACAGTTTTCGCCTTTTCCCCTTTATTTATTCACCTTTCCCTGATAATCATCAAAATGCAGATCTAAAAATGACTCTCTTGAAAATGACAGTGTTAGTGTTCCCGCATACAATTTCGATTATCCCATTAATCATGCTGACGAGGATATTGATGACAGTGAGGAAATTCCCCCTGAGCTAATGAGATTAGTAGAACAGGAAACCAAAGAAATTCGACCCCATGAAGAGCCGACTGAGGTGATCAACTTGGGAACAGAAAACGATAAAAAAGAGGTCAAGATTGGTATTTCCCTGAAAGAAAGTGAGCGACACAGACTGGTCAAGTTGCTACTTGATTTTAAAGATATTTTTGCATGGTCGTACCAAGACATGCCGGGGTTAGACCCTAGCATAGTAGAACACAAGTTACCTCTAAAGCCCGAATGTCCTCCGGTGAAGCAAAAGTTACGAAGGATGAAAGCAGAGATGTCGTGAAGATCAAGGAAGAGGTCAAAAAGCAATTAGATGCAGGCTTCCTAGCAGTTGCGAAGTACCCTCAATGGGTTGCAAACGTTGTCCCTGTTCCAAAGAAGGATGGAAAAGTTCGGATGTGTGTCGATTACCGGGATCTGAACAGAGCTAGCCCGAAAGACGACTTCCCTCTCCCTCACATCGACGTTCTGGTGGATAATACTGCTCATCATGCTTTCTTCTCTTTCATGGATGGATTTTCGGGATACAATCAGATCAAAATGGCTCCGGAAGATATGGAAAAGACCACGTTTGTCACTCTGTGGGGTACCTTTTGCTACAAAGTTATGTCTTTTGGTTTGAAAAATGCAGGGGCGACATACCAGCGGGCCATGGTGACTCTATTCCATGACATGATGCATAAGGAGATAGAAGTTTATGTGGATGATATGATTGCAAAGTCCAAGTCTGAAGATGACCATGTTAACGATTTGAAAAAGCTTTTTGAACGGTTGAGAAAGTTCCAGCTTCGATTGAATCCGGCCAAATGCACTTTTGGAGTGAAATCGGGCAAGCTTTTGGGGTTCATAGTTAGCCAGAAAGGGATAGAGGTCGATCCTGATAACGTGCGAGCGATCATCGATATGCCAGCACCTCGAACAGAGAAAGAAGTTCGTGGGTTTTTAGGGAGATTGAACTACATTGCCAGGTTCATCTCTCAGTTAACCGCGACATGTGAGCCAATTTTTAAGTTGCTGCGTAAAAATCAGGTGGTAAAATGGAATGAGGATTGCCAAAAGGCGTTTGAAAAGATCAAGCAGTACTTGCAAGAACCTTCGATATTGGTACCTCCAGTCCCTGGAAGACCGCTCATCATGTATTTAACAGTGCTAGATGAATCTATGAGTTGTGTGTTGGGGCAGCATGATGAATCAGGAAGAAAGGAGCATGCCATCTATTATCTGAGTAAGAAGTTCACGAGTTGTGAGGCCAACTATTCCTTGCTGGAACGCACATGTTGTGCTTTGGCATGGGCGGCTCGCCGTTTAAGGCATTATATGCTGAGTTATACTACCTGGTTGGTGTCCAAAATGGACCCGATCAAGTACATCTTTAATAAGCCTGCTCTGACTGGAAGGATTGCCCGCTGGCAAGTCCTGCTATCCGAGTACGACATCGTCTATGTCACGCAGAAAGCAGTAAAAGGAAGCGCTCTCGCAGATTATTTAGCCAACCAGCCCGTAGAGGATTATGGGTCGATGCAATGTGACTTCCCAGATGAAGACATAATGGCTTTGCTTGAGCAGGGGCAGTCGTCAGAAGAAGAAAAGTGGACCCTGTTGTTTGATGGAGCTTCTAATGCACTGGGGCATGGGATCGGAGCCATCTTGATTTCGCCAGAAGGTAATTTTTTCCCAATCACCGCAAGACTTTGCTTCGGTTGTACGAACAACATCGCCGAGTACGAGGCTTGCGCGCTAGGGATCCATGCAGCAATAGAATCAAAAGCAAAGGTGCTAGAGGTATATGGGGACTCTGCTTTGGTCATTCACCAACTAAGAGGGGATTGGGAGACTCGGGATGCCAAGTTAATTCCGTATCATGATTACATCAAGGGTTTGATTGAGAAGTTTGATGAAGTTACATTTCACCATATTCCCCGGGAGGATAACCAGTTAGCCGATGCGCTGTCTACCTTGTCCTCAATGTTCAAAGTAAGCGACGAGAGAGACTTGCCACTCATCAAGATAGAAAGTCGTGATCATCCAGCGTATTGCCAAGTGGTAGAAGAAGAACCCGATGGGAAACCTTGGTACCACGATATCAAAAGTTTTATCCGAAAAAGAGAATACCCCTCAGGTGCTTCAGAGAATGACAAAAGGACTCTAAGAAGACTTGCAATGAGTTTCTATTTAGACGGGGATGTCCTCTACAAGAGAAATCATGATATGGTGCTTTTAAGATGTGTCGACGCAGAAGAAGCGAAATGGTTAATCAAGGATGTGCACGAAGGATCCTTTGGGACTCACGCGAGTGGACACGCCATGGCAAGAAAAATCTTGAGGGCTGGTTATTATTGGTTAACAATGGAGGGAGATTGTTTCTCTTATGCAAGGAAGTGCCACAAGTGTCAGACATATGCCGATCGGGTTCATGCGCCGCCAACATCCTTGAACGTCATAACATCACCTTGGCCATTTTCGATGTGGGGAATGGACGTCATTGGACCAATAGAACCAAAAGCCTCGAACGGGCATCGCTTCATTCTAGTCGCGATTGATTACTTCACAAAATGGGTTGAAGCTGCATCTTATGCTAGTGTGACTAGGAATGTTGTGATTAGATTTGTCAAAAGAGAGTTGATTTGTCGTTATGGGTTGCCGAGTGAAATCATCACTGATAACGCGACCAACTTCAATAACAAAATGATGACAGAGGTATGTGAAAGTTTCAAAATAAAGCATCATAATTCCTCCCCATATCGTCCGAAGATGAATGGGGCAGTCGAAGCAGCTAATAAGAACATCAAGAAGATTGTTCAAAAGATGGTGGTGACGTATAAGGATTGGAATGAGATGTTGCCTTTTGCTTTGCACGGCTACCGCACTTCTATTCGTACTTCAACTGGGGCAACTCCATATTCCCTGGTTTATGGGATGGAAGCAGTACTCCCAATCGAGGTAGAGATCCCTTCACAAAGGGTGCTGATGGAAGCCGAGTTAGAGGAAGCTGAATGGGTACAAGCCCGACTTGACCAATTGAACCTCATTGAAGGAAAGAGATTAACCGCGTTGTGTCACGGCCAACTTTACCAAAAGAGGTTGATGAAAGCTTATGAGAAAAAGGTGCGCCCAAGACAGTTTCGGGAAGGAGACTTAGTGCTTAAAAAGATTCTACCCATCCAAAAGGATCACCGAGGGAAGTGGACTCCAAACTATGAGGGACCTTACGTTGTGAAAAAGGCCTTCTCCGGAGGAGCTTTAATCCTGACAAGGATAGATGGTGAGGATCTGCCACTCCCTATAAACTCAGATGCAGTCAAAAGGTACTATGCTTGAGCGCACTTCCAAAATAGCAAAAGAAAAGAAGAAAGAGAAAGATGGCTCGCTAGGCCGAAAACCTGAAAAGGTGGTCTAGGCAAAAGTTAGAGCGACCCGCTAGGCTGAAAACCTGAGAAGGCAGTCTAGGCAAAAGTCAGGGTTAAGAACGAAAAATGCAAACGAAGGAAGTGTCATCAAGCTAGTAAGCTGGGGCAATGTTCAGTCTTGACTGGGGCAAATCGTGTTCTTTGAAGTTGATTAATGGGTATTCGAGGTTAAATGCGGGATACTAGCTCTAGTCATTGTAGAAAGTGTAATTAAAGAGATGTGATTCCACACTACAATCTTGCTTGTTAAGCTCGAGTTTCTTTGTGATTTGTGATATTTACCTTGTACACCTTTCCATTCTCAATAAATGACATTTCCTTCTATTCCTGTTGTATACCTCTCACCTCTCATTATCAACTTTGTGCATTCATTATGATAAGCGTGTACTGAACTAAAAACATGTAATCATAAAAGCATTTAGATTTCTTTGAAGGCTTTAAAGTTCGGGAAGAGCGCGGTGGTCTCCCTACCAGGGATGTTATGGAAACAACGATTTCTCCATCCATCGGGACAATCATCACGGGTGAAGCATGCCTTTAACAAGCATACCAAGAGTAATGGGCTTTGTTCTAGTTCATCCTCAAGCCCGCTGTGATCGAATCTTAAGGGTCGAGGATCAAGCAATGATTTGAAGAAACAAAACACCAAAAATAAAATACAAAATTAAAAAAAAAAAAAAAATCATCATGGTTTCATCAAAAGCATCTCTTGCATATCATACCATCTTTTTCATCAATTGCAAAAGCAGCTTTTACATCATGCATCATAACATCATTTCTTAGGCCAATCATTGCATTGCATTTGTTAGCTTCAGCGGATACCCGACTCCGCAAGTTTTTGGTACCTTTCTTGTCGAGCTTCTAATGGGCAATCCATCCCATAAGCTCCTTATCTTTTGTTCGAACTTCTAACGGGCAATCCACCCCGTAGGCTCTTTTTGTTTCTGTTCAAGCTTCTAACGGGCAATCCACCCCGTAGGCTTTTTTGTTTCCGTTCGAGCTTCTAATGGGCTATCCACCCCATATGCTCCTTATCTTTTGTTCAAGCTTCTAACGGGCAATCCACCCCGTAGGCTCTTTTTGTTTCTGTTCAAGCTTCTAACGGGCAATCCACCCCGTAGGTTTTTTTGTTTCCGTTCGAGCTTCTAATGGGCTATCCACCCCGTAGGCTCTTTTTGTTTCTGTTCAAGCTTCTAACGGCAATCCACCCCGTAGGTTTTTTTGTTTCCGTTCGAGCTTCTAATGGGCTATCCACCCCATATGCTCCTTATCTTTTGTTCAAGCTTCTAACGGGCAATCCACCCCGTAGGCTTTTTGTTTCCGTTCGAGCTTCTAATGGGCTATCCACCCCGTAGGCTCCTTTTGTTTCTGTTCGAGCTTCTAACGAGCGGTCCATCCCACAAGTTTTTTAGTTTGAGTCTCGGTAGGCAATCTGACCTTTGGGAATCTTATTCTCCCGGACAAAATCGAAGTTCAAGTCTTTACTCGTTTCTTATAACGATAAAAGGTAAACTACGGTTACACCTATTATCTAATAAGGACCTAGTAAAGAGGGGCAGCTGTGAACACCCAATTTTGCCCGGGTTAATTAATTTGTTCGCTAAGTAATCAAAAAAAAGGAAAGAAAAATTAAGTAGGCTTTGGCCCATAATCCCATTTTTGTTTAACCCACTTAAAAGCCTTTTTCTTGCTCAAAAAAAAAAAAAGACGAAAATAAAAAAAAAATAACAGCAGACTCAATTCAAAAATGTGATGATACGTTGGTTTTGTTTTGGTATTTCTGGAGGTCTTCTCCATCTTCTTTTTTCCTTTCTTTTGTCTTCTTTCACTTTATTTCCCCTTTTTATTAAGCAACCACAGCAATGGCAAGGACCCTGCTTCCCTGTTGCTGCACCACAAAAACACAGAGGGACAAAGCTGATATGCTCCCTCCTGAGGCACCCATTTTCCTGCATTTGTACAATTTTTTCCCTCAGCAAGTTAATAGCAAATTTTGGCATTACTCCCTCATAATTTTATCTATAAATTCAGCATATCACAGAGAGCAGAGGAGAATTTTTTTTCGAGCAGAACAGAGGGGGAATTCTGGGCAAAAATTGAGTAAGGAATAGAGGAAAAAAGACATATATTCGTTTCTATTTTCCTCTCCTTCTTCCTTCTCCACTCAACCTCCATTTTTGCTTTTCTTCTTCTCTGCTCTGTTACCATCTCATACCTCCAGAAGCCAGAAAAATAAAATAAAATAAAAGGAAGTGAACATTGCAGAACCTTAAGCCACCACCCAACGCTGCCCAGCTCCACCACCCGCGACGCAGACACCGTGCCTCCATCGCCGTCCACCGCGAGCCCGGCCGCGTAGCCGCTGCCGCCGCACGGAGCGCCGCCCAACCAGCCGCCGCCGTCGAGCTCCTCGCTGCAAATCCCCTCCCCTGCTCTCTGGGTGGGTCGCATGGAAGAAGAGAGCAAAGGCTCTTCTTTTGTTTTTTCTCAACTCTGATCTCTTGATTTGTTTTAATAATGGGTCAGCTCTTTTTTTTTTTTGTATTATGTAGGAAAAAGGGACCAGCTAAGGATGAGAGTGTTTAGTATTGGGTTGGGCTTGGTAGGAAGGTTTAGTTTAGTTTTTTTTTCTTTTCTTTCTAATTTCTTTTTTGCTTTTGGGCCAAACTCATACTTTTTTGTGTGTCAGATTCTGGTCTTAAAGAAGAGAAGAGAGGGAAAAATCTTTATAAAAATATATATATATATATATATATATATATATATATATATATATAATAATGGCTTTCAAAGAAATTCACGCAACAATCTACGACGTTGATGTATGAATTTTTCATCCTCAAGTGTCGCATGAATTGTAAGGGTTTATCGTATAGTTTTGCTATCTTTAACCCCGTGCAAGAGTGAATTCTTCTTTAAGTAAAATATTTTAAAATTCGCGCGACAATTTATGACGTTGATGTATGGTCTCCCATCCTCAAGTGTTGTAAGAATTGTAAAGGTTTATCGTATAGCACTGCTATCTTTAACCTTGTGCAAAAGCGAACCAGTTTTGAAATAAAATCCTTTTTCGAAATCAAATCTTTTCCCAAAAACTAAAATCAACCAACCAACCAAACTTTTTCTATTAAGAACTACGTGGCTTTGAGTTTTCCATCGCACCGGGGAATACGTAAGAGCAGAATAATCATTCTGTCAAGCCAAAATTTTATTTTCTTCCTTTTGTGTTTATTTTCTTTTTTTTTTTTTATTTTAAAAAATGGGGTAAAATAATATTTTCAAAGGTTATTAAAAATTTTGCACGATTGACTTGGGGTACCGTTCTTAGAACGGGCGACGTGGGGTGCTAACACCTTCCCTACTCGTAACCGACTCCCGAACTCAAACCTCTGTCTTGTTTTTTTTTTAGGACCAGTTTTCCTTAAATAATTGGGTTTTCCAAAGTTTTCCCGCATAAAAATTTTGGTGGCGACTCCTCTGTTGTTTTTAACTCCCTTTTTTTCGCGGCGTCCGGACGGGACGGTCGCGACAGATACTCATGAAGAACGATCATCTTAGCAAGTGCACGCCTTGCCGTTTCTTGATTAAATGAATAATTTCCAACCACTACCGTGTCCCCCTTAACTTTCCCCGTCTTTATAATTGTTTGCCTGATGTCTCTAGTAGTTCGGCGTATGCAACTCTTCCAATGGTTGTGCAAATGTGATGTCCCTTGCCTTGAATCTCCTAATAGTTTTGCATCGCAGTAATTACAAACAGCTTTCCACACCCCATCTATTTGTTTCCTCATGAAGTGATCCCAAACAATTGAAGTTTGCTTTCTTCGACGAGTCTCAGGGTCAGCCACAGCAGTAGTACTGGCCTCAGCAGAGTTAGCCCCAACAACCATGTTGGCCTCAGCAGGGTCAGCCCCAGCAGCAGTGCTGGCATCAGAAGGGTCAGCCCCAGCAGCAGTGCTGGCCTCACCCACATTCAATTCCACCACATCTGGTGACATAATAGGGGTAGACATTCTACAAATAAAAATATGTGCAGCTATTATTATGTATTAACATTCAAATAGAGGCATATACAAATTGGGGGAACCTTAGTACTCTCAGTTGCAAAATTACCTGGTGGAATGGTTAAGGTCGTCACTGGCGTGCGGCTGGAGGTGGAGGAGAGAAGGGGAGGGCGGCGCTGGCGTGTAGAGGAGATCGGCGCCGGCACTGTGATGAGCGACGTGGAGACCGGAGATCGGAGAAGGAGGGAGCGAGCGAGCAAGCGAAGACTGGAGATCGGAGAACGGAGCGAGCGAGCGAAGCGGAGACCGGAGACCGGAGAGGGAGGGAGCGAGCGAGCGAGCGAGCGGAGAACGGAGACCGGAGAGGGACGAGCGAGCGAGCGAAGCTGAGAACGGAGACCGGAGAGGGACGAGCAACGCGTCACGAAGGGAGGGCGTGACGAGGGGGCTGCCGTTGCGGCGGCCGGAGTAGGCGAGGAGGGCGCGGGCCGCGCGGCGCTGGAGTCTGGAGTTCTGCCGTTCTGGACTGCTGGACAAGGTGAGAGACTGAGAGAGCGAGAGAGTCAGAGTCTCAGAGAGTAAGTAAGAGTGAAATTAGGGAAAATATTTAGGGTTATATTATTAGGGGAAAATATTTTTTTAGTATATGCGGGTATCCGCGGGTACGGATAGTATTAAATTCGTACCCGCTCCGTTAATTAACGGATAGTTAAAAAATCCGTTAAGCCTTACCCGCGGATACCCGCTACACTATCCAAATCCGATCCGTGACGGATTTTACCCGCGGATATCCGCGGGTACGGATTTTTTTGCCATCCCTACATATGTGCGATTGATTTGACAATTAATGAGACTAGTTTGACAGTTTACATGTCATTCTTATGTGACATTTAATGACGTGTATTTGACTATTAAATTGTGTGATATGGCAATATTGTCTTATAAGAATGTCCTGTAAACTGTCAAGTTGACTTCACTAAGTGTCAAATTAGTCCCACGTGTCCTATGTAGGCCACTAACGTTAAAAATTGCACAATCGTGACAATTGGGGACCAAAATTGTACAATCATGATATGTGGGGGACCCAATTGGCGCAATTGAAATTTGGGGGACCAAAATTGCACAATCGTGATACTTGGAGGACCCAATTGGCGCAATTAAAACCCGGGGGACCAAAATTGCACAATCGTAATACCTGGAGGACCAAAAGTACAATTAAGCCTTAGATAAACAACTACTGTATTTGACTTGAATTTATTAAATGTTTTATTCTCATAAATACAACCTAAAACATTATTATTATTATTCTCATAAATACAAAATTCAATTATTAATTTATAGAAATAAGCTCAAAACAAATTATATGAATTTAAAGAAGTTTTATAAATTCATTTACATACGATACAATTATCTGATAAGTACTTCTCGCGGCTAGTTTGCGTGTTTTTTGGTGTGAACGGCTAGTTTAATTTACGTGTTGGAACTCCTTGTTTTATTTTATTTTTAAAAAAAAATTCAAAATGCTCAATAGCTAGCTTTTGTCATTTTTTTTAAAATGAAAGTCAACATGCATCAAAGAATATATATATATATTGACTCTTAAAATATAAATTTGAAAGAGAAATATATTATATTATTAAATTATAAAAAAGGTATGCATGATTAATTAAAAATATAATTTGAATTTAATTAGAATTTAAAAGTAAATTTAGGTTAAAAATAATATGTGTCATTCTTAGATCAGTGAAAGTAACTTAAGATATTAAGATACCATTTCGTATGCAAACGGAAGTGTATAGAACATGATGTTTTGTTCTGCTATCTTTGACTCCCCTCCGTTTGATAGAACCAAAATGTTTCACTTTTTTATCTGATATATTCTTTTGTTCTATTTATAAAATACATCAAAAATAAAATAAAACATATATGTCATGTTTTTGCTTGTTCTGACTTGTCTACTAAATGCTACCTAACCCACTCAAAAGAATGGACTTTAATTTATTACAAGGAGATGAATAATTATTAACACATTTTTATTTCAAACTGAATTAATATTATAAATTGATTATTTTATGGTAAGAAATATAATATAACCTTAATTCAATAAGGAGGGTTGATCATAATTCCAAACCCAAGATCGTAATTTTCGAACGAGCAATCCAAAAGATTCGGAGCATCCACAATGTTTTTGGTGTTTTTGGTGTTCATATGTACATCCTCCGATCGATAGTTAAAGACTAATCCTTTTTCAAATGTAAAGATCACCGAAATGAATTTTGTCTCTCCCAACAATATTTTTGCCAGACACATGGAAGGATAGGAATCGAATCCATGATAACATATGTTTAGGAAACCCAACTATCTACTAATTATGTTGGGTCTTGCTGACGGTTGATCATAAAGTTTGATTCTTAAGGAAACTCTTATAAATTATGCATATTTTAGTTGAGAAAATATTTGAGTGATACTCCCTCCGGCTCCGGTCCTTAATTAATATAAGAGATAAAATCTTCTTTTTTTGTCCAATATATAAGAAAAATGATCAATTTTTATGCTAAATTCCATTTTTACCCTTATTTATTGTAAAATTTATTCTCCCTCTGAACTCGATTATAAGCAAAAAAGTATCTATATTTTGTGAACTCAAATATAAGCAAAATTTAACAAAATCAACTATACTTAATCTCAGTGTTTTGAAAATACCCTTGATTAATTCTCCTATTTGCGGAATAAAATTTAAAATGAATTGTTTTCAATAATTTTTTGGTCTTGATGAGCAGGGTTTTGTTTCTTATATTGAAGACCGGAGAGAGTAACATTTATAATTGTGGAGATAGGAAATCAAGGGTCAACTAAGAAATAAAGGTTAGCTGATACTCCCTCCGGTCCTTAATATAAGAGACAAAAATATCTTTTTTTGTCCAATATAAGAAAAAGTGATCAATTTTTATGTTAAATTTCATTTCTATCCATATTTATTATAAAATTCATATTAAAGAGACTCGACAATTCTCCATGCAAGTGCTTTGGTTTTGTTTTAGTCATTGATCAAATAAGTTAGCTAAATTAGAAGTTATTAAATAGGGACATTTGTGGAATAAAATTTAAAATAAATTGATTTCAATAATTTTTTTTGAACTTGATGAATTAAGGTTTTGATATTGAGGATTGATGATTAGAGCAAGTAAAATTAAAGCAAACGGTTTTGGGTTTCCATTATTAATAGCAAGTTGAATTTGAAAGTCAATAAGTGAGATTCGAATACACGTAGTGAAGTCAATAAGTGGTATTGAATACCAAATTAAAAACGGAGTATAAACAAAAGGAAATCCTAATAATATCTAAGTTGCCCACAGTATGCCCACAGTTTAGAATTTTTTGTTTTTAAATCTGAAGGGTCCAACATGGCAGCGCCAACAAACTTACATAGCCTAATAACTTAAACTTATTATTATTAATTATTAATTTAGGTTTGATCCTCCTTTAAGTTTAACTTTATCACCTGTGACATTGATAGCTTACCGGATGTGTAACTTATATAACATGAGAGCTTAAAAGGACGATCTTGCCTTGGATCCAAGTGACAGGGGAAGTGGGTTTGTTTTGTTTCATAAAAACTGCAGAACTTAGTAATCTAGATGGGTTCTATGCTTCTTGCTTCTTTTCCTGGAGCTCCTTCCATTACCACTGGTATGTATGTGATCTGCTTTTACATAAGTGACTCACCAATTTCTTTCTGCTTCTTCAATCAATATGCTGAGATCCAGCAATATTGACTCGCTGCACCGAAATTGAAAGACAACGAAAAGGGTTGTCTTCATACATATAGTATAAACTAGGCTTGATTGCACTTTTGATCCCTCAGGTATCATGATTGTGCAATTTTGGTCCCCCGGGTTTTAATTGCGCCAATTGGATCCTCTAAATATCATAATTGTGCAATTTTGGTCCCCTAAGTTTCAATTGTGCCAATTGGGTCCCCCACGTATCATGATTGTGCAATTTTGATCCCAAATATCACGATTGTGCAATTTTGGTCCTCCAAGTATCATGATTGTGCAACTTTTAACATCAACAGCCTACGAAGCACATGTGCGATTGATTTGACAATTAATGAGACTAGTTTGACAACTTACATGTCATTCTTATGTGACATTTAATGACGTGCATTTGACTATTAAATTGTGTGATATGGCAATGTTGTCTTATAAGAATGTCCTGTAAACTATCAAGTTGACTTCACTAAGTGTCAAATTAGTCCCACGTGTCCTATGTAGGCTACTGACGTTAAAAATTGCACAATCGTGACAATTGGGGGACCAAAATTGCACAATCATGATACGTAGAGGACCCAATTGGCGCAATTGAAACTTGGGGGACCAAAATTACACAATCGTGATACTTGGAAGACCCAATTGGCGCAATTAAAACCCGGGGGACCAAAATTGCACAATCGTGATACCTGGAGGACCAAAAGTGCAATTAAGCCTATAAACTATAAGGATTACATTCCTCGGAAATAGGGTTGTTTGAAATTTCAATAATATATGTTTTTATTAGGATTATTATTTTTGAATGTTTTTTTAAAAATCTATTTAGTTAGCACAATCTTGTTAAAGTCGGACCGGATAGCAAATCGGAAAAGGTTTTAGCTCAGGTTCAACCTGTTCATTCGGATGGTTTAAGCGGATGATTTATACATAAAATTTTCTCATAATTAAGTTATAATATACAACACTAATAAAATATCATAACTATTAAAAGTTAAAATAAGAAATTAAAAATTGAACTTACCATCTCTATAATATAATAATATTATTATTATAGTTTATAATTTTATACGTTTTAATTTTTAAGTTTTTTTGTTATTAACGTTTCAATTTTTAACTTTACGAGGATTGGGGATCTGGAAAAAGGATTAACCGACAGATTAAGTTTTTCTTTTCTGTTTCACTTTATCAATTTTAACTTTCATTTTCTTCTCTAGAAATCTGGTCAAATCTGGTTTAAAAAGGAATAGCCAATCTGGTTTTTGACTGATTTTGACTAGTTTAAAAAGGTCGGATAGTAGAACGATTTTGATCCATGATCAGGACCAGACAAGAAGCCGGTTCACGATTCAACCGGTCAGTCCGGTTCGATTTTCATAACCTTGAGTTAGCATATTTAAAATTTTTTATTTTATATTTGAAAATTTATGGGAATAATTTAAAAATATACTTGGTTCATTGTGTATCTCGAGAATAAATGTCATAATTCATAAAATATCAGTAATATATAAAACTAAAATTAAATATTATTTTTTAAGGCGTTAATAAAAATAGAATACAAAAATAAAAAACGAAGACTATTATCATACCTAAATAATTTTGTATTATTTATTTCTAAAAATCATTATGTGTTTTTCATTAAGGCAACCGGATTTTTAGTTTTTTTTTTTTACAAGATTTAATTGATATGTATTGATAATGTAAATGTAAATATTCTAGTCAATTGTAAATTGACACATCAAAAAAAATGTTTAGCCTTTATCTTAATTGTCTTAAAGTAATTTATAATATGTTTTTTTGATTGATTTGATAGTATAAAATAAAAATAACGTATACCAATTAAATTTTTTTATAAAATAAATTTTATCCTTCAAGCTATTAAATGGGCTATGGAGCTAGGCTTGGATGTGGTAATTTTTTAGCTTGATTGCAAAACTGTCGTGGATGATATTGGTCTGTTGGAGAGGATGCATGTGAATTTGGTGCTATTATTGCAACAGGATTTTTAGTACTTTTTAAAGAATTTAATTGATATGTACTTCGGGATAATACTTTATTTTTAAGAATAATTCTTCAAAGTTTAAAATAAAAACTAGCGTTTTTATCAATTATCTAAACAGCTTAATGTTATAATTACAAAATTCTCTCATGTATTTATTTTCCTGCTAAGATGGAGATAAAAATACGGAAAACAAAATTTTAACATGGAACCTTTTTTTAAATAATTTAATTGGCATGTAATATCAATATCTATCAATAAAAAATAATGGTGTGAGTGCAGGGCCGGCCCAACTCTTGTATAGACCTAAAGCGATTTTAAGATAAGGCTTATTCGGTATAATTATATAACAAAGCACATAATATATTTCGCATTTCAAACACAAATCATATTCAGTGTAGTAAAATTGATTTGATTATTCGATGTAATCAATAAATTTGGAGCACAAATGCTAAGCTTTTTGGCTTATTCGGTGCAGTCAAATAATTTATTATTATTAAATGAGTCAATTATATATTATATAACATTAAGCTATATAAGGTATATGTGTTTTTTGGGTGAGGCCTAAAGCCCTTGCTTTAGGAGCCTTACCCTTGGGCCGGCTATGTGTGAGTGACATTTAAGGTAATTAGGATGAAAGTCGAACATTTTTAATAATGTGTCAAATTATGATTGATTGAAGTGTAAAAAATCTTTGCACTAATAGTACATACCAATTAAATCCTTTTTTAAATAAAAAATATCGAATCTTTTTTTAAAAAAATTACAAAGTATGTTACTAAAATTTCAATTAAGCATGTCTGTAGGCTTTTATTTTTACTTTTATTCCATGTAATATGTTTGAAATTCCTGGTATGTGTTAATTTTTTTTTTTTCATAATATTTGCTTAATAACATGAGGAGCCATTGACAGGTGGAAGTTCGTCGAGGAGTAAACAATATGCCAAGAATTATTATGCAAGTATGTCAAATATACCCCTCTTCTCTTTCACTTTCTTTTTTCTTTATAAATAACTTAGTGAGCATCACAATCTTAAATAATGTTTTTACATACATGTCCCTGCCACACATAAGGACGAGGTTATAAAATCATAGCATTAATATGCAGAATTTCTGTTGTGTCCAATTATAATGTAATGATATAAGTCTAATTATTATTTAATGTTAAAAATTATAAATATACGTGTTAATATGTATACCTAGCATCTATCCAAAGGGCTAGACTAAATGGTAGTACAAGGGTGAATAAGTACTGAATTTTGAATATGAGAGTTCATCTACTAACTGTTGTGTGAAAGGTTTTAAATTACGATTAAGGTTGCGGTTGTTTTCTGTTTATCGTAATTGCTGACAGTTGCAAAAAAATTCAATTTTGGAGACCTTCAAAACCAAAGTGATGCAATCCAAATTGTCGTTACGAACTTTTATTTAAAATCCGGGTTGTATGTCCACCGACTCCGACAATGAATCACATGATAGTTCAGTCCCCTACAATCCAGTAAGTTGTTGCAAGGACTCACTTCCTCGTGATGAAATGCAACACTAAATTGATACAGCGGATCAGTTGTGAACTTGAAGAAGTTATCATGAAAGACATCCTCAATCATTCGAATGGAATAGATTCCATCAGTGATCTTCACTTTAACTACTCTGTTGATAGCTTCGGGGGAAAAGGTAGTAACAAACAAGTTAACCCTTCCCACATCAAATCATCTGGTCTTTTTCCTAGAGCTTTCATCCCATGTTTACATACCTTCCCAGTCCCACCATAGAAGCCAGTAGCTTGAAAAGATTCTCATTCGAGGCATGTATTGGAAGTCCAGTGACATTTAACCAAACAGGTCGGCATCTCCCTTGCCACCATTTCTAGCCCCCACGGTTCGATGTCCTCAAGCCACTCTAACATGAAATCTCGTGCATTATTCAAAATAGTTGTGATTTTCTCATGTTCATCTGATGATAGCAAGATCATATTTCCCCCCATTGGTGTAGCTTTAACCGAGAATAAACCTTCCATTTGCAGTTTTTCTTCGATATTTATGGCACCTTCCAAGTTTAGTGTTTGGCCAACGTAGCACCCTTACACCACTGCATGTTATCCTATGATACATTAATTACTAGTCCTTTCCACTCATAATCAGATTCTGAATTAACACCTCCCCTGCTTCTGAACGAATTGTTCCTTTTGTTTGTGCCCATTAAATTTCCTATCTGCCACCACATTTCCATAGGATAGTACATCCTTTCTTACATAACTACTATATTTCTTTGTTTTATTTAACTACCAAATTTCTTTCATTTTGAGAGTTTTTTAAGAGAAACAAGGATGTAACAAAAATTTAAAAGCCCTCTAAAACCCTCATCTAGTTCCTTTTTTTGTATTTCCCCCAAATTGGGGGGTTCTAGTTTTTTTGTTAAAAAATAAACCCTTATGTCAGGTAAGAGACTATCTTTCATTCCCCAACCCTTTCTTCCTCTCTTACATCTCAAATCCCTCCCCTCCCTTCCCTTCCCTTCCAAACTTTCAAACGGACCTGAGATATTCGACCTTGGGGGAGATGACGTCTTTGAAGTTCTTACCTAGCAAGTTTTTATTCTATGTGTTCCCTTTATGTTCCCCTCTTTGCTACTTGTCGTCCACACATAGATCCTAAATGTTTGGACACTAATCCTTGTAGACAACCCAAAATCCGGTAGAGTTTGCTTGATTTTAGGTGATCAAATTAAATTCTAGCTATATTCCAACATTCCAACTTGGTGAGAGAGAATATATTGTGAATTTCCAAATTGTGGGAGCAAAGATTCGAATTTTGGGGGAACCAAGGGGGATAGGTCCCGACCTGTTTGATTTGTTTGTCGTTTCCTGTTTTCATTTCCTACTTTTATAAATAATTATAACACAAATAATTACAAAATTATCACATTGTTTTTCATTTGTTTCTTGTTTTAAAAAATTTGTATAAAAAACACTGAAAATAACTTTTTGTTTATTTTCATTGTTTCCTATACAAATCTTTGGAAACAAGAAATAAAATGAAAACAATATGACAGTTTTGTAGTTACTTGATTGTGATTATTTTTTAAATCAGGAAATAAAAACAGAAAACGAGAAACAAACCAAACAGGCCAACTCAGTAAACCAATCAGGAAATCTCCTTTATGTATCCTTGGTTACTAGTTGTCATCCAAACAATGTGTAAAGGATATAAAGAAAATATTCTAATACTAGTAGGAACAAATAATAAACAAATTTGTTCCTGGTTGCGAATTTGATATCCCTTATAGAGATTGCTTGATTTTAAGGAATGAAATTTGGCGATCAAATTAAATTCGAGCTATGTTTCAACCTGGAGAATAATAAATGACATGTGATTCTAAAATAAATTTACATCATTTATAGCTTTTCATAGAAAAAGTTTAGTGTAAAATAGCACTACTCTTGCAACATATATTTCATTCTAAATGAAAAAATAATTTCTATTTTTTCAATTTTGATGGTCAATGCTATTAACATTCAACTTTTCATATTCTAGATTCTTATGTGACAACTTTATGGCACAAAACTGGGAGAATCCAAAAAGAATATCGTGTCATGATGTCTTCGCAACATAATTTGAAGCATCGTTACAAAGTCATTGAGGGAGGATCTACAAGTCAAGAATGTGAGAGACAATATGTTGTGAATGCAGCGCCTGAACAATCATTTGAATATGAACCCCAAGCTAGAGATCTAAAAAGCAATTGGGACTCTGTCAAGGATGCCTTGGATGCTTTCTACAGGTTTATCAGGCCATACTCAGCCATTGCTGCAGTAAGTTAAAGTTTTTTCTAGAATAAATATTGTAATTAAAACGCTTATAGTTAATCTAATTCATTTGTATGAACCTTTATTTTAAGATAAACCTTTTAAAAGCGCTTACTTTGTTTTGTAGGCATTGGGAGCAACTTCCGTGTCTCTTCTTGCAGTGGAGAAATTGTCAGATTTATCTCTACCATTTTTTGTTGGTTGGTTGCAGGTGATGTATTTCAAATATTTTGGTTGTTTGAGAATTCAGTGAAATTGAAGACACTTTACCTACTAGTTTTTTATTTAATATCTCTTTGGCCATTTAAAATGGCCAACTCTATATTAAAAAATGCATGTCTTCTACACTTTGTTCCAAATTGTATTGTATGGTGGAGGGAAGTTTTTGTTGTTTAGCTCGCAACAAGTTTTGAGAGGGGAAATCAAGGTAGCAGTCCTTGAGGTTTTTCTCTATATGGTTACTGGAAGGGATTTGGCATTGGAGTTTTTTTGTGCTGGCCGAAGGGTGTTGGTGGTGGTTGCTTGACCTTTCATTTGTACTAGCTTTGCTTTTTATCTCAGGTCCAGTCTCTTATTATTTTAGCTAGGATTTATCTCCCTCAGCATTCTAGCTTGTTTAGAAGCAGTATTACATACGGTTTGTTCTTTTGGTTGCCTTTGTATATTGGTTAGAGTATTTCTTTTATTCTCTATCAATATACTCTATGCTTATAAAAAAAAAATTGTATTGTATGATATTCACTTTAGAATATTTGTATTGTATTTTTTTTAATATTGATGTACAGTTACTAAAAACATTTTTACATCATTTAATTGACAATTATTGATGAGTTTACCGGTGATGGAACTACGCATCAAAATTAAATTTTTCTTTGCTTCCTTATTTTATGTACCTGAAAAAAAATATTTTCACCTTCAAAATGGCTAATTGTTATTTGTAATGTATTTCCGTCTTTAAAATTTTTAGTGCTATATTTTATGTAAGTTTATTGATTAATATTTTTGAGTTTTTTATTTCAGGCTGTGGTATCTTCCTTCACTATGAATGTTTTTAATTGTGGCTTGAATGAACTGTGTGATGTTGAACTAGACAAGGTATGTAATTAACTTATTAATTTGTCTAAAAAAAACTTATTAATATAAATTATTCGATCATGGGTAATACATATTTTTATTTTTTATTTATTTATGGTCTTTTGGATTTCTGGATTTTTTAGTAACATAAACATGATAGTGGCAGAATTGTCGTAGTTTATCAATGGAGTCAATAAAGAGGATATTCTAGATTTAAACATATCTTGCATGGACATCTTGAGCAGATTATTTCATTTTGGCCACCAAACTCTGATTTAAAACATAAATTTATCAAGCATCTTCATCAATTATTGCAACCTGTGATTTTGTCAAGAAAACATGAAATCTTTATACCTTGCACACTTTGCCGATGAGTTGACTCATTATTATGTGCTAAATGTTCTATATATTGCAGATAAACAAGCCAAATCTTCCACTGGCATCTGGGGAATTGTCCTTCAGAACTGGTGTCCTTATTGTTGCATCATCATTAATTCTGGTATCGTATATAGAAATATAATTTTTGACAATTTTGGATACAAATTATAATGTTTCTGGTTGATTTTCCTCCCGTCCTTAATATAATTTTTGCTTCTATTAGACGGAGTTTGATTCATAGATTGTTTTATTTCCAGGTAAATTACATTCCTAGGAATTTCATTCCCATGAATGTTTTACATATCCTTACACATGGGAATGAAGTTTTCCACTTTAATTCGATCACAAAATCTATTCTTGGACATCTTTTATGCTTAATAATGATATTTTATCCCTCGTACCAAACATAAAAAAGTTTTATTTCCTGCCTTACTTTCTCGGGAATATTAAAACATGTCTTATATCAAACATCACCTTAGTGTTAAGCAACCAAATACCTTTGGTTATTAGTCAATGTATAGTGTAAAATAGGACATATAAATAATTTTTTACATTTTGTTTGTTTTATTCTCTTAATATCTAGTAGTATGAAAATTTAAAACTTTAACAAAAAATTATGTCCTGCCTCTTTCTCTATATACGTTAGTGATAAGAGATTTCCCCCAACCACAGATTGTTACAAAATGTGTTATACTTTTAGTTAAAACCTTGTGTTTTTAAATAGGATTTCATTGGTATGTATTGTCAGTGTAAAAAAAAATATATTGTCAATCAATCATAAATTATCATGTATATAAAAATGTTTGACTCTTATCCTAAATACTTTAAAAGTTATTTATACCATAATTTATGATTAGTTAATAGTATAAAAAACTTTAAAATGATATTACATGACAATTAATTAAACTCTTTTAAATATTTGTCTTTGAGTATATCTTGTCTAGGGATGGCAAAAAAATCCGTACCCGCGGATATCCGCGGGTAAGACTTAACGGATTTTTTCACTATCCGTTAGTTAACGGGGCGGGTACGGATTTAGTACTATCCGTACCCGCGGATACCCGCATATACTAAAATAAATATTTTCTCCTTAATAATATAACCCTAATTTCACTCTCACTCTCTCATTCACGGATTTTTGTAACTTGTTTAATGTAACTTTGAACTTGGATTGGAATTTGGATTTTTGTTGTAGTAATTAATTTTAGAATTTTACTGTGTTTCAATAGGAATATATGTTTTTTATTTTTTTTTTATTTTTTTAGTAAATATCCATGGATATCCATGGATATCCGCGAATTTTTGAAAAATCCGCGGATATCTCCTTAACAGATATCCGCCCGGGTAGCGGGCGGGCACGAGACGGATTTTCTTCTCGCGGGACGGATAGCAGATAGCTACTATCCGTGCTCGTCCCGCCCCGTTGCCATCCCTAATCTTGTCTGTGGACAGGTCTTTTGTCTAGGCGTCAGTTGTTGAGACTCGGGACCCTAAATTTGATCTTATGGAAAATCTATTATCGTTTAAATATTTCTAGTGGCTATCAAAATTCTACGCGAGTTGCTATCTTTTCTTTAGAATATTTACTGCAATTTTATCAGTAAAATAATAATGTTATTATATATCCATTCGAATGTCCATGTTTATGTTATTGCATGGTTGTACATGTAACATGCCTCCAATATCCTGGAAAATAAACTAACAACATTGTCTGAGTGCTGAGTATATTATGACAGAGTATGATGGCAGCCACTTCTTGATATATGGTTTTTTCCAATGATATATATTGTTCAAGATAAGGTTTTTTTTTTTTTTTTACTTAAACAAAATAAACTTTATTAATAAGGTAGAATGAAGCTTATCATTTTATTCTCTTTTACAGAGTTTAGGGCTTGCATGGATTATAGGCTCATGGCCAATGTTTTGGTCTCTTTTCGCCAGTTCTGTGCTTGCGGCTGCTTATTCAATCGATGTAAGTTTATTTGGATTGCATTAGACTTCCTTTTTACCACAAATAAAAATTGAGTAAAGTGATAAGTGATCCACATTATCAGGAATCGTTTAAAATTAATATATGTGAGATATCCAAGTCATCAGGGATAATAAATTTCATTTTACCCTCATAATTTTATGTAGGGCGTAATTATGTAATGTTCATTAATTTAATTGTATTCATATGTATTGTACATCGAAGAAATGCTAGCAACGCACTCTTTTCAACACTCTCCTCAACACAATAAAAATAAAAAGCTTCGATTGTTGCAAATTTATGTATGTTCGCACCAAAGGAACTTTATCGATATTTTTCCTCAAACGTACGTTTACAATTTTTCAGCGGTAAACCAAACATGCACTATATATATTTTCTGCATCATTAAAAATACTACCATAAATTGGCAAACTAAATTAAAATAATTCTTTTCCCTTTATTTTTACTCTATTTACACAAGATATCCTTGACTGTTAAAAATGACGTTGTTAATTATTATCATTCTTGAGAAAAATTAATAAACAGTTAAATATAGGACTTCTTATATAAATAAAATACTTAGGCTGTGTTTGGTAAAATCTAGTGGATAACAGATAAGGTAGTTGATAGCTGATGGACTTATAACTGATATAGGATAAACTAGCGAATGAGATTACAGTTGATAGCGGATAAGTCAGTTAATTGGATTTCAAGTGTTTTATAAAATAAGCAATCAAACCAACGGATAAATATATAAATTGAAATAAAAGGACATGTTTATATGTTTTTTTTTTATATAAATTCTATTTATATATATATATATATATATGTTATTTATTTTAAAATAATTAATGATTTTTAATATTTTAATTTATTTTAAATCATTTATCATTTCAACAATTGAATTATTATTTTTAAATTTTAATTTTAATTATTTTTATTAAAAATTAAATAATATAAATAAAATGATATGTTAATATGATTTTTTATATAAATTTTATTTAAGGACACTTGCTCAAACTTTTTGAAATTCTTATATTGGATGGTGACTTACGTAGTTGATTGCTTTTATAACTTAATTAATGTCTTGGAAAATTTTCAGTTACCCTTGTTGAGATGGAAGAAATATCCTGGGCTTGCAGCGACGAACATTTTAATTAATGTGGCAGTAGCAATGCCACTTGGATACTTTCTCCACATGCAGGTTTGGTTATACTGACTTGTGCTCTTTAAATATGTGTTGTTCTGGATGTGCATAACAAGGACAACACATCTTTATTCCACATGTTTACAGTAAGTTAATGACAATACAATACAATTTAAGCACATTAACTCATGTGTTTTTTGGTTACATAAGATTTGTTTTTTCCTTTTAATTTTTATTTTCTAATTACGCATGCTTGAAATTAGCTTCAGCTACACAAAATAATGGAATTTAATAAGCATATCATATTTAAGTAAAATAAACATACATGTATAGACATTCCTATTTGCTTTAATTACTTTCAATTTAGACTTGATGATACTTAATTTAATAATGTTGCTAATCTATATTTACTTAATGTTTTGGAAAATACCGGATGTTTTGTATCAAAGAACTTTGCATTATCATGATGTATATCTGTAATGTGAAAACATATGAGAATGACCTAATTTATATTATGTTGTGAATTGTGGGTCACAAAACACCTATTATCAAGAAAATAAACAAGACAACCACACCAAACTCTGCAAGACCAAACAAGAAACCAAATACAGATCAAAGAACCAAGCAAATTGATACCCAAGTGATTATAACAAATCAATAATAAGTGCAGCAGTAAAGAAAAGATAATAAAGAGATGAACACCAGGATTTACGTGGTTCGACCGATGTGGTCTACGTCCACGAGTGAGAGCAACAACTTCACTATAATGATCAAAGGTACAAAAGGTTTACAATAGAAATTCCCTTCAACCTTGCCTTCTATTCTTGCCTACCATGTGTTTCATACCATGCTTCCAAGAACCCATGATTGATATTTCTACTCCTATGCACTTTTTCCCACCTCACAATCACTCTATGATTTTCTCACAAGATCAAACTTTAATTTTATTGAATGAATCCTCTCACTCTCAAATCCCCTCAAAATCTCCTTGTTCGATATCACTTTCAATGTTCTCAAAAAAGATCTGATCTCTTCCTATTACATGATGCCTATACAATAGAACATGTCACACGATAATCGATTATGGTGCTTAACATAATTGATTATGTTGTCTCTACCAACAGACTGCTTTTTTGATAAACAAAGGTAATCGATTACAACTTTATGCTTAATTGATTAAGCCATCTCTGCCAATCAGCTGGATTATTAGATAAGTGAAGATATTCGATTATAGTGCTATACTTAATCGATTAAGCCATCTCTAGTGCATTTTCATGAAATCTGATTTTGAGGCATTTCTCAACGTATGACATATTTATGTCCTCCTTTTCTAACAGTACAAATTTCTTATCTTATTTTTAAAAATCCACAAATTTCTTATATTAAAGTGCGGTAATGAGTGTGAGTACGGGTACTTAGGTACCCAGTGAGTATGAGTACGGGTTGTTACCCTCGCAGGTAAGGTCTGGGTACATGTATTTTTTTTTAAAATGCGAGTATGGGGATAGGTAGTATAGTACCCTACCTATACCTTACCCATTGTCATCCCTAAACCCATAAGCACCAGGGTCCATGAACCTCTTGGCCGAGCTCTTTGGTCTGAACTCTTTCACCTATGATCTTTGGTCCGAGCTCTTTCAACCGAGCTCTTTTATTTGAGCTCTTCGCCCCAGTTCAGCCCAGAGAGAGACCCAGGCACATGAAGAAAAGAGAACCTTCTAGAAGAAAGGAGCACACGTAGGAGGCATCACAGTGAGTGACACAACTAAAAAAAATGGAGCGCATCCGCGAATCCCGCTAATGGAATGGGACCCACCATGAGGCAACATATTCAGGCCTTCCATGCCTCCCCAAGGGTTATAAAGCCACCCTCATTGCGTCAAGTCGAGTAGGCATTCTACACACCATAGACTAGAGTACTCCTACATGTATTCTAGATTATACCTGTTCCGCCAAGACAGAACAAGTAATATAGTAATAAAAAAGTTATAACTCATTCTATTCTATTTACTTCCCAAACAATGGAATGAGAACTTTGTTCCATTCCATCATAAAATACCCAAACGATGGAATGAAATTTTTATTCCCTTCCGTTTCATTATGTTCCACTATGTTCTGTTCCACTTCATTCTATCTCCTTCCACCAATCCAAACATATCCTAAGGGAAATGTTGGTCGATACGAAAACAGTTTTCACACCAACCATACGAAGGGTGATTTGTGCCTATCTGTTTTTTTTTTTGGTAAAAAAAAGACTAAAGTTGTAATTATGAGTTATAATTGGGAAACACATTTCGTGAAATTTCGTATAAAAATGATTCGTACCATATAGCTGAACCGTTCACTAATAACCTATTTAAAGTATTATACCGAGAAAGAGTCAAAAGAAAAAAAAAACCAAAAAGGGCATATATATCTAGTTAATAATATTATTTTTGATGGTTGATTACATAAGTCAAAAGATCATTTCCTAATTTTTTTCGACTAGCTAATTCAATTATAAAAATTATGAAGGGTGCGTTTGGAAGAGCTTATTAGAATATCTTATGGACTTAAACTTATGCAAATAGTTTATGAAAATATTTTATGGTCTTCCCATAAGCTCTTTTTAGTTTATTTTCATAAGCCTGTCAGAGAAACTTATAAAAACAAGCAGTTTTTAGTTTATTTAAAAAAAAACTTATTGAATAAACAATTAATTAAGTTGTTTATCCAAACACACCCAAAATATGTAAAAAAAAAAAAAAAACGCGATAAATATGAAAGATGTGTGAGAGAAAAAGATATTTATTTGTGAATAGGAAACTGAATAAGTTCGAAAGAATGCATAAGACTTGTTTGTTGAGCAAGTTACCTTGTCTTACAAATACTTATATTGGGGAAATGTTAGAGGCACGAGAAGTAGGTGGAAGAAATTTTGAGCAATGTTGTGGAGGAGGGTCTGTAATTTTTTCTTGAAGTTAATTTGGCAAGGGGTTTGCTACTTTCTCCATAAAACATTGGCAGAACATTTGCAAATTTGTCATCAAAAACCATTGAAGAGGATTTACTATATATTTATCTGCACAATTACAATATTTGTAATGAATTTGTTCTCTTTCTATCTTGGGTTGAACTATGTGAAATTTGTACCTGATTTGTATAGTACCCTAATTACTAGTATTTATGCAAGTATATGTAAAAGGGATGAGATATTCCTCAACAAATAGTAGTGTTGTTTGTGTCGGTAACATGCTTCGTGTTAGACAAGTAAATTTTGGTTTCCTATCTAGCAAATCTACCTTCCAAGGAAGCTTAATGTTTTCTGGTTGCTAATACATGTCAAAATGTTCAGACACATGTGTTTAAGAGGCCAGCTACCTTTCCAAGACCGATGATTTTCTGCACTGCAATCTTGAGCCTTTTCTTTGTAGTTATAGCATTGTTCAAGGTAAAAAAATCTAATTTCTTCAAAAAAAGCATTTGTTTTTCAACATCAAACCTTTGGTTATATATCTATACCCAATGTGAAACTTTTGCTGGATTTTATATAGGATATACCGGACATTGAGGGAGATAAAGAATTTGGCGTTCAATCTTTGGCAGTTCGTTTGGGTCAAAAGCGGGTATGTTCTTCTCATTCAATATCTCAGTAGTTGCACTCTTATGTGCCCATGGTAGTAACTAATTAATCTTTGCCAGGTATTTTGGATTTGTATTTCACTTCTTGAAATGGCTTATGGAGTCACCATTTTGGTGGGAGCAACATCTCCTTTCCTTTGGAGCAAAATTTCCACGGTAGTGTGCTATTTACTTGTATATGTTACAATTATTTTTGTGAACTATCCTTATTTCTCTTAAGTAGTTGTAATTTTTTGTGTGGAGGGATAGGAGTGTGACTTTAGTTAACACACAGTGTGGAGGGATAGGAGTGTAATCCCATATATACACCCCTTCCTTCTCATGCTACTACATCTTTACAGTACTATAGTGGCTGGTAACTTGGTATTACCAAATTTGGCGATTGTTGGTTTTTGACCTTCATGTCTTGTGAAATTCTGAACTAGGGTGTTACATCACTGATGCATACTCCAATTTGTTTAACATTATCAGCTTGTAATATATCAGATTTCTGTACTAAAATAAGGAAATGTCTTCCTATGAAAACAATATCTTTGTTACACTAGACTATCGTGGTATTCTGTATGGTCATGATATTAGTTTCAAAGGTAAAATGGCTCTTTCAAGGAGGCAGTAATTCATGAGAAAACCCATGCTGCTCCTTAAATGTTCAAATTACTGCTTTTATGTAATAAAGATTGCTAAGTATTTGTAAAGACATGTTGATCATTTCTACTAAGTTTGAAATTTATTCTCAATGTGTTAGGGTCTGGGACATGCCATTCTGGCTTCAATCCTTTGGAATCGTGCCAAATCTGTAGATATGAAGAACAAAGATTCCTACCAATCCTTCTATTTGTTTATCTGGAAGGTGATTACCAACTTTATAAATTGTTTTTTCTTTAAGGAATTGAATTTCAATACTAACACATTTTTCATTAATAATGATTTTTTTTTTTTGGGGGGGGGGGGGGGAGTTGGAGTACACTAGCTAAAATGAAATTCAAAATGAATGTGTGGATAATTAACTATTACATCTTGGTCTAATTTACAAATTACATAACATGCTATTTTTCTCATAAGCATGTTTATAGGTTTCATTGGTTGTTATATAACTGGATGGAACCAACTCAGTTCCCTTACAACAACCCCCACTTCTTACAGCTCATTGGTTCCTCCTACCTTCTAAGGGTTGAAGTTTAGGGATCCTTATACGCAGATAATGAGTGGTGGTCGAATCCAAAATTGTGCCAACTCATTTTTTCCTAAGGGTATACGTAGTGTTGGTATCCTGTTGTTTCTTTTCGGCGGGGAGGTCCTACTGTTCTGCTTTATTGGTGTTGTTCATCACTTTCATGATGCTATCAAGATGGTGTTTTAGTGTTTTAAATGGAGGTGTTGCTATGGATTTTTCTGGTTGGTAAGCAGCTGCTATGGTTATCTGTCTTATCCTTGAGCACTTTCTGATGGAAATGAGTTGGGATACCCCTTGTACCCCTCATCAAAAAAAAGGTAGGGGGAAATAGGTGGTGCCCTCTTAGGAATGAACCTGCTCAAATCAATTAATTTCCTTCACAATTTTTTTGAAGCCGCCACCTAAAAGAAAATTATTATGTTGGTAGTTCTTGCTTTTGGTATTTAATCATCAAAGAGAAAAATAAAACGTGGTGGGCTTAGTCATATATTGATCTATTTTTATCTTGTGAAAAATTCAACACTGCATGCCCAGAGCTTGTACTGGGCATACTTAGACATATGAATGATAGTTAATTTATATATGAATTCTCTGGTACCTCAAATGTAATTTATCCTGTTTAGGTGATCCAATCAAATGATAAGAATAATTTAACTTGACTCATTAACATGACCCATTTAATTGAGGTGGCGCATTCTAATTAGATATGATAATTTTTACTCTAAAATTATTAGGGATACGAAAAAAAGCACCTAATTTATATAGTTGCTTATGGCTTTTTTTCTTGCAGTTAATTTGCGCAGAGTACTGCCTCATACCCTTATTTAGATGAGGATGCAATCGCATTATTGACTTGTGAAATGATGCTGCCTTTGCCACATGCCAGGCTTGATGAGCCTGTACTACTAGTTTAAATTGACAATTATTAGTGAAGAATAATCTATGTTGAGATTGAGTTCTATTTTATTACTTTCTGCCTTTCATTTGGTGTATACAATGCTTTTTAAAGATTTGACATGGTTGAAAAATTATTGAATAAAGTGTGTTTGGCATGACCCAAATTCCAAATACCATTGAAGATTGTTATTGATAATTTCTTATTTTATATGCTAATTCAAATTTGAATGTAATTAATATTAAGATATGATAGAAATTTGTGAGGGATTTGTTTTTAAATAAGAAATAAAGGAGAACTGCTTGGAGGCTGAGGATGTTTGCTTGGAGAGCAAGTAGATGTGCTTGAAAAGCAAGTAGGTTTGCTTGTAGAATAAGAATGGTGGACTATAAACACTTTAATTGAGAAATGGTAGGTTTATGAGAGGGAGAATGAGAGTCTTAGAGATGTTGTCTTGTAAGTAAAGCTGGGTATACGGACCGGTCCGATTCAGTCTGATCCAGTCCACATTAGTCCGCACTTAGATGGACCGGACTAGAATAGTCCGCAAAATAAATGGACTTGTATTTATCAAGTCCTCGTCCAGTCCGCATAGTCCACGGGTTAAATGAACTGATCCACGAATTCAAAAAAATAGAGAAGCAAATTTTATAAGCCAGTTCTAAATTTTATTTATTTGTTTATTTTTTTTAGTTAAAACCTTTTTTATGCAACAAAGACTGAAATTGGTAAATGCAAAGTCTGAATATATACGACTTGCTTAAATAGTCTGCACCATTTTCATGCAATTTTATCTAAACATTCTTCAAAACAAGTAATATTTGACTGAAGTATATCAAACATGAGTAAATTAAAGCACAATCCAAAGCAATTTGGTGGGTCACAAATTGGTCCCTAAATTTTTTGGGTGTAAGTCCTCCTAATTCAGGATTTTTTTTATATTGTGTAAGTCCGCGGATCAAATCCGTTTAGTCCACGGGTTAAACGGACCGGACTTAAAAAGCCCACATTGAATAGACATCAATTTTGTCTGGTCCAGGCCCGCGTAGGCTGTGGATTAAACTGACTGTCCGCGGACCCAGGTCCATATACCCAGCTCTACTTGTAAGATATGTATGCTAAATTTGTTTCAATAGTAGAGTTGACCCTTTTTATCCATAGACGTAAGCATATATTTGGTTGAACCACTTTGAACGTTATGTGTGATTTACATGATGCATTTTCCAATTGATTATATTATGCATGTTTATGAAGAAGGGGATGTCGTATTCCCCAAGATTGAAAGATGAAATGTGACATTACCCCAAAAGGTTGAAGTAGAGCTGCAGGGGATGTGGTCTCACCTTCGACAAGTAATTAACTAAGATAGTGGTTTGATGATCTCGATGATGGTGTGGTCTCTTTAAGCCCTTGCGTTGAAAGTCTTTTTGAAAATGGATGTTAAGTGGTATGTCTCATTACGATGGCTGCATATGCTCAAGCTCAGCTCAAACAAATTTTATTTGGTTCAAGCTCAACTCAAAAGAATATGAGCTCCATGACAACCCTAACTCCATTCCCATAAACCAATTAGGCTGGTCCATCTCATCATCACCCTTATTTACGCCGAATTCCCTCCGCTGTACATTCATGATTCATCCGTTTACGTTACGTGTTTAAATGCAGCAGCATCCATGATCGCGCCGTCTGAAATAAAAGGAATAGATTCAATCTATTCGCCGGTGTATTCCAAAGCCGGAGTTTCATAAATTAATCATATCTGTACCTTCTTCCTTAAAAAAAGTCACACTTTTGAATCGATTCGTACCCAAGAGTTCATTTTAGAAAGCTTACTAAATTTGAAACTTATTTAAAAATGGTTAGATTAATTTGAATTTGAAATTAATAATATTTTTTTCCGTACCACCCTTATAAAACAAACAAATATTATTAAAAGATTAAATATGTTTTGGTTTCGTAAAATAGCGAGAATTAGTTTTTAGTCCCTTATTTTCAAAAAGTCCTTTTTTGATCTTTCAATTTTTAAAATAGCTCACTTTTGATCTCTAATATTAGCTCAATTTTTAAAATAGGGACCAAATAGGACCGAAAAAGGGACCAAAACCTTATCTCAATCGTTTTTAGTCTCTCAATTTTTAAAATAACTCACCTTTGATCTTTATTTTGAAAATTGAGCTAATGTTAGGGACCAAAAGTGAGCTATTTTGAAAATTGAAGGATCAATAAAGGACTTTTAAAAAATGAGAGACTAAAAACGAATTTTCGTTATTTGACAGGGACCAAAAACATATTTAACCTTATTATTAAATTATAAAAATAATTTCATACTCTTTTATATAATTTACTTTATAAAAACTATTTCTTTACATAACTCAAACGAAATATATTATCTTAAAATCGTTTTTTAACAAATACATTTAAACATAAAATTGATTCTATTATAATCAATTATACACAATTATAATTGATTATTGAAATAATCAATTTTTCACAGCTAATCCAAACACACACTTGATCAATCACATCTAGAATTTTTGGTTAGTGGGGCAAAAAATAGTTTATAAAATAGTTTACTAAAGAATAATATTATAAATATGCATATGCAATAAAAATATGATATAAAAAACATAAAATATAATGTGGTTCAGTTTCAATGACATTCACTTTGAAGAAATGAGAAGTAACTCATTGAGCAAAAGATACAAAAAAAAAAAAATCACTCCCACCAAATTTCAGTTCAGTTCCCTTCTGATTCTTTATTAGTGTGTGTCATTCCTTAAATTTTTCAAAATTATGATCTTATTTTTGAGTGTATTAATCCACATTCTCCAAGATTATCATCAATGATGGTGAGAAAATAAAATCTTCCTCCAAGAGTCATGGTTCTTGCATGACCCGAGGTCTGCGTGTGCATATTTAAAAGGTTTTGTAGTACACAAACATATTCCAAATTTAACTCTTTCTGCTTTTCCTAATATGCAACGATCACAAAATTCTAATTTATCTATTTTATCACCATTCAATAAATTTTGTTTTTCTAATTCAACTAAACCTCTCTCATATTGTGTTTTATCATATTGTGTTTGACTAACTAGTAACTACAACAACTTGAGCAATAACAGTAGAACCGTCAAGAATGTACAAGCCATTTCTCTTAATTTCTTTAGCAATTACCAAAGCGCTATTAGAAATCTTCATAACCCCATGTTAAATTTTAGAAAAATATCCTAAACTATTAAACATGCTTATAGATATAATATTTCTTTTAAGTTCTGGTACATAACTTACACCTTGCAATAGAGTTTCTTGGCCATTATATGTTGTAAAAATTGTTCAGCAACACTGCACGAGGGCAAACCACGAACCACGAATACGATCCAGAATGAACAACTTGAGATGTGTGGATACACACTGTTCTTAAGGGTTTTGTTCGCTTAGAGCGTAAACCCCTAGGATTTAACTGGTTCATCTCGATTATTACCGAGGTAACAGAACAACAGATGAAGTATATCAACTCTTAAAGATTGGGAGCAATAGAAAAAAAGAGAAGATGTTTTCTTTTTTTCTATAAAGCTTCCTTCACACAACTCCCGTATATAACCCGTATTTGTAGAATAAGAGGAGAAGGAAAAGATAAGATTTGTGTAACAGAAAGTTGTTTCCATAAAAACACTCACCTCCAAAAAAGAAGAAAAATGTTATATCTTGTAAGTTGCAAACAAATTGTACAGTTTATATAATTAAATGAATTTAAATAATCATAAAAAAATATAGTCAAAACATTAATTATAATTGAATAAAATAAATGATAATTAAAGATAATAAAGTGAATTTAAAAACCTTAAATATCAAATTATTTTGAAATAAAAAATTCATCAATCATCCACATATTTCAAAATAATTTGTGAAAAGAAATAAAAGTCAGAGTTGATGACATGGGTGTAAGTGCGTCAAATCTAGTGTCTTTTGGACTATGAGCCAAACCTAAACTGATACACAATTCTCACTGTTGATGCTGTGTTGCGCTAATAGGCCGTGCGCATGCCTGATAATTCATGAGTGCTCAAGAGATTATGTCACAATCTCATACAAGTGGCTCCACTTGACGCTCATATAGGTGATTTCATCAAGTGTATGTTGCAATTCATACACCACCCATAAGGGATACGAAAATCATTAAAAACTTTATGTTTATCCTCTCAAAAATGCAGTTCTAGCACTTCTCACACCATAGGTAGGGACAAAAATATATTAGTGCTAGCAAAACTAACAAGTGACTTGTTTTTACCCATATGAACCTTATTCATGGGATCTCCAATCACAAAGGTTTGGTGATCATCACTGTTAATTTCAAATTCGTTTAAGTCCCCTTCCCCTCGATGTTTTGTCTTTCATGACTCAATCAGTAGATTGGCTAAATCAACATTTGACTTCACATAATCCATGGATATAATCACATCTATTAGCGATTGCTTAACCACATCATATTTCAACAAAATGTTTATATTCTTGCAATTGAAAGTATAATTCTTGGCAATGGTTATTGCCACTTGGCAATCACAATACACAAACACATTAGTTCATCTAACAAATATTTGCTAAGAACTTTTTCAACCACTCAGCCTCATTATTAGCATCATTGTATCTTCACAATACAATGAAAAATCCATAATAGGATATCATATAGTTCATCCCCTAAAAAATATAGGAGGTAAAATCATCTTTAATTATTTGCATAAATATGCTCGTTGTGACGCGCCCCTCTAGGACATCACATGACAACCTGTTATGGAAACTAAAAAAAACTTTTTGAACATCTTATACCAAAGTAAAACAGTAAAGCAAAATAATTATATAAAACAAATTTTCCATTAATCCATCCCACGTTGCCATAAGGCGTACATCCTTTTCCTGATCTTTAATATGTCATACGTACATCAAAACCTAAGAGCTGATCTAATAAAGAAACATCTAAAGATAACATAGTATACTATACTTCAAACCCATGAGATTGTGCCTCGTCGGGTTCCATTTGTATATTTGGTGGAATTTGGCATATCTTAACCAAACCTTTTGCGTGGGCTCGGCGTCGGGCATGGCCAGCTCCCATAGTGTGACGGGCGGTGTGTACAAGGCCCGGGAACGAATTCACCGCCGTATGGCTGGCCAGTTCACACATCTTTGCCGTCGACGCAAAAAGACTTTAACTTCGAGGTTTCGAGATGACCAAGAGATTTGCTGAATTACATCTGTACATGTGTTCAAAAACACAATAGGCATCCACATGTACAGGCAAGGGTGAGATACCAATGTATGGTTTTAAAATATGATAACTACATATAGAACACTATAGCAACGTAAAATCACCGTTTTAGCGTAAAATCATCCATAAAAAAAAAATCACCGTTTATAACCATCATAATCATCACCGTGTATATCATAATCATCACCGTACATAAAATCATGTGTACACACATAATGTATCACATGGTTTCATACCCGATAGGCATTAAAATATGACACTTCAATATTCAACGTCTAATGCCTAATCTCCGGAGATCCCAACACCGTAGCATCGTTTTTATAAAAACTGAGCTTATCAGGCTCGATTGCCTAAAAAGGCACGCCGTAATAATTGCCTAAAAAGGCACACTGTAATGAAACCATTGAAACCTGTCCAACACAAGGCACAGGCAAACACCGTGTAATGGTTTCTCATTGTCCATCAAGGCACAATGATATACACCGGCTGAATATCCCGACCACCAAGATATCCAGATTTGAAAACATCATTGGCACGTCTGCCGTAAATGCATGTGAAAACATTTTATTTTTTTTGTCACTGTTCTTTGTGTTCTTTCTTTCCTTGTCGTAGCACAAGGCTTCCGACCCGTCTAAGTCTTTCATCGTTTTAAAACATCATTTATCAACACAAGACGAAACGTCCGAGTGTTCAATCACGAAGTCTCGAACCGGTGCACTAATTCGATGTTCGTGGTAGTAGAAAAACAATATTCACCTTTATTCATGTCCATCATTGATATGAAAAATACACATAGATCATACATCATAGGACACACAGTCCACAACGTATCATAGGACACATAGTCCACATCACATCGTAGGACACACAGTCCATAACACCGTTTTTCTACGTGTCTTTATCACAGAACACTAGTAACCCGACGTCTCATTTACTAGGTTAACGTTTCAACATTTCCATCATTTCGTTCTGTGAAATACAAAAATCAAATCAAATCTCCGCAACTCTTCTAAGTTGTCGGTTTATCAACATTGTTGTAAAATCATTTACAGACAAAATGTTTTATGTGTAAATACGATTTAGAATAAAACCAACGTAATTATAATAAAATTTCACCTTCATTAAATAAATCCCTTCCCCAAAAATTCATTTCTATAAGAACGGTTGAAATCAAAATTTTCCACTCAGCATAAAACAATGTTTTTAAAATGGTGAAACGGTTTTCGTAAATTTCTTGTAAAATGCTCATTTTTCACATGAAAAACATTCAAATCCACAATTTGGACATTTTCCTCTTATGATAACATAATGTACACTTGAGAAAATTTCATCATAAATACTTCCCAATGTTTTCCCCCAAATCAGTTTATGATTTTTCTGCAAGGCTTTTAAAAGCTTTTATCTTATTTATGGATTTCAATGTAGCAAACCACAACCATATAGTCATCATATCACAACGTTATAATATTACACAAAATCAATATCACATTTATTCACATTAACATAGCCAATCACATCATTGTCACATAATAAATTCCATCATCACATTCAACCACATTCAACGTTCACATAACAACATATAGCCACATTCAACTTCTCATCAAATCACTTCATTCAATAAATTCATCAACCACACCACATGTAGTTATCATGAATCCCTCAGGTAAAACCCCTTACCTCTTGTAGGGTCTTCACGTCTCTCGGCCTCCGGTTGTCGAATCTCCCGTGCAATCGCCCGTTTATTCTTTCCGATGCTTTAATCCTTCACCACAAGGCACAATCATAAGTTTAGCTTGTTGAATAGCCTAACATTACCCCTATATGGTTTCGGTTATGACTAGCTTAGGTGACTAGAATTTTCCAAATTTTTACATACTCTTCGATTTGTGATCTAAGAGTATTCTAGAATTAAAGGAAATTGTCATAGATTAAAATCCATGGTTATTTTCCAATACTTGAACCAAAATCTCATCCACCCACCACCTTAGGGTTTCAGCCTCAAGATACAAAAACAGGGCAGCCATGTGATGTTCTTAGAAAATGAATCTAGAGGTCTTCATGAGTTCATAGAAATTAGTTTCATGAACATAAGATTTTTCTACAATTAATTATGAATTTTTGAAGTTAAAACCCTAACCTCCACCTACATCTTCACCTACATCATAAGCATGTATGGTCTCTAGAGAAGGAGAGTGAAGCTTACCTCTTGATTAGTAGAGATTGAAGCTTCTCCTAGTCACCTTGTTTGATCTTTCTTCTTGAGAATTAGGAATTGTTGTAGGAACTTGTTGATTTCTATGGAGGATTTTAGAGAGAAATGAAAAGAGAAGGAGGAGGAGAAGGAGAGAGAGAGAGCTGCGAAAATATGAAGGGGAAATGGGTGAAAATGAGTGTTTTTAATCTTAGTAATTAATGAGGCATAAAATGGTAATTTTGCTAAAAGGGTAAAATGGTCATTTTTGAATATTTTAGGGGCATTTAGGTCATTTGCCCTCCAAAGTCATGATGACTTTGGTGAGTCACTAGGTGACTCACTAGGGTGAGGTGTCTTGATGGTGACATTGGCTTTATCCGTTAACGGGTCCCGGAAATCCATATTCGGTTCCGTAAAATCACAATTTTCACTTTTTCAGTGAAAATTATTAAATTTCCCAATATCTTAGAAAATTTAATTTAAAACTTAACTGTTTCGTTCTCGAGGTAAAATTACGTTTTCTGAGCAGTAAAATTATACTGACATTGTAAAACGCAAACCGGGCTCCCTCTAAGTTTTTGACCCAAAATTTAACCATAGCTTGCTACGATAGCGTAGAGAGTGACTATGGTCTTAGATTATTTTATTACACTCTCTAGACCTCCAAAAAAAAATACAAATACAGAAATACTGTTTAATTCGTCTTAGAGTGTAAAGAGTGTAAAAAAATCGGGGTGTTACACTTATAGTGTAACACCCGGGGCTGACGAGGGTGGGGAGTGATCGTCGGTGCATGAGGCACGGACAAGGAGCGGCTCCTGGCAGGCTTCTAGGCGGAGGGATACATGAATGAGCCGAATTCACATCGGAATGAGAGGGATCCTGAGGCTGTGCAGATATGAGACTTTATAGTTGAATGAAGGCTTATAAGAATTGATTGGTACTACCTATACAAACAAGATGCATCTTCTTTTCGGTAGCCCATCACTTAAGAACTCCAAAGTTAAGCGTGCTTGACTTGGAGTAATTCTGGGATGGGTGACCTCTTGGGAAGTTTTCCTAGGAAGCGTGTGAGTGAGGACAAAGCACGCTGAAGAGACCGTGTTGGTTTGTGGGGACAGTCGGCAATCCTTAAAGCAGTCCGGGCCGTTACAAATGGTATCAGAGTGGACCTCTCCCAGTACGGTGTGGTTCGGGGACGAATCAAGCCGAAGCTGGTGGGCATGTAACACCCGGGGCTGACGAGGGCAGGGAGTGATCTCCGGTGCATGAGGCACGGACAAGGAGCGGCTCCTGGCAGGCTTCTAGGCGGAGGGATACATGAATGAACCGAATTCACATCGGAATGAGAGGGATCCTGAGGCTGTGCAGGTATGAGACTGTACAGTTGAAGGAAGACTTATAAGAATTGATTGGTACTACCTATACAAACAAGATGCATCTTCTTTTCGGTAGCCCATGACTTAAGAACTCCAAAGTTAAGCGTGCTTGACTTGGAGTAATTCTGGGATGGGTGACCTCCTGGGAAGTTTTCCTAGGAAGCGTGTGAGTGAGGACAAAGCACGCTGAAGAGACCCGTGTTGGTTTGTGGGGACAGTCGGCAATCCTTAAAGCAATCCGGGCCGTTACACACCCGTGTTGGTTTGTGGGGACAGTCGGCAATCCTTAAAGCAATCCGGGCCGTTACACATAGCCTGAAAGTCTATCATCCACTATTTCACATTTGGTATTAGATTAGTCTGAGAAATGACCGCAACAATTATATCATCTCCTTAGACCGATTTTGCCTTTGGCTTAGGAGGATTGTCATAGCTTTTCATACATATGCATTCATTGATATGCACAATCACATGGTGTTACACTTACAAATTATAACCCCCACAGATCAAAAATATCATATCATCATCTATAGTTGAACCATGATTACATCAATCATAAGCATCTTAGATTTTCCATGTACATTTCATAGAAACTTTAACATAACACATATTTATATCATTATGCTCGCATCCCATTTCTGAACAATAAATCACAACAAATAAAAGTTCGGATAAAAACTGATGAGAAATGGCATACTAATATGCTCAAGCACTTGCCAACACAATTCTGATCAACTTAAACAAAACCCTTAAGATTGTTGTAAAAATTGTTCAGCAATACTGCACGAGCACGAACAACGAACCACAAATACGAACCATAATGAACAACCTGAGACGTATGGATACACACTGTCCTTAAGGGTTTTGTTCGCTTAGAGCGTAACCCCCCAGGATTTAACAGGTTCATCCCAATTATTATCGAGGTAACAAAACAACAGATGAATTATATCAACTCTTAAAGATTGAGAGCAATAGAAAAAAGAGAAGATGTTTTCTTTTTTCTAAAAAGCTTTCTTCACACAACTCCCATATATAACCCGTATTTGTAGAATAAGAGGAGAAGGAAAAGATAAGATTTGTGTAAGTGAAGGTTGTTTCCATAAAAACACTCACCCCCAAAAAAGAAGAAAGATGTTATATCTTGTAAGTTGCAAACAAATTGAACCGTTTATATAATTAAATGAATTTAAATAATCATAAAAAATATAGTCAAAACATTAATTATAATTGAATAAAATAAATGATAATTAAATATACTAAAGTGAATTTAAAAACCTTATATATCAAATTACTTTGAAATCAAAAATTCCAACATTATACATATTTAATCTCATAGAACTCATACCATGTATCTTGCATTGTTTGTTGTTGCTCAGCAGCACCGGTCCACCTTCTTTCAAATTTATGGTCTCAAAGTAATGCTTCCTTGGACAATCCATCACCCAATTCTTCCCAAAGTTTGTATTTAAAACTTTCAAGACCCCTGCAGTCTCATATCCATCAGTAGCTATGGTTGCATCGTCCAGTTCTTGAGGTTTCATGATCTTCTTATTCCTCCTTTCAAGACAATCCTTCTTTAAATGGACTTTTTTGTGACAGTGAAAACACTTATGATGCATTTGATTTGCTAAAAAGTAAGGGACTGGACAACAAAAAAATAATTATTCCATGTTTGATTTGAAAAGTGGTCACATGACAAGACAAAAAAAAGGGGGTGAGGGACTGGACAAAAACCCAAAATCTTATCCCTTACCAAATCATGGGACAACTTTTTATCCCATGGACATACTATCCAAAAAAATAAAATTATCCTTACTTATTTATTGCATATGTTCTCTTATCTTTCTCTCTCCCATCTCTCTCTCTCTTTTATATATATATATATATATATATATATATATATATATATATATATATATATTATATATTAACGTGAACGTAAAAGTTTACGTTTTTTTTTTTTTTTACTAAAGTAAAAGTTTAGGTCGTTATAATATAAGTATAATATATATTATAAATAATCTTATATATTATATTTATAATCATTTATATATATATATATATATATATATATATATATATTACTATCATAATATATAATATTATAAATTATAATATTTTATTATATTGCACTATAATATATATTATATATTGTATAAAATAATTTTATATATATATATATATATATATATATATATTACTACAAAGGTTATTACAGTAAATTTAACATTATTTTGTTTGTCCTGTCCATTGTCCACCAAACATCATACAAGATAAAAAGTTGTCCATTAACTTACAGGACAAGCTTGTCCTGTACTGTTCTGCTTGTCCTGTCTAGTCTCTTACTCTTTTGCAAATCAAACGCATCCTTAAACTTGTTCTGTGACTGGTTCTTGGCTTCAGATATGATCTTGTTTCCCTTGAAGCTTCTCTTCTTAAATCTTTCCCTTAACACATTCAATACATTTTACATTATTTTCAGTCTTCATTTCTTGCTTCTTTTGAAATTCCTTTGTTCGAATTTAGGACTGCACTTCTGCAAGAGTAATTAATAGTCTCATCCCTTCCAAATAACATAGCATCCTTGAAATGTTTACGTATTTGGCAAGGCATTAAGCACTATTAGAGCCTTATCTTCATCCTCAAATTTAACCTCAATGTTCTCCAAATCATCAAGAATCTTGTTGAAGTCTGCTACTTAAACAATGAGCAATTTTTCCCCCGTCATTTTGAAATAATACAGTTGTTTCTTCATGAAGAGACAATTTGTCAAAAATTTAGTCATATATAATTATTCCTGCTTGAGCCACATTTCAACAACAGTTGGTTCTCTTGCTACTTCCCTCAATGCTTTGACCCCAGGACATGGGATTATTGCACTCTTGGCCTTCACAATCAAATCTTTTTCTTTTCTTTCTTTGACAAAGATTTAGAAAGTGTTGAGTCACCCTTCAATGCATTAGCCAACCCCTTGCTATACCAAGATTGTCTGCATCTTTAATCCTCCATAGATCGAAATCATTGGAGCATGAGAATTTCTCAATATCAAACTTGGTTGTTTCTATGGTTGAGCTTCCTCTTCGATTCTTGCTTCACACAGATGGCACCAATTGTAAGAGTTTTTTAGCTGCAAAACCAAATTTAACAAAAACACAAAAGAACAGAAAAGTCACCAAAATAATAAAACCAATAGCAATTTCTAATCATGTATAAAACAAGCAAACCATAAAAAAACAAAAAATGGCAAAGCAAAAGGAGAAATGACACAAGATGTACATGATTCAGCCAATGTGACCTAAATCCATGGGGGGACCATCTTCAATATTATTTAATGCCATCAAAATCAAGTCTTTATAGCAAGTTTCACCCTTGGGTTTCTTTCCCAACTCTGCATCTACATACAATATAAACACTCAAGCCTTTCTTGTCTTTTCCTTGACCTCTCTCAATTGCATCTCTGATTTTTTTACACACCAAAATATATGAAGTGATACAATGAATGAATCATTCCTACATACTTATATAGAAACTTATAATCAATCACAAACAAGCCTAAAGATTCAATCAACTTCTAATCAATTTTAGACAGTTGTGGCCAACAACTAACTATATAAAAAACTGATTTTATAAATGACTTGTAACTAATTTTGAGACACTTTATTTAACAAAGCTTCTTCTCGTCATGCAATTTTATTACATTATTCCCAAACAACTCTTCGACCATTCTTATACTGAACAACCTTCTATAAATCCTGACATGAAGAACCTTGTTCATAGGATCTTGAAGTAAGAACACTTGCAACATCCAACCTCTTACTCCATGTAGTACTATCATCCAAATTAATGAAATGGCCTTTTCCAAACCTAAAAAATTAAAAGAAGTCATCCTTTCATGCATGAACAGAAATTCTATAGAATTTGATCCATGCCAACCTTTCAACATCTACGATCTCCGGACATCAAGGGAATAATACTTCCTCAAACCAGTTAGTCATCCATTCTTTGGCATCCTATAAAAGAGCATGAATCTCTTAATTATCATTAGCTTCTAAGAGAACCAAATCTTCTCCCATCGGTGTTATCTTGACTAAAAAGTGTCCTTCCATATGAATTTTTCTTCTTCTTGAAGATGAGACATTTAATCTGGATTCGTCCTTACCAACAAAATAAGACCCGAGTCTATTAATTTCTTTTGAGTTTATATCATAACTCAAATCGAACCAACTTTCCTTCTTATGTCTTCCTAATAAAAAACCACCCCATGTTATGAAAATTGTGAATCCTGGGTAAAATGAGAAGCCTTAGGAATCCGAAACTTCACTATATGATCATATGAGAGGTTACTCCTTAACTACTCTAACTCCCGCCATTTTTGTATAACTTGATCGCTTCCGCTTTGGTGTTCAAATCTTGAGATATTGACATTCGGCATAACATTACCAATAGGAACTTCGTTCAATTGTCTCTCCAAACTGAGAGGATCCATTGCTTCAGCAAATCTAACAAAACCAAATCTTTTCCCTCTCCTATTCGTTTTACGCAGAATAAAGACCATATTAACTTTTTCCCATTTCTCATAACTCCTTCACACCAAAATCATCCATGAAATTAGTAAAGAAAAACGATACAGAGTTTGATTACCCTCTCAATATAGCCACTAAATTTACTTCTGACACAATTTCTTTCCGAAACTGCTATTAAACATGCATTATTAACGATCGTTTCTTATTGTAAAAAAGTTTTATAAATTCATTTAAATACGATAAAATTATTTGATAAACACTTGTTACAGCATATAAGTTTAAAAATAAGTGGTAGTAACATATTCTTTACCACACTCTTTTTAACACATTCTCTATTATTATATGGATTTCATGTGAGATCTACTAAATAGAGAGTTGACCCATGTATCTTAGGAGGGCCATATGAAATCCACTCAATAATAAAAAATGTGTTGAAAAAAATGTGTTGCTAACACTTCCATCTATATTTGTTAGATTTGACACAAATATTTAGTTTAGGATTTGGCTCCTCTAAAGTGAGAAAGTAAGGAGCTATCTACCACTTATTTTGATTAATTATATAAAGATCTCAACCTATTAAGAACATGTTTGGGAAAGATTAATTTTTCCCAATTCAGTTGTTTTTTGGTTAAAAAGTTGTTTTATACATTATCTATCATGTTTGACAATTAACTTAAATTTATAAAAAAAAAAAATTTTTGGGGAAAAAACTGTTTTATGTCATCGAATTTGTTTTAGTTTAAGATTGTTGTTATTTGATTATTTTTCATTCACAAAACTATCTTTCCTATTTACCCCTACAAAACTAACTTCCAAATAAATATTATTAAGTTATACAAATAATTTCATACCTTTTTCGTAATTTATATTATATAAAAATGATTTTTTTTTTGCACCATACAAACAAAATAGAATATTTTAAAATTGTTTTTCAGCAAATATACCTCAAACAAAAATAGATTCTGAATGATATAATTTATTTTTTTCAACTTTTTCAAACACACTCTAAATGATTTAAGGGTGGATAACCCTTAGTTTAATGCTTGACGGTGGAATCAAATTCTTTAGTTTAACGGGTAAGTGTCCTTCTCAATTAAAATGAATTGAAATGGTAAGCAACTTTGACTCCCTGTGCAATGAGAACGTAAATTCAAATCTCGTGAAAGCCTGAAGAGACCACGCAATCTTGCTATCTCACGGTCAAACCAAAACTAGTCTCGTATACGGTTCAAATAAATCGAGCCTATAAGGCTATAAGAATAATCTCACAAAACAAACACTAATCATATATTGTATTCTATGATTTGAATAATAACAAATTCAAAACGGAGTGAAAGCCAAAGGAAAATTCCCAAGAATTGAAAAACAGGCTCAGTGAAAAAGTCTTCCAGTTTTTCTTCATCATAAGGGTCCAAACCGACGGCAAACGGGTACGACTTCTGACTTAGCTTACTAAAGTAAATTTGTTATTAAAATTTAAGTTTGACCCCGGTCCCTCCCTAATTTTAATAACAGGGGAACGGGGAATGTTTGGTTTCAGAAAACTTCAGAACTGACATAAACTGAAGCTATAGTGAAAAGTTCGTTGCTAATGGATTCTGTGCTTCCAGCGTCCTTTCCTAGACCTAGAGCTTTTTCCCTTACCACTGGTATGTATGTATGTATGTATGTATGTATGCTTTTACATCATAAGTGACTCACTAATTTGTTTCTGCTTATTGAATCAATATGCTGAGATCCAGCAATATATTGACTGGTGGCACTAAAGTTAAAAGATGACGAGAAAAGGGTTGTCTTCATATTGTGCATGTAAGGATTGTGTTTCATGGACGTGGAGGAAGAAGCTAAAAGCTGTAGCTTCCACGTTGTATGTAAAAAAAAAAAACATTAAAAAAATTACCATTCCACCATTCACAATGTGCATGATTCTGGAAAATCTTACTCGAAACCAACCATGGTTGTCTTAAAAGAAATCATTTAACCCATATCATTAAATGTGTGAATCTTAGTACTTTTTGTTCGAGAATCTAAACAGTTAAAATGTAACTTGAGTTTAATTGTTATGTACGATTAGCTTAAAGTTTTTTATATTGACAATTAATTATGACTAACTCATAGTATTTTGATTTTTAAAATAGTTAGGATAAAAGTCAAACATTTTTACACTGATAGTATATATCAAATAAATCCTTTTAACATAGAACTTTTTTCAAAAAAAATATTTTTTTAATTTGAGTTTAACTTTGATATGTTGTCAGTATAAAGTTTTTTACTCGATCAATCAATCACAATTCATTTTATGAGTAACTTTTAAGGTACTTATGATAAAAATAATTTTTTTTAATGAGGTGATAATTTATAATTAATTCACGGTATAATAAATCCATTAATTCCTTTTAATTTTTTTTATTAACTTTCAACTGTGGGTCATTATGTAATTTTCATTCCATGTAATATATCTGAAAGTCAGATATTGTTATTTTTTCTTAATATTTGCTTCATAACACGAGGAGCCATTGCTAGGTGGAAGTTGTTGGAGGAGTAAACAAAACGCCAAGAATTATTATACAAGTACGTGGAATATATTTTTCTTCTTTTTCTTTTTTCTTTTTGTTGTAATAACTACATGAGCATCTCAATCTTAAATAATTTTTTTACATATTTCTATGGCACACATTACTTCATGTTTGTACGAGGTTAATTTGTAGAATAGGAGTACTAATATGCAGAATTTTAATGAGTCCAATCATGAGGTAAATGTGTATCAAGTAGTCTACTTGGAAATAATAGTTGGGAGGATCTTTTTTTTAATAAAAACAACACATATCAAATCTTTGAAGGACTTAGAATAGGAAGTGAAAGATACCACACAGGCACACACAATACAAGTCATATATTTTTTGATCCATCAATACAAGTCATTTGTACCATATAACGCTGTTATATCATATGGATTATCACACGCATAGTTGCTTAAGCACTGTTTGGTTAAAAATGCTTAAAAGGAACCATTTTGTCCCAAAAATGCTTAAAGAAGCTTCCACTATCGGAGAGAGCTTGTTGTTGTAGAAACCTGTATGTAGAAGGCATAGAATAGGTTCCAAAATTGTCCAATCTCCAATACCAATAATCAACAGATGGTTGATTGATAGAGGTTCCTGAGAAAATCCAAAATTGTTAGTTTCTTTCTTTCTTCCTAATTAAATCAAATACCAAAAAGAAGTATCAAAAGCTAATCAAGTAAGCTACCTAAGAGAGGAACTAACCGAATACATTAACAAGTTTGCTCGAATCGAGCAAACACCAACAATAAAACTAAAATTGAAATCAAGCAAACACGAGCACACACACATACATATTAGAACTCATAATTGATCATTGACCTATCAACAAAGAAGCAATGAAAATTGTGTATAACAAAATAGACCAAATCAAATCATACTTACCTTTTCAACAAGATGTTCTTTAGGAGGTGCAAGCAAGTAGTTCGGAAAGCAACTCAATTGACCCAAGATTTCAATTCTCTGCACTGGAAAATCCATAACACAATTCAAACCAATCTAAAACACACAGGCATATTAAAACAAAAAGATGCCCAACTCACATTCTGAATCACAATTATCTTATTCCATAACAGTAACATATTTTGGTCAAAACTAAAAAAAAAGGAACTTCAAGCTAACCATTATGAGTGAAACCAATCTGAAATTGAATAAGCATGAAGCTGTTTAAGTCTCCAAACAAAAACAAGCATTCACGCCTCAGGCAAATAAGATCAAAGTAATTTTACTTCTGAAATAGAGAACCAAACTCATGTTTAAGCAGGTTCACAGGCAAAGCAGTCAAATCATTTCAACAAATCAAACTAAAACAAAGCAAGTTTAAGCATGCTCACAGACACTTTGAAAAAAAAAAAGAGTCATGTCCAGGAAAATCATCTACAAAGTATACCTAATTAGGGGGGGTTGTAGAAAATGAGGGTGCGACAGGGAATGAGGGGGGTTGCAGGGAAGAGAGGGGTGTTACTTGGGAGCTTGCAGTAAAGAGGAGGGCTTGCAGGGCAGAGAGCAGTGATCCTTGCAGTGGTCCTCGCGATGGGTGAAGAGAATGTCGCCCAACATTAATGCAGGTGAGCTTAGGGTTTGAGAAGGTTACGATGATCCTCGCGATGGCAGTGGTGAGTGAGAATGGTGTTTGAGGGAGGGGAGAACTTAGGTCGCAGAGGAGGGAAGGATAGTACTGTTTGATAGTGAGAGCGCGTGAGGAGTTATGTAAGTGGGAAAAGGAAATATATAGGAAAAGGAGAATAGATAGCGCTTCCTTTCCTAAAGGAAGTGTTATCTATTTTCATACCTTAGACAGCACTTCCTTGAGGAAGCGCTATCTATTCCCTTCTCAGACTTTTAACAGCGCTTCTTCAGGGAAGCGATATCTTAGAATTAACCTAAGATAACGCTTACTTGAGGAAGTGCTATTGAAAATCTTCCGCGTTTTTAAAATAGCGTTTCAATGTAAATTGCTATTTAAGGTGGGTCATGTGATATATAATCTGGCGTAATACATTTTCAAATCGTTTTTAAAATCCTAATGACATCCATTTTTTGCAAACAACCTTCACCACTATCTATTATGCACAAGTCCCGCCACCACTCTAAGCTATTTCTCAGAGATCCTTTGCTTCTTACAATGTTAGGTCTTGGAAAAAACAGACTTATAACACAGAGTTGGAATTTTATTCCAAAGAGCATCCTCGGCGGACAACCTACGCCACCACCATTTCCCAAGTAAGGATAAATTAAATAACTCATGATTTTTTTATCGTAGACCTCCCTCTTTCTTTGGCTTATACACATCTGCCCATTTGACCCAAGCTATTATTTTATCCTCACATCCCCAAAAAGAAAATTCCTTTGATTCTAGTAGAATAAATATTAACCGTTTTCGAGCTTTAAAAAAAGAAAGGAAATACACTGGGAGACAAGAAAGAACTGACTTAGGAAGCACAACGACAAATCTTTATGTCTCCAATTAGAAAGTCTTTCACGCATTTTTTCAATAATTGGACTCCAAAATAATAAATGTTGTGAAAGGTTTTTCTACAAAATGTGTTATAAATTACATGGAGCAATAACATAAGAGAAAAGTTTATTTTACTTGATGAACGTGATGCTAAAATAAACTATGGTACGTGTGTTGCAATTGTCTCGAAGGACGCAGCGATAAAAAAGATAAAAACAAGAAGGAGTCACCATCAAGATTTTTTAAGTAGGAAAACATTTGGAAAACCTTTTATTAGGAAACTGGTCTTTGGCAAAGAGATTGAGTTCAAGAGTCAGTTACAAGTATGAAATGTTAGCACCCTACACCGCTCATTCTAAGAACAATACGTCACGTTTTTAATAACTTTTGGAATTTCAATTTTACCGCTTTTAAAAAAAGCCAAAAATTATGAAAATTGAATTTTGGCTTGACAAAATGATAATTTCACTCATACATATTCACTTGTGTGATGGGAAACTTAAAGAAGTAGTTCTTAGTAAACACTTAATTTGTTTGTTGTTTTTTTATTTTTATGAAAATATTTATTTGAAGATTTTTGATTCAAAACAAAGAACTTATTTTTTGTTTTTAAAAAGGATTTTTCATTTTTGTTAATTTTTTAAAAAAAACAGAGTAGGCTGCACTGCATATTTCAAACCCAAGTCCAAGATTCTTCTTTCAAAAGGATTCTTTAAAGAACAACTTTTCTGAAAGGGATTTTTTAATATTTATGTTTTTAGAAGACAAATAACTAACAAGTAACAACTCTCGGCTCACTAGACTTCGTTCTTCTCTCCCCTTTCTTTCTCATATTTTTTTAAGGTCCACAACACAAACACATAAAAACAAAAAACTAATCTCTCCCCCTAGCCCAAAGAGATCTCTCCAATGTTAAGCCCAAAAAAAAAATAACAAAAAAAAAAAAGAAGAACAACATGAAAACTTGAAAACAAGCTAGCCACTTAACACACAAATGATATAAAACAAAGGAAGAAAAGATCCAAAGAAAAAACGACACCCACTGAACAAAAAACTCACGCATAAAAAGAACCCAAAATATAAGAAGCTTCTGCTTCTTTTCTCTACCGTCCGCAAGAACGAGAGGACGATGGAACAGCAAGGCTACGCCGTGTTCGACGACAGGTGCGTGGGTGAGCTAGCTTGGTGGTGTTATGAAAATGATGAGGTTTATTTGAAGAAGAAGAAGAAGTAGAAGATGGGTAATTGTTGGCAGATGAGTTCCAGGTGTTTGTTCTTTTGTTTCAATGATCCAGGTTTGATAGGGGTTGAGTGGTGATTGTGGTTTTGTTGAAGGTCATGAGTATGGCATGGTGGGAATGGAGAAGAAGATGGCAGAGTGTTGTTGGGTTTAGACTTTAGAATGTGTTTGATGGTGAAGAGAGGTTCTGGTTTCTGTGAGTTGTTTGAGATTGGGGGAGATGGTTTTTCTCAGGTTGGTCATTTCTTCTATTGGTCCCCCTTTAAACAACCCCTCCCCCATATTTTATAATCCAACTTCAACTGCATAACATTATCCTTTTCTAATATCCATTCTTGTTTTGTTTTAATTCTGCTGCATTCCAACTCTATGCATTTTTCTTTTTTTGTTGGCTGCCTTTCCTGTTCAGGTTTGACTCTGCATAAGAGATGTAGCAGAGTATTACACATTCCCACTTTTCCCCTTTTGATGCTTAGTTTTGAAAATATTTTCATTTCTGAGGATGCCTGCTATGATTGTTGTATCTGAAGTGCATTAAGAAATTTTGGTTTTTGCTCCATGGATGCAATATTCCTGCTCTCTTTATTATTGTTATTTTTCTTTGTTTTTAATAATAATAATAATAAAAGAAATCAGATCTTTTATTTATTTATTTATTTATTTTAATTTTTGTTTAAATTGACTTTGGGCTAAAGATGGGTTAAGAAGATGGACTTCAAAAATTTGTGTTTTTGTATCTTTAATTTTTAATTTTCTTAAAGTTAAAAACACCCTGAGAAAATTAGGTGTTGACAACATCATTCATAGCTTTTCATAGAAAAAGTTGTGTGTGAAATAGGACTACTGTTCTAACATATATTTCATTCTAAATGAAGAAAAATTTCAGTTTTTTCAATTTTTAAGGTCAATGCTACTAACATTCAACTTTTCGATTTCTAGGTTCTTATGTAAAAACTTTATGGCACAAAACTGGGAAAATCCAGAAAGAATATTGTATCATGATGCCTTCACGGCATAATTTGATGCATCGTTACAATGTCATTGAGGGAGGATCTACATGTCAAGAAAGTGAGAGAAAATTTGTTGTGAAAGCAACCTCTGGACAATCATTTGAATATGAACCCCAAGCTCAAGATCTTAAAGGAATTTGGAACTCTGTCAAAGATGCCTTGGTTATTTTCTACAGGTTCAGTAGGCCATACGCAGCAATTGGCGCAGTAAGTTAAAGTTTTTCTTGAATAATTTTGTAACCAAGGCTCGACTGTTATAGTTAATCTAATTCATTTATATGAACATTTATTTTAAGATAAACCTTTTAAAAGGGCTTACTTTGTTTGTGTAGGCATTGGGAGCATCTTCTGTACCTCTCCTTGCAGTGGAGAAATTATCAGATTTATCTATACCATTTGTCATTGGCTGGTTGCAGGTCAGGTTTCAAATATGTTGGTTGTTTGAAAATTTAGTGAAAAAACACTTTACCTAATAATGTTTCTATTTAATATCCTTTGGCCATTTAACTTGTCTAACTTCTATATTTGATAAGGATTAAATTGGTATGCACTGTCAGTGTCAAGATTTTTTGTACTGTCAATCAATCATAAGTTGTCACATTATTAAAAATGTTTGACGCTTGCTTAAAAGTGATATATAGGATGATTTGTGATTGGTTGACAGTGTCAAAAACTTTATGCCGAACCTGTATAAACTCTTTTGAAAATGACTCTTGCACTTTGTTTAATATCGTATCATATATATGGTATTCACAATATTGTGTGATAATGTTTTCTTTGTGAGTTTAATTTGATGCACTACCAGCAATATACTTTTATATACTATTATTTAATAGGACAAAACTTACCTACAGTGTCTTAGATGCTTGTCATATTGTTATCCTATTGTAAATGAACATGTGGAAATTTTTCCACTTCAGCAGTCACTTTTAACTTAAGAGTTAACACTGTCAAGTCTCATTTCTTCCCATCCTTTCGTCTTTCCCACGTTCAACCTTCACCTCTCTGTGACTTTGCCTTTCCTTCCCCCCAACACCCCTTCATCACCGATTCACCATTGGAAGCAGCTTCCTCAGACATTAATCCCTTAGACAGTGCGCTCCAAACCCCTATTGGACGAGCCCCAAACATTTGCCAACAAAAAAAATCATTTCAAATCAACCCCACAACCTAAGCTGCTACCCACAAGCAGTATGAGCGCCGTCGTCGACATCCACGAGCCACCACTGCACCTAAGCCTCCCCAGGTAATCTAAGATGTACTTAGTAATATCCATCCTTGTGCCTTTTTCAGAAGTTGATTTTGAATATGCTATAAATCAATTCATAGTATGAAGTTGGAAGCTGAGAAATTTCTTTTATTAATTATGTTATTGGGTACTCTTCGCAAATGAAATTGCCTTTTAGCTTAGATAAAGAACAAATCTGTTACTGCATGCCCAACAAATTGAAAGAAGATGAAAAGGATTTTATCCCCTTTTTTCATAAAAGGAGAGAAAGTTATATCTGACAGCATTGATTTGATCCACTCGTCTGGGCCTTTAGAAGAAGTGAAACATTTTAGCCTTTTATAATTTGGGTTTGGACCTAACTCAACTCCAAAAGCTAGTTCATGGGGAGATTGTCCTCCACTTATAAACATTATTCAAGCCATATCACTATCCAATGTGGGATTCTAACACACCCAAGACTGGACATCTGGAGCGTGAAATTTGCAGGACTAGACATCTGCAAGTGGTCCAACGGATCTTGAATAGGCTCTGATACCATCTTAGAATTTGAGTTTGGGGCTAACTCAACCCCAAAAGCTAGTACATGGGGTGAGGATTATGGGTTATCCCCCACTTATAAATATTATTCAAACCATATCACTATCTAACGTGGGACTCCAACATACCCATTATATTATTGCCAGCCTATGTAGTTAATCAATAGAATATTATTTGTTCATACTATAGACAGTAGTTTCTTCATTATTTTATTTGTTTGTAATTCAAGCAAATTCTGTATAGCACACATGGAAGTGTGAAATTTAATAAGGAACCTGGAGGAATCAGATATAGAGGAAGAAGAATAGAAATCGGAATCGGAAGAGTGACGGTGCCTGTAACATAATTTGGTATGGGACTTGGTCTTCTTTCAGATCTAAGGGATGGCTCCTGCGACGGTGAGAAGAGAAGTCAGTGGAGGAGGGAGTGAGAGATGAAGATGGGGGAATTGGTGGTGTTAACTGTGTAAATTAAAGGTGAATGCTGACGTGGGAAAAAGTTTCACATGTCCACTTATAATAGGAAAACAGTACCATAAGGACCTATGATACTGTATTAAAGTTTTGTCCTATTTAATATTGGGCTGAGAATTATTAATGAGTTTATCTATATTAATAATTGAATAAAATGTCAAATTTATTAAATATTGGGACAACAAGATGTCAAATTTAGTACTTTTATTGTCGTTTGCTTATATGGTGCACCAAAAAACACGTATCCCCCCCCTTCAAATTGTCTAATTGCTATTTTATAGTGTATTTCCCTCTTTAAAATGTTTAGTGCTATTTTATGTAATTTGTTAATACTTCTGAGTTTTCTATTTCAGGTTGTGATAGCTTCCTTCTGCATGAATATTGTTAATTGTGGCTTGAATCAATTGTGTGATGTTGAAATAGATAAGGTATGAAGCTTATTAATAAAAATAAACAATCCTTAGGTAATACATGTTTTTATTTTGTATATTTTTTCTTTTGGACTTCTAGATTTTCTAGTAACAAAAACGTGATCACTGCAGAATTGTCTAGATTATGAATGCGGCAGAATTGTCTAGTTTACGAATGGAGTCAATAAAGAGGATATTTAGGTACCTACATACTATTGAAACACAAGCACTATCACACACTTAGAGAGAAATATAGAGGGGAGGAAGATGAAGAAAGATACACTAAGAAAAACTTTTTTATTCACTTCACTTGTGTACACTAATCACAACACTAAGTCTATTTATAATACACACTATGATAGTTATTCCTCACTAACAAACTAACTACCATCTAACTAATTCTATCAATACTAACTAATATATCTACTAATCTGAATTAAGTCCAACACACCCCCTTAATTCAGATTAGCCAAAAACATAGTAAAACACAATAACCACCAGGATCCCATTGCAATTGTTCAAAGAATTGAACTGGGCCTATTAGGTCTAAACCTTGACTAATTCCACACTCCAGCAAGGCCCACTTACTCTCAATTTTTCTGAAACCACACTTCCTCTCTTCATGGAATTGGGCCTGGCCCATTAGGTCAAAACTTAGAGAAATTGACTCTACTTTACTGATTTCCATTTTCGCCCCTGTATTCATCTTCTTCTCCATCACGACAATTCCCTCACCAACAAAATGCTTCTCCAGTGATGCTATCATTTCAGAAACAGCTCTAATTCTCTCATGGATCTTCTTCCAACACCAAAAACAAGATTCAGGCCGATCCTCCAATACATCAACTTTAGAATTGGGAACGCCATATGTCATTCTCTGTCCAACAGAAAGCACGCTACTCTTCACTGATGCACTCGTGACAGGCTTAACCAACATCGCGACCTTCAACTTGTTATAAATCTCATCCAGCTTCTGAAGTGATTCGACTCGCGCCATGTTCTTTTCGGTGCTCAGATTCTTTAGCGACAGTAAGGGAGTACCCTTCTTTCGCTTCCGGGTGGTTTTAGAGCAAACATCACCGTTTGATTTCGGAGCAGTTTCTTCAAATTCCTCCCGAACCCTAACGGGTGTTTTCACAAATCCGTCGTCGGCCGCGTCTTCCTCCAAAGACCATTGTACCTCCACTCTTTCCGCTCCGTTACCTTTGACGTGAGCAGTGTTGCGTCCTTGGGTTTGCCGCCCTGCCGCCCCTGAATCATCTTTACTTTCCAATACTCTTACACCCGAACCTTCATCGTTCTTGACAATGCCCTCTGCTTCTTTCACTTGATCAGCCATCGCCACAGGAATGATTTCCTCTGCTTTTTCTTTCTTATCTGGTTCTGGTTCTGGTGCTTGCTTCACTATCACTGCTTCTTTCTTTTCCTCTGGTTTCTCTTTCTTATCTGGTTCTGGTGCTTGCTTCACTATCACTTTTCTGGTTTTTTCTCCTCCTCTGCCGGAGGTTTTGAAATCGGAGAAGGAGGCCCAATCTTCTTTACCTTCTTTATTTTATCAACACGTTGATAAGCTTTGTGCAAGATTTCCCATGCTTCTTTAGCACTCTTTGCTATGGAAATCTTTTCAAGATGAGTAAAATTCACACATTGATGGATAATAAAGAGAGCTCTAGAATCTCTCTCACAGGATGCACTGTCAGCCTCATCCTGCACACCATCAACCACCACTTCTAATACATCTTGAAACCCGAAGATCACTTTCATCTTTGCGACCCACTGGTTGAAGTTCATGCCATCAAGAACCGGCAATGAAATTGGAAGAAACTCATCAAATCCAAGCATAGCAGCCATGGACAGACCCTCGTAGGTCCCTAATCGTATAGCTCTGGATACCATATTGAAACACAAGCACTATCACACACTTAGAGAGAAATATAGAGGGGAGGAAGATGAAGAAAGATACACTAAGAAAAACTTTTTTATTCACTTCACTTGTGTACACTAATCACAACACTAAGTCTATTTATAATACACACTATGATAGTTATTCCTCACTAACAAACTAACTACCATCTAACTAATTCTATCAATACTAACTAATATACCTACTAATCTGAATTAAGTCCAACACATACACTAGGTGAATACAAGCCTGTATGTACTTATAGGCACATCTTGAGCAATCTATTTGATTTTGGCCCCAATGTCTGGTTTAATAAGTAAATTTATCGAGCATCCTCGTCAATTATTGTAGTCTGTGATAATGTCAAGAAAACATGAAACCTTTTTTAGCTTACACACTTTTCCGATGGGTTACCTTATTATTGATATGTGCTAAATGTTTTATTGCAGATAAACAAGCCATATCTTCCATTGGCATCTGGGGAAATGTCCTTCAGAACTGCCGTCATTATTGTTGCATCATCTTTAATTATGGTACCATATATAGAATTATCATTTTAACTTGGATACACATTATGTGTCCTGCTTGATTTTACTCTAGTCATTCATGTACATTTTGTTTGGATTCGTTTTAAGGAACCCATTACCTTGGTAATTGGTCAATTACTTAGTGTCAATTTGGAAATATAAATAGTTATTTACATTTTGCTTGTTTTATTTTCTTAATATCTGTAGTAGTATTAAAATTTAAAACTTTATGATAAGAAAATAAGCCTTGCCTCTTTTCTATATATACGTGGATGATATTTGAATTCCTCCGGCCAGAGATAGTTACAAATTGTGTTCTATTTTCAGTTAAAACGTTATCTTTTTTAAATAATTTTCTGTTTATATTCTCTTGTCTATGAGCCTGCCTTGTCTAGCCATCAATTTAATTTCCTTCATGTTGAGACTTGATACTTAAATTTGATCTTAAGGAAAACCTATGATATTTTTTATGTTTCTGAGTGTTATTAAAATTCCATGCGATGTTCTATCCTTTCTCTATAATTTTTTCTGCAATTTTATCAATAAAAGAATGTTTTTATCAATTCTTGGGATGGAATGTTTATGTTCTTGCATGGTTTTACATGCCACCAATATTCTGGAAAATAAACTAATGCAACATGGATTGAGTGCCGAGTATTTATGATATTGATGTTAGTCACTTTTTGTGGTGTGCTTTTTCCAAGGTGCTTTCTTCGGTACCCTCAGTAATTTTAGGATAAAAGTTATTTTGCCTAATCAGAATGTGACACCTCAATTAAATGAGTCATATTAGTGGGTTAAGCCAAATGTTTCTTATCATCTAATTGGATCAACTAGACAGAATAAAGTTATCCTAGGGTATCATAGAATTCACCTTTTCCAATGAAATATTGTTCAACATAAGCTTTATTTTATTTTTTCACTGAAACTAGATAAACTTTTTTTTTTTTTTGATAAATGAAACTAGATAAACTTTGTTGACAAGGTAGAATGAGGCTTATCATTTTATTCTCTTCTACAGAGTTTCTATCTTGCGTGGATTGAAGGTTCGTGGCCATTGTTTTGGGCTTTTTTCGTTAGTTCTATGCTCGCCGCTGCTTATTCAATTGATGTGAGTTCATTTGAATTGCACTCTTCCCCCTTACCACTAATAATGGTTAACCGCAGTCATAAGTGAGTTGCATATTGTTTAAAGAGATTAATTTTGATGTGTTATTAATGTAAATTTTTTTTATATTATTAATTAATCATATATTATTATTTGTGTGATTTTTAAGGTAATTATTATAAGAGTCGAATATTTTTAATGATATAATAATATATGATTAGTTGTTAATATAAAAAATCTATATACTAACAGTACATCACAATTAAATCTTTATTTAAAATTAATATATAAGATATTGAAGTGAAAGACAACAAAAATTATTACCCCCCTGATTTTATTCCGGGCAAAATTATGTAATGATCATTATTTTAATTGTGTTCACATCTATCTTACATTGTGGTCATTTAATTACTTTTATTATTATTATTATTATTAGAAAATTGTCTTTCTTAAGTATTAACAATAACATTGTTTTTTTTTTGACAAAAAGAATAACATTGTTAATTCATAAAAAAAAAAAACAATAACATTGTTATTTACTTTGCTTGAGCAAAAATTACTTTGACAAATAATTAATGACTATACTATTAAACATTAACGAACAAATATAAAACTTCTACATAAACAAAATGCATCATAAGTTAATTTTATTTAATCAACAAAGTTTTAATATATTAATTTAAAATGATTTATACATGGCCTTCGTGTATCTAAAAATTTAAAAACTTAAGAGATAATAAAAATTTAATTAAGACTGAATTTAAATTTTCAATAAAATTTTAAAATAAAAAATATTCAAAATTATGTAGGTTTTCTATGTCGTTAAAAATACTACCATAACTTGGGAAACTAAATTAAAAAATTAATAATGACAGCATATATTATTAAATACTAACTATTAAATACAAGACTTCTTATATAATTAAAATACTTAATACAACAAATTTTTTAGTCCTAAAAATTTAAGATGTTAATTTAAAATGACGTATACATGGTCTAAGTGTATCTACAATTTTGAAAGAGTTTTGTTTAAAAATTTAAATTTATCAAAACATAATTAAAATGGATTTCAAATTGAGTTAAGATTACTGGTAAAATTATAAAATAAAGAACAAATATTAAAAAATATACAGGTAGTTCATGTCATCAAAAAACAATCATAAAACTGCAAATTAAATTAAAATTATATTTTTATTGTTTTTTTTCTTTTATTTACACAACTTACATGCATGTATCAAATTCTGTATATAAATCTAAATAAATAAGAAGTTCACACAAATTACAACAAAGAAACTAAACAAAATCAATTCAAATTTATTAAACTTTATAAAATGTTGAGTATATTTTTATTATTTATTTAGCACATAAATAATTTTTGTTTTGCTCAAAAGTGTCGTTGGGGCATTGGTAAGAAGCATTTAATGTCTTATATTAAATGGTTTTAATTGTTTAAAGAAAAAATAATAAACATTTTTTGAGTTTGAAATATTTTAAATATCTTATTTTTAATTTTTTATTTCTTAATGATTATCATTTTTTGTTATCAAAATCCTTTATTAAAAGGATTTTTAGAATATTTTGATGATAATTTTTCTGAAAATAAAATAAATTAATCTAAACTTGAATATACTTAATATTTATCTATTAAATTAAAAACTTAGAGAAGAATATGAACTTCAAAACAATTAATCCGTGTAATGCTAGGGATAAAATAACTTGTTATTTGTATTTAGGGCTCATTTGCCATTAATTTGTAGTTGCTGTAATTTTCTTTTTAGGAGAAAAACTATGTACGTGTAGGATTAAGAGATGGAACTTTGTCAATTAGGATAAGTTTCCTTTAAAGTTATTTTGTAAGTAAAGTGTGAAAATAAGAATATATTAACCTTTCAATCATTTAATAAGTTAAAATCATTGTAGTTTAAATTAAATAAAAGGTAAATTCACCTTTGTTTTCTTACTTTATTTATATACAAGCTTTATTTAAAGGATTTTTTTCATAATACTGAGATGTTTATGTTTATGATAATGTAAAATGCGGAATTTAGAAATATCAATTAATTCAACAAGTAAATTATTAATAAATTAATAAATCAATAGGTATGATATCTGATATTGATTTTCTTCCGATAAAAATTTAATTTAGTTTTTACTAGTTGTTGACCTCTTGTCGATTATGTCCACAATGTGCTATATGATAGATTTCACTCAACCTTGTGTGAGCCTGTGTGGCCGAACAAACATATATAGTATGAGGATTTAAAAACACTCGCTCAAACTTTTTGATATGCTCATGTTTGGAAAATTTATTTGATGGTGACTACATTGTTGACTGTTCTTATAACTTCATTGTCTCTGAAAATTTTCAGTTGCCCTTGTTGAGATGGAAGAAATCTCCTGGGCTTGCAGCGGCGAACATTTTAACTAATGCGGCAATAGCAAGGCCACTTGGATATTTTCTTCACATGCAGGTTTTGTCGTACTGAATTATGCTCTTTATAGACATATTGTTGTGGATGTGCATGTGAATTAGCTTCTCTACACATAACAGCGGCAACAAATCTTTATCCCACATTTTTAGGGTAGCTTAGCTTAGTTGAGTTCAAGAAAAACTATTTAAAACCACCATCTATTTATAGGAGAAGTCTATATTCACCAATAACCTGCGTACAGTATATACCGAGAAAGAGTCGGAAGGGAAAAAAACCTTAAAAAGAAAAGCAAGCATGAGGCATATTTAGTTAATAACAGTATTGGAATTGAACTAAACTCCTAATTTAAATATTATAATTGATAGTTTTTTATTTTATTGATTGATTCATATCTTGTAATTAGTAGGCTGAAATATACTTTTGGTTCTCTAACTTATTTTTTGGTTTCGAGTTGGTCCTTTAACTAATTAAGGTTCCAATTGGGTCCTCTAACTTGTAAAAGTTACTTCACGGTAGTCCTTTCCGTCAATTCCATTAAGATGGTTTTATAGTTTCACCATTAGTTCACTAGTGACTCGTCGGATTCCACCATGGATGCTCATAGTGACCTCTCTACAACGTGTTTCTTCACGCGATTTTAAATGTGTTTCACTCAAAAAATCATTCTGAATACATCTTGGACAAAAGCCCTAATTTTTAATCACGATTTGATATGATTTTAACATGCAAAGATGGCACACACGAGTATGAACCATAAGCGTTACTTTCAAAAAGAAATTCTCCTTGTACAAAGAATGAAACGACATGAAACACATCTCAAAATTCCTATAAACATGGGTTATGAAAGCACTAAGATTTTGGGTTTCAAATTTTCCAAAATTCCCTGACTAAAAAAACACGAATTTCTGTTACAGGAACTATGTTGTAAGGTTGAAGCATGGATCTTTTTTTATCCCCATTCATGGTTACGGATATTTAGAAGTGTTGCATCCTAGACTGAGGTTCACAACAAAAGAGGAAGAAGATGGTGGTGGTGAGGGTGAAGATAGAGGAGAGGAAGAAGAGGATGAAGGTTCCGACAAGTCTTCGGTGGTGAAATGTAACACCGTTTTAAAGGAACTGACGGAAAGAACTAACGTAGATTAACTTTTACAAGTTAGAGGACCAACTCGAAACTGAAAAATAAGTTAGAGGACCAACTCGAAACCGATATGTAAGTTAGAGGACCAACACTTCCAGCGAGTCTTCGGCGAACTAACCGTTTTAATTGCTTGGAGGACCAGTTTCCAATTTTTTTAATCCAGCTGGCCGGTCCGATTCTAAAATATATGAAATATGTAAAAAAAAAAATTATGTGATGAATTTGAAAGGTGTGTTAGAGATATACAAAATATGAGAGAGAATTTATTTTTAAATAGGAAACTAAATAAGTTATAAGGACTACATAATACTTTCTTGTTGAGCAAGTTATTGTGGCTTATAAATACTTGTATCAAGGAATCGGTGGATGTATGAGAATGAAGGAGAAGAAAATTGTGAGCAATGTTGTAGAGGAGAGTTTATAATTTGTCCAATTTGCAACTTTGACTATAAACTTTGTATCAGCAGAGGGTTTGCAACTTTGTTCTCAAATGATGCATCGAAGAGGATTTACAATTTATATGTGCCAAACTGTATCATAATGTTTATAGTGGATTTGATCCCTTCTTATCTTGGGTAACCATATTAATCTTGCGCTGGTTCACATCATGCCTTTAATTACTAGTATTTATGCAAGTATATATAAAAAAGATGTAGTATTCCCATTACAAATAGTAGTATTGTTGTGTTAGTTTCAAATCGAGCAAATCTATCTTCCATGGAAGCCTGATGTATTCTAGTTGCTAATACATGTCAAAATGTCCAGACACGTGTATTCAAGAGGCCAGCTACCTTTCCAAGACAGCTGATCTTTTGTATTGCAATCTTGAGTCTTTTCTTTGTAGTTATAGCATTGTTTAAGGTAAAACTTCTAATTCTAAAAATATTTTAGACAACAAACTTCTGGTCAGATATGTGTACCTGATGTAAAATATTTTGGTGGATTTTATATAGGATATACCTGACATTGAGGGAGATAAAAAATTTGGCATCAGATCTTTGTCATCACGTTTGGGTCTGAAGCAAGTATGTTCCTTCATTCAATATCTTAGTAGTTTTACTCTCGCATACCCATGGTCGTGCCTAATTAATCTTTGTTAGGTATTCTGGATTTGTATTTCACTTCTTGAAATGGCTTATGGAGTCACCATTTTGGCGGGAGCAACATCTCCTTTTCTTTGGAGCAAAATTTTCACGGTAATGTACTGTTTACTTGTATAGATTACAATCATGTGTGTGTGCACTATCCTTCTTCCTCTTAAGAAGTTATAATTTTTTGTGCCTGAGGGATAGGAGTTGATTTTAATTAACACAATTTGTGAAATAGCTAGTTTCCAATAAGTGTTGATTAAATTATAATCCTATATATAACCGTTCCTTCTCATGCTGCATCTTTACTGTACTGTGCTTGGTAATTTGGTATCAGCAAATTTGGCTATTGTTTGTTTTTCGCTCATGTCTTGTGAACTTATGAACTAGTGTGTTACATCACTAGCTAATGCACACTCCAATTTTGTTTAATATTATCAGCTTGTAATATAGCAGATGTTTGTACTAAAATAAGGAAATGTCTTCCAATGAAAGCAATATCTGTTACATTAGACTATTGTGACTTCAGATATGTATGCTCTTGATATTAGTGTCAAAGGTATGATGACTCTTTCAAGGAGGCATTATTTCAGGAGAAAGCTGATGATGCTTCGCAGATGTTCAAATTACTACTTCTATCATAATGGAAATTGATATCAAGTGAATGCAGACTTGTTTGATCATTTCTACGAAGTTTGAAATTTATTCTTCGATTCAATGTTGTTAGGGTCTGGGACATGCCATTCTTGCATCAGTCCTCTGGTATCAGGCCAAATCTGTAGATCTGAAGAGCAATGCTGCCTTACAATCCTTCTACCTGTTTATCTGGAAGGTAATCACCAACTTTATAAACTATTTATCATTTGAAAATTTGATTTTCAAGGTTAATATACATTTTGCTTAATAGTGAATGTTATACAATAAAATGATTATTCAAAAGAAATAGCTATGTGATTACTTTTACTTTGTTTTGAGAAATAATATTGTTCGATTTCTAGACTGCCAATCGAAAACATTGTAGTACATTAGCTTCAATGAAATTCATTTTGAAAAAACAAAACAGGTATTTTCTTTTTCTGGTGATGAATTATTATGTCATAATCTAATTTACAAAACATGTCGTTTTTCTCATAAGCATGTTTATAGTTTTCATTGGGTGCAATATAGTTGCAAGGGACCAACTCAGCTCCCTTACAACAACCTCCACTTCTTAGAGCTCTTTGGTGCCTAGTTTCTATGGTTGAGGTATAGGGATCATGCTGCATAAATGGTCAAAGATAAAAATAGCGGGAGGTGGTGGTGCCCTCTTTAGGAATGAACCTGCTCAAGCCAATAAATTTCCGAACAAAATTTTTGGAGCCACTACCTAAAAGAAAATTAAGTTAGTGAGTCGTTGCTCTTAGTATGTGGATCATTAAAAGTAAAAGAAAAGCTAGTGTGCTTAGTCTTATTATTGTTCTATTTCTATCTTGTGAAAAATAGTGGTTGGCTGTTTATCTTGTTCCTGATGACATTTCTCTCGTTGCAGCTTCTTTGGGCAGAGTACTTCCTTATACCTTTATTTAGATGAGGATGTAGTTTCATTATTGTCTTAAGAAATGGCTCTGCCTTCGTCACATGCCAGCCTTATGTCTGTACTATTAGTTTAAATCGATAATTATTAAATGAAGATTTATTTATGTAGAGATTGAGTTTGGATTTATTACTTTCAGTCATTGGTTTGGTGTATTCAATACTTTCTAAAGATTTGATATGGCTGAAAATTTATTGAGAGTAAAGTGTGAAGTTAATAATTATTAAATTCTCATTTATATTTTACATTTATATTATATACTCAATTTTTAGACAAACCAGATTTGAGATTTATTGGACTGCAATCTAGTCTAGTCATTAGATGGGGATTGGGTCAATATTTTCTGATTTAATCTTTTTTTTTTTTTTTTAAAAAAAGAAAGATAAGTCTTCAAATATTATGAAACATCAAATCGCGGGATGGGCATCCACTCAAAAATGCATCTGTTCCAATTTTCGAAACCAATTTGTCAACCCCTGAAAGATACAGAGGCCCATAAACCCAAACCAAAAAATACAAACAAAGCCAGATAACAAAAATGAAAACTAAGGCAGTTTCTTTTTGTACTAAAAACTGATATCATAGGATAAATATCGGGAGTATTTGTTCTATATTTGATTCAAAAAGTGATCATGGGACAGGACAAAATAAGAGATAAATGGCAGCATAAAAACTCATTCTTGTCCTTCACGGAAGTACAAAATGTTGTCCCGAGAATAAACTATTTAAAAGACAAAATGTTCACTTTTATTTCTCACCAAATAATCTCTCCCTCCCTCCCTCTCTCTCTCAACCTAATATATTTTACGTGTGGTTAGTATTATATATATATATATATATATATATATATATATATATATATATATATATATATATATTATTGTTATTTGAAAAGCGATTTTAAGACAGTATATTTAGTTTGGATTATTTAAAAAAATATCACATTTATATAATAAATTACAAAAAAATGGTATGAAATCATTTGTATAATTTTAAAAATATTTGTTTGGTGGTTAGTTTTGCAAGGATCAAATGAGAATAATGTTCTTGGTTTTAGAATAATCTAACAACTTTTGAAATAAGCTTCAAACTTCAACTTTTTTAAAAATCGTTTTTCTCATAAAAACAGTTTTTATAATTTAATCAGATTTGCCAAACATATCAAATTAAACCTGAAACAATTTTTTTATAAATAAAAAATCTGTTTTGTGGGAAATAATCTTTCCCAAACATGGACTAAGAGAAATCTATGACAACCCAACAAACTTGTCATCCATAAAACAATTAGGCGAATTCTAGGGTGAGCGACGTTTATAAGTCGATCACCGTGAGAGACCATGAGAGAGCCCTCATCTGCAAAAAAAAATTATTTTTTTTACCCCTTCCCCTTCTCTCTCACTCCGCTCTCCGCCACCTCTCCCATTGTCCCGCCCCATCGCCTCAGCCCCCCTTCCCACTTTCCCAGCATCACCCCCTCAACTCATAAAAATGGAAACTCTCTGTTTGGTGTGTGGCCACATCCACATAGAAAAATCTCCGTCTAGAACCGCAACACATCCAAAGTGGATAAGACCGTAGATCATGCTCTCCAAGAAGGTTCTGTTGGAACCAAAGTGGTTATGGTCCAAGTAATCCCTTAAGTTTTGATGTTAACAAAGGACTAATTTAAGAAGAACAAAGATTTCTTATGAACTAACGTTTTATATTAAGTGTGCAGGATAAAACTTATTTAAGTCCAAAGACTATCTAAAGTCTAAAGACTTTATCTCATCCAACCTTTTAAAGTGGCTTACGTCTTACTCAGACTGAACAGTAATAAGTAGAACCATGAGTCCAAAGACTCTTCTGATACTTATGTAATAGCTATAGTCCAATATTGCTTTATATGTTTAAGCGCGAATACCTTGTAAAACATTTGAATTTATTATTCCCTGTAAAAGGCTTATATCCTTGGGACAAACATTCTTTGTAATATTCGTTAAAGGATAAAAGCAAAAGCCAGGCTGTCCCTGACACGTAAAGAAGTTGACCTTCTTCTTTGAGAAAGACAAAAGGCAACTTTCGATTGCAAAAAGGATATGTCAGTTCCATTTCTAGCTATCATCCTGATAGTCTACCTTGCTGATCAGAAGCGTCAAAGAGGTTATCAAACTCAACGGACCAAAGCATTTAATGCATGATCAGAACGAATCTTTTTCCATCCGTTGAAGACTGAAGCTTGTTCAAAGACAAAAAGCTATATCTACCTCCACCCCTTGAAGATGCAATGTTACCGAACTTGAGCAAAAATACAAGCATACAAGAAAACACAAGCTATCAAGAGAAATCTCTGCTTACAAGCTTACTCTGTTCTTAAACGCTTACTCTGTTCTTAAACTTTCATATCACTCTCTGCGTAGAGTTTTATTCCAAGAGTTCTAAGCTTTAGTTTTGAATTCTCACAGTTAGTGAGTTAGTAGAACACAACTCTTTTCAAAACCTTAGTTGGTTGAGCCTGAAGAGGCTTGTCTGTAAAAGAATACTTAGAGAACCTGAAGAGGTTGAGAATACTTGCCTGAAGAGGTGTTGAATACTTTGTAACAAAGGGGTTTTTGTTATAGTGGATAAAGCTCTCAAGTAGAAAGGACTGGACGTAGCTCTTTGGTGAAGAGTGAACCAGGATAATATCTCAGTGTTCTTTTCTCTCCCTTATCTTTGCTTCAATTTATTATCTAACTAATTTTCTGGGATTGAATTGCTTTTTAATTGTGCTCTTTGCTTATCTTTATCAAACTAAGTTAGCGTCCAACTAGGTGTTTGGAAGAGCTCTCTTTGTCTTTAAATAAGTTATCGTCCAACCTTGCTAAAACTACATATCTGCTTGCGAAAAGATTTTAAAATCTTAAGAAACACAATTCAACCCCCTTCTTGTTTTTCAAATAGGTTCCTTCAATTGGTATCAGAGCTTAGCCTCTGGGTTGAGCACTTAGCCATGTAGAGGAAAAGATCCTACAACAGTTATGTCAGGACCAGGTATGCCAAGCGGGAGTCAACCTGTTTTGGAAGGCATTTCCATGACTAGACCTCCGTTCTTCAACGGGACTCACTACCTGTACTGGAAGGAGAGATTCAAAGGCTTTATCCTAAGTACTAACTCAGCTTTTTGGGCCAGAATCACAAATGGTCCTAATGTTTGTTTCAACTCTGACGGGACAGACAAAGTAGAGGACACCTGGACTGATGCTAAAAGGGCTAGAATGGAACAAAATCATAAAGCAAGATATGCTTTAATGTGTGCTCTCAGCCCTGACGAATTCCAGAAGATTCATGCATGTGAATCAGTGAAGCAAATATGGGATACCTTGTCAAATCTCCATGAGGGGACAACCAAGGTGAAGGACTCTAAAATTATCATGCTGGTTGGCCAGTATGAACTGTTCACCATGGCTGAAGGAGAGTCCATCTTGGATATGATGGGTCGTTTTCAGATGATCATCAATAATCTAAAGTCTCTTGCTAAAGTCTACACTACCAAGGAAAATGTCACCAAAATTCTTAGGAGCCTGGCTAGGAAATGGAGACCACTCGTTTTTGCAATCACCCAGGCCAAAGATCTCTCTACTTTGACTCTGGATGATCTGGTTGGAATGCTTTAAGTTCATGAGCAGGAGCTTGATCTTGACAATCCTGGAAAGAAAAACAAAGGGATTACCTTGAAAGTTCATAAGTCCAACAACTCAAAAGCTCTAAAAGCTGATAAGTCCAGTGATGAAGCTGATCAGTCTAATGATGATGTATCAGACGATGACGACCTATCTTTCATCTCCAGAAAGATTCAGAATATGTGGAGAAAGAAAAATGGAATGAAAAGGAGGTCATTCCAAAAGAAAAACTTCAAAGATCATGCTGAACCCAAAGATAAAAGTCAGCTGGTCTGTTTTGAATGCAACAAACCAGGTCACTTCAAAGCCGATTGTCCTACGCTAAAGGACAAGAAGAAGTTCTTCAAAAAGAAGAAAAAGAACTTCATGGCAGCGTGGGAGGACTTAAACTCTTCTGAAGAAGAAGAAGAAGAAGAAGAAACAAATGAAGAGGCTAACTTATGCCTTTGGTCCAATGAACAGGATGAAGACTCTTTGGACGATGAACAACTTGTTGTTCCTGAAGAAAGAAGTCACGAGGTTACCTCTGAAAGAGGATGGAATGTTTCACCTATTTTCAAGGGAACAGACTATCCGCATTGGAAATCAATTTTCCAAATATACGTCCAAGCTCAAAATTATGAGTTGTGGAATGTATTCACAAACGGAGATTATCGTCCAACGATTACCCTTGAGGATGGATCAACATCGTCCAAACATGAAGCATACTGGACGAGTGAGGATATCAGACGGTGTTCGCTAAATGCTCATGCCAATTGATGTCTTATCAACGCCCTTGATTGTCCAATACTGGAGAAGGTCTTGCAGTTCCAAACAGCTAAGGAGAAGCTGGACGTCTTGGAACATCTGTTCAGACCAAGGAGTCCGTCTACCTCAAATCTCTATCTGATGGCCAAAACTTCTTCAGACGCTGAATCAGAAGATGATGAGGTATCTGTCTATGACTCCCTTCAAGAAGCATATGATGAACTGCTAAATGATTCTTCTCTATTACATCATCAATACATTATGCTTAAAAGAAAATTTACAAAAATTAATAAAGAGTTGGAAGAGTCCAACAAACAAAATGAGCGGCTTGTTGAAGAAAACAATAAGCTGAAAGCTGAGAATGTCAGTTTAACTGACAAAATCACCTCTGGGTCCAGTGAACCTCACAAGGTAACTAGACTTAAACAAGAGGTATCTGACCTAACCAAAAGCATATCAAAGCTTGTTGGAGGTTCAAAGAAGCTAGACCTGATATTGAGGGATTCAAGATCACCTCATGATAAGTTTGGCCTAGGCTATGACTCTGAGAAACAAGGAGCTTCTTAGAAAATATTAAGGTCCAATAAACATCATAAGGCTTCTTCATCTCATGGAAAACAAAAAGAAAACAAACTGCATGCATCCAATACTTATTGTAAAATCTGTGGAAAGAGTATTCACATCTCTTCAAAGTGCATATACAAAAAGAAAACCAAAATGCATGGACAAAGATCACAAACTAACCCAAAAGAACCCAAGTCTATCTAGGTACCTAAGAACATGATAATCCCTGTTGTAGATCTGTTTAGCAACACAAAAAAGACCCCAGTCCTGGTACTTGGATAGTGGATGCTCACGTCACATGACGGAAGAAAAGTGTAAGTTCCAAGAACTACGTGAAAAGACTGGTGGATGGGTCACCTTTAAAGGCAACCAGAAAGGAAAGATAGTACGAATTGTTACGATTGGTAAGCATCCTCTTCCCTCTATTGATAATGTACTTCTGGTTGAAGGATTAAAACACAACTTGCTTAGCATAAGTCAATTGTGTGATAGTGGGTCTGATGTTTCCTTCAATAAAGGTGAATGTATAGTCAAGAACCCTGATGGGTCCATCTTATTCACTACCAAGAGGCAAAATAATCTGTATAAGATTAACTTGGGGGAACTCTCAAATCAGAGTGTATCATGCCTAGTGTTTGTTGAAGATGAGCGATGGATCTGGCACAAAAGACTTGGTCATGCAAGTCTGAGATTAATCTCAAGGCTGAACAAGCATAACCTCGTAAGAGGCTTACCAAAGATCATGTATAGATCGGATGCTCTCTGTGAAGCATGTCAAAAAGGAAAACAAGTTAAGAACTCTTTTAAGTCCAAGAACATTGTGAGTACTTCAAGACCACTAGAATTGTTGCATCTTGATTTGTTTGGTCCAACAAGGACTGCTTCTGTCAGTGGTAAGAAATATGGGTTTGTCATAGTAGATGACTACAGTAGATGGACATGGGTTAAGTTCCTTGCTCACAAGGATGAGTCTATCAAGGTCTTTACTATATTCTGTAAGCGCGACCAGAATGAAAAAGGCATATCTATAAGCTCAATCAGAAGTGATCATGGAGGCGAATTTGAAAATGAGCTTTTCCAAAGGTTCTGTGATGAAAGTGGTATTCATCACAATTTCTCTACCCCTAGAACACCACAACAGAATGGTGTTGTTGAGAGAAAGAACCGATCTCTTCAAGAGATGGCTAGGGCGATGCTCAGTGATAATTCTGTCCCTAAGCACTTCTGGGCTAAAGATGTAAATACTGCCTGCTACATTCAAAACAGAATATACATAAGACCAATCTTGAATAAGCCTCCTTATGAATTGTGGAAAGGACGCAAACCCAACATTTCTTATTTCCATCCTTTCGGATGTCAATGTTTTATTTTAAATACTAAGGATCAACTTGGTAATTTTGAAGCCCAAGTAGATAATGGAATGTTGTTAGGATACTCTGAAACGTCCAAAGCTTTTAGAGTCTATAACTCTAGAACATTGATTGTTGAAGAATCCATCCATGTTAAGTTTGATGACAAACAGCCTGATAAGATATTATCAGAGATAGATGATTCTTTTGCAGATCTAAATTTGAACGATATTGAAGATCGTCCAATAACTAACAAAGACGAAGCATCAGACGCAATACAGGACGCTTCATCGTCTCAGCAAGTAGCTAACACCCCTCGTTCGTGGCAATGCAGGACTTATCACCCTGAGGACCAAATCATTGGCAAACCAAATGATAGAGTCCAGACTAGGTCAACCTTCAGAGAGCAAGCTGACTCAGCCTTCATCTCTGAATTGGAACCAAAGTCTGTGGACGAGGCCTTAATGGATGAGTGTTGGATCCTCGCTATGCAAGAAGAGCTCAACCAGTTCCAATGTAGTGACGTTTGGATGCTGGTCTCCTTACCTAAAGATAAGTCTGTCATTGGAACCAAGTGGGTCTATCGCAATAAGCTGGACGAGGATGGCAAAGTTATACGGAACAAAGCAAGGTTAGTTGCTCAAGGCTACTCTCAAGAGGAAGGTATTGACTACACTGAAACTTTTGCTCCAGTAGCTGGATTAGAAACGATACGTATTTTACTTTCATATGCTGCACATCATAACATTATGCTTTATCAAATGGATGTAAAAAGTGCTTTCTTAAATGGTTTCATTAATGAAGAAAGTATATGTTGTTCAACCACCTGGTTTTGAAGATCAAAACCGTCCTGAGCATGTATATAAGCTTAAGAAAGCTTTATATGGACTTAAACAAGCTCCTAGAGCTTGGTATGAGAGACTCAACACTTTCCTAATGGAGAATGGTTTCTCAAGAGGAAAAGTGGACACAACTCTGTTTAGAAAAATAAATAAAAAGGATTTTATTGTTGCTCAAATTTACGTTGATGATATTATATTTGGTGCAACTGATGAATTTCTTTGTCAAGAGTTTTCTGACTTAATGCAAAGGGAATTTGAAATGAGCATGATGGGAGAACTAAAATTCTTTCTCGGACTTCAAGTAAAACAAACAACAGACGGAGTGTACATTCATCAGACGAAGTACACAAAGGAGCTTTTGAAACGCTTCAAGTTGGACGATTGCAAACCTATGAATACTCCAATGCATCCAACTTCCGTACTAAACAAGGATGATAAAGATAAAAAGGTAGACCAAAAGGTATATAGAGGTATGATTGGTTCCCTCTTATATTTAACCGCGTCTGACCAGATATCATGTCTAGCGTTTGTTTATATGCTCGATTTCAATCTGATCCAAGAGAGTCTCATCTCTCAGCAGTAAAGAGAATCTTAAGATATCTCAAAGGTTCTACTAATCTGGGTCTTCTATATAAGAAATTTGATGAATACAGATTAGTTGGATTCTGCGATGCTGACTATGCTAGAGACAGAATAGAAAGAAAAAGCATCAGACGAGGTTGTCACTTCATTGGAGCTAATCTGGTCTCTTGGTCAAGCAAAAGGCAAGGCACAATTGCTCTATCAACTGTTGAAGCTGAATACATTGCTGCTGCCAGTTGCTACTCATAACTATTATGGATTAAATATCAGTTGGAAGACTACAACGTGTTTGTAAGTAACATTCCAATCATGTGTGATAATACTGCTGCCATCAACTTGTCTAAAAATCCCATACTGCATTCTAGAGCAAAGCATATAGAAATAAAGCATCATTTCATTAGAGACTACGTGCAAAAAAGGACAATTGACATTCAATTTGTTGATACTGACTATCAATGAGCAGATATCTTCACCAAACCATTAGCTGAAGATAGGTTCACATTCATAAGAAAATATCTGAACATGCATTTCATTGACTAAATGAGAGTCCAATGCATGTGTCCAATGCTTGCCTTAGTCCAAAGTATGCTTGTCCAATGTTTTTTTTAATGCATTAATGGAACTCAATCTTTGTCGAATGAATTATTAACTCTTATTCCCTTAACTGAGTCAGTTTTTGTTTTCATTGTTTGCCAAAAATGCTTTTTACGGTTTCAAAGTCTAAACGTGTGTCAGGCATTTAATGCACGTCATTTCGCTCACTCTCACTCTCTATCTTTGAAAATACGAAAGGTTTTCGCTCTCTCTCTTCTCTTCTCCTTAAAACCTAAATCTTATTAAAAATCAAACCTTTAGAAAAGCTTTAATCCTTCTTCTTCCATCTTCGAAAAGAAAAGTTCTCTTTCTGAAAATCCTTCTTCTCTAAAAACTTCTTTTCTGAAACAATGGCAACTTCTTCTACTGCTACTGCTAAAGGTAAAGGAAAGAGCTTTAATGCTCAGACCTCTGATGTTCTGGTAGAGTTCACATTCAATCTACAATTTCTGGCAGATAATAGGATAGATGTTTTCCCAAACATCCATGCTGCTGGATGGTCGAGTTTCTTTGAAGCTTCTCCAGTCATATACCCTATTCTGGTTAGGGAGTTCTGGATTAACCCCATAATTTCTGCGAGGGAAATCCGTAACAAAGTACTTGACACTGAAGTAATAGTATCTGAAGCAACCATTTCAAATGCGATTGGGTGCGCTCAATCTGGAATCACTATTGAAGACAAATGGGAGAAAGAAATTGGTGATGCTACCACCATCAGAGACTGTCTTTTGAAGAACTCGGATGACAAACTCATAGCCTCAAAGATGACTGACAAGGCTAGGGTTCTTCATCAGATTCTGAACAAGTCAATCCTTCATAAGGCTGGGTCGAAGGATAATGTTTCGAAGGCTCATTAATTATGTTTGGTTCATCTGATTCTGGAAAGGCAGATAAATCTTCCCTACCTTCTCTTTTCATTCTTCAAATATGCCATTGAAGGTTCTGGGAAGAACGCAACAATCATCTATGCTGCCCTTCTTTCAAAGATTTTTGAGAAACACATGGTCTATGATGACCTCAAAAATCTGGCTCCAGAACGAAAGACCAAATACTATGGTATTCATGGTATTGAACGCTTGCATCAATCTGAGTTCAGTAGGCAAAGCTTGGTGATGATGCAATGGGACTGTCTCAAGAAGTCCAAGCCAAAAGGTAATCTGAAAGGCGCTTAGACACAAGGATCAGTTGAATCATCTAAACAACTTGTCTCTGCTGGACGCTCAACCGAGCCTGCTCGTCCAAAAGCTAGGACTCCACCTGCTCGTCCAAAGCTCACCGTCCAACCCTCTAGAAAAAGGAAGCTAATTCTAGCTTCTATTGATGAGGACGATCTGCCTATCTCCAAGGCAATCAAAGGTCCAAGGTTTGAGCCATCCTCTGAAGCACCTATGCCCAAACCTGTCTCAACAAGGGCACGTACCGCAAGGGCCAAGGCAAAAGGTAACACTGAACCCATCTCTAGTTCAGTTGCTACTTCAATTTTTGAACGATCTTTTGAGATTGAAGACTTAACCGTAAACTCTCAACCATTCACAACCCTTTCAACCCCCACCTTACCTCAAACACAAACCCTTACCTCACCAACCAAACCCGAAGACTGGTTCACACCATGGGGAGATCACCCCTTCCAACCTTATGGTGCTCCCTACCCCAGAATGATCTACCAAAAAAGAAAATATAGACGCATTCCCCATATAACCTTCAGAAATGAAAGCTCAAACCGGGCTGACGTCCAACGAAGGTTCCCTGTCCTTTTCCTTAGACACTCACCCCCTTCTACATCTCAACATCCCAAAAGCCCTATACCACCACCAGAATACCAATACGAAACGCCATCCACACCACCTCCAAACCCCTCTGGACCACCCCCTGAACATGGCTACTACCCCATCCTTCACACTTCCACTAAACCTTTGGCAACTCATCTCTACACTGCTCTTGGACCTTTGGTCGTCTGTCTTGAGAAAAAGAAGTTTCCTCCAAGGAAAGTCTATCCTAATCTCATCAAGGATAAGGCGTTCCAATGGTGCCACTACAACGTCCAACGGCATGTGACCCTTCTCAATGAAAAGAAGAAAAGCTGCAAAACAGAATACGAAAGGAGAGCAAGGACGTATAGTCTAACCAACTACATCCTTGATCCTGAACTGATGTTTATTCCAAGCTATTCAACAGCATGGAAGGAGTACTCTGATGTTCGTGACTTTCTTCCATACTATGCCGTGCGCAAAGAGTGTGATATGTCTCGGAAAGCTAAGATTCATCACAACCTTCCCACGAAGTTTTGGTCAAGGACCTCAGATACAAGAGTAGGAGTTGTTCCACCTAGAGCTTGTCCAAGGATTCCGATGCTGGATCCCAACAGAAATAAAGATGTTCGCAAGAAGCTTGAAACATCGACATTGCCTTACAGAAATTTCTTTGATTCTCTGTTTTGGAAGAAACCTCGAGATGATTCAGTGACTCTAGCTCACATCTGGAAAAAGGATCCCAGATTCAGATATGACCCAGATGCAAAGGTCTACTGGGAAAACCATGTCTGGATATGCTCTCAAGATGCATCATCGTCTGATCTATCAATTGAGGAGAAAGAAGAGATTCGTGTCTACCCAAGTGTGAACACCTCATTTTGACCGGGTCCCTTTTATTTTTCACTTAAATTTAGGAAAAATCCAAAAATTACAAAATATTTTATTGCTGCTTGTTTTAGGAAAATAAAAATTAGAAGCATTTTATTTATTTAGTCATGTTTGTTTGTTCATGTTAATGAAGAAAAAATAAAGTCTTTTGGACCATAATCCAAGTCCAGAACCAAATCCCTTGTTCTATGACCCTACCCATTTTTTTTACCCAAACCCGAATCCAACCTCCACCCGTTTTTCTCATCCATCAGAAACCTACCTCTTCCTTTCTCCAGAAGCCCTAGCCGCACAACACAATCTCCCCTCCTTTCCATACGTTGATTTCATCCCTCTCCCCACAAACCATTCTTTACTTTCTCAATCACACCAATCCTTCAACAAATCTTCTCCGTTCCCAGAAATCGCGCAACATATCCTCTCCAAATCTCAGAGATCTTTCAATTTTTTCTAGAGAAATCACAAGAGAAATCATGATTTGCAATGCTCTCTCTTCTTAACAGCGCAAGTTTCGCAAGGTACGTATCTCTCCATTATTATTTGCCTCTAATTCGAAAAATAATCGGGGTTTTTTGATTCTTTTACAGATTGAGGAAGAATTGCCGCAGAGTTTGGGAGGAATTGGGATTATCCCCAAAGGCTTCAATTCTTTTTTTTTCCCTACCTGTAATTCGTGAGTTGGTTCTATTTTATTGCTTTGGCTAATGGGATATTGAGTTTAATTGTTCAAATGGACGAGATTATGTGTTGCCCATGACCTGTTTGTTAAAATTCCTGAGTGCTTACACATTGGTTCATGTTATGATATTGGCTATATCATTCCTCTACTGATTTGTTAAGCTATAATGTGTGTCAGTCCTTGTGCAATGTTCCATTATTGTTTGAATTTCGTTGCTTTAGTGGCCTGTAATGTTTTATGCGATGTATATTGGAGTAAAGTTCACAGTTGGTTGGAACGCATATTATGCTCATTTTTTTGAACCAAATGATATTTTCTTGATGAAGTATAAAATAAACATAGAGGAACCGATGCTTTTTTTTTTTTAGAAAAAATATTGCAGTTCAATTGTTCTTAATCTTTACTTTGAAAATGCTTTGTCACTTTGATAGACAAATCAGTGCTCCTGTCAGTGTTGTGTGAGTTGGAATATGTTTGAAAATAGTTTGAGTTCCTAATCTGTTGTGCATTTGGAATTTACCAAGACATGAAATGGTTTTGCTTGGGATGCAGCAGTTGCACATCGTGTGTTAAACAAGAAGTATCATTTGTTTTTTTATTTTATTTTTATTTTTATTAATCAGTGACTACAGTAGAGGATCTATTTGGGCTATTTTCTGAATTTGCCTCAAGGCATCGTGCAGCAAAGAGTGAATATAACTGCTCATATGATTCTTAGAATGACCCAATGATATTTAGTTTGTTTCTAGCCAGTACAACAACCTCTTTTAATATTAGTCAAAGTTCCATTCTAATGGGTTAATGGTTGTCCCAATAAAAAAAAGGGGTCATTGTTTATTTTCATCTTACCTTAGTTCTTTGCTTGATTATGTGATTATCTTTCTTGTCCATTTTAATGATTGGGGTAAAACAAATACGTTGAAGTCATAAAATTTTGCACAATGAATTTAGGTAACCCTTTCCTTAACGGGTGCATTAGGGGTGCTGTGGGGTTAATTCCTCATCCTTCCCTATGCGCAAAGGGCTCCCAAACTTATTTTTGGTTCCAGAGGCTAATCTTTTCTTTAAAAATGAAGGTTTTCCAATTTTTCCCTAAATTAAATAAAAATTGGTGGCGACTACCATGTTTTTAATGAAATCACCTTTTTCGCCGTTTCCTTCGCGATTCCGGTCGCGACACCAAGACAGTATCGAATCTATGATGCGGACTTCATGATCACAGACAATATAGTTTATGAGGACCCGTCTTCTGAAACTCATGCTGAGCATGCTGAGGAAATGGAACAAGTTGTAGACTCAGCCCCGTCTAAGTCTCAACCTATCCCTCTCTCAGTGACCCATCTTGCTGATCCATCTCCTTCTCAGGCTCTCAGTATAGTTCCTGATCAAAGAGATATGGAAGCAACGAGGGCCACAGCTAAAAGTTCCGCCTCTGTTATTCCTCTTGAGTTTCAAGAGTTCGTCCAACGGTCCATAGAAGCCAATAACGCAGTGCTTCTTCAGCAGATTGCGGCTATGTTTCAAAATTTTATTCCAAAACCTCCTCCTCCTCCTTCTTAAAAATTGTTTTATACTTATTGCTTTCAAATATACTGACTGTGATGTGATTCTCACTCTTTTGTCTGATGACAAAAAGGGGGAGAAAATGGGTTGATTGAATATATCTTGATTGAATGTTATAACATGTTTGGCTATCCAAGCTTAAATGTTTATATCTGTCTTACATGCTTTAAATGTTTAGAACATTTGTTTTAGGGGGAGCTTTTCAGCTCTCTAGGACTCTTTGTTCAATCAAATTAGTATGTTTTGTCATCATAAAAAAGGGGGAGATTGTTGGAACCAAAGTAGTTATGGTCCAAGTAATCCCTTAAGTTTTGATGTTAACAAAGGACTAATTTAAGAAGAACAAAGATTTCTTATGGACTAAAGTTTTATATTAAGTGTGTAGGATAAAACTTATTTGAGTCCAAAGACTATCTAAAGTCCAAAGACTTTATCTCGTCCAACCTTTTAAAGTGGTTTACGTCTTACTCAGACTGGACGGTAATAAGTAGAACCATGAGTCCAAAGACTCTTCAGATACTTATGTAATAGCTATAGTCCAATATTGCTTTATATGTTTAAGCGTGAATACCTTGTAAAGCATTTGAATTTATTATTCCCTGTAAAAGGCTTATATCCTTGGGACAAACATTCTTTGTAATATTCGTTAAAGGATAAAAGCAAAAGCCAGACTGTCCCTGACACGTAAAGAAGTTGACCTTCTTCTTTGAGAAAGACAAAAGGCAACTTTCGATTGCAAAAAGGATATGTCAGTTCCATTTCTAGCTATCATCCTGATAGTCTACCTTGCTGATCAGAAGCGTCAAAGAGGTTATCAGACTCAACGAACCAAAGCATTTAATGCATGATCAGAACGAATCTTTTTCCATCTGTTGAAGACTGAAGCTTGTTCAAAGACAAAAAGCTATATCTACCTCCACCCCTTGAAGATGCAATGTTACCGAACTTGAGCAAAAATACAAGCATACAAGAAAACACAAGCTATCAAGAGAAATCTCCGCTTACAAGCTTACTCTGTTCTTAAACTTTCATATCACTTTTTGCGTAGAGTTTTATTCCAAGTTCTAAGCTTTAGTTTCGAATTCTCATAGTTAGTGAGTTAGTAGAACACAACTCTTTTCGAAACCTTAGTTGGTTGAGCCTAAAGAGGCTTGTCTGTAAACGAATACTTAGAGAACCTGAAGAGATTGAGAATACTTGCCTGAAGAGGTGTTGAATACTTTGTAACAAAGGGTTTTTGTTATAGTGGATAAAGCTCTCAAGTAGAGAGGACTAGACGTAGCTATTTGGTGAAGAGTGAACCAGGATAATATCTCAGTGTTCTTTTCTATCCCTTATCTTTGCTTCAGTTTATTATCTAACTAATTTTCTGGGATTGAATTGCTTTTTAATTTTGCTCTTTGCTTATCTTTATCAAACTAAGTTAGCGTCCAACTAGGTGTTTGGAAGAGCTCTCTTTGTCTTTAAAAGAGTTATCGTCCAACCTTGCTAAAACTACATATCTGCTTGCTAAAAGATTTTAAAATCTTAAGAAACACAATTCAACCCCCCATTCTTGTGTTTCAAACAGGTTCTTTCAGGTTCTCCTAGTCTTCGGCCAATACAACCCTTGCGACTTAATCCTCTTTCTCCAACGCCCTAGATAGGTCATCATTCTCGATAAGGCCGACTCCCCCGTCGACCAAACCATCGTCGCCCTCGCTCACCACATGGAACCCGGCGACACCATCATCGACGACGGCAACGAGTGGTACCAAAACACCAAGCGTCGAATCTAACCGAGCGTCCAATCCAACAAGTTAGCTACAAGGGCATCCTCTATTTGGGCGTGTTGATGGTTTATTGTTTCTGAGCTTTCAGCTATTTTCTCCTATCGGAGTGGAGGGGAATTGGAGAGTTTCCTTATTGGGATCACTACTGATATTTTCAAGGTGAAGGAGTGGAGTGGGGGTGGGAATTTCCATTTTTGTGAGATGAGGGGGTGATGGTAGTGGAGTGGAGGGGAGGCCGAGGCGGTGGCTCACGGATGATGGTAGAGAAGCGAAATGGTCACTGTTCAAGGAAAAACTCGACGATGACACGTACGGACAACACATGGCGGGGGACGACGGGAGCTCCGCATTAAACGCTGCACGATATTGAGGCTGGCGTTTTTAATTATAAAAAAAAATGAAGGATTGAAAAGTAAATTTTCTTTTGCAAATGAGAGCTCTTTCATGGTGAGCGACTTGTTAACATCGCTCACCCTATAATTAGCCTAAAAAGTTAAGGGTGTAATACATTTTACACTTTCTATTTGTACTCTTCAAAACTGTGACAACTCCGATTTGTATCGTTCTAAATGTGAAATCTTCTTTCATTGTGATCATCTAATTTACCAAATCCCCATCAACTACCCCACCATTCTACCTACAATACCCATCAGCCAAGAAGATCACTTGCATATTTTTTCAACTCTCAATTCCCAAAGTGAAACTCAAAAATGCATCCTCCCTTGTACCACCACGTTATTGTCATTTTCACTTCCACAACAACCATACCAATTAGTTCGATTTGACCTTCATATGACGCGTGCTCCTCTCTTTTACCTGAGATTTTGTTGTCTTTTTCTTGGAGTATTTTTCCTAGTTTTGTGGGGTTTAATCCATTTTTTTGTTTATTAGTTAATTGCAGTGGCGAATGGGCAGAGCACGGTGCAAGCTTGATAGGAGAATGCGAAGAAAAATTATGAAAAATCAAGATAAGGAAATCAAGGAACACTACACTTTCACCATGAATTGACGGGTGAGAAACCATCTTCAAAGTATTTAGGTTAAAATGCATTTTTTGTCCCCCTAATTCAACACTTTGACGAAAATCGTCCCCCAACTTTTTTTAACCGATTTTAGTCCTCCACTTTTTCCAAGTTGTCAACATTAGTCCCCCGTCTATTGACTGTCAGCTCCCATTCCGCCATCAAGATGGTGGGGAAACTACAAGACTATTTTTTTTTAATATGAACTAGTACTAGTACCCGTGCGATGCATGAGGGATTGACGAGGTATTAATAATATTGTTTATAATTTACATTTCTAAATTCAAGATTTGTGCGTAATAAACGGAGTGACGACTTTATATATGAGTTCTATTTGAAGTAAGGAATATAGAATAAAATTGAGTTACTTGTACTAAATTAGTCGTTTTGTTTAAAAAGGCAACATTTGACACACACACACACACAGATATATATATATATATATATATATATATATATATATATATATATATATATATATATATATATATATATATATATATATATATATATACATGCGAAGATGTTGAATTATCATTTTAATAAATTAAAATGTGAAAAACCTTGTTGAAAGTTTAAAACAATAGTCAAAGCAACTGATAAGAAAAATGATTTATTTGGAAATAGCTCCAGATTATATAGGGTGCGTACTGTTTTAATTTTCAAAATTTTTAAGATTTAGCAACTTACTAAAAAGTATCCTAACATCTAAACACAATTATATAGTCAAACACGTTTAGGAATAAAATATAACATCAGATTTATTTGTTTCCTGATATTGAATCGTATATTTGAGAGTCTCGATTGTTGGGAAAAATCTTTCCCTGTTGGATTTGAAAGTTTTGAATACAATCAAAAGATTAAAGAAAATATTAAAGGATTAAGTTGCAATGAAGAGAGAATTTAAAAATTTTTAAATACAAGTTTTAAAACAAATTCTTTTGAAATAACAACAATGATGTAAAATAACAAAATCTAGTGTTTTAGAATTATAAAGCATGTACAAAAAAAAATTTAAATTATGACCTTATCAATTGAGTCCATCGGATCCGATGCAGACTTTCCTGAGTATTGGGATAGAACTCGATCGAACAATACGAAAATAGTTGACCTAGTGTCATCATTAACTTTTGTCTATAACTTATACGTAAGGAAAAATATGTTTTATAAAGCTATAATATACGTCAACAATTAATTTTATGCATTTTAATTATATTCAAATTTTATCATAACATTAATAATATATAATATATAGTATTTAATACATGCCTGCTAAATTTGATATTTTTTTCTTAAATTTTAGATGAATCTCTTAAAAAATTATAAATATACAAAGGACATGGAGAAATCAATTTAATTAATATGTTAAAGATTTGATGATTAACTATAATAGTATATGCCAACGATCTTTTATTATCATTTGTTATTATGTAATATTATTAGTGATTCTCAAAGACAATTTAATAATATGGGAAAACTAACATTGAAATATAATATTTAATAGAATTTGAACATATTCAATGAAAATGTAGCATTAGTTTTCAAAGAGGGAAATTCAATTTTTTTATAAAAATAAAAAGTTATTAGTAATAATAGTTAACAATGTTATGAGCATAAGTCCAAAGGGAGAGCTCATCCAAAAAGACTAGCTCATCAAGTGGGAGAACCTCTACGGTTATAAACCCCACTTGTTTGGTGAGGCTCCCCAATGTGGTACTCATAACAATACACCATTCTTCGAGAGTTGACGTCCTCGGCAGCTTTCACTTCATCGCACTTCACTCAGTGACACTTCACTCAACCTCTTTGCTGGTCAGAACCCTCGAGGTCAGAACCCTCCGTAGGTAGCCCTTTTTGAGAAGTCAGCCTCTCAATAAAAGCACCAATGTTATGAGCATAAGCTCAAAGGGAGAGCCCATCCCAAAAGACTAGTTTACCAAATTATTACACCAAGGCTAATTTTCCAAACTACCCCTACAACATTATTCAAATTATCAAATTGCCCCTAAAGCAATTTACCAAATTACCTTTAGGGCAATCCTAGACTACCTTACTTTATTTAAATAATAATAATAATAATAATAATAATAATAATAATAATGTCAAAGTGCTATCATTTCGTGCAGACAGTGGCTAGCTTGTCTTGATGGCTAGAAAGGATACAGATCCCCTACGGTCACTGAAAACACAAAGTCACGACAGTCACTTGAATCTTAACCGTTAGATCCATCCAAAACACCATATTGTCATCTCTTCCTTTAAACCCCAAAAGGCAATGTCATTTCAACAACTCTCTTCCTCGTTTCAGTTATTGTTGGCGCCAAGTTTGCACCATAACCTTCATTTACGTGGCAAGCTTCCTCTGTTCCATGGTGCTTTCTGTTGGAGAATAAATTCCCACATAGGACAAAATAAAGACAATTGAAATGTATATAAGTTGGGAAGTTTGAGTCCAAATTGTCTAGACCTTTTGGACAACAAAGTAACTCTCAAATTTATTATACAAACAATTCACTCCCTAAAATTGGGCCCAATCTTAAATGCTAATATGGTATCAGAGCCCATAGAAAAAAAATTACAAAAAAAGCAAACAAATTGAGGCCTCTGACTCAAAAAAAATGGCACAAGCCCAAGCAAAAAAAAAAAAAACAAATAGACCTGAAGTCTCTGAGGCTAAAAAAAATGAGTACAAGCCCAGGAAAAAAAAAACAAAAATCAATTTGAGCAAGTCACAACTGGGCCGAGGGGGAGTGTTGAAGAATAAAGTCCCACATAGGGCAAAATAAAGACAATTGAAATGTATAAAGTTGGGAAGCTTGAGTCCAAATTGTCTAGATCTTTTGGACAACAAAGTAACTCTCAAACTTATTATACAAACCATCCACTCCCTAAAATTGGGCTCAATCTTAAATGTTAATATTTTTCCTTCCATTTTTCCCACCCACATCAATGCCGAACCAATGAGAAAGCTTCCTCTCTTCCATATTTAGTGTCAAAGTTATCAAAAAGTAAGTTCTTTATCACCCAAAGCTTCTATTCTCACCCAAACTGGAACAAACGCTATTTTATGCCAAATTAATTATGGAACTCTTTTCCAACAAGAGGAAATTAAAAGAGGATGAAACTAATGAAGAGTGTAGTGCAATTATCCCAAGGAAGCTCCCTCCTAAAATGAAGGATCCAAATAATTCCACACTTCCTTGCAATATTGGTAGCATGAACATTGGGAGAGCTCTTTATGACTCAGGAGCTATTATAAACCTCATGGCTGTCTCTATCTTCAATAAATAAATTGGTAATTGGTAAAGCCAATACCATCATGATTTGTCTCCAACTTATGGGTAGACCTATCTTGCACCCTTATGGTATAAATGAAAATGTTTTGGTAAAAATTGATAAATTTAGCTTTGCGATGGACTTCAGGGTCTTGAACATGGAAGATGATGTTGACATTCATTTGATACTTGGAAGACCTTTTTCGGCTACAGGAAGAGCTATGATTGAAGAGCTCATTTTGAGAGTTCATGATGAAAAGGTAACATTTAACATGTTTGAGGCATATTGAAACATCAAATGGAAAATTCCAAGTGTCCGGGGGTTGATGCGGTTGATTCTTTAGCGACATATGCATGCTTAGAATAGGGAGCCCTAGGGATCCTCTTCAAGGCACATTAACACGATCGAGAGGGGTCACTAGATGTGTGGGGTCCAGCCATGTGAAAAGAAAGAAAGAAATGGTGCAGCCATTTGACAAAAGAAACAATGCATTTAATGCATTGTGAAATGAATGCAAATATGTTTAGAGAGAGTGGTTGAAGAAAATTGTTGTTGCAGCATGGGCATACTGCACATGCCAACTTTCGGTGGAAACTTATGCAATGTTTTCACATTGTTGATGGGCTCTATAAATAGAGCAATGATCTTTATTCATTCAGTAAAAAAAAAAAAAAAAAAAAAAAAGAGCTGAAGCAACAAGAAGCAAGTAGAGCTTCTGAAAGTGAGAGAAAAAAAAATTTAGAGAAGGTCTCTTGTGAGAGTGTGTTATTATTTCCTGTAACTCTTGAGTGGGGGTACTCAGGTTTGTAGGGATATACACACTTTGGGGTGGGTTACAATTTTTTTGTAATCATATTTGTGATAGTGAATATTTGTTGGAGTGTTTCTGTGGACGTAGGCAAGAGGTGCCAAACCACGTAAATTCTTGTTTTCTCTATTATTTCTTTTGTGGTGTACTTTGTGTGTGTTTTCACGATCCTTTTTGTGTGCGGTAGATACCCAACAGTGGTATCAGAGATATGGCGGGGAACACACCAAGGTTTGATGGAAAAATAAATTTTATGATTTGGCAGTGTACCATTCAAGACCTCTTGGTGCAAAATGATCTTGATCAGGCTCTAGAGAAGAAAAAACCGGCTACCATGGATGAAGGGGAATGGGCTAAGATCCAAAAGAAGGTTGTGAGCACAATTCGGTTAGCTTTTGCTCCCGAAATAAAGCACAATGTGTTGAAAGAGACAACACCGAAGGCCTTGTGGGAGAAGCTCGAGAATATCTATGCGTCAAAGTCACTAAACAATCGTCTCTGTATAAAGATGGAGTTTTATCAACTCAAAATGGAGATGCGAGGAAATCTCCATGACCACATCAACAAATTCAACCAGATAGTAAGCCAATTGCTGAATGCAGATGATAAAATATCTGATGAGGAGCAGGCGCTGTTATTATTGGCCTCATTACCTAGGTCCTACAAACCTGTGGTTCAAACGTTGTTTGTTGGGAGAACAACTTTGAAAATGGATGAGGTGGCAGTCACTTTAAGAGAAAATGAGAGAATGATGAAAAACGAGAATATTGATTATGAAAGTGCAATAGCTATGGCAGAGGAATTTGAACGAGGGAGGAGTCATTCAAGGAGGCATGATGGGTAGAGAGGAAGATCAAAATCACGAATGCGCTCTCAACGAGATGTGAGTAACGTGCAGTGTTACTATTGCGGGGTGAAGGGACATTTGTAGGGATGGCAACGGGGCGGGGCGGGCACGGATAATAGCTACCCGCTACCCGCCCCGCGAGAAGAAAATCAGTCCCGTGCCCGCCCGCTACCCGCGCGGATATCCGTTAAGGAGATATCCATGGATATTTACTAAAAAAATAAAAAACATATATTCCTATTGAAACACAGTAAAATTCTAAAATTAATTATTACAACAAAAATCCAAATTCCAATCCAAGTTCAAAGTTACATTAAACAAGTTACAAAAATCCGTGAATGAGAGAGTGAGAGTGAAATTAGGGTTATATTATTAGGGAGAAAATATTTATTTTAGTATATGCGGGTATCCGCGGGTACGGATAGTACTAAATCCGTACCCGCCCCGTTAACTAACGGATAGTGAAAAATCCGTTAAGCCTTACCCGCGGATATCCGCTAAACTATCCAAATCCGATCCGCGACGGATTTTACCCGCAGATATCCGCGGGTACGGATTTTTTTGCCATCCCTAGACATTTGCAACTTAAATGCACACAAATGAGGGAGGACCTGAAGAAATTGAGAATGATATGGAAGGATGATGACAACTCCCAGACTAAAGTGGTCAAAACCGTTGAAGATGAAAATGAAGATTTGTTTTTAGCAACAACCGAGGAGGTTGCTAAATCAAATTGGGTGATGGATTCTGCTGCCTCAAAGCACATTTGTAGAGATCGAGCAGTGTTTCACACCTTGAAAATTGATGAAGAGTTTGGCCATTTCAATTTAGGAAATGGTGAAAAAATGAAGGTTGAAGGCATTGGGAGTGTGAGAATGAAGCTCCACGATGGTGCCATCCTAACTTTCCAAAATGTGAGGTTTGTACCTTCTGCTGTTGTCAATATCATTTCTTTGGAGGGGATGACATCACAAGGGTACAAGTATGTTGGTTCAAAGTGGGGATGCAAGGTGTACAAGGGGAGGTGCTTGGTGTTACGAGGGCAGAAAAATGAGAAGAACCTTTGCTACTTGGAAGGACAAGCTTTGAGAAGGGAAAGCAGTCGTGATAGCAAAGTTGGGAAGAAGGTAAAATTTTCTGATGTTGTAGAATTGTTGGGAGAATAATTCAATTTTTCCAAATGACCGTTCCAAGATTACTTTTCCCAATGGCTGGAATGGGAGAATTGTGGGGTCCAACCATGTGAAAAGAAAGAAAGAAATGGTGCAGCCATTTGACAAAAGAAACAATGCATTTAATGCATTGTGAAATGAATGCAAATATGTTTGCAGAGAGTGGTTGAAGAAAATTGTTGTTGCAACATGGGCATACTGCACATGCCAACTTTCGGTGGAAACTTATGCAATGTTTTCACATTACTGATGGGCTCTATAAATAAAGCAATGATCTTTATTCATTCCGTAAAAAAAAGAAAGAGCTGAAGCAACAAGAAGCAAGTAGAGCTTCTGAGAGTGAGAGAGAAAAAAATAGAGAGAAGGTCTCTTGTGAGAGTGTGTTATTATTTCTTGTAACTCTTGAGTGAGGGTACTCAGGTTTGTAGGGATATACACACTTTGCGGTGGGTTACAATTTTTTTGTAATCATATTGTGATAGTGAATATTTGTTGGAATGTTTCCGTGGACGTAGGCAAGAGGTGCCGAATCACGTAAATTCTTGTGTTTTCTATTATTTCTTTTGTGGTGTACTTTGTGTGTGTTTTCACGATCCTTTTTGTGTGCGGTAGATACCCAACAAGATGAGTATGAAGAAAATGATCAGAAAGTTATTGAGTGGTAAAGCAACTCAAACCATTGTCAATTCTTGATCCTGAAAAGCAAGGAGAGGCAGAAGGCTTCAGGAAGAATAAATAAAGCCCCCAAAGCCTCAATTGCTTCTCACCATATATAGTTATGCATTTTTTGGGGAAGGAGCCATCCAAACCAGTCATTATCACTGATGAGTTGAACAAAGTTGAATAAGAGAAATTATTGCGAGTCTCAAGAGACTATAAATCAACAATTGGGTTACACCATTAGCGATCTGAAATGAATTAGTTCATCATTGTTTTTTGGTGCAGAATTAGTTCATCATTTTGCATGCACAATGTTGCGACATTAAAACAAAATACATTTAAAGGGGAGTCACCGTGATTTTATTTTAATTGGAAAAATAGAAAAACACTTAAAATCTTAGAAAACTAGTCTGCAAAAACCATTTAGATCCAGGAGCCGGTTATGCATAGGGAAGATAGAGACTAAACCCCACAACACTCCTGTATTAATTATGATAACTTAAACATATTAATTTTACCCAATAAACAAAACAAAAGCAAACAATCAACAATCACAATATCAAACAATTTAAAATTAAATACATAAAATAATTTCTATTTGTACCACTACAATAAATTTGTCATATACCTGTGAAACCCGCAACCCGCATACGATAAAATTAAATAAAGCATGCAAGGTAAAAAAAAACTTTAACATAAAAGGTAGCAAGTACCACATGATCCGAAAACGTTTAAAACATAAGTAACAACTGCTGAAAAACATGACATAAAACAAAACTCAAATCCCGATGTCACATAATTAGAGCTAGTAACCACTACCAATATTACATCGGAAAACAACTAACATAACTAAACAATACTATGAGCAAGCGATCTACTCGGGATCACTCCTCAGCTGGCAGATCACCATCCTCTGCATAACCAAAGGTACATGCAAAACAACAACAACAACAGTAGGGAGTAAGGAACTGTATGTATAAACATAAACGGTAATAGAGCAGTTAGCAAGATGATCATGCAACATATAAACATCATAATACAACATACATGTTATAACACATTCCGTCATATCACATTATAAACATGATATGTGATGCATAACTAATTCACTACTCCATATGCAATGTGGATCCAATAATTAACTCAGGAAGACGATTTCGGAGTACATCAACTTGTTGACCATCATGCATCAACACTGCTGTTCACCTAACTCTCGGATGAACCCCCATGAGTAACGATTCACCATACTCTTGGATGAATCCCCACGAGTTGCCTGTCCACCAAACTCTCGGGTGAACTCTCAACACCGGTTGTTCACCTTACTCTCGGATGAACCCCCATGAGTAACGATTCACCTTACTCTCGGATGGATCCCCACGAGTTGTCTGTCCACCAAACTCTCGGGTGAACTCTCCACACTGGTTGTTCACCTTACTCTCGGATAAAACCCCATAAGTAATGATTCACCTTACTCTCGGATGAATGCCCACAAATTGTCTGTCCACCAAACTCTCGGGTGAACTCTCTAGTCACCGTAACTTCCCCCAAACTAACAGCACCATGTCATGATGCATGTAATGCTAACATACGAGCAACATGGCAACCACCTCCATCAACATCATTAACACAAACAATCAACTTTGACCAAAAAGCATCAAAGTGATTTATCAACATCAATCTTGACCATTAAGCATCAAGATTGATTTAACTAACAACATCAGTAACAGTACATCGTTACCGATAACATCATCTTCTCATTAATTAATCTCTTTATTAAGTTTCCATTATTACATCTTACCATATCGTTATCCTAGTTCATTAACTATCCTCAAGGTCGTGTTTTATAATCTCATATGTCGTATTTTATTATGAAAAGGACATTAAATCTTTTGCTATTTAAAACAATGAAATTTTCTTAATGTTGTCAGTGACACGGCCTGAGCACGGGCGTGCTGGCCAACTAGCGCGGGAGTGCTACTGAGAGCACGGTCGTGCTGGCTTTACTGGGCAGAGAGCACAGGCGTGCTCAACACTGTTACAGAGTCTCAGTTCTAGGAACTTAGCAGCTTTTCTAGATTTCAACACTCCAAATCAATCCTAAGGTTCTTGACTAATCCATTGGCATTTATCTCACCCCTCATCAACATCTTTATGTTTTATGCACATCAATTAAACTAATCCTAGTTTTAGGCTTAGTGCTAACATCCCTATGTCTTTTATTAACATAGTTTTAATATCAATTCCAACAAACCAACTCATACAATCATGGCATATCAACAGCATCATAAGCAACATCATAAACAACATCATGAACGTCAAGCCAAGATCATATAATCAACGAAACAATTAACATCATGTAAAAACAACCATAATAACCCCATACAACAATTAAGGCATATAGCACACAAATATGGTCATGGGTTAACCCTCATCTTATGCTACCCTAGAATGTATATGTTATACTAATCCCTTCTCCCCATACTTGGTGTGACGATTCCAACCTACGAGCCAACAAAAACGAGGCCTACACTTGACTCCTCGAAACGAGTTCAACAGGTACAGCAAGCTTTGACCGAGAGTGCCAAGGCGAAAGGACAAGTTAATTAACAAACAAGAAAAGGAAGGGAATTAACACAAGGTTTATGCACATACCTCAATTAGATCCCTGGGGAACTAATCTGCTAGTTGTCATTCACAACACTGGCACACGAACAACGAAGTCTGGTTTGACAGGGAGAAAACGGTTCAACACTAACTCAAAGGATTCAAGGGAAAAGGACGAACATGGTTGGTTAACCTACCTCACAGTAACACTAAGCGAGCAGCTTAACCCCAAACACAACAACAAACAACACATGAATGTGTTCTTGATGAAGAACACCCAACAGGGATTGGGAATGCTCAAGGATTCAATAGAAACCAAGAGAAAGGTAAAAGACGACTGTTTCTAACTTTAGGATAGACGGCTATGAGTTTTAGGTCGAGCAGAAGAAGTATAAAAAGGATTGGGGTGAAAAGGGATGACCAAAAGAGCCCAAAACGCGTTTCAGGTGCGCACCAAGAGCACGGGCGTGCTAACTTTTAGCACGGGCGGGCTTAATAACTGGCACGGGCATGCTGTACGGGAGCACGGGCGTGCCACCCTATCAGGATCACTAACCTGACTCGTTTTAAGGTTAACTACCCCAAAACACGTCCCTAAGCATCTAACGTAAGCATAACAACACATAACATATATATAACAACAAGGATAACATATATAACAACACTTATAAAACAAGCAAGCGAAAACTGAGGTGTTACAATACCTATGGACACTTTTAGTAACAGTCATTAAAATTGTAGGTATAGGTATTAGTATCAGTCAAATCGTAGGTAAAGAGAGATGAATCGTAGGTAAAGCCTATTGACAGTCAAATACAACTGTAGATAAATGTATGTGAATCGTAGATAAAATTTGGCATGGAAATGACACTCGAACCTGACCCAACTTTTATGGGGAAAATCCGCTTTGGATGGGTTCAGGTTCTGATTTTTCCCGCTTTACAAAATCGGGGGCGGGACGGGGATGGGGATGTTGATGCCCGCCCCGCCCCAACCCCGAACCCAAACTCAAACTCGCCCCGCCACTTATCAAGTTATGAAAATACCCTTACATAAATATATACTATCTAAGAAGTTAGGAATTTAGGATTGTCGCTGCCATAGTTCATCTCCCCGTTACCTTTTCTCATTAAGAAAATCTCCAGATTTCTTCCTTCTCGTTCTCCTGTTCCGGCCAGACTTTCAGAGATTTTCGTCGTCGCTCCGGTCTGCGTTCTCTACGTCGCTTCGGCCTCTACGTTCTTTGTGTCGCTCCGGCCTCGTTCTCCTGTTCCGGCCAAACGTCCAACCAGGTTCGTACTCCGGTCATCGTTTCCTCGTCACCAACTGTGCTTCTCCTCTGTGTCGCATCCTCCCACCGGGTTCATTTTCATTTTCAATTCGTTCTTCATTATGAAATTCCCATTTTCAATTTTTCAGAAATGAATCCGTTGATTGGCACTATTATTAGCATCTGATTCTAATTCTTCATAAACTTTTCATTTTTAACCTCATTCTCCATCTGGGTATTTCTTCTACTAACTCTTCCCTCAATTTCCTCATCTGGGTTTCTCTTATTTCATCTCATCCTTCGAAATTGTTCACTGAAAATTTCGAAATTGTAGGGTGTGAACAAAAATGTTTAAATAAAGGTGGAAGGCCTAGAAATAGATTGTATTTTAACATGTCCTTCACATGAAACCCTTTTTGGCTCAAGCCATGGTCAAAATGCAATCTGACTACTACTTAGTCCTAATATATAATTATTTGAGAACTGAAGCAGTCAGCAATGAACTCTTGACGCATGGTTATAAGAAACCACCATTTGAAAATCAGAACTTTTTCGTCAAACCTGGGGAATATGTTTTATCTCTAAAAATGATTATTGAGCAAAAATATTTAATTCATATTGCCTTGTAGTTTGACGACAAAGTTAGATATCAAGTGGTGTGAATAATATAGCTTAGCTTGAATTTTATTGTGCATCTAATCTGGTTTGTAGGTTGGAGAAATATCAAAATGAGGAGGAAGCATCTATTTTCTTGTGCATCTATCTGTTATGATTTACTGCTATACTTTAATATAGGAGAAAGAATGAGATAGCAATTAGCATATGCTACTTTATATTTAATTTTTGTTTTGCTTGATACAGGTGAAATGTTGGTTAGTGGTGTTACTTCACATTTGGAAGATGATCGATAGATGCTGAGTTATTTGGAAGATGATCAATAGATGCTAGGTTATTTGAAGGATTTGGACATTGATTTCATTTTATTATGTAATGGACTCTTGTGTTGTTTTTTGATGGATTTGAACATTATGTTATGTAATTTTCTTTTTATCTATTCCTTTTTGTTTTATGAAGTTTTTCTTGGCAAGTTATCATTGAGGAAAGATTGTAGGCATACTTTGTTGAGGCTTGAAGACTTTAATTGTCTTTAAAAAGCGGGGGAAAAAAGTCAGGGGCGGCGCGGGGCGGGGAGGGGAAACCCGACCCCGACGGGGGCGGGGATGGGGGTGATTTCTCTACCCCCAACGGGGATTTGGGATGGGGATCGGGTATGGAGGCGGGAGCGGGGGCGGGGACGGGGAAGGCAAAAACCGCCCCCGCCCTGTTGCCATGCCTAGTAAAACCTATAGTGACAGTCATTTTTCGTTGTTATTCGTCACTCATAATGGACGATTGGACCGGCCGTAGGTGAATGTAAGTTTTACATATACCTAAGGATTTTAAATATATAATGACAGATTTTGTTTGTCACTGAAAGACAAATTTCTTGTAGTGTACGTATCCCGCGATGCAATTAGAAACTCAAAACCACATAAATATTTACAAAATGAGTGTGGGTTGTTAATTTTAATTAAGAATATTCAAGAGAAGGAAAACTAAAAAAGTTGTTTTAAAATAAAGTAACATGCCAACATAGTAAAAGAAATAAACTAGCACAAGCCAAATGAGGAACAAAAAATCAATCAAGCACCCAAGTTTTTTTTTTTTTTTAATTTAAAACTAACTCATTACTCATTATCAATAATAAGAAAAAGACCTTAAAAAGCTAATTTAAAACAGATCTTAATCCTAAAAAAACTGATAAGTAAACTAATAAGTTAAAAATAAAAAAAATCAAATCAAAAAGAAAATTATCTCTAAGATATGCAGAAACACTATGCTTGAGAGGTGAGGCGCAAAAAGTCCCTATACGTGCTTAGCATACATATTCTATCCTCCAAGACACGCAGAAACATAGAGTCTCACGTGTTTAACCCACTGAAATTTTTTTTACTAAAATCCCTAGGCTTTATACTTAGTACCAAAGCCCGGACGTCAGAAACCAAACCCGTTGCTAAAATTCTCAAGTCTTATACGTTGTACTAAGCCCAAGTGTGATGGTTTCTTGATGTCTTCAAACACTTGAGAATACACTCTTTATATAGGAGGTCGAGATGGGGAATGAGCTTGCTTTCTCCGCTCTGGAACTTTAACAAAATGAATACTTTACCCATGTGGGACTTTATTTGTAAAAGAGATAAGTTCACATATTTTCCTTCTTCTTTTTTATTTTTTTTTACATCTTTCTGTTATACAAGCCGGACAAAATCAGGTGCTAACAATAGCTCTCATTTGTTTAATCTTTTGAATAGAAAGATAAGCAAAGTAAACGGAACACTCAATTTTGCTTAGGTCAAACTTTTAATTTTTATATTTCAGTCAAAAAATTGTAACATCAACAAAAACATATGACAAGCATACAAAACCGAAAGCAACAAAAAAGTTACAGGATTAAAGTCTAAAAAGATGAGAAAAGACTAGCAAACAAAGATCTTCCGGGGTTGAAACCCATAATATGAGAACAAAACAAAGTTAGAACCCATAATAGGGGAAACAAATGGGGTTAAAACCCGTAACATGTCATTCCAAAAGTAACGGGGCCGAAACCCGTAATGTGCAAAACACTGGGGTTGAAACTCGTAACATGAGATAGTGGCACTCAGCGCTAGAGTAGCGATTGCCATTCCATGTAACATCTCATACTCGAGAAGTTTAATGGACAATTTAGCGTCGGCTGCTAAATCGCAAAAATTTGATATGATCTTGTAATTTTTAGAGACCATTTCACAATAGGTTGCTAAATCATGTTGCCTTAGCGACTGTAGTCAGTTGTAACTGTTTACTTCAGTAGCATCTCATACTTGCGCCTTTTAGAGACCGATTTGGTATCGATCGCTAAGTCACAAAAATTAAATCTGATGTAGGGGCAACTAACGATCGGTTCTCTAATATGTTTTTAGCGACCGTTTTGGCAGCAGATTTTGTTGTTCGTTAACCTAAAACTCATAATTTGAGGCCTGCGCCCCCTTTCTACTCTCTCATTTCTTTCTCACTTTTCTCTGTCGCAATCCCTCCTCCCTCAACCGTCTCTCCTCTTTCCCCTTCCTCCTCCTCTCGTCTCACTTTCGTTCGTTCCTTCAAGTACTACTTCTCTCTCTCCTTTATCACTTGTGTGCCTTCATGGCCATCTTTCGCTCTTCTTTTCAGCTTGATTCCTTCATTATATTCATCTCTTTCTTAAATAATTTTTTTACTTTGAATGGGTGATGACTTAACTAGACTTAACACAACCCAATGAGCTTCTTGGCTGGGACATAGAATTTTCCCTATGAGTTGGATAAGTTGATAGAAAATGTAAAGAAATTTTGTATGTACTTTGTCTGAACTTGTGTCTTGAAATTTAACTGGTATAAAGGTCCAGTTGTGTTCTGTTTTAAAGTCTTAAATTAATATTGAGTAACTAGTAAAAAAAAAAAGGGAAGTGTTGTTTGATCCTTGAGGAAGTCGAGAATGGTTTCTGCAGAATTTGGCTTAGAGCAGCCTGTATTTCTAGCAGCAAATCTTGCGCTACCAATATCCAAATTATGCCAAACTCATTTCATTTGAAAGATGGTATCCTATAGTATATGTAGCTGAAATTTCATAATTTTTAAGACTTTAAACTGATACTAGCTCCAATTTTAATTCGTACCAAATTCTGCAGAACCCCAATTATCAACAAGTTGCAATGCAGATTGCATAAAATTATATGATACTTGTCTCATTAGAAATATTACATCCTAAAACTATACTTGGTTAAAAGTTTAGAATTTTTGGCTTGGTCCTCATTTAAATTATTTTTCGGTGGGGTCCAACCATGTGAAAAAGAAAGAAAGAAATGGTAAAACCATTTGACAAAATAAATAATGCATTTAATGCATTGTGAAATGAAAGATATGAATGCAAATATGTTTTCAGAGAGTGGTTGAAGAAAAATTGTTGTTGCATGGGCATACTGAACATGCCAACTTTCGGTGGAAACTTGTGCAATGTTTTCACATTGTTGATGGGCTCTATAAATAGAACAATGATCTTCATTTATTTGGTGCAAAAAGAGCTTAAGCAAGCAAGCAGTGAGAACAAGAAGCAAGAAGAGCTTCTGAGAGTGAGAAAAAAATAGAGAGAAAGTCTCTTGTAAGAGTGTTATTATTTCTTATAACTCTTGAATGGGGTATTCAGGTTTGTAGGGATATACACACTTTGGGGTGGGTTACAATTTTTGTAATCATTGTTGAAATAGTGAATATTTGTTGGAGTGTTTCCGTGGACATAGGCAAGAGGTGCGGAACCACATAAATTCTTATGTTCTCTATTATTTTCTTTGTAGTGTGTCTTTGTGTGTTCTCACGATCTTTTGAGTGTGTGTGTGGTGATACCCAACAGTGGTATTAGAGCTATGGTGGGGAACACACCAAAGTTTAAAATCTCATTGTTCGATGGAAAAATAAATTTTATGATTCGGCAAAGTACCATTCAAGACCTCTTGGTGCAGAATGGTCTTGATCAGGCTTTCAAGAAGGAAAAATCGGCTACCATGGATGAAGGGGAATGGACTAAGATCCAAAAGAAGGTTGTGAGCACGATTCAGTTAGCTCTTGCTCTTGAGATAAAGCACAATGTGCTTGAGGAAACAACACCTAAGGCCTTATGGGAGAAGCTTGAGTGCATTTATGCGTCTAAATCGCTAACCAATCGTCTATATTTGAAGATGGAGTTGTATCAAGTTAAAAAGGAGATGGGAGAAAATCTCCATGGCTACATCAACAATTTCAACCAACTAGTAAGCCAATTGTTGAATACAAATGATAAAATCTCTGATAAGGAGCAAGCTTTGTTGTTATTGGCCTCACTACAAGAAAACAGCTCATTACCAACGGCCGAAAGCCGTCGATAATCACCAAAAACCATCTGTAACAGTAAATTTCCGACAGCCAAGTATCCGTCGGAAATAAGTTTGTCGGTAATTGTTACCAACGGCTAGACCGTCGATAAACTTACCAACAGTCTGGCCGTCGGTAATGTGGATGGTCATTATCGACAGCCAGACCGTCGGTGTATATAAATTATTATTTTAATTTATATTTTAATTGATTAATTAATTATTATTTAGTTATATATATTTATTAAATAATTTTCTTTGTTATTAATTATTTTCAAATATTAATTAAATAAATAGTGCAAAATAAAATTAAAAATAACATTAAAAAATTTAAAATTATATCCAAATACTAAATAACATATGTTCTTACAATACATAGAAATATAAATATAAAAAAACTAATATGAAAATCTAATAGTCCCTATCATAATGACGATGAGACTGGATAAGATCATCGAAAGAGTCTTCATCATCGTCGACCCTTGTGCGACTGGTCGGCTGATCTAGATGGGTGGGCTGCTGCCGGGGGGCTGTTGGTGCATTTGTTGTATGCTCAGTAGCATCTGCTCCATCCGACGCTCACGCTCCTCGGCACACCGATCACGCTCCTCGGCATTGGAGTGGACACGTTTGGGTACTGCTGGACCAAAAGCAGAGATCCTTCATGAGCCAATCGAACCTGCTCTTGATACCATATTGAAAGACTTGGCAATAAGAAGGAATTGTGAAATGCTTGAGTGATTTGCACTCAGCTGATCTTCTATTTATATACACTAGGAGTAAATACAATTTACATTTACAAGGAGAATAATAATAATGCTACTTCCTAGGTGTATGTATGATATTTCCTAGATACATGACTAACTAGGTACAAGAATATGAATACAATTGCTACACCTCCCAATACTAATTGCTACTAATTCCAACAAATGCAAATATGTTTGCAGAGAGTGGTTGAAGAAAAATTGTTGTTGCAGCATGGGCATATTGCACATGCCAACTTTCGGTGGAAACTTATGCAATGTTTTCACATTGCTGATGGGCTCTATAAATAGAGCAATGATCTTCATTCATTTGGTGCAAAAAGAGCTTAAGCAAGCAAGCAGTGAGAACAATAAGCAAGAAGAGCTTTTGAGAGTGAGAGAAAAAATAGAGAGAAAGTCTCTTGTGAGAGTGAGTTATTATTTCTTGTAAGTCTTGAGTAGAGCTGGGTATATGGACTTGGGTCCGCAGACAGTCTGTTTGGCCCGCAGCCCGCGAGGGTCTGGACTAGGCAAAATTCATGTCCATTTAAATGCGGACTTTTTAAGTCCGGTTCGTTAAACCCGTAGATTAAACGGACTTGGTCCGCGGACTCGTGGACCAATCCGCAGACTTACACAATATAAAAAAAATCCTGAATTAGGAGGACTTACACGCACAAAGAATTTATGGCCCAATTTGTGACCCACCAGATTGCTTTGGATTGTGTTTGATGTATTTTAGTTAAATATTACTTGCTTTGGAGAATTTTTGGATAAAATTGCATGAAAATGGTGCAGGCTACTAAAGCAAGTCATATTTAGATTTTGCATTTACCAATTTCAGTTTTTGTAGAATAAAAAAAGTTTTAACTGAAGAAAATAAACAAATAAATAAAATTTAGAACTGACCTACAAAATTTGCTCCTCTATTTTTTTGAGTTCGTAGTCCAGTCCGTTTAACCCGTAGACTATGCGGACTGGATGCAGACTTGATAAATACAAGTCTATTTATTTTGAGGACTATTTCGGTCTGATCCGTCTAAGTGCGGACTAATGCGGATCGGACCGAACTGGACCAGACCGGTCCGTATATCCAGCTCTACTCTTGAGTGGGGTACTCAGGTTTGTAGCGATATACACACTTTGGGATGGGTTACAATTTTTGTAATCATTTTTGAAATAGTGATATTTGTTGATGTGTTTCCATGGACGTAGGCAAGAAGTGCCGAACCACGTAAATTCTTGTGTTCTCTATTATTTTCTTTATAATGTATCTTTGTGTGTTCTCACTATCTTTTGAGTGTGTGTGTGTGTGTGTAGTGATACCCAACATTTTCTTAGCCTAATGTTCATTTACTTCTCACACATATATAAAGGTTTCTGGTTTAGATTATTCACTATTAAAATTTTGTTTTGTTCTCATGTCTTTGGATTAGTTAATTTATGTTCAGTAGAACAGAATCATATTCTTCCTCACTCTTTTCCCTCCCAAAAATGTCATAGGTTATGCAAAGGAGGAGATTCAATGTTCCTACACCTCCCTCAAGTTTCGGTTTTGCTTGGAATCAAGGTAAGGGAAATTTTTTCTGTTTTACTTCGCTGTTTTGGGTTTTACTTATTTGTTATGTTGTGGAAGAATGATAATTATGGTATTTTCATATAGATGACATTATGTATCCAATGAGTGTGGCTCAGGTTGTTGTGCAGGCTGAGCTTATGGGGAAGATCTGAGTTCGAATCTCGCATCACACATTCTTGGTGAGGGACGAAAAATCTTAACTGTGACTAAGTATCCGAGCGGAGATTAGTCTCATAGAGGGTTCAAAGAATCCAAACTTATGAGATACTCCGTGGACCCACTGAAAAGCCAAAGATCATAATCACTACGGGTTTAATTCAACCAAAAAAAAAAAATATAGATGACATTATGTATTAGCCTTGATTATGACATGGATATTGCCTTCACGGTTTAAGTGTATATTGGAAATGACTGAATTTGCCTTCAGAACTTAGAACAAATAATACAACCAATCAATGAACAACAACATAGAGTTATTGTCAAAACAAAAAAAAACAAACAAGATAGAGCATAATTCATCTTTCAAAGAAAAAAAGATAGAGCATAATTAATAATATAAACTATAATAATAATAATAATAATAATAATAATAATAATAATAATAATAATAATAATAATAATAATAGTAACAATAATTTAATTAAATTAAATTAAAGAAACTAATAACTTAATAATAGTAATAGTAATGATAATGGTAATGATATATAATAATAATAATAATAATAGTAATTATAATAATAGTAATAATAATTAACTTCAATTAAGTTAAACAAAAAAAAAAAACTAGAAAAAAGAGTATACCATAATAACAACATATAGTCAAATATGTAAACAAAAAATGAACTTATGATCAGAAAACAACACCCATTTAAAATATTACTTGTATAAACAAAAATTTTGTTTTCATTATTGCTAATACTGATAGCATCCCTTATTGTCTTCCGGCTCATGAGGGAGAAGCAATGGGTCTGTTTATGGCTCTTAAATGGGTTCAAGAAATGGGTCTCCACAATGTGCTCTTTGAAATGGACTGTCAAGTAGTTGTTAATAATGTGATACATCCCAGGAAAGATATTTTAGAATTTGGTGATGTTATAAGAGTTTGTTCTGCTCTTTTATCTTCTTTTCCAAAATTTGGTGTAAGTTTCGTTTGGAAACAAGCGAATACTGTAATTCATAACTTAGCAAATGCGACACTTTCTTTAGCTAGTTTCCAAGTTTTCTATCATGCACCATCTTGTATTGCTTCTATGATCATTAATGAAATGCATTAAGTTGTTTCCTTGAAAAAAAAAACAAATCTTGTTAATGTTTCCCTTTGTCTAGTTAATTCTAAAATGATTTTAGAATAGTGAATTATGAGTTTGTTTTTATTTTATTTTATCAAACTCTATGCACTTTATGTTGGTGATTTGAGCAATTGCATTTACCCTATAAACATAAATTTCAAGTACTAAGAGTGAAATTGCGTCCTATATAGGGTTAAAGTTTTATTTTCTTTTACAATTAATATTTGAGCAAAACCACAATTTCGCGTTTGAGGTTCAATATTAACAAGCACGTATACTTTTTTAAAGTACCACTCATTTTATTGAATCTTGAATTGTCCAAGTTAGACAGTTTAGGAGAAAACTTTTTTTTCACCAGTATAATAGTTATTTCTTACTTCTCATGCCTTATACTTGGTAAAATTTTGGTCTGATAGATTCTCTTTTGTTATCCGGGTGCATACTTGATCGCGATAAATCTCACCGCATTCAAGTCATGTAATTGAAGACGAACGGGAAGTGCTGCCGAAATTTCATTAAGTATAAGGTATGTGAATTAAGGAAGAACTATTAATCGAGTGTTGAAAATGTTTCTCCTCAAATGAGATAAATTCCTATAATGTCATAAGAAGGAGATGCATATCTAGGAATAACTATTCTTTTTCCTTTAATCCACTTCATTGTAGGTTACTGTAGCTAGCTAGCGACAACGAAAATTCATGAGAATTGGAAATAGATGTATAGTAGGTTGGATAGTAATAAACATCTAATGCAAGAGTTCATAGGTGGAGTGAATGACTCCATTGTGGGAATGATGTGAGAATCAATGGCAGTTGTGCCTCAAACCGTCGGTATTCAATGTCATGGAAAAGATGAAGAAGCTTAAGTTGGGAGAGTGGGTCAACGACAAGCCCCAAACGATTGCTGTAAGTATAAATACAATCTTAAAATTGTACTTCATATTGTATTTTGCAGAAAAAATATGTTCAACATCGATAAGAGACCCGTGAACGTGCCGAAGAGGAGGGTGCTTCTAGTCAAGGGCAACACTATCCGGCCTCCATCGACAACACCATCTTTTAGGAGGTTGTTGGAGATATGAATAAGAAGGGCCGTGTGTATAGGCTTGAGCAGTTGGGCAATGAGTTCCTGACCTCATTGTCTAGTCGATCCGACTCGATCGCTGTCGATTTAGTGGAGCTAAGCCAGATGAGGGACACCATAGTAAACCTCAACACGGAGCTCGCTAACAAAGACATCGACATGGGGTTGATGAGGGCATAATTGGTTAAGCAGAAGCAACGTATACGACAGTAGGATACTCAGATTCAACAACTTTTCCTTCACTTGAACATCTAGTCTGCTGCGCAACCACTACTTTCATCGCCCGCGATAGACAACGACGCATTCCCACCAGCCGACTCAACCAATTTAGGATTTGGATAGAATCTACTTTATCTTCAACATCTACCAATCTTATCCAGAATTTTTAAAATTTAATAATTATCTCCAAAATTTGTTTTTTCATTATTCTTTATCCAAATCAAGCAAATTTATTAAGTTTAAAGGATAATATATATATATATATATATATATATATATATATATATATATATATATATATATATATATATATACGCAGATATCCAACCTTGCTGCTAAAAAACTTCTAACTAAATCTAATCAAATAAATTTATTAATAATTTATATATGACCTTTCCTCAATGTATCTATAATCACGGGTGGGAATAGGTTAGATCAAGCTAGGCCCTAACAGGCCTGAGCCTAGCCTGTGTTCCAATCTCAAGATCTGAGTCTGACTTATTAGTCTGATATAGGCAAATTTTCAAGACCTGACCTGACCTACTTCAAAGTCTAGCCTGGCCTAGAAGCATACTTTTCAACAAGACCTTTAAATATATTTCCACCTATAAATTGTTCATAGGTCTTCACTTTTAAATAGGCATATAAGCCTTCTAATAATAAAGAGGTTGGTAGGCATATATTGATAAATATATTATTAGATCTTCACAAATAAATATGCAAGTAGACCTCTACATTTAAATGGATCAATAAGCCTTTACTTTCAATTGTTATAAATATTATAAATAATTATATAGTATTATATATTAAATTATATATTATATATGTGTGTGTTAAATAGATCGATCTGATAGGTCTAATAGGATTTTTTTAAAGCTTTAACCTAACCTCTTTAGCTATATAGGCTTTTTTAAAAAATCTTGACCTAAACTTTTTGTTAAATAAGCTAGAACAGACTAGGTCTTAAATAGATAGAAATCTGCTGTCCCAAAAAATGATGTCTCGATATCCCTATCAAACAAACGTTAAGAATGAACATAAATATTAATGAATTATGATTTTATTTTCTTAAACATTAAATTATTATTAATAAAAGATCGAGAAGATAACAAAATATAAGGGCAAAAGATCTTCATCGCTTGAACAGAATAGATCATAGGCCGATTTGATCAATTCCCACCCGTATCTACAATAGATCCGCAACAGTGAAAAATTCCTTTTTTTTAAAAGAAAGGTCCAACCTGGCGGCTAACAAAGTTCTGACGTAGCCTAATAAAATATATTTATTAATAACTTAGCGTAATAAAACATCCTAATTTTAATTAAAGACTTTTGACATGAGAACTGGATGTGTGGCTTATCTAACATGTCTGCTGACCGTTTTTCATCATAGAGGGTTTTTTATTGGATCGAAGTCACAGGGCAACTCGGTTTTGGTTGGTGGCAAATTTTCGGGTGGAGACCTTTATATGTCTCTTATCATAAGCAAGCCTTTATATGTAATTTTTTTTATTTTTCGACAATTAGGTATTCAACAGTAAAGGAAATGAAACTCTTGTTTTAATCCTTTCAAAAAAAAAAAAATTGTTCTTTAAAATAAATATTTATTTTTATATTTTTTTATATTATCTTTTTGATATATTTATTATATCAACAAATATAAGTTAATTTATTTAATATAAAAACTTTTCAATAACTGCAAGGTTTAAAAATCAACTCCTCATTTTATACAAATTAATTAATTTTATATGAAAAAATTGTTAGATTTATTTTTTAAAAAGATCTCATCACATAATTTATTTTAGATCTCAATAAGTATTGAATCAATCCGCCAATAATATCACCAAAAAAGTCATCGGAGTGAGCACATAAACAATCATCTTTTTTTTCTCCATATCAAACGAGAGAAAATGACAAAAACCATCACTTTTTCATTTCTCTCATTTTCTTTTGAATAAACTATCATTTTGATCCCTAAAATTGTGAGATGCTATCAATTCTAAAAGCAGTTAAATTACGAAAAGTCCCTGAATGTTAATTTTGTTAGTGAAATTAGTCTCAGTCAGGGACTAACTTGACTGACGAAATTAATATTGAGGGATTAACTTGACTGATAAAATTAATATTAAGAGACTTTTTTATAATTTAACTGCTTTCAAAAACTGAACTAATTGCGACTCATAATATCAAGAACCAAAGTGATAATTTATTCTTTCTTTCGTTCATATCTCCCACCAAAAAGAGCTTAAGTGTGCCAACATTACGTCATCTATATTTAATTAAAAGTTTTCGTCCATTTCTTTTTTCAGGCTCCAACCTAGCGGCTAAAAAACTTATGACTTTATCTGATAAATTATTATTGTACAGTCCAAGGCTGTCAGGTTGGACCTGACCGAGCTTTCCGAGCTTAAAGAACCAAGGTGAACTTGCTCTCAATCCTCACGGACCTCCAACCTGTTAATTGAAACGTATTAGTAAAATTTAAGATATTAATTAATCTTAATTATATAATAAATATTAGCGCGCCTTATAAATATGAAACGAAGCGAAAAATTGAGCGTGGAAACAATCAAATATATGGCACGCAACGCTTCAGAATACACAGCTTAAAATATAAAGAAATATATCACATACATCATTGCTCTATCAGTAGGACTACAGTATAAAGTAGTATATGTGTAACACCCCGATTTTTCGTGCTTTCTAAGGATCATACACTCAATTAATGAGTTTATATTTAAAATGATTTTGGGAAAACTAAAATCATATTCTTTTTTTCATATAATCGTAGGAGTTTACGGTTAAGTTTTGGGCCGAAAACTCAAACAAAATCCGATCTATGTTTTTCAGATGATAGTGTTTTTCTACTATCACGACCTAATCTTGACTAACGGACGAGAACATTAGTCTTAGAATTTGATCCTCTATCTTTTTCCTAAAATGTGTCCCGACGTCCAAAATATAAATAATATTTTATATTCGGGCCGATAATCGATCGAGGAGACGATTCGAGCAGTCTTAAGGTTTTTCGAGACCCACAATCAGATGTTTTTCATGCCAGAATTGTATCAAGTTATTTGAGGACTCATACCAGTGTCATAATGATTTCAAATATCGGGATGTGAATTGACCAAATTATCCTTGGTTAATTTTTATTACTAATTACCTTTCCTATTATTAAAACCTTAAAACCCATAAATATCTATCTTCTCACCCTTATCTCCCCTACTTTTTCGGCAGCCCCCTTTCTCTCAAACTCTATCTTCTTTCTTTCTCTCCTTTCTCTTTTCATTTCATAAAATCTCCATTTTTGAAGGCTTCAAGCTTGGATTTTCTTGAAGCAATCTTCATCAATCTTGGAGTAGATCATCATAGGAGGTAGTATACCATCTCTATCTCTCTCAATCTCTTCTTTCTCTCCTCATATTTTCATGATCAAAGGTGTTAGGGTTTTGTCCCTAAAATCTTTAAAAATCCATGAAAAATTGTAGGAAAATCGTATCTGTACCAAAACAATTTCTATGGCCTAGGTTCATGACATACTTGTATGATCCAAGAGCTTAGAGCCAAGAAATCTCCCTAGCTATATTTTCTATGAGGAGGCCGAAACCCCCCTATGTGTGTAGGATAGGTTTTGGTTGGGTTTTGATGTTCTGATCTGATATCTAGGGCTGTCATACTTAGTTAGGCTGTTATCTAAGAAGTGAGAAATTTTGGAGCTCCCTAGCTATTTTTAGTGTAATAGGGCCAAACCCTAGGGGTGGTGCATTAGGAGAAATCTTTGTTTTGTGAGTTAATGCCGTTATGGTTTGTGTGTATGTAATGATCGGCAACATGCTGGGCCAGTGATCGAGTTGAACGGGTGTTCAAAACTTAGCTGGAAACTACAAGAGGTAAGGGGATAAACCTGAGGAACTCCATTTCCGACAGCTATGTGCTGCATCGGTGTTTGTATCGTATTTAAATATTCTGTATCTGATTGTTGGTTGATTTCTTGATTTACTGCTGTTGATTTGATTATGTATGATATAACTGCTATATAGTTGAATGCATGCTATAATTGCTGAATGATTATATGGATGTATCGTGTGCCCTGCTGAGGGATTTAAGGCATTAGAGGACCTAATTTTGATTAGGATCTGACATCGTGTAACTTAAAAGCTTTAAAAGTCTGAAATGTATTTTAATAATGAAAATCGAAGTTTAAAAACAAATAGGGCATTAGAAACCTTCAATTGTCCTAATTTGATAAGTTGACCTTTTGAGCAAAGGTGTTATGAGAAATGTGGTTTTCAAAGTGATATGAGTTTATTCAAGAAGAAAAGGGTTTTGCAAGTTTTGTTTTAAGTTCGTATTTCACCGAAAAACAACGAAAGAAAAAGAAATGGTCATTAGACCAAGTTTTGTTTTATAGAAAAACCGATCCTGATGACTTTGTGTAAGTATCGGAGATTTGGGTTTTTGGTTTTCGAGTTTTCAAGAAAAGTGGTTTTAAAGTTTAGAAACTAGAAACCGAGACGTCAGGGGTTTTAGGGTTCTGCAGAACAAGTGGATCACGGATCCGTGTTAGTTGTGATCCTGTCGGCTTAGGGACGATCTTTGTGGTCTTGTGAGCTTGAGGATGTTTTTATGATCTTGAATCCAACGTCCTAGATTGGTGCATCGGTTAGGGATGTTTGGGATTTGAGTTGTTTTGGACTAAATGTCTTGTTTTGAGAAAATGTTTTTGAGGCTTAAAGAGTCTAAGACATTATGGTGGTTGTTAGCGTTGATGCTGCAACGAGGAAATAGTGATGTGACAAAGATCAATTATCGGAAACTAGATAGTTTCTCATGCATTTTTGTGTGTTGGGCAGACGTGCCGTGAAACGGGGGACCTTGATAGGCAAGGGGAACCTGAGATGACTTAATGTCATTATGTAACATTGTGCCTTTATGGACAATGATGTCATACGAGCCAGGGAGAGCGTATTGTGCCCAGTGAAGAGGACAATATAGTATGACTTATACATCGTGAGTACCACTGACATGCGCGTCCATGTATTATTTCCTGGAAAAGTTACGTGCTCACGTTTGGCCGAATGTTGATTCTGGCATTTGTTATTGTATCCTGCGGGGCAATAACGTTGAGTCTGATCAACTCGTGTTTATGCTGATGGGATTTCCGGAAATCTAGTTTGAATATTAGTTGAGCTATATGGAAGTGTCATGCATGCATTTAGAGAATAACGTTGATTGTGGGGTACGAAGCCCTTGTGTCTTTACTGCTATTAGCATTTGATTATACATGCTGTATTATGTGATGTATGATGACTTGAGTGAGTTACATTATATGAATCTACTGTTTGGATTGGGCATATAGTTGTTGTTTTTGGATTCATATATTGGTTTCTCACCCTTGCATGTTTTTGGACTGGTTTGTCCTTTTGGTATATATATTATATCCTGTTTACAGATGGAGCCGATGCCAGACCATCTAGTGCACTCTGGGATGCGCGCCCTGGTTTTTGATCGGAGGACTGACCCAGCTGCGTGGGTTATCCACCCGGGAGAGGGGAGCGCAGCATATATAGGACCAGTCTGCACCGTGAGCGGGACGACGGAGACGGAACCTTGCAAGAGTACTCGCACTGTGGAGACCGTCCAGGTACATCTACCTCCCATTGGGATGATGCTGCACGTCCTTATGCAGCAGGGTGTGATCGAGCAGTTCGCCCCCGCCGCACAGTCCCCGCAGCAGCAGCCACCACAGACACCTCCCCCGCCTTTTGTTTTGGTAGCGGGTGAGCATGTAGTGGAGGATGTAGAGGAGGATGAGGAGGAAGAACCTAAGGAGGATCCTCAGGAGGACCCGAAGTATCATCCTTTGGATGCTCCCGAGCCTCATCCACAGGAGAACGGGAACGTAGGTTCCCAAGGTTCTTCTCCTGGTTCTAGCATTGGACCTTCCTCTGGAGGATTGTCCAATGGCTTTCATTAGTTGGACCAGCTTAGGATGTAGACTTTCTTTTGAGGCAGCGGTTTTTGGTAGTCTGTTAACGGCTACTGATTGCCATAGGTTTTAGAGATATGGTTCCAGATTGTCGCTGCCTAGTTTATAGCTTTGTAGAAGTTCATCTTTTATCGTTCTTTTGTAAAGGGACGTATTGTCCATAACTTTAGTTGATGTATATATATATATATATTGTCATATATGAGTATTTCTATTCTTTCTGGGGTGATGGTTTATGAGTATTAATAAGAAAAAAAATTTCTATCACGATTTTCATAATCTAATTATATTAAAGGAATCGTTTTCCGAAAGTAAAACCAGCAAATTTTATTTATCGTTTTAATGTATATTTTGGGTTACAAAAAGTGGCACGGGTTTTGAGGGTGTCACAATATGTAGAGTATATTAGTACAGACCCAAAATAAAAGTTCGAAAAGTAGGCCGAGAGACAACTCTCCGACTAACCACGATCATTGTCCATCCTCTCAAGGCTAGAGTCCGTGGCACGTCCTCCGGCGTTAGGCTCGCAAGGAATGTCGTCCAGCTCCTCAGCCACTGGTTCCTCCTCGATGCCTTCCCATAAAATAAGGGCAACACATACAGAAAATAGCGGGAGATAAAAAACATATATCATCAAATATGGGAGAGGGGCATCAGTACAACATATATATACACATCACACAACATAGATAACATATACAACACGACCTCATCCATCTCTTAAGTCACCCATCACAATCATTTCAAACATCTTTCTCTCAAATAAGCCTATAAGAGGGATACTAGTCTCTATGTATATGCTGACTTCCCTATATGCATGTCGGCCGATACATCACGTCCCCCATTGGACATCCCCATCGGGATTACATCACATCACATCATATCCCGTCTCGAGATTTTAAGTAACGTCCCAAATTGGACATCCCCCTTTGGGACCAAATGCTGTGGTATGAAATGATATGAAAATGCAACAAACATCCATCGCAGGTTGATATTGGAACCTCACGCCTAAACACTCGTCCACGACCACGACACATCGCATCACATCAACATCAACATCACATCAGCATCAGCATCACGACGCCTTGCGTCTATGAGCTACAGCTCCGGTTGGGACAACAATGATATCAACCCGAATAACATCATCACTCATCATACTCTCATCAACAATCAACCACCAGTCAAATCACAATAACATTACAACAGTAATTTATCCAATACAAACATCATCATAAAGCCAGATAACAATAAATCACTCCAATAGTTTAACACAACAGGTAAACAGATAATTAATTAAACAAATCAACACATCAACCTCAATCAATTTTATCATCCAAGATATCAACTTAGTGGTGATAGCCCAAAAGTACCTACACCCAGGGTCCAGGCACTTTATCCAGGGCTCAACCTCTAGTAGGGTTTAAGGGTTCTCCTACACAGATATATATACTCTATACTAAGCTTGCCTTCCCGACGATATTAGTTCTTTCTCCCCACCTTAGTGATTTCCTCGTGCAGCTTCAGCTACGACTCCGCAGCTGTCAGTCGGGTGCGCTGTCCGATGTTCGAGTCCTGCCCGATTTTATACAACAGAACACAACCAGAAATTAATACAGATAAATCAAAAACTCCCTAATTCCTTAGGATTAGATACTGCCCCTATTTAATTAATTAGGCTAGGGATGTCTAACAATTCCTAACTTTTGGATCAATGAACCTTAGGCATCCCTAAACATAATCAATGAAGGCATTAGCTCAAAAAGTAAAGATCTCTCCTACTGCACTACCCCTAGGGTTCGGCCCTATTGAATGAAAAATATGAAAAATAGCTAGGGAGCTCCAAAAATTCTCATTTCTTGGATAACACCCTAATGAACTATGACAACCCTAAATATCAACTAAAAACATCAAAAACCAACCAAAAACCTTACCGTGCACTAAAGGGGGTTTCGGACTCTCTCTCAAACAAATAGCTAGAGAGATTTCTTAATTCTAATCTCTTGGATCATTCAAGTATGTCATGAACCTAAGCCATAGAAATTGGTTTGGTATCAAAATGATTTTTCTACAATTTTTTATTGAATTTTGAAGGTTTGGGATTAAAAACCCTAACATTTCTAACCATAGAAATTAAAGGAGAATAAAGAGAGATAGAGAGAGCTAGCTACCTCTTAAGATGATCTCCTTCAAAAATGAGTAAAGGTTGCTTCAAGAAATTTCAAGGATTAAGCTCCAAAAATGGAGAAAAATGGCGAGAAAGAAGAGAAAAGGACAGAAAGAAAAGGAGATGGGGGTTTTGGGGCTGGTCCTGGTCAAAGGTGAGAGTGAGTGAGGATGTGAGTGAATTAGATATTTCTTAAGAAAACTTAAGAGTTAAGTTATGGTAAATAAAATAAAATAAAAGATAATTAGTAAAAACTAATCAAAGGCAATTTGGTCAATTCACCTCTCGACATTTTGAAAAAAACCTCACGACACTGATAGGAGTCCCCAAATAATTTAACATAGCCCTGGTATGAAAATTATTGGCTCAAGGTTCTCCAAAAACCCTAAGACAGCTCGAATCGTCTACCCGATCGATTTTCGGTCCAAATATAAAATATTATTTATATTTTTGGACGTCATGACAAATTTTAGGAAAATGGTAGAGGATTGAATTTTAAGACTAATAGTTCTGACCGTTAGTCAAAATGGGGTCTTGATAGTAAAAAAACACTATCATCCGAAAAAACATAGATCGGGCTTCGTTTGAGTTTTTGGCCAAAACTTATCCATAACCTCCTACGATGGCGTAGAGTGTGACTATGGTCTCGGAATAATTTATTTAATTTTTTAGACCCCCCAATAAAACATAATTACTTAATTACTGAATAATTAAAAGATTGAAAAAATCGGGATATTACATTCACCTCGCTTAAGAAGGGAGTTCTAAGCCAAACAAGCCAAGTAGACTCACTTCAATTATTTCCTGGATTTGCTCGCATGGCCCGGATATTAGGCTACTACCCTCCAATATTTCGCAAACTGGTTATCCAAATCATCATAACCCATTAATACTTTATTAGGTAACGTTTTATGATCAGATATTCTGCTATCAATCATAAAAAATAAATATATATAGGAAAAACGGAACAAAGATCCCTAACTTGAGTTTTCCAAAGGCTTTAACCAGTTCACTGTTAAGGATTAGCCGGAGCGGAAGAAGAATGAAGATTACATTCCAATCATATTTTTAGTAACGATTTTTGGACGAAACAATTATTAATTTAGATATGACCTAGCTAAGTTTGAAAGAGAAGAAATCAAGAAGTATAGGCCAACTAGAGGTTGACTTGACTTATAAAATTAAGGCTTTGGGTTGGATTGCAAATAACAATGGGATTTTGGCTCTGTTTGGTAAAAATTACAGGATAGTAGATAGCAAATAAGTTAGTTGATAGCAAATGGGTTTATAGCTAATAACGATGGTGGAGAGCGGATAAGTTAGCTTATTGGATTTGAAGTGTTTGGCAAAATTAGTGGTTGAACTAGCTGATAAATATAAAATGACAAAAATGACATATGCTTATATGCTTTTTTATATAAGTACTATCTATATATATTTATATTATTTATTTTAAAATAATTATCACTTTTAATACTTTAATTTAATTTAAATTATTTATCATTTAAAAAATTTTAAATAATTATTTTTTTCTATTAAATAAAATGAGAAAATATAAATAAAATGACATGTTGATAGGGATGACAATGGGTAGGGTATTATAGTACCCAACCCATACTCCCGTTTTAAAAAATAGCCATACCCGAATCCATACCCGCGTGGGTCACAAATTTAATATTCAGACCCTTACCCTTTGGGTAGCTAAGTACCTATACTCGTACTCATAACCCGCATAGGGTGCAGATTCGACCGCAAAAAATGAGATGAGTGGAAGCTTAGAAGGGTCAAACACTCTATCTGTCGAAGGGAGGCTAGAGAAAGATCGAGAATGGCACTATGACATGAAGGAAGAATCTAGAAGAAATGACATAAAATTCGGACCCCATGAAACAAAGATGAAAGAAGATAAGAGTCCAGATCTAGAGCTATGTAATATCCTAAAATTAAAAATAAATAGATTTTATAATATAATTAAAATTAGAGAGTTTTGGGAGGCTTAGAATATTTGTTTTAGGCCTTAAAATAAGTAGAATGAGTTAAAAATAATTAGAAGTGACTAAGGGTGTTTTTCTAAGTTAAAATCCTTCCTGACACATGAGCGTGGTCATGCTCATGTCTGGCAGACCCGTGCTCTTCTGATGAGCACTGGTCGTGTTGGGAGGAGCATGTTCGTATCGGAACACGAGCAAAAGCGACATTGATGAGCACGCCCTTGCTCAATTAGCACACCCTTGCTCTTAGCAAAGAGTAGGGTTGTGCTGGTTAAGAGCACACCCGTGCTTGACGTCACAAAAGTGAAATCACAGGGGTTTTAAGAGGAAATGTGGGAGATTCATATAAATACATTCCTAATATAGAATTGTGCGGTCAAAAACCCTATTTACACCCTAAAACACTCTCTTGCTTACCTTGGAGGATTCAAGAGCTTGAAGAAGGAGGTCTTGGAGAAGAAGGTGCTTAGGGAGAGAAGAAGGAAGAGATTTCTTGGAGCTTTCATGGTGTGTTCTAATGCTTGGAGCTTCTTGGAGGTCTCAGAGGTGTGTCAAAAATACTGTTTCTCACCCTTTCCATGGTGCAAAACAGTTTGGCTTTGGGGATTGATTTCGAATCATGGTTTTTGAAGATAATGGTGTATATTTGATCGAATCCTATTTTCTAAATTTGGGGCTTTCAATAATAACGAAATTACATTAAATTGAGTACTTGATTACATGATACATGTGCACTGGCAGTATTACTTATTTTTCGATGTCACCTATGAGTAATACCGCCAGTGCATATGGTTGGTATCGAAAAATGAGTAACGTCACTGAAAAGAAGGTAACATCGAAATACCTCTCTTGATTAGAGGTAGGCAATGAGATGCCGTTGTTGAGTGATTTTTGATAGTCATATGACACTTGTGATTTATTGGAATGTGGATTGGATATACTTGTTTATGATGTGTTGATGATGACTGCTTACTGGTTTGACTTTTAAATTAATATTATTATAAAGTATTTACTGTTTTGGAAAATAGTGGGTACCATAGACAACTTTTCTGGTTATCGCGTTGACTAAAAACAATGATTTTGCGAAAACTTTTTATAATTTTATTTCCGTTTACTAGGATTATATCTCATTAGTAGTGTTGTTTTTAGAGCCTAAGGACGACATCGTTGAGCATACGGAGACTTCAAGACTTTACCCTCTAGTTTAGCTTTTTGTTAGTATTGTATAGCATGTGTCAGGAGGACCTTTGTTACCATTTAGTTACTTTTCTTATGATAGTTGTATTAGACGTCCAATTTTGAGGCTTTTAAACTTATTATATGTTATTTCGGTTTATTGGTTTAATGTAAACATTATTTTGGTATTATTATGGATATTAGTATATCAAGTATTTATTCAGTATTTAATTAAGAAATTTTTTATTTCTTCATTTTTTATTAATTTAAATATTTATTATATTATTTTGGATCTATAGTGATGCTTTTGCACTCCTTTTTGCTTAAAAAAAAATATGTATTTTGGGTTACTAACGTAACAAATGCCGTTACAAGTTATGACAAAAAGAATAAGGAATCTAGTTAGTTAGGTTTAAGCTTTTTATTTTCTTAAATTTTATACATTATTTAATTATATATATATATATATATATATAGGATGAGGATCAAGTTACTCCAAGAATAACTTTAAACAGTTACTCGCACTCATTCATTCATTCATTTTACTTTAATCTAATGGTTAAAAATTACATAACCTTTTATCATTCTTTAGCGTAATGGTATGGATACCATCTTTCTCTCGCAATTTTGCAGGTTTCAAAAAGGAGCAACTTAAGGAAAGACCTACGGATACATCTAATAATAACTTAATATATTCAATATAATAAAATAAATATCGTTTTCTTGTTTCATATAATGATGTCATTATTTTCTAAAAACCTGCTTTTGCATATCATATGTGCAAGAATTGTTAACTTTATCATTAAAATTTGCTACTGTATATATTGTTTAATTGTATATATTGCTTAATTTTATAATATTTGTTCATTATTAATTTAAATTATAATGAATGAATATTATAATTATAAATTAAATGAGCAAACCAAAGTTTAAATATATCTCTTCCTTTAATAAATTTCATTTTTCTCTCTTCTTATTAAAGTTATATCATTAACTATTTTTTTAATGAATTGAGTATTTTTTAACCATTAGATTAAATTATAATGAATGCGTGAGATTTAGAGTAAGTATTTACATTTATTCTTAGAGTATCTTAATCCTTGGCCAATATATATATATATATATATATGAGTGGTGGTATAGGACGGGATGAGTACTATAATACCCATACCCTCAGTCATCTCCATTCACTTTTGCGGGTAAGTACCCGCACCCGTATAAAATGACAATTGGGCGGGGCGGGGCGGGGGCTGTTAGTGCTTCCCCCGGCCCGCATCCATCCCCGTCGATATCTATAGATATTTATGAGGGTAGAGGGTATCCATAGATATCCGTAGATATTTAAGAGTCTAAATTAAAAGGAAAGAAGATAAAATTATACAATATAATATAACAATATATTATATTAACATTATATAATATACTATATGTATTTAAATTATTTTATTATCATGGGTTTAAACACTAAAAAGTATGAAATAATAAAGAAAATAAAATTTTTTTCATCTCAAAGTGATAGAAATTGTCATAATTTATATTATTTATTTAATAAAAAATATTTATTATGAATATGCGGGTATCTGTGGGACGGGTACTATGATCTCCATCCTCATCCAATAGGTATCCATTTACTACCCACTGCGAGTAATCCATGTAGATATCCGTGGGTGCGGGTAATTTTGTCATCCCTACACTCGTACCCATACTCATTAAGAGAGTAATTACTCTACCCATCATGGATAAATTTTACGGGTATCTATAGGTCCATTACTCATTTCCATCCCCACGTGTTGATATGCTTTTTATATAAATTTTATTTTTTATAGACAAATATATTCTCTATTATCTTTTATCATAAATATATATTTCGTTAGTGAATTAGTCCTTAAATATATATTTTATTAATTAAATTAATTTTGAAAGTTTTATATGAAAATTTATTTATAAATACACATTAGTAAGAATAAAATTGGAAAAAAAAATAATAAGATATAAGCTCAAACTCTAATTCAAATAATGTATGAAAAAAATACTACAAGCTACTAAGAAAATATTTATCAAACTGAGTTAGAAAGTCATCCACTAAATGTTAGCGATTTGATCTTGCCAAACAAAACGTTTATAAGTGGGATTTGAATAACAAATTAAGGACGGAGTGAAAAACAAAATGAAAAATCCAAAGAATTGAACAACAAACTCATGGTACCCGCAATACATGAGATATATAGTGAACAGTTTTCTTACATAAGCTGAAGTGAAAAATCCTTTTTTTTTTTTTCAAGGTTAAATTAATTAATCTCTGGGTTTTAAACTATTTGAAAATTTTAAAATAGGTCTTTATATTTTAAAATTTATTAATTAGGTCCATGGATATAGAAAATTTTTAATTGGGTCTCTCATATATTTTTTCTTTAGATTTTGTTAAGTATCCGTGAAGTGATTCATCCACTCATCATTTTTTGGGTTCTTAAACTTTTTGGAAAAATTCAAATAAGTCCCAATCAATATACATTTTAGGAAAATTAAAATTAATCTTTATACTTAATAAAATCCTAACAAAAAAATATATGAGATACCTGATTATAAATTTTTTATGCATTTTAGGATCTATTAAATTTTTTTAAAATATAGGATTTATTTAAAAATTATTAAATAGTTTAGGGATTGAAAAATTTATTAAACCTTCTTTTAAATGCATAAGAGGGTCCCACCTGCCAGCTATCATACTTCTGACTTAGCCTATACAAGAAAATAAATTATTATTAATTTAAGGTTAGATAGATCCTCCCCGTGCACGTTTAATTAAACTATCACTGAATCACTAATCATAACATTCATGTCAGCTTACTTACCGGATATTATGACTTATGTTATATATAATAACATGTCAGCTTACCGTGAGAGGAAGGGGCGATCTTGTCTTGGATCCATTATCCAGGTCTCAGGAGAACTGATCTAAATGGGTTCTGTGCTTCCTGCGTCTTTCCCTGGAGCGTCTTTCATTAGGACTGGTTTGTCTGCTTTTACTTCAGAATTCTCCATTTTATTTCTGTTTGTTGAATAAAATAATACCTTTTAAATATTACAAAATGTTTTATTAAATTCCCAAGAAACTAATATATCTGATATATTTCCTTATATTTGTCAAATTTTTCCTCAATATTTGTTTAATAACACGAGGAGCCATTGGCAGGTGAAAGGTTCTCGCGGGGTAAACAATGCACGAAGAGTTGTTATGCAAGTATGTATGAATATGATATATTTCTCTAACTTTTTTCTTTTCTTTATAATAACCACATGAGCATTTTAATCTTGGATAGTATTTTTTTGGGTGAACCCCCAATTTAGTCCATAAAATTTTAAGATCATATCAATTTCGTTCTTGATATTTTTGAAATTTCAAAAACATCATTAAAATTGTCAAAAGTTAATCAATTCCGTTCCTCCGTCAGGGATCAAGTTGATACGAATCTTATAATTTAAGGGACCAAACTGGTCACAGGGACCAAATTGTTACGACTTTACAATTTCAAGGTCTAAATTGGATATTTACTCTATATTTTTTTTACATATTTCCATAATACATATTATCTCCCAATATAAAGCACCTTTTGTGAGTGCAAAATCATGGTTGTATGTATCTAGAAATAATAAATAATTGAGTCATATATAGAAACATGGTTAGTTAGGTGTTAGTTATAAGTTAGTAGGATAGTATATAAGGCTATCATACACATTCATTTGTATTATTTTATTCAATTCCAATCAATACAATTTTCATAGATATCAGAGAGTGGTCATCCGTCATGAACTTCTCTTTGCTGCATCGAGTTCTAGTAACTCGTTTTTTTCCTTCTATTTTGTGTCATTTTCTTCTTTCTTCTTACGTTTATTCTTTTTACGTTTTCCTCTCCTTTCCCAGTTTCTAAACAAATATTTCATTCTCGCTTCCTTTATTGTGTTTTCTGAGACACTCTGCATTTTTTCCTTCTTTTTCGTTGTTTTTCGTTTTCTTCCTTTTCGATGTTTTGTGGTTTCTTGGATCTGCGATCTCTGCATTAGATTATGTTTTTCCTTCGTTTTCTTCATGTTTTTCCTTTCCCCCTTTATGGTGCTGATCTGGTGGATCCGTCACCGTCGCCTTTGAGCTCGAACTCTGTTTCTCAGAGATCGGTGTCAGATCGGTTTTAGATCTTGTTTTAGATCTGAGCATTTCTTTGGATCTTTGCATCTTCATTACCCTGTGTTTTTCATCATTTTTCTCTACTTTCTTTCTGCGATTGTGATTGAGATCTATTTTTTTTATTTAACTATGGATCTGAGTTCTCCGGATTGAGATCTGGTTCAATTCTTGCTGGTTTCCCATTCCTCGAGATGCTGATCAAAAGTCACAGGGTCTGAGACTAAAGTCACTACACAGAGTCAGTGCCTCTTTTATTTTCTATGAAAGTCAATCTAGCTAACCGTGAAGAATCAAGTGTGAGGAATTCGAGTTTGCCTCACATTAAGTTCATTGAAAGAATACTTTCTTCCCTGTCACGAAGACCTGTTGTTGTTCACCCCTGGCACGACTTCGATATTGGGTCAGGAGCTCCATCAATTTTCAATGTTGTGGTTGAAATTTGTAAAGGCATCAAGGTTAAGTATGAGCGTGAACACACATATCTCTGATACAAAGTGCACACTAGCTGTTTGACGAGATTTCTGATAGGACCCAATGGCTTTCCATGGTGGTGGTTGAATAGCTTGGTGTGGATGATGGTGGCATTCCTTCTGCTTGCTTAATCTGCTACTATCTTACTAATCAGCATGGCCTATGATATAAGTATAACTAAGATAAAGAAGATTGGGGTAGCAATTTTGATTATGTGAACCCCTAATTTTGTCCTGGTTAAGTAATCTTTTTTAATGAAATTAAAAAAAAAACAAAAAACAGAAAAGCTCAAAAATACAAAAAATATATGATGTTCATCTTCTAGTTCATTGCATCTTTGGTCCGGAAGCTAAATTAAACAGAAATAAAAAAAAATACATCTGATTTCTTTATCATAAAAATAACAAAAAAATCAAAAATCAAAAGAGAAAGTACATGTTTGGATTATAATTTGCACTTGACAAACGTGAGTTAGTGACTTCAAACTTACTTTTACAATTTTTTTATGATGTTTGGTTTCTAGTTGGAAGAATTAATTTTGGGGTCAAATGCGGGTTTGTGTGAAAGCAAGAATTTATTATTTTTGCGTTTGTCAAAAATTCAATTTGAGTTTTTCAATAATTACTTTTACTATACTATTCTTAAAAATTAATCACTTTTTATACTCATTTAAAAGTTGAAAGACATTTTGATAATGAAACATTCAAAAGTCAACTTAAATGATATAATCCAAACAATATTCATTCTATCAAAATTATTTTTAACAATAAAGTATCTAACGATAAAACTATCCTTTTCGTAAAAGTTAAACCAAACACATCCCAAGCAGTTGGTTTTGCTTTGTCCATCCAAACAAGCAATAGTACACAGCCCTGTCCTCCCGTGCACAATGACTGCACAATGGTACAAACAAAAGCTGTTTTGCTCCTAAATGTAGCAGTATCCCATAAGTGTCATCCTTCCCTCCACAGCTGGCCACAAAAGTTTCTTTGTCATTGAAGCAAAGGGAGAAGCTGGAAAGGGGAGAAACCATTCTCAGACTCACATTTTTCTCCCATTTTCCCCTGTTCCTCACTGACCATTAGAAGCCCAAAAAAATGCAAGCTTGACCACACCCATTCACTCATTCTTCATCACACCCTCTCCCATTTTTTTTCACCTTCAACAACTCAGAAAAATCAACAAGCCCATGTTTTTTTTTCAGCCACCATGATCTTCAAGAGATGAAAATCACCTTCCAAGGACCAAGCCCTCCGTCGCCAAACACCACACCACCACTCTACACAAAGCCTTCACCCAAAATGCCCCCAAAACCACCTTAATCCCATCCCTTACGAACTGAAGAAAAAAAAACACACACACACATCCATCTCCATCAATACACTCTTAGAAGCTAGAAACCTTCCTGAACATCATTTTTTTTAACCATTAAATCACTTCTAAACATAATATCACTCCTTCATCTTCCTTCATCATTCACAAAACCCCATCATCAAATTTTTACCCATTCCCTCATACTCATCGCACCATAAACACCACCATCAGTTTCTTCATCCACGAAGGATTTCTTTATTCATCACAATTCTCCTCTCAAAACAACAGAGAACTCATCTGCTTTCACCCATTCCCGCTGAACCAGAGCCTCACCGCCCAGCTTCTTCGCCGCGTGGCCGCTCCCCCTGCCTCTCCTTAATTTGGTAGAGGAACAGACACATGACCCTGATGTTTGATTCTCGTGACTGTTTATTTTTTTTTTGTTTTTTTTTTTTGTGTGTTTTAATTTTAATTTGATGATCATTTTGCTGGCCTGTTGGTTTATTAACTAATGGGCTTTAGCAAAATTATCTCTTTAAAAAATAAAGAAAACTCCTTTTCCAAAACAAAACCAAACAATCTTTTGAGTTCACATGACAATTTACAATATTGATGTGTGATATTTCATCCTCAAGTGTCGTATGTAGTATAAGGATTTATCGTATAGTTTTGTTATCTTTAACCCTGTGCGAGAGGGAAATTATTTTAAAAATAAAATTGTTTTCTTTGGTTTATTCTTTTAACGATTCTATTAAAATAAAAATCTTTTCAAATTGACACAACAATCTTTGACGTTGATGTATGGATTTTTCATCCTCAGGTGTCGTATGAATTGTAAGGGGTTTATCTTATAGCATTGTTATCTTGAACCCTGTACAAGAGTGAATTGTTTTTTTCCTCAATAAAATCCCTTTTCAAAATTACTTTCTAAATCAAATCTTTCTCAAAAAATTAAAATCAACCAAACGATCAAATGTTTTTATTAAGAACTACGTGACTTTGAGTTTTCCATCGCACCCGAGAATATGTAGGAGCAGAATAATCATTCTATCAAGTTAAAATTTTATTTTCTTCCTTTTGTGTTTATTTCCTTTTTGTTTAGTTTTTAAAATGAGGTAAAATAACATTTTCAAAGGTTATTAAAATTTTTGCACAATTAACCGTTCTTAGAACGGACGATGTAGGGTGCTAATATCTTCCTTACTTGTAACCGACTCCCGAGCTCAAATTTCTCTCTCTTTAAGGGACCGATTTTCCTTAAATGAATGGGTTTTCCAAGATTTTTCCATTTAAAAATTTTTCTGGCAACTCCTCTGTTTTTATCTTTTTTTCGCGGCGCTCAGACGGGACGATCGCTACACCGTTCCATGTGAACACTCTTCACTAGCAGAGCAAAGTATAACATAGTGTTTGGTTGGATCAGGGTAATGGATGGGAGGGGAGGGGAGAGATTTTTTTTTTTTTTTTACATTTATTGTTTGATTCATTTTTTAGGAGGAGGAGGAGCAAAATCCCTACTCATCCAATTTTGGCTCCCCTCCAATATTGGGGGGATTTGGAGGGGAGAGGAGAGGATTTAAATCATTTTGAATGCATTAACTAAATATCCTCACCTATGTATTTTAAAATTCAAAATATTAACGGTATAAAAGTATGTTAGTTTTAAAATCCCCCCTCCTCTTGTGAACAAAACATGAAGAGTGTTATTTCTCCTCCCCTCCATTAAAATCCCTCCCTTCTTCTCACGCAAATACAATAGCTAATTAAAATCATTCTCCTCTCTTCCCCTCCCCTCCCCTCATTTGAACCAAATATAGCCTAAGAGTTATGCATCATTTCCTCTAGGCCTCTTCTTCATTTTTTTGAGGTGGCTAATAGTTGGTATAATACTTGAAATATGTGGTTGTGTTGTTCTCTTCAGTGGCTTTTGGTCATCTGTCAAAGTATATCATCTATCATATCCATATTGTCAGATTGGTTAAACAGATTATTCTCTCCTCCTGAATGAGCTGTCTCGGTTGCTGGCCTTATTTTGAAGAAGATTTTTTTAGGAAGATCTAAAGGGTTTGCATATGTCGCTTAAGGTATTCTCTCTGTTATATAGAAGATGTCCAACAACACCACTCTCCTACGTGACCTGATTTTGTGCCAAATTATAAGCTCCCTTATTTTGTGCTTTAGAAGGTTCACCTACTTATAGAGATGGACCACCCGCCACCGTAGTGCTGGGTCTGATACTGCAGATGGAACTTATTCTTCAAACGCTTCTATTGGTACTGATACTGTTGTGGATGTCCTGGCTTTCTTTTGGTTTTGGGTTTAGCCTAAATTGGTTGTTTGTTGTTGAAAATTGATTTAGCCTTGATATGGCTTTGATGTAAGCTTCTATCCATGGTGGTTAAACATTGATGTCAGCTTCTGCTATGCATGGTTAAGCATTGATATTTTCTTTTTGCTTTTGTTTTAGAGTGGTGAAGCCTCATATTTAGCTTCTACTCTTGATGGTTAAACTTCTTGCCTTAATTGGCTTTGGTGATTCAGCTTCTGCCTTTTATGGTGGTTAAACATTGGTTGTTTGATTGTTTTTGTCAAGTGGTTAAACTTTGAGGTAAGGTTTCTGCTTGGAGATTATTAAGCATTGTACTTTTGATTGTACTAATCCCAAGCTGTTAGTGTTGATCCGCACTTCCAGCTTGCGGGGCCTATTAGAGATGTGCTTAGCTAGGTGTTAGTTACAAGTTGTTAGGGTAGTATATAAGCCTATCATACACATTCATTTGTTTCATTTTACTCAATTCCAATCAATACAATTTCCATAGATTTTCTCTCTTCTTTCATGGATGTCATGTTTCATAACATCTCACATTTGGATAGTGTATATTATAAAAAGGCATTCATACCTCACAAATGAGACATGCCTAGAGAAGCTCCACAATAGTCGTAATCTTTTTTTTTTTTTTTTTTTTTTATAAGAAACAATAGCCTTAATCTAGCAACTATATATTAATAGAGTTGTGATATTTGGACATGTGGATTGTTGTCCAACACCATATATTTATACTCTTCAATACTTATTTATTATTTTGTTCTCTCTCTTCATGTATTTTACCATTTCAAAACAACACTTTTTATACGGTGTCCAGATACGGTGTCTAACTTCAGATGTCAAAAAACTATTACTGATATTAATAGTGTCATCTTTAATAGTGTTTCCTCTATTAAAGGTGAAACACCTTTTTTTAAAAAAAATGAGCATAAGATAGTGTAGCTTTAAGGAATCGCTATTAAATCTCTTGTAATATACCTCCGCGTATTTTTTTTATAGCGTTTCCTCCTCACATATAAACGCTATTAAATAGGGATGAGGATCTCCTTTCCCATTTTGATGTACCAAAGCATGTCCCAACCAATAATATCTTATCATGTATTTTACTTTTTCAATATTAAATAAAATTTTAACTTGCATGACAAGATATTATTAGTTGAGACATGGTGTGGTACACCAAAATGAGAAATTCAGTCACTAAATATGGAATTTGGTCGCTAATGATTTAGCGATCGAATTTGCATATTTAGGGACCAAATTTGGTGGTCGTAGCATGCCTAGTCGCTAAACCATTCGGTGGTTACTAAATCGATCCTTAAGCCATTTAGCGACCAAATTCCATATTTAGCGATCGAATTTCCATATTTAGCGATCGGTTAAATTCAATCGCTAAAATACCTTTCTTGTAGTGAACGAACATTATCGCCACTACCCCGCCGCCGTCGTCAATTCTAGAAATTTGAATTTAGAAATATAGTTCTACGCCTTAATTCTTTTCCAACTCAGACATAAAATGTTACGATTCTGAACCAATTCCTTGCACCAATCAGACCCATGTTTGCTTCATTTTAGAGATTTGGTGATCAAATTAAATTCTAGCTAAATTCCAAGTTCCAACCAATATTTTAAGAACCGAACCGGAGATTGAACCGGTAAGAGATCCGAGTTATGGTTCAATTGGTTCAATCGTTTCAATCGGTTGAACCAACTAATAAATAAAGAAATAAATAATTATACAATAAAAATAAATTAAATAATAACTAACATATGTAATTTTCAATGTATCACCAGTACCAATACTTTGTCAAACATGAATATAGGCAATTCACAATATGTCATCAATGCAAAATCAATTAAATTTCCAAGAGAACACATTGTCTACTTGCTTATGCTTCTTTCACCTTTTCAACCCTTTCATCTTCCTTCTTTTCATTGCCTTAACCTTCATGAGCCTTTACTATCGAACTCCTCGTCCTCAACCATGAACCATGCCACTAGAATGTCACTAGGTTGTTGGAAAATGGTCACTCTCCAGCCTCCGCGCACAGTGCAGCAACAGATCCGGCCATCCCTGCACACAACACCACATATCGCCACTGTCAGGCCTCTGTGCATATATAGCATTGCACTAGATCCGGCCATCTCGACACAGTTCAGCCACGCGACTGTTGCAGTGCCGCCGCACCACGCCACGTCGTGGTGAACGACCATCTTCCATCAATGTTTAGTGACCGGTCAGTTTTTGAAAACTGACTCCGGCTCCTGATTCATTTGGTTTAACCCCGGTTCCAACGGTTCAAAACGGGTCTTTTCCGGTTCTTTAGGACTAGCAGTTTTTTTTGTGAGCCGAATCGTAGGCACAAACGGTTTCCGGTTTAACCGGTTGAACCAAACGATCCGGATCGATTTTCAAAACATTGGTTCCAACATAGAAGATAATAAATTTTACGAAAAGTTTTCTACAATTTGTGTTACAAATGACGTGGAGCAATTACAGAAGAAAGAAGTTGATTCTAGTGGATTCCATGAAAAAGGAAGGTGATGCTAAAATAAACCACCGTATTCCGTGTGAAATAGCACTACGTTTTCCAACATATATTTTTTCATTCTAAATGAAGAAATAATTTCCATTTTTAAGGTCAATTACATGCTACTAACATTTAACTTTTTGAATTATAGGTTCTTATGTAACAAGAACTAGGAAAATCCAAAAAGAATATTGTGTTACGAAGTCTTCGCAACATAATTTGAAGCGTCATTACAAAGTCATCGACGGAGGATCTATATTTCAAGAATGTGAGAAAAAATATATTGTGAATGCAACCTCTGAACAATCATTTGAATATGAATCCCAAGCTTCGGATCCAAAGAGCATTTGGAACTCTGTTAAAGATGCTTTGGATACTTTCTATGCTTTTACCCGGCCATACGCAGCAATTGCCACAGTTAAGTTAGACCTCTTTCTAGAATATTATTAAATCTTGTAACTAACGCACAACTTTTATAGTTAATCTAGTTAAAGCTTTCTTTCTTTGTGTAGGTATTGTGTAGTTCATCTGTATCTCTTCTTGCAGTGGAGAAATTATCAGATTTATCTCTAGCATTTTTTATTGGTTGGTTTGAGGTGAGGTTTCAACTATGTTGGTTGATTGAAAATTTAGTGAAAAGATACTTTACTATATACTGTTTCTATTTAGTGTCCTTTGGTCATTTAAAATGCCTAACTTTTATGTTCGAAAAAGTCTTTTATTGCACCTTGTGTTCAATATTGCATCATATGGTATTCCTTTTAGAATATTGTTGTGTAATGTTTTGATACACCGTTATTAAAGCACTGACAACTATTAATGAGTTTAGCTATATCAATAAATAGTATGATAATATATCACTGAATGCAAGTGTAAAATTATTTTACACTAACTTTATATCAAAAGTAAATTTTTTAATTATTTCCTTGGATCTGATGTACCCAAACCCTTCACAATGCCAAATTACTATTTTATAGTGTATTTTCCCCTTCACATTTAGTGCTATTTCTTTGTATAATCTTTATATATTAATACTTTCGAGTTTTCTATTTCAGGTTGTGGTAGCTACCGTCCTTATGAATATTTTTAGTTGTGGCTTGAATCAATTATGTGATGTTGAAATAGACAAGGTATGAACTTAATAATAGAAATAAACAATCAACAGGTAATACATGTTTTTATTTGTTACTTATTTGTCTTTTGGACTTCTGAATTTTCTAGTAACAGAAAGATCATCGCAGAGTATTCTAGTTTATGAATGGAGTCAATAAAGAGGATATTTAGGAACATTCAATAAGAAAAAGGATACTTAGGAACCAATATATATAGTATAACACTTCGTGAATACTATTATGAAAACTGAACTCTGATTTTATTGAAGGGAAGAGTTTCATTACAAGCCTTATATAGGCACACATGCTCAACTAACTAGCCAACTAGGCTCAACTAACTAACCAACTAGAAAGTCTTATAACAGAAAGCTATAACAGAAATCTGATTACACGTAAATCATAAGACCCCGCTGCAAGCTAAGGATGGTAAATGTCGATCATCCCTAGCTTGGAAAGGAAGCTGCGAAACAAGGGAGGATGCAAGCCCTTGGTGAACATATATTGTGTTTGGTCCCGAGAAGAAATAGGGGGAGCTTCATAAGACCAGCCCAATTTTTCTCACGCACTATGTAACAATCAATCTCCAAAATGCTTGGTGCGTTCATGGAAAACCGGGTTGGCGGCAATGTAAAGAGCACTCCTATTATCACAGTAAAGAACAGGTTGCCTAGGACAAGTGATACCGAGATCAACCATGAGAAAAGTAAGCCATTGAAGCTCGCAGGTAGCAGAAGCCAAAGCACGGTATTCCGCTTCTGAAGAGGAACGTGCAACAGTAACCTGTTTCTTAGAACACCAACATACGAGAGAATCACCAAGGAAGAAGCAATGGCCACCAATGGAGCGGCAACTATCAGGGCAACCTGCCCAATCCGCGTCAGTGAATCCAGCAAGGTGAATGGCAGAGTTGTGGGGGAAAAAGAGACCGTGGCCAGGAGCAGACTTGAGATACTGCAAAACATGCTGGGCAGCCTGAAAGTGTTTGGTTGTGGGATGAGACAGGAACTGACTTAATTGTTGAACAGGAAAGCATGTGTCCGGTCTAGTAGTGGTCAAGTAGAGTAATCGGCCAACCAAGCGCCTATAACTAGCAATATCATCATAGGCAGGGCTATCATCTTGATGCAACCGAGTGCCAGGCTCAAGGGGAGTAGGGGCAGGCTTAGAGCCAAGCATCCCAATGTATGCAAAAAGGTTTAGACAATAATGTCTTTGGCAGAGAGAGATGCCACGGGGAGAATAAGCGACTTCAAAGCCAAGGAAAAATTTAAGGACCCCTAAATCCTTAATGCCAAAGTGATGATGTAAAGTGGCCTTGATCTCTTAAATGGTTGCCAAGGAATCACCAAACAAAACTATGTCATCAACATAGATTAAAAGGGCAAGAAAAGATGTGGATGTGGATTTAGTAAAGAGAGAAAGGTCAGCACTGGCTTGCTGAAAACCAAGCTGTAACAGCAAAAGGGACAACTTTTCATACCACTTGCAGCTGGCTTGCTTCAAGCCATATAAGGATTTGGTCAATTTGCACACTTTATCCGTACCAGTGACTTGAACACCTTGTGGTATGGTCATATAAACATCCTCCTTCAATTCCCCATGCAAGAAAGCATTGTTCACATCAAGTTGATGGATGAACCAATCCTTGATAGAACCCAAAGCCAAAAGGAGCCGGACTGTGGTCAATTTGGCAACGGGGGAGAAGGTATCAAAGTGATCCACACCTTTGGTTTGAGTATAGCCTTTAGCAACGAGGCGTGCCTTATATCTCTTTATTGTACCATTGGACTTCCATTTAATCTTGTAGACCCATTTATTCCCTATAGGCTTCACATCAGGAGGCAAATCCACAATGGACTAAGTTTTATTAGAATCAAGGGCTTGCAGTTCAGCAATCATTGCATCGATCCAACACTGTTGTGTATTGGCTTCACTGTAAGAGGAGGGTTCAGTGTTGGAATCAAGAAAAAAGGGTGAAGGCCATGTGTGCAGGAGAGAGAGAGAGAGCAGCTAAAGAGACATGGGAAGAAATAGGGTAAGGTGTAGAGGATGTGTTATTGCAAAGGTAATCAGTGAGATGGCTAGGGGGTTTGGTAGATCTGGTAGAGTGTCGTGGTTGGATTGGTTGGATTGGGAGGTCAGTGGTTGGATTAGTAGGGTTAGAGGGCAAGGATGTAGGTGGTGTGTCATCAGGGTCAGAGGACAATGGTGAAGATATATGGTGTGTCAGCAGGGTCATTATTGGTCACAGTGGGAGGATTAGCAGCGGAGATATCATAATAAGTCCAAGGTGGTGAAGGGTTGGACCTGCAGGGGAAAATGTGTTCCTAAAAAACAACATGCCATGAAAGAACAACTTCCTTCCTTAGTGTGCAAGTCATAAGACAGAAAGCTCTTCACTCCTGGTCTATATCCCAGGAAAACACATTTTCTAGCTCTTGCATCAAACCTGGATCTCTGTGCAGGATAGCTGGAAGTGTAGCACAGAGAGCCAAAGACCTTGATAACGTTAAAGACAGGCAATGTGTGATGTAGGACTTCAAAGGGTGACTTATCATTCAACACTTGAGTTGGAACTCCATTGATAAGGATCACAACATGGGAGACAACATAGTTCCATAGAAACTTAGGAAGGGAAGATTGCATCATAAGGGCCTTTGCAATGTTTAAGATGTGTTGGTGCTTTCTTTCAATTCTTCCATTTTGCTCTGGGGTGTAGGCACACGATTTCTGATGTAGAATACCCTTTTTACCATAGAAGGAAGTTAGGTTGAACTCAACACCATTATCGGTTCTAAAGCTCTTAATCGTGCTAGAGAATTGATTTTCTATCAAAGAAACAAAGTTCTGAACTTGTGTCTGAACTTCATGTTTTCCCTTGAGCATAACCACCCAAGTGAAACGGCTAAAATCATCCATAACAGTTAGAAAATATCGATGATGATGTATAGAGGGTATAGAGTAAGGACCCCAAATGTCCATATGAACAAGTTCAAAAGCATGAGTAGTAGTTGACTGACTAATGCTATAGGGCAACTTCCTCTGCCTAGCAAAGTGACAAATATCACATGCAACATCTTTATTTGCATCAATAAAGGGAAGATCCTTAGACATAGTGACCAACCTGGCTGGAGAAACATGGCCAAGTCTAAAATGCCATAAGGCTGTCCTAGGTATACATGGAAAACCAGAATTGACATTATTAATTGTTAACTCTCCTGGCAACTTATCTATTGCAGCAATCTGATCCAAATAGTACAAACCATGGAGCAGCTTACCCAATCCAATCTGCATTGAGTGAGCATCCTGAATTGTACAAATTCCATCAATGAACACAAATTTATGATTTGCTGCCAGAGTAAGTCGAGATATGGAGATAAGATTGAAGCTAAATTGTGGAAAATATAGAACATCTGTGAGCAGCAGGGATTGTGTGACTTGTATGCTACCAGAATAATAAGCATAAACCGTAGTGCCATTAGGCAATTTCACTGAAACTGGATTTATTCAATCATATGTGTGGAATAGATTCAGAGAGCAGCATATGTGATCGGTTGCTCCTAAGTCTATGATCCACAATGTAGACTTGGTAGATGAAACAAATGAACAAATAGTAGAGCAATAACTACATGCATATGATCCTGAAAACTGAGGGTGTGATTTAAGACCGGAGTCAATGCTCAACTAATTGACTATATGAGGTTCTTGATCTGCATTCTGAACTTTCTGGAAACCTAATTTCTGCATAGCTCCAAGGAAAACTTTGAGTTCTTCAGGACTAAAAGTAGCCAAAGTAGCCGATTCACCCGGAAGAGTCACATCAGTTATTGAACTGTTGACAGCAGAAACCTCTCTGTTTTGAGGTTTTGGTGGATATCCATACAACTTGAAGCACACATCTACAGTGTGACCAGTTTTCTTGCAATGTGTACACTGCTTCAGATTAGACTTCCATTTTGGATTATATTTCTTAGCATCAGCTAGGTTTACAAGAATCTGAGAATCATCAAGAGGATCTAGTCCATTTTGTCTTTCATGTTGCAAAATCATAGAAAAAACACAATTCATAGTAGGAAGTAGTTCCATGATTAGAATTTGGGATCTCACAGCAGCATAATTGTCGTTTAGACCTAGCAAAAAATCAATCACTGAATCTTGATCCTTGTATGCCTTGATATTTCTAATAGCATCACAGGTGCATTTAGTCAAACATATACATTCCTTAATTGGCCTATAAAGTTCAAGTTCTTCAGAGAGAATCATGAGTTCTGTGTGATAATCAGAACAGATAGCGAATTTTGTTTAAAAAAGCGCAAATCACGTCTTAATTCTGCAACTCTTACATAATCCCCTTGAGAAAACCTTTCTCTCAAATTCTGCCATACCTGAGCTGCACTTTCGATGAAAACCAAACTTTGAGCAATAGATGGCGTAACAGAGGCCAAGATCCACAACTGAACAAGGTTGTTTCACCTTTCATAAGCTTCAAAGCTTGGATCAAAGCTATCCGGCACATGTATTAATGGATCAAGAAATCAGAGCTTGTTCTTGGAGATCATCGCGTGTCTCATCAATCGTGACCACGAGTGATAGTTCCTTCCATTCAATGGAGGTGAAATGAGAATTGCTGCTGGATTTTCGCTTGGATGTATGAAGAACAGACTAGTCAAAATCGTTGCAGGATCCACTACAGTTGAGGTGGAATCGTTGAGGGCATTGAAACTATTATGATTCGAAGCGGAAGCATTGTTCTTCTTTGGCGCCATTGAAGAACCTTTAGTAGCTCTTTGATACCATATTATGAAAACTGAATTCTGATTTTATTGAATTGAATGGAAGAGTTTCATTACAAGCCTTATATAGGCACACATGCTCAACTAACTAACCAACTAGGCTCAACTAACTAACCAACTAGAAAGTCTTATAACAGAAAGCTGATTACACGTAAATCGTAAGAAATACAAGCATATCAGTGAATACATGCACATTTTGAGCAATTGAGCAGTTTACTTGATTTTGGCCACCAAACTCTGTTTGAATACGTAAATTTATCAAGCATCCTCATCAATTATTGCAGTATGTGATAATGTCAAGAAATCATGAAACCTTTTATACCTTACACTTTGCCGATGGGCTGTCTTATTATATATTGAATGTGCTAAATGTTTTATTGCAGATAAACAAACCATATCTTCCATTGGCATCTGGCAGATTGTCCTTCAGAACTGGTGTCATTATTGTTGCATCATCTTTAATCATGGTACCATGTATATAGAATTATCATTTTTATACATATAATGTCTCTTACTTAATTTTCCTCTGGTCCTTAATATAAGAACATTTTTTGGCACGTACATATTTAATCTGTGAGTAAACAACTTTTTTAAAAAGTTGTTCCAAGTTTAATTTGATATGTTTGACAAATCTGATTAGATTAGAAAAAATCTATTTTAATGGGGGAAACGATCTTTAGAGAAGCTAAATGATTGAAGCTTATTTAAAAAAACTTGTTAAATTATTTTGAAATCAATCATATTTTCTCATATCATCTTCCAGAACTAACTAACAAAAAAACATTATTTATTTAAATAAATAACTTCATACCTGCCCTTTTTGTAATTTACTATATCAAAGTAATTTTTTACATAATTCAAACAAAATACATTATCTTAAAATTGCATTTTAGCAAACACATACAAACACAAAACAGATTCTATTATAATCGATTATAAAAATAATTAATTATATATATAATCGATTATATATTGAAATAATTTTTCATGGTTAATCCAAACACACCTCCCCCATTCCTTTAAGATTAAAAAGAAATAATTTTCATATAAAATAATCTAGTGATTACTTTTTAGAGATTTTTAAGTAATTAAACCATAAACTAATTGTATTTGTTTAAAATCATAAGAATCACTTTTACTTTTAGAAAGAATAAATTATTGGTGAATTCTCTAGTACCCCAAAGGTAACTTTACCCCGTCTAGGTGGCCCAATCAGATGATGAGAACTATTTGATTTAACTCATTAACATAACCTATTTAATTGAGATGACGCATTCTAATTGGGCAAGGTAACTTTTACCTCAAAATTATTTCGGATACCGGAAAAGACACCTAAATTTTTATGAGAAACTACTGAAAATATATAGCTTCATTTTTTTTTTATTAATGAATTTTTTTCTGATTCTGATTTTTTACAAAAGCTGAAACAAAAAGATAAGCAATCCTTAAAAGTGATTATTCTTTTAAAAATAAGCGATTATTCTTCTTATCCATTCAAAGCTTAGGATGGAATAGTTTACACCTCCAATATCTGGAAAATAAACTAAGAGCAACTTTAATGGGAGTTGCTCAACAGGTTCTTAAAATTAAGAACACTTTCTTGTTGAGTTACACCATTGGAGCAAGCTGACGAGGATGCCACTTATAAGGAAGATTGCTTATAGAAGAACTAGTTCTTATACAATAACCACCAATACAAAGCAGAGAGAAAATACAAATGAGTTAATATTTTAAATAGAAACAAAATAAATTAATATTCTCTCTGGTCTTGAATATAAGAGACAAAACCCTAATTCATCAAGACCAAGAAAAATTATTGACATCAATTCATTTTAAATTTTTATTCCACAAATGTCTCTAGTTAATTACTTCTAATTCAACTAACTTATTTATTCCTAAATCCAAGCACCATGCTATTTGACCAATGAGTAAACGATGAGTTAGCTAAATATGATTTTTATAATAAATAAGGGTAGAAATATGAGTTTTACAATAAATAAGGGTAGAAATAGAATTTAACTTTAAAATGGTCAATGTTTCTTATATATTGGACAAAAAAAGATTTTTTTGTCTCTTATATTCAGGACCAGAGGTTATATAATTAAAGATGTGAGATGACTTGTGATACTCATTTGGGAAACTTTTAAGAGTTACACTATTGGAGTGTAGAAATGCTTAAAATAGTACTCCATCCGGACTCAATTATAAGTAAAAATACCTACTTGCACACTGATTAAGAATGATAGTTAAGTATATTTAATTTTCTTGGTTTCATGTTAAAAAAGTAAATACATTTACTAAACTACCATTAATCATAATTATGCTCACAACATTAATGAATTAATAACTTAAGAGTGTTTTTGGAAAAACAATATTAAATATGGGTAGATTAGATGACATTTGCTTATATTTAAGTCCACCACATTTTGTCATTTTTTTGCTTATAATTGAGTTCACAGAAAGTATAAAGCAAAAAGTGATGATGTGATATAAAGTAAAAGATGATGATATGATATGATAGGACCCACAAAAATAGGAGTTCAACAACTCTAAAAAGTTAGATAACTAGAGATGCTTGATGGAATTCACTCTATACGTGTGTGCTTTCTCCAATCGTTCATGATAAGCTTTATTTTATTTTATTTTACTTTATTTTATTTTTATTAAATTTTATTGAGAATGTAGAATGAGACTTACCATTTTATTACCTTTTACAGGGCATATGGCTTGGGTGGATTGTAGGTTCATGGCCTTTGTTTTGGCTTTCTATCAGTAATTTTGTGTTTGGGGCTGCTTATTCAATCAATGTGAGTTCATTTGAATCGCATAAGACTTCTTTTTACCACCAATAATTGATTAATATAGTGATAAGTGAGTTGTATTGTTAGAGATTGTTCAAAATTAATATGTGAAATATTTTGGTCAAAAGATAAAAAAATTATTTTACCATCATTTTATTGAAGGCATAATTATGTAATGATTATTAATTTAATTTTATGTATTGCACATGGGGATTATTATTATTATTATTATTATTATTATTATTAAAAAACTTTAGATGTTTCTATAATTATGTTGTTAATTATTTACATTGCTTCTGTAACACCCGGGGCTGACGAGGGCGGGAAGTGATCGTCGGTGCATGAGGCACGGACAAGGAGCGGCTCCTAGCAGGCTTTTAGGCGGGGGAACACATGAATGAACCGATTCACACCGGAATGAGAGGAATCCTGAGATTGTACAAGTATGAGACTGTACAGTTGAAGGAAGGCTTATAAGAATTGATTTGTACTACCTATACCAACAAGATGCATCTTTTTTTCGGAAGCCCAGAATATAAGAACTCCATAGTTAAGCGTGCTTGACTTGGAGCACTTGTGGGATGGGTGACCTTCTGGGAAACTTCCGAGAAAGCGTGTGAGTGACGACAAGGCACGCTGAAAAGACCCGTGTTGGTTTGTGGGGACAGTCGGCAATCCCGAAAGCAGTTCGGGACGTTATAGCTTGAGCAGAAATTACTTTGAAAGATAATGAATTAAACATTAACTATCAAACAAAAAGGTTGCATCCTACACTAATTTTAAGATATAATTTAGAGTAAAGGCTCAAATTGATCCCCGAAATTTACAAATGCGGGGCAAGTTAGTCCTTCCGTTCATCTCCGTCTACTTAGTTCCGTTAGTAACCCAAATTAGTCCCTCAAATTTAGTTTGTCGTCCAAATAAGTCCCTTTGAGTAATGCATACATCAGAATGCAACCATACACCAGAATTCAACATTGTGCACCAAAATTTTTCATGAGTATGCAATAAAGATGGCAAATGGATGGATTGAATAAATACTTGTTCGGATTATAATGAATGGATTAAAAACAATCCAGTAATTCATTATGATTCATTAAAAATTCCTTAAAAAAATCCAATCTATCCATGATCCATTTAATAGAATTGATCTAATTTATCCTTTAACAATTTTTTTACGGATAGATATCTAATCCATCCATGAAATTTATTTTAAAAAATTAAACAATTTTCATGACTATTTCCAAATAGCATCTTTCATCCATCCACAATAATTTTTATGGACCAAGCGATCAGGCGGCCGACGGGCGATCGGCTGTCGGTTGGTCTTCAAGCGGTCGACGGACGGCAGCCGGTTGGGCGATCGATGGTTGGGCGGTCTGCTGGTCGACTGGTCGAACAATCGGGGGTCGGGCGGCAGTCGGGCAATCAGCGGTCGGGTGGTCGGCGGTCAGGCGGTTGGCGGTTTGCACAAATGGAGAAGAAAGTCCAAGCTATCTTAAACATGTGAACAATAAAAATTGCATCAAACAAGGACAGACCTTCATTCAACCTGGTCATCTACACACAGAGGAATAGACTAGTTAGCATTCATGTTGGTCATAAATAACTCCAAAAAATTCCGATTGTAACATCTAGACACATTTATTAAGCTTGGTCCAAAATCCGGCTATACTAAGAAATAAAAGAAGCATGGAATATGTGAACCAGTGGCGGAACTGATAACCATTGGACATGGCCACACATAGGAGGTTAGAACTGCCACAAGTATTGGTGTTAGACACAAGGAATACTTCTGTTTGAAAATTTTGATGCACACTGCTAAATTCTAGTGCATGTTGCATTCTGGTGTATGCATTACATGCAGGGACTTATTTGGGTCACTAATTGTGTTAATGGAGCTAAGTGGACGAAGATGTACGAAGAGGCTAACTTGTCCCACGTTTATTAATTTCAGAGACTATTTAATTAATTTTTTTTGTGGATTAAAAATGGGTCCTCAAAAAATTTCAGGAACCAGTTTAAGTCTTTACCCTAAAATTTAAATCGACTATGCATATGTAATGGTATTTCGGGAAAAATTACACCGAACTCCCCTAAAACTTGACCTATTTACATTGATCTCCGTTAAAGTTTGGATTAAGGAAAGCTTCATATGTTTAAAACCCACTCTGGTATATTAATCATTCTACCCAGAACGAGAGTTTCAATTCAAATATTACAATATTGCTATATAAATTAGGGTTTAATTGTCATAAGCTGACCTTTTACACTGTCAATCAATCACTAATCATGATATGAATAACTTTTAAGGTAGTTAGGGTAGAAGTCAATTTTTTTTTTACTAATATGACAATTTATGATTAGATGTTGGTGTAAAAGGATTTTATACTGTCAGTGTATAACAATTAAACTATAACAATTAAACTGTTAAAATTATGTGACACACATTACATATTAAAAATTTAATTAGTATGTAATGCTAGTGTAAAATTATTTTACACTGTCAACCAATCAGAAATTGTTAAATAAGCTAAACTTTACACTAATGGTAAATTGCAGTGGAACTTTTACATTAATGCCGTTAACTTTTTTTAACCACTGATTTGATAAATGAAATATAAAATAAACTTCATAGGATAGGTTGCTGTAAAATTTTAAATACGCTTAGTTCCAAGTTTAATTATAGGTCAAACTTAATGGGGGTTCATTTAATTCTTCATCAATAAATTAATAAAACAAGTACTCCTCTGATAATGTGATATCTGATATTGATTATAGCTCAAACTTAATGTGATATTTGATATTGATTTTCCTATGATAAAACAATAATTTAGTTTTTACTGATTGTTGAAAAACTTGTCGAATTATATGCACATGTCACATGTGCTATCTGATAGATTTTACTCAACCCTTATATGAGGCGGATTCTACAATATGCCAGTATAAGAGTTGAGAGTGAAGGAGTTTTGGTACTCTCGAGGGCATAATCGGTATTTCACTTCAATAAAAAAAACAAAAAAAATTCAAAAAAAAAAAAACAAAATCCACCCTTTCTCTCTTGGCAGGTCCACCAACTCCACCCAAACCTCCCCCTCCCCCTCCCTCTTCCGTCATCGTCCCTCTCCCTTCTTCGTCGCCGCCGGAGGAAGGTGCAGAGGCGGGCATGGCTGAGAGTGCGAGGTAGATCTGTTGGTCCACCGACTCCACCCAAACCTCCCACTCCCTCTTCCGTCATCGTCCCTCTCCCTTCTTCGTCGCCGCCGGAGGAAGGTGCAGCGCAGAGATCTCGCGCGTGAAGGTGGCTGGTGCAGCACGGAGGTCTCGCGCGAAGTTCTTCTGTGTGATGGAGACCCGGTTACCGGCCGCTGGCAAGAGGAGAATGGGGATGGCGTTGTCACAGTGGTGCGGCTGGACGCGTGGCGGCATACGACGGCTTGGACAGAGATGAGCGTCTGGTGGACGACGTTGGTGGCGCGCGGCGGTTTTTGTGCTTACCCACGACGGTGCCGAATCAAGTGGCGACAACAGCGGTGAGAGATGGGGGAGAGAGAGAGGAGTGAAAGAGAAGGAGGGAAGTGAGTGAGAGAGAGAGAGAGAGAGAAATGAAGGAGTTTACTATTTTACCCTTCTCCAATCTGGACCGTTAGATTTTTTTTAATAATATATCTATGGTTATTTTTTATGGAGTTTAGGTGCTCCACTCTATGATGGAGTATTGAAGCGAACGCCCTTGTATGAGCCTGGGCCAAACAAACATATATAGTATATGGATTTATTTAGAGATACTTTCTCAAACTTTTGAAATTCTCATATATGGAAAATTTATTTTATGGTGACTACAACGTTGACTGTTTTATAACTTCATTGTCTTTGGAAATTTTCAGTTGCCATTGTTGAGATGGAAGAAATCTCCGGTACTTACAACGATGAACTTTATAATTGATGGGGCAGTTGTAAAGCCACTTGGATATTTTCTTCACATACAGGTTTTGTCATACAGAATTGTACTCTTTAAAGATGTATTGTTATGGATGTGCATGCATTAGCTTTTATTTTTAGATTCATTTATCATATATACAAATATTAACTTAAAAGCATTATCCTAATACTACATTATATGGTTTATTGCCATTGGGTCATTATGATTAGAAAGAAAAAGAGTCACTTTTAAGTTTTTATCGTAGGGATATAGGTAGAATTTGTTATTGGAGTCAACCACCATTTTAATCCTTGAAAGTTTGAGGCGCAGTCAATTCAGTCCCTAAAAGCAACTAAATTATGAAAAGGTCCCTCAATGTTAATTTTGTTAGTCAAGTTAATCCTTTAATGTTAATTTCGTTAGTCAAGTTGATCCCTGAGTGGAGTGATGACAAAGACTAACTTGACTAGCAAAATTAACATTGATGGACTTTTTATATTTTAACTGCTTTCAGATACTGCACTGACAGCGTCTCATACTTTCAGAAACCAAAATGATGGTTTACTCTTGTTATTCAGATGGTAAAAGTTAAATCTTGGGTTTGATTACGGGTAAAGTTGATGAGACTAGCTTTACTTTCTCATAATAGTGCTTGGATCCCTTGTCTCATATGACAGTGTAACTTACATGTGATATTTCTTCTTGTATGTCATGGGTACAGTCTGCAATTTGAGTCTAGTTCAATGGGCTCACCCATACAGCCCATAAATTGAGTCGAGCTAAAAGTCTCGGATGTTGAACCAAAAAACAAAAAATTGGACCTATTTGACTCAGACCGATTGGTCTGACAGGTCGTTCAGGTCTCGTGTCGGGCTGACCTAATTTTTTCTGGTTGGCCCGATAACTCATTAAAAAAAAGGTGCTGCTTTTTACATCACAATTTTTTTTTTCATATACCATAAATTTTTTAAAAACATTTGAATATCTCTAAAATATCATATCTATCTTAATACACCTCATAACTTATATTAGAAATACTCTCCTTCCCTGCCGTTAAATAAGAGAAACCACTACATATAATTGCATAAACTGAAAAGGCCATTCCCATTGGGAGCCTTGTGATGGACAGGGACCAAACCCCTGTTATCAAAGGCACAAAACAGGCTTGAAGAAAACTTTTTAAGCAGTAGCATGTCCTAAGCCAAAACTGTGTAGATCATCAATGAATCATCTTATAGATCGGATAGACGGCAAGAGGGCTTAAAGCCTTAAACAGTAACAAAATCGAAACCAAAGCCACCACATTCGAATGCGTGATCAGATAAAACCTTTCCCCTCAACATTATTTACAAGACTTGAGTACTAAGAACCCCATTATTTAAAGTAGTGGTTTAGGCAGTCTGATAAGATCCAAGACGCACGTATTTGGGAAGTATGAAGGAGAGAGAAGAAACAAGGAGGGTATTTTGGAATATTAAAAAAAAATTAAAATTTTTGTGATGTATTAAAAAGAAATGTAGTGTAAACAGCAACATCCTTAAAAAACCTAGAGTCCAATCCAAGTGTCCCAATGTAATCCGGTGCGATTTCTAACCCCACAAAAACAAGAACGCAGTCTCTCAGTCTCTCGGTAAGGACGCACAGGCACACAGCGCACTCTCTGCCGTTTTTGCTTTTGCCCAAACGCGCTGCTCAGGTTATTGAGGGTTGATTAGACTAGAGGACGGACCCGTTCCTAGTTTTTCCAATCTGATCGTCCCATCCAATTCTAGAAACTACGAAATATGTGATAAATATGAAAGATGTGTGAGAGATATGGAAGATATAGGCTAGGTTTATTTTTAAAGAGTTTAATTGCTATATATTGTGAGTGTAAAGTTTTTTTACATTAACAACCAATCATAAATCATGATTTGTGTGACTTTTAAGATAGTTAGGATAAGAGTCAAACACTTTAGCTTATGTGGCAGATTCTGATTGGTTGTCTGTGTAAAAAATCTTTATATTGATAGTGTATATCAATTAAATCCATTTTTAAATAGGAAACTAAACAAGTTACAAAAGTGCATTCGAGTTGCTTGTCGAACTAGTTACTAGGGCTTATAAATATTTGTATTGGATGGAGGAATTGTTTGAAGCATGAGAAAGAATAATAAGAAATTGTGAGTAATGTTGCGAAAAAAGATCTGTAATATTTTTGCCTCAAAAGTCCGCATTTTGAGTCTTGTTGGTCTGTAAAAGTTGCGTTGAGAGAGGGTTTGCAACTTTGTACTTAAAAGATGCATTGAAGAGGATTTAAAATTTAGGTTAAACTAATCATTTGGTCTCTATACGTATAGTCAATTTTGATTTGGTCCTCGCCGTTTATTGGTGTCATAACGCCGTTTGTTGAAGTTTAAGTATAGGGACCAAATTGAAAATGACTGTCACATGTAGGGACCAAAATTCAAATTTTTATTTTGAATTCGATTCCTGCATGTACCAGTCATTTTCAATTTGATCCCTACATGTGACAATCATTTTGAATTTGGTCCCTATCACTTGACGGTGTTACAACACCAATAAACGGCGGGGATCAAATTAAAAATAATTATACATATAGGGACCAATTTCAAATTTTTTTACGTATAGGGACCAAATTCAAAATCAGTGTCACGTATAGGGACAAAATGATTAGTTTAACGTAAAATTTATTTGCACACAAGTTTCTTGTAATATTCATAGTATATTTGATCCTTTTTATTTTGAGCCATATGCCAAATTTATACGTGATTAATTAGTACTTATGCTGGTAGATGTAAAAGGGTGGAGTATTTCAAACAAATAGTAATCTTAGTGTTTGTTTGGATCAACTGCGAAAATTTGAATATTTTAATAATCGATTATATATTTATTGTTATAATCGATTATAATAGAATCAGTTTTATGTTTGGATGTATTTGTTGAAAAGCGATTATAAGATAATCTATTTCGTTTTCTAAAAAAAAGTATGAAGTTATTTGTATAATTTAATATATTTGTTTGGTAGTTAGTTTTGCAGGGATAAAATAAGAAGAATGTTATTTGTTTCAAAATAATCTAATAATTTTTAAAATAAGCTTCAAACTTCTAGTTTCTCTAAAAATAATCTTTTTTTTCATAAAAATAATTGTTTTGCAATTTAATCAGTTTATCCAAATATACAAGCTTTTATTGAAAATCAGTTTTTACCATGAAAACCATTTGTTCCCTCTTGATAAGTATGTCTTATATCTTGCAAATCTACCTTTCAAGGAAGCCTATTGTTTTTTGGTTGCTATTAATACATGTCCAATTGTCCAGACCCGTGTGCTCAAGAGGCCAGCCACTTTTCCAAGACCACTGATTTTTTGTATTGCAATCTTCAGTCTTTTCTATGTAGTTATAGCGTTGGTCAAGGTAAAAACTTCTAATTTCTCAAATTAAGCATCTATTTTTCGACAACAAACTTCCCATTAAATATGTTAACTGATGTTAAATTTTTTGCTGGAAATTATATAGGATATACCTGATGTTGAAGGTGATAAAAAATTTGGCATCCAATCTTTCGCATCACGTTTGGGTCTAAAGCGAGTATGTTCCTTTAATTCTATATCTAAGTAATTGTACTCTTAAATACTCATGGTCTTACCTAATTAATCTTTGTTAGGTATTCTGGATTAGTATTTCACTTCTTCAAATAGCTTATGGAGTTACCATTTTGATAGGAGCAACATCTCCTTTCCTGTGGAGCAAAATTTCCACGGTAATGTGCTATTTGCTATTTACTTGTGTAGGTTACATGCAGTTATGTGTGTGCACTATCCTTCTTCCTCTGAAGTAGTTACATGATTTTTTTATTTTCGGTGGGAGGGGGGTAGGAGTGTGATTTTAATTAGAACAGTTTGTGGAATAGTGAATTTCCAATAAGAGTTGATTAATTTATAATCCTATATATACTCCCCTTCCTTCTCATGCTACATATTTGCTGTATAGTGGTGTACTGGTATCACCAAATTTCGGAATTGTTTGTTTTTCACCATGTCTTCTGAAGTTCTGAACTCGAGTGTTACATCACTAATGAACACTTTTTGTTTAATATTATCACTTGTAATACAACTGATATCTGATCACTTGTAATACAACTGATATCTGTATTGAAATAAGGAAATGTCTTCCTATGACATACGAATGTTACATCAGACGATCCCAACTTTATATCTGTATGATGTTAATATTAGTGTCAAAGGTAAAATGGCTCTTTCAAGAGAAAGCTCAAGCTGGTCCATAAATGTTCAAATTTATAATTATACAGATAGATTTCAAGTGAATGGGGACTCGTTTGATCTTTTCAGAAAAGCTTGAAATTTATTCTCACTTTCACTGTGTTAGGGTCTGGGACATGTCATTCTAGCTTTAATCCTCTGGAATCGTGCCAAATCTGTCGATCTGAAGAGCAATGCTGCCTTACAATCCTTCTATTTGTTTATCTGGAAGGTAATCATCAACTTCATAAACTCTTTTATCTTTTGAAAATTGGATTTTCATGGTTACTATACAATTTGTTTAATAATGAATCTTCAACCGTAAAGAAATCAGTAACTAAAACTCAGAAATTAATGAAAGATAGTAAAGAAGATGAACACCAGATTTACGTGGTTCGGTCATTGTAGCCTACATCCACGGCAGAGAGGAATCTGCACTATGTTTCATCAATCGGTGAAGTTTACAAAGTTGCCTTTTCTTGGCTTTTCTGCACTAACCCCTTCAAGCTTACATGAAGCATTACAGAAATTCCCAAGCCCAGCTAACACCTTGACTAATCTCTCACACACTCTGATTCTTCCCTTTCTTTTATCACACACAAAACAACAAAAAAATGTTACAGAGTATCAATATTCTATCTATCTCTCTATCAGTCATCTAGATGTCTATTTAGACTTGTACAACAGATAGAAACAGAATTAGTTATTCTATCATTTCAACCCATAACTGACTTGATAACAGATTTTGAGACACTTTCAACACTATCTACATTACTTTTACTTTGTTTTGAGAAATAATATCTTTTATTTTCTAATGACTTCCAATGGAAAACATCGGAATACATTATCTGCAATGATTTCATTTTGAACAACAAATGTATTTCTATGAAGGATTATTATACGTCTTTATAACGTAATTTACAAATAATTATGTTATTCTTCTCATAAGCATAATTATAGGTTTCATTGATTGCAATGGATTAGGCTCCTTTAAAGTAATCAAAATGGTAAAGTAAGAAAATAAGTGTATATCTATCCTTAATTAATTGATGTGGGTTGAGATCTCAAAATACTTTAATTAATCAAGGATGAATACACCTTTACTTTCCCACTTTACAATTTTACTTATTTTAGAGGAGTTTTATCCGGTTGCAATATAGCCGAAAGGGACCAACTCAGTTCCTTTGCGACAACCTCCCCCTTCTTACAGCTCACTGGTGCCTAGCATCTAATGGTCGAGTCTAGGAGTCATGCTGCTTAATTAAATGGCCAAAGAAAAAAGAGGGAGGTGGTGGAGCCATCTTAGGAATGAACCTCCTCAAGCCAATTAATTTCCTTCATAAAATTTTGGGAGCAACTAGCCACTAGAAAACTATTATGTCAGTGAGAAGTTGATTTTATCACCCGGCCGGGGAGGAATAAGGAATTAGAAGAACACAAAGCAATGTTAAATTACACTCCACAAAATTGAGAAAAATAGATAACTTTTATTCTCAATTATATTATCAAAAGATCAAATACTCAAATCTGTCTTTCCTTCACTTAATACAAACTATTTATAAGCTACAAATAACACATATAACAAGGAAACATAAATAGAAAAATAAATATATATAAAACTGATTACAAGAAACTACAACTTCCAATGCGTTACTTTAGAACTTCTTTGTTTACTTGGAACTTGAACATGAGTTGTAACTTGTTGGAAAGATACACAAGACTATTTTCCGATGCCATCAACCATGCATAAATCAGACTTTTTTAGAAGTTGTGGCAGAAATAGTAAACACTATCAAGTTCGGCGATTAATCAACCCTAAATGATTAGTATTTTGATCATTAAAAGTGAAAGAAATGCTGGTGTGGTTGTGGTTAGTCATTCTCCATTTTTATTTTGTAAAAAATTCAACACTGTCCAAAGCTTGCACTGGGCATATTTGGACATGAATGGTTGGCAGTTTATCTTGTTGCTAATGACATTTTTTTGTTGCAGCTATTTTGTGCAGAGTACTTCCTCATACCTTTATTTAGATGAGGATGCAGTTGCATTGTTGACGTAAGAAATGATGCTGCCTTTGTCACATGACAGCCTTATGACTGTAATATTAGTTTAAATCGATAAATATTAAGGGAAGATTTATTTATGTAGAGATTGAGTTTGGATTTACTTTCTACCATTCGTTTGGTATATTCAACGCTTTCCAAAGATTTGACATGATTGAAAATTTATTGAGAGCAAAGCATGGAGTTAATAATTATTTTTTTTTTTTGACAGAAACAAACTTATTTCATTTCAAAAGCTATAGTGTCAGCAATATAAGAAGGAACATGATCAAAAACATAGGAACAAGAATAAAAGGTAGCCATCCTAGAAAGACTATGAGCAATTACATTTTCTTGCCTCCTAATAAACTTAACAACAGAGTTTCGGTTAGAATTTAAAATCTCCCTACAATGAGAAATAAGGTCACCAAAATCGGATTCATCTCTTCTTGTAGAGTAGATATTGTCAACCAAACTTTTGCTATCCACTTCAAACACAACAAACTGTAACCCCATGTCCAAAGTCCATTGGAAAGCTTGAACTAGAGCAGCTGCCTCTCCATCTTGCACCTTTAAAATAGGATTAAACCACCCAGTTTTAGCCAATAAAAAATGCCCTTGGTCATTGCGCAAGCAAAGCCCATAACCTGTTGCATTCTTCACATTAAAAAAGGATGCATCACTATTAATCTTATACCAGCCTATAGGGGATTTAGTGAGTCCACTTGGTGATATGAGAAGTAGTGTTAGAAGTTGGCACCTGTAGCATTCCACGAGCTTGAGTCCACTCAGCAAGAACTTTATCTGCCCTCATGCACAAACAAGAGCTTGAGTTAGCAGGGGCTGAATTTGATCCCAAAAAAACGCCTGTCTTCGAACCTCCTCACTCCTTGGGCATGAAAGGAATAAGTGCCAACAATTCTCCCAATCTATGGAACACATAATACACTCAGCTGGACACATGACACCCTTCCTTCTCAAGTTGGACCGCATTGGAAGGCAAGCACGGCAAGCTTGCCAAATAAATACCCTGACTTTGTGAGGAACATTAAGTCTCCAAATGGTGTAGTATCAACAGTATTATTCAATTCAAGAACAACCAATAAGCAGATTTAACACTATACATACCATCTTTGCTAGGCCACCATATCAACTTGTCTTGTCTAGTAGAAGAGAAAAGTGGGACGCGGTCTACAGCCTCCACATCCGATGGTTGTAAAAAGTCATGCAACAAGTTTTGGTTCCAACGCTTCTCCCCATGCACAAACAAGTCTCTAACCCTCAAATTCAACTGATCACGAGGGGCAGGACCATACAGACGAAAGTTTTTAATCTCACGGAGCCGAGGATCAAACCAAACACGGACACAAGACCCATCACCTATATTCCATCTTATGCCTTCCTTCACCAGAACCAGGAACTCCAGATGCTACGTTATGAGTAACTAGGATTATGACCAATATTGGAACCCAAAAAATCCTCCTTGGGAAAGTATTTAGCTTTGAGGATACGCGAAATCATAGCATCAGGGTCAGAAATAAGTTTCCAACCTTGTTTCCCTAACATTACCAAGTTAAAGCCTTGGAGGCTACAGAATCCCATTCCACCATGATCCTTTCTCACTACCAGATTGTCCCATGATAACCAATTAATCCCTCTTGAGCCAGCGGTACTTCTAACCCACCAAAAAGAATTTACTACTTCCCATAGCCCTCTGAACACCAAGAAGCTGCTTCAAACTATCTATTTGATCTTCACCCAAGTTATTGCTAAAAAATACCTCAGACTTCTGCATGTTAACTGCTTGACCAGAAGCCAACTCATAATCAGCCAGGATCCTCTTCATCACAAAAACCTCCCTCTCATTCGCACGAAAAAATAAAAAGCTATCATCCGCAAATAACAGGTGGGATAACTGTCCTTCATATTTTACATTTTAAATTATATACTAAATTTTCAAAGAATCCAAATATTTTTTTGGTAACCATGATATACGTACGAAATATCCAAACTGTTAGCAGTGATTGATCTCGATCGGAGAACCTGTTAGGTATACAAGGTGGATTCTCCTCTCCCAAGCAGATTTTCTTTATACACAAAAGTCAAGATTCGAACCTCTGACCACTTGCTTAAAGTGTCCGAGTCTCTTACCACTCGAATCAACTACATGTTGGTTGAGAATCCAGATTTGAGATCAATTACAGAATAATATGCTTTATAGATAACATTAAATATAGCATTTTATACGTTAGTTATTATATCGGTGGAGTTTTATAAATGTTTGATTTCTTATACAATAAAAAAGAGTATATTATTTAACATTCAATTATTACTTTTTTTTTTTACAGGGACATTCAATTCTTACTTTAAAAGAAAAAAGTAAGGAATTTTAACCGTAAAATCTATTGTTGGTATTACGATAAATTATATGCATACATAACAAAATAAGGGTGTCCATGGAATGAGTTTAATTTGACCCGAACCTGACCGATAGTTTGATCGAATCCACTACAAAAAAATATTGATTTATCGATGGAATGTTACTCTGTCAGTAACGTGGTTCGTGGATAATCATCCACATTACTCACGGTCTAGTCGTAGGTAAATGCATCTGCATTGTTTACTTGTTTTTGAGTAATTTATGTGCGGGAATTTACTGACAGACAAGCGGTTGCTAACTTTACCGATGACCATTTCGTCAGTATTGTGGATAACATTTACTTACGACTTATTCGCCGTAATACCATTATAATTATCAACGAACTTTCCGTTGGTAACTTCAACAGTCAAAATATGTTGATTTTAGTGCTTTTAAATTACCGACGATTAGGTCATCAGTAATGCCAAAGGTCAAATATTACCGACGGCCTAACCGTCGAGAAATTATAACCTTAGGTGCGTGCGAGCCACTTCCCCCCTCACATTTCCCTTATTCTCCCAGCCTTCTCTCCTCCTGCAACTGTCGTTCCCATCTCTTCCCTGTGCGACGCCACCACCTACGCCGCTGTGAGACTCGAACACCACTACCACTATCATGTTGTAGCACCACCACCATCACTACTTGTATGCCAGGCAAACAACAATAATTTAATGACCCTTTTATAGCAAGAGATTAATGCTACTTGTATGTATTTCTCCATTCTCTCCATTTTGTATTGTTGTTGTCTGCATTTGCTACTACTTCATTGATTATTGCATTTTCATTGTTATTGTCTGCATTTTCATTGTTCTCGTCTACATTTTCTTCTCTATTGATTGATGTGTTGTGTTGTATTCTTAGTTTGTGAGTACTTTGTTATAATACCACCATTTTGTGAGCTTTCTTAGTTCAAAATGTTAGAGTCATATGTAATTTTAGTTGGGGTTATAACAGGAGACCTTCTTCCTGCAACCAAGACACTCCCCCTCTCCTCACCTTTCCTTCCCTTGTCCTTTCTTACTACAACCGAGAATTTGTCTTTTTTTTTTTTTGATAACAGAGGATTTGTCTCTTTCATTATCAGGCAGTCGTTGATGTTTCATAACTTGATTTATGTTACAAACTTATGATATGATCAGAGATTACCAGTTGGTATATATGTTTGGTGTTGGTGTGGTGAATTCCAATTTATTTTTTATTTGCAGATATAATTTTAAGTGTGGTATAGATTTTAGGCATGTTTGTCAATAACATGTTAGTACATTACCAACGGATCCTCAATAACATAAGCATTAGTTACCACAAAAAAGCCGTCGATAATGTACTAACACGTTACTGACGAAAAGACTATTGGTAACATAGACAATTACCTACACAATCTATCGATGGGTAGACCGTCAATATTACCAACGGTCTCAAAATATTTGTCAGTTGGTCGACGATAAGTACCAATTCCTGACAATCTTTGGGAAGCTAGGGTACAATAGTCTTTCCAAATATCAAAAACTTTCCTATGTTCAAGGGAAACTAGGATCCCCACCCTCTCCCATAGGAATGTTTTAGGGGGAAACATACCAAAAAAATATTCCTTGAGGAAGAGCTTTGTTGCCCTTGTGGTCTACCCGGCTTGAGGGATTAGTCTTCAAAGTTGCATGCGGGATATCCTAGGAAACAAAAAAGAAACGGACAGGGCATGAAACTTAATAATAGAAAGGCTTAATTGCACTTTTAGTCCCCCCACTATTGGCCGTGTGCGATTTTGGTCCCTAAATCTTTTTTGGTATACATTTGGTCCTTCTATTTTTTCAATGTTACAAATTTAGTCCTTCCATCCAATGGCCATCAATTTTTCAATGATTAACCTGGATGAACAATTGCTCAACGTGCATAGAACCTTTGGTTGAGCTTTTATGGTAAAGGATCTATGGTAGAACTAAAAAAGGGCCCGAAAAGGAGGGACCAAAACAGTAAATAATATAGACGAATCATTTAATCATGTAAAATTGGAGAGCCAGATGAGGAAGAACTTCAACCAAAGGTTTTGTGCGCTTAGAGTAGTGGTTCCTCTATGTTGATCATTGAAAAAATTGACAGACATTAGATGGAAGGACCAAATTTGCAACATTTAAAAAATAGGTGGACCAAATGTGCATAAAAAACTATAGGGACCAAAATCATACATGATCAATAAAGGAGGACCAAAAATGCAATTAAGCCAAATAGAAATAAACAACATGGATAGGTACTACATGATTTTCTTTTGGACTTCTGGATTTTCTAGTAACAGAAATATGATATTGGCTTAATTGGTTAGTTTATCAATAGAGTCAATAAAGTTGGATTATTAGGTACCAATATACAGTTGGAGAATAAAAGCATATCGCGCTTGCATGCACATCTTCAGCAATTTATTTGATTTTGACCACCAAACTCTGGTTTAATATCAAGGATCCTGTCAACTATTGGAACCTAATGTCGACGGGAGAGCCTCGGATCCTAATGCTGGGGGACCTTGAGCTACTCTATGCAGAGGATGGCCGTCTCCGGGAGACTGGCTACTCTCAGCGAAGAGTAGTGTATACGGGCCCGACTACCGTACACGTTGAGTCGTGGTTGGGTAGACTGTCTTAGTTTTGTTATAGCCAGTATATGGGTTGAGTGAAATGTAATTTTGGAGCCAGAAGAGGAAGTTTGATGTATTTTTATTTCTGCTACTATGCTTTCATTTTATTTTATTAACTGCGTACTCTGAGGTGGTATATTTACTGTCAGTTGTTGTAGGCTCTACTGAGGGAGTCAGTATTCTTATGTCTGTATATATTATTATGGTATCAGTGTATTAAATGTTTTAATATTTCCACAATTTTATGTTACCACGTTACGCTGTAACGCTAAGAAATCGAGTTGGGTTACCAATGGGACCTCCGAGGAAGGGGTTGTCTCATGAAGGATGAGCTATTTCTGGACTTCATGGTAAGAAGTTATATTTTCTAGCATCATATATTATTTTTATTTATAGATAAATATATTTATATCATATTGGTGTAGCGTAAATATAAGTTTGCATCAGATTATGATCGTAGCATGGCAAGAACGGTGTGGGAAAGAACATGCATGGACCGCTATCCCGATCATTTAAAAAATGCAAGAAAAATGGCCTTAAAACAGGTGAACCTAACAAATTTGGCTGACACTAAGGGCCATGGGCCCAAAGGAATGAAGGCAGAAGTATGGGATGGTTTGGTCGACATTTGGTTGACGCCAAAGTGGAGGAAGAAGTCTAATGCTAATTGAAGTAATAGAGCAACCTTACCTGATTCAGTGTTGCACACTGCAGGCTCTGTGAGCTTTGGTGAACATAAGAGGAGGATGGTAAATATATAGTTTTATATATAATTTTATTGACATTTATTATATTCTAATAGATGTTGATTGTAGGAGGCAGAGTTGAAGCATCCAGTTTCTTATAGAGATGTCTACGATCATGTTCATAAGAAGAAATATGGGGAATATATCTATCAGCGCTTGAAGAACTTTATTGTAAGTTATTTTAAAATTATGCTTGAGTTTGTTATAGAGTTATCTGCTTCTCTTGTTTTTGTGGGAAAAATAATGAATTGCATATCAGAGATTAGGAAGCAACAAACTGATAGCTGTCACATAACACAACAACAAAAATTGTGACAAAATGAAATTATGAAAATGATAACAAAACCTTCTCCTCATAACCACATAGCTTTTCACAGTTTGATCGGTGCTAGGTTCCAAGGAGACTATAAAGCATTCATATATGTATCCTGTAATTTTTAGAAATTGGTGTGTGGCGTCTCAATCTGTGTATGCTTGATACTATTGATTTTTCCCAAACTAGAGAGAGAGTGAGTGGATTGGATAATTAAAACTGAAAATTACTTGAAGCATGAGGTTAGTATTACTGTCTATGTTTTATTTTAACAACTTTTTAGACTGCTTACATGGTGCATCAAGCTTCTGCTCTTTCTCACAGATAATCTCTCCAAGCTGAGAGTTATGTAGTGTCTGTGAAAAATTATAATCCAACAATCACACAGTGCACAATCTTCTACTTAAATAGCTATAATTTTCAAAAATCAAGGACTACTGGAATATTTTATGTATATTATGAATTTGGGAACAAAATAGTATTCATCAAATTAAACAATCTTTCTAATTGGGAACTAAAATAACTTTCATCAGTCAAGGAGAAAACCAGTACCTACTTTTAATTAGTTCCCACTTCCCAGTAGCTTCTTGAATACCCAATTGAGTGGGAGGGTTGCTTTAGCATTTTCAGGCATATTTATGAGGAAGTTTGAGGAATGTACATTTTTTATGAAGTTTATCAGATATGATGATAGTTGAACCTGTGCTTGGCTTTTTTTAACATTTGGTTCTCCTTTTTTAGGTATCTTCTCATCTCTCTAGTTCTTTCTTCCTTATTAATAATATTTCCTTTTCAATTAAAAATAATAATAAATTTGGCTGTCAATACACATAAACATAAAAAACCTGAATACAATAGGATTTATATTGTTTTGCACTCATTCATATAAATAAACTTGCTAGGCACTTAAAGATAACACAAACTGTGTTACTAAATACATAGAGTTATGCAAGGTAGGTTGATGGTTCATAATGCTCTAAAAGCAAGTACATTCCACTACCATTAAGTGGTTGTGTCTGTCATTCAGGATTTACAGATTTAGTTGAATGAAAGAAATCAGTACTGCTCATCTTTCTAACAGAACTAGTTTGGGTGATGCAGCAATATCTATAGTTGTTTCTCTGTTTTACATCATTTGCAAAACCTTTAAGCTTACTTTTCTTCTGATTCATATGTTTATACTTATATTGCTCATTTTGTGACTGATCATTGCTAATCTTTGAGCACTTGCTGCTACAAAGTTGTAGAATTTCAGAAATGCTATGTCTAGTTGCTGTTTTATGTTTACAATTAGATACATGAGGTTCCCTTCATTGAGGAGTATGACTTATATTACAATTGTGTTGTGGATGTCTACTGATGCTATTATATTATATTACAATTGTATCATATCATATACTAATTCTTGATATGTTGTTTTAGGAGTCATATGACACCATAATGTTAGAGAAGTATGGAGAAGACTCTTCAATGCATCCAATAATTGATTCGGAAGTATGGGCAGAGGTGTCAGGTCCTAAGAAGAAGAGGCGAGTTTTGGGGGGTCACAGCTTAGATATTGACACTCATGGATCCATGGATAGTTCATCTTCAAAGGTCATTGGTCCCTCTTGCACTGCAGCGCCGACACAAGAAGACATCAAAGAAGCCGTAAATATAGAGATGGTATCGTTTATCCAAACACAATTGGTGCCTATGTTAGAGCCCATTCTATCCATGATTGGTGGGGGCCGAGTTTGAGGATGAGGATGAACGATGATGTACCACACTTTGATTGATTTGTTATGTTTTTGTTTCTCTTTTTGTAGACTAGTTATTGTTTATGGTACCTCGAGTATGGGCTCAACTCTTTAGATCAGGCCCAATTACTTTAGCTCTTCTTATTGCTTCTGGACCTGGTGGCATCAGTTATTCTGTTTTGCTATTGTAACTGATTTCTTTAGTCAGTTAGTTAGTTTTGGGGTGTGTGAGTGAGTATATATATTCTTGTATTGCTGTATGAGAGAGGAGAGATATGATTCATTCTTGTAACACTGTAAACTGATCAATTACTAGCTGAGAGTAATCTTGAGAAGCATTGAGAGAAGATTGAGTAAAACACTTGTAAAGAGAAGGGGGTTCTCAGGTGAACTTGTAGATCAATAGAGCAAGTTCTTGCAGAGCATCTCATTGTGTAATTTGTCTCTCATAGTGGAATCTTGAAAGTCGGATCCAGACCCGCAGATGTAGGAGTTTAATGCTCTGAACTGCGCAAACAATCTTGGTGTTATCTCTCCCTTATCTCTTTCATTTCATTTACTGTTTCATTGTTTAGTATCAGAACTAGTTACTGGTTTCTGTACTTTGTTATTTTTCAGTTTCTTAATCACAATCTTGGTGAGTTAATCACAACAATTGATATCAAAGCAAAGGATTCTTGAAGGACATGGTGGGAGCAAAGTTTGATGTGGAAAAATTCAATGGCAAGAATGATTTCGGGTTATGGCAACTCAAGATGAAGGCACTCTTGGTCCAGCAAGGTTTAGGTGATGCTCTATCTGGTGAGAAAAGCATGCCTGCAACTCTCTCAGTCAGTGAGAAAAAGGAAATCATGGAGAAAGCTCACAATGCAATAATTCTGAGTTTGGGAGACAAGCCATTCAGAGAAGTCTCAAAAGAAATAATTGCAGCAACTATCTGGCTCAAGTTAGAGAAGCTATACATGACCAAGTCTCTAGCAAACCAACTCTACTTGAAACAAAGGCTTTACACCTTCAAGATGCAACCTGGGAAATCCGCAGAAGAACACATTGATGATTTCAATAAGATCATCCACGATCTAGAAAACATTGATGTGAAGATTGATGATGAAGATCAAGCGCTTCTCTTGGTGAGTTCTTTGCCTAGTTCATATGATAACTTGAGTGATGCTCTTGTGTATGGCAAAGATTCTTTGAGTTTGGAAGATGTTCAATCGGCTCTGATCTCAAAGGAGTTGAAGAGAAGGACAGAAATCAAAGAAGAACACAGTAATGAAGGTTTATTTGTGAAAGGGAAATCAGAAGAGAAAGAGAATAAACAGAAAAGAAAAAGAACAAATTCAAGAACAAGGGCAATAAAATGTGTTTTATTTGCAAGAAGGAAGGCCACTTCAAGAAGGATTGTCCAAAGAGGAAATTCAAGAAGAATGATGATGATGCAGGAAGTGTTTCAGTAGCCTCTAAAGGCTGCTATGATACAAATGTTTTAATGGCAGCCACGGCAGTAAATACAGATCACTGGGTTACGGATTCTAGTTGTTCATTCCACATGACACCGAATAAGGAATGGTTCACTGGCTACAAAGAAATCGATGGTGGGAAAGTGGTGATGGGAAACAACACAGTTTGCAAGGTGATAGGCATTGGATCTTTCAGATTGAAGCTTGATGATGGGGCAGAAAAGGTCCTCTCGAGTGTAAGGCATGTTCCTGAATTGAAAAGGAATTTGATCTCCATAGGTATGCTGGAAGAGTCAGGGTGCTCTTACAAGGCAGAGAAGGGAATTCTAAAGGTGATCAAAGGTGCCCTTGTTGTTATGAAAGGGTACAGGGATCATGGGATTTATATTCTCAAGGGTACTACTATCACTGGCAGTGCTGCTAGTGTTAACTCTTGCTCTAGCAAGGCAAGTCTGTGGCACCAAAGACTTGGTCATGTCAGCCAAAAAGGCATGCAAGTCTTGGACAAACTTGGAGTCTTTGGAAATGAGAAAATTGGTGAACTTCCATTCTGTGAACACTGCATTTTTCCACTGTATTTTTCCACTGTATTTTTGGAAAAATGCACAGGGTCCAGTTCAAAGATGCTAAGCACAGCACAAAAGGTGTCCTGGACTACATTCACAGTGACATGTGGGGCCCAGCCAGGGTTCCCACCCATGGAGGTAACAAGTATTTTATAACTTTCTTAGATGACTATAGTAGAAAGGTTTGGATTTATCTTTTAAAGAGTAAAGATGAAGCTTTCAAAACCTTTAAGGATTGGAAAACTATGGTTGAAAACAAGACTAATAGGAAGGTTAAACACTTGAGAACAGATAATGGCCTAGAGTATTGTAGTGACATGTTTACAAATTTTTGTAAAGAGCATGGTATCACTAGGCATAAAACAGTTAGGCACACACCCCAACAGAATGGTCTAGCTGAGAGTATGAATAGAACCATTCTTGAAAGAATGAGATGTTTACTGTCTAATTTTGGCATGCCTGTTAGATTTTGGCATGCCTGTTGTTACAGCTTGTTATTTTATAAATCTTAGCCCCTCAACTACTATAAAACTGAAAACTCTTCAAGAGGTTTGGATAGGTAAAATTCCGAGCTACAGTCATTTAAAGGTGTTTGGGAGTGCTGCATATTTTCACATAAATGAAGGAAAACTTGTGCCAAGAGATAAAAAGGGCTACTTTGTGGGTTATCCAGCTGGGGTAAAAGGTTTCAAAGTATGGTGTCCTGAAGAAAAGAAATGCATTGTCAGTAGAGATATCAAGTTTCATGAGAATGAGATGTACAAGTTAGTTAAAAGCACTCAGGATCAGTCAAAAGATCAGCAAGATCTAGAGAGTTTTGAGCTTGAGGTGGAGCCTAACAGCAAGAAGAAAACTAATGCTGAAGGGAACCGGTTAGAAGAAGCAGAAACTGTGGAAGAAACAGACACTGCAAGAGATCTAACTGAATATATGCTGGCAAGAGATAGGGACGGGAGAGCCATTAGAGCACCTCAGAGATATGGATATGCAGACATGATAAGCTATGCTCTATGTGTTGCAGAAGAAGTCAGTAGTGATGAACCTAAGAACTTCAAGGAAGCTATCAGCTGCAAGGAAAGTCCGAATTGGATGCTGGCCATGACTGAAGAGTTGAATTCTCTGGATAAGAACAGAACATGGGAGTTGATTCCTAGACCAAAAGGAGCCAAGATAGTCAGGAGCAAGTGGATTTTCAAAAGGAAGGAAGGAATTCAAGGTGTTGAACTTCCAAGGTTCAAAGCAAGACTAGTTGCCAAGGGTTACACCTAGAGAGAAGGAATAGACTACGGTGAAATATTCTCACCTGTGGTCAGACATTCCTCTATCAGAATAATCCTCTCCATGGTGGTCCAATATGACATGGAATTGGAGCAAATGGATGTGAAAACAGCCTTCTTACATGGAAATTTAAAGGCGATAATTCTGATGCAGCAACCTACTGGTTTTGAAGCTCAAGGGAAGGAAAGTTGGGTGTGTCACCTAAGGAAATCCTTATATGGGCTCAAACAATCCCCCAGGCAATGGTACTTGAGGTTTGATTCTTTCATGTTGAAAAATCAGTATGTTAAAAGTAATTTTGATTGTTGCATTTACTTCAAACAATTGCAAAATAAAACATATATCTATCTCTTGTTATATGTTAATGATATGCTCCTAGCTTGCAAAGATATGAAACAACTTGATCTTCTCAAAAGGGAGTTGAAGTCAGAGTTCGATATGAAAGACTTGGGGGCAGCGAGGAAGATATTGGGAATGGAAATCAAGAGATACAGAGATCGAAAGAAGCTGATCATTTCTCAGGAAGGGTATTTGAACAAGGTTGTGGCAAGATTCAAAATGAGTGATGCTAAACCAACTAGCCTACCATTAGCACCTCATTTCAAGCTGTCTACTTCTCAGTCTCCTACCAGTAAAGAGGATAAGGAATTCATGCAAGGTATTCCTTATGATAATGCCATTGGTAGCATTATGTATGCTATGATATGCTGCAGGCCCGATATTGCACATGTTGTAAGTGTTACTAGTAGGTTCATGAGTAATCCGGGAAGGGAACATTGGCAGGCTATGAAATGTGTATTGAGGTACTTGAAGGGAACTACAAACACAGGGCTGGTTTACAGTGAAGACATAGAATCTACTCAACATGTGCAGGGTTTTGTTGATTCAGATTATGCAGGTGACTTGGATAAAAGAATGTCATTAATAGGTTTTGTTTTCACTTTGTTTGGCAATATAATCAGCTGGAAAGCAAATCTACAACATATTCTGGCTCTATCAACAACTGAGGCCGAATATGTGGCATTGACTGAAGCTGCAAAGGAAGGTATTTGGGTTCAAGGGCTGGTCACAGAACTGGGGATAAATCAAGGCTCGGTTTGTATTCATTGTGATAGCCAAAGTGTTATTCACTTATGTAAGAATCAAATGTATCATGAAAGAACCAATCATATAGATGTAAGGTTTCATCTCATAAGGGACGTAATGGAAAAGGGTGAAATTCAAGTAGCCAAGGTCCACACAAGTGATAATCCAGCTAACATGATTACCAAAGTTGTCCCAGTTAGCAAATTCAGGCATTGCTTGGATTTGCTAAGGATCAAAGGTGATTGATATTGATCCTGGTCTTGGATCTGCATTGAAGAAGATTTCACGGTTTTAGACTCAAAGTACCAAGGTGGAGATTTGTTGTTTATGGTACCTCGAGTCTGGGCTCAACTCTCTAGATCAGGCCCAATTACTTTAGCTCTTCTTATTGCTTCTGGACTTAGTGGCATCAGTTATTCTGTTTTGCTGCTGTAACTGATTTCTTTAGTTAGTTAGTTAGTTTTGAGGTGTGTGAGTGAGTATGTATATTCTTGTATTGTTGTATGAGAGAGGAGAGATATGATTCATTCTTGTAAAACTGTAAACTGATCAATTACTAGCTGAGAGTATTCTTGATAAGCATTGAGAGAAGATTGAGTAAAACACTTGTAAAGAGAAGGGGGTTCTCGGGTGAACTTGTAGATCAATAGATCAAGTTCTTGCAGAGCATCTCATCGTGTAATTTGTCTCTCCCTTATCTCTTTCATTTCATTTACTGTTTCATTGTTTAGTATTAGAACTGGTTATTGGTTTCTGTACTTTGTTATTTTTCAGTTTCTTAATCACAATCTTGGCGAGTTAATCACAATACTAGTTTTGACCAAACTTGGATTGACTACTTATGATTTCATTTTTCACTTTGTATTCAAGTTGATTTTCTAGTGATTGAGAGTGTTTTGAATAATATTTAGGTTCTTTTCTCGCATTTCAAGCGTAGATTATGTTACATTCTTTAAAAGTAAATAACAAGTAATGTAAAATTAAATTAAATTATGATCCAATAATAAATAGGAAATAAAATAGATAAATAAATAAAAAAGAGCACTCAATAGCTTGGAAATAACTATAAAATATCTATGAAATTTTAGCTATTAATTGACTATAAAATCGCTATGGCAATGTCGTAGCAATTAAGCTACAAGAAAACAATTCTTAACAACATATTATTAGAGATTAATTACTAAATAATTACAACTTCTTTATAATTAGCTATGAATTAGCTATGAAAAACATTCCTAGCTAATTAGCCACTCAAATTACATTACGATCAATTCTATAACTATTTGATAGCTAATTTATAGCTAAATTTATTTGTTAGAGATTAGCTACAAATTAACTATCAAATTTATCTTAGTTAATCAGAGTATTTCTTATAGGGATGTGGTTCGTCTTCGGGGTCCAACCTTGCTGGCTTGCTGCTAAAGACTTCTGACTTAACTGATAAATTATTATTAATTTAGATTAGATATGACCCTGGCTAAGTCTGAAAGAGAAGAAATCAAAAAGTATGGGACAAGTAAATGTTAATTTGACATGTAAAATTAATGCTTTGGATTCGATGGTTAATGGCAAGCCGACTGGGGTTTGAATAACAAATTAAAAACGGAGTGAAAATCAAAAGGAAAAATCCACAGAATTCAACAACACATTATATATTTTTCATTAGTCGCAAAAAAATTAATGATTTAATAATTAATTATATAACTAATCAATTATTATTATAATAATAGATTATAATATAATTAATTTTTATATTTTAAATACATCGGAAGGTCCTGCCTGCTGGCTATCAAATTCTTACTTGGCCTACGAAAATAAATTAATATTAATTTAGGTTTGATCCTCCCCATATTTATTAATATTTAAAAAAAAATTTATAAGCAAAAATATATTAATAGAGACCACAGAGATAGAGATGACAATGGGACGGGACAGGTGCGGATAGTATTTCCTCTACATCCATATCCGTCAATATCCATGAATATTTATGAGGATAGCTGGTATCCATGAATATCTATGGATATTTAAGAGTCTAAAATAAAAAATAAAATTAAATTATATAACATAATATAATAATATATTATATTAATATTATATAATATATTATATATATTTAAAAAAATTATTATTACAGGTTTAACAAGTAAAAAATATGAAATAAAAAAGAAAATAAAGTTTATTTCATTTCAAAGTGATAGAAATTATTATAATATATAATATATATTTAATAAAAAATAATTATTATAAATATGCGGATACCTATGGAATGGGTACTATGATTTTTATTCTCATTTAATAGATATCCATTTATTATGTACTACGAATAATTCATACGGATATATACGTGTATGAAAAATTTTCTCATCCCTATACAGAGAAATGAATTTCCTTGTGAAGGCGAGTGTGACATCAGCTGAGAAAGAGGTGGAGTTGCTGATGGAGAGGCGTGTAACAATTGAAAACACGGCAGAGAAGACCGAACCTACCTCCACTGATTCAACCGCCTACAATGGCGGTGAAGCCTCCGAGGTGTAACCCGTGTGGGGCGATGATCAGTGCATTATTCCTTTGCCAAAACCTATATTATACGTTACCAAAGACTGAAGCACATGGTTGATGACAAGAATCGTTCTCGTGGACAAGGACCATTTATTAATATTTAATTAAACTACGTACGACCATAACATGTCAGCTTACCGGGTATCTGACTTCTTATATATATAATATATATATATATATATATATATATATATATAATATATATAACATGTCAGATTACCATAAAAAAACGAAGAGGAAGGGACGATATCTTGTCTTGGATCCAAGTCTCTGGAGAACTGACGGAAAGTTACTTATCTAAATGAGTTCTGTGCTAACTGCACCTTTTTCTGGAGCTTTTTCCATTACCACAGGTTTGTCTGCTTTAACTTCAGAACTCTCCAGATTGTTTCTGCTAGTTCTTGATTAGTCAATACCCTTCTCTAGAGCTTCAACTATGACCGCCGGCATGTATGTCTGCTTTTGCACTCGTGCCTCGCGAAATGATACTAAATTCATAAATCCTCATAAAAGTAATCTTTCATTGAGATATATATATATATATATATATATATATATATATATATATATATATATTGTTTTTTATATCGTTTTATAAGTTTTAGTTTTTAATATTGATTTTATATGTTATGTTTTATTTTTATATTAGTCATTTTTGTTAATATTAATCTAATCCCGTCAATTTTGACCTGACGTGGCTATCACGTTAGTCGGACATGTGGCTTTTGATCTGACGTCATAAGGTCGAAATTGACGGAAAGAACTAACGTGAAAACGGAATATAACGTGTATATAACATCCCAATTTTTACGCTTTCTAAGATCAGTAAACTATATAAATGAGTTTATATTTTTATATATGTTTTAGAAAATGATTTTGGGGAAATTAAAATCATATTCATGCACCATATAATCATAGGAGCCTACGGTTAAATTTTGTGCCGAAAACTCAAACGAAATCCGATCTATGTTTCACGGATGGTAGTGTTTTTCTACTATCAAGACCTCATTTTGATTAACGGTCAGAACCATTAGTCTTAGAATTCGACCCTCTACCTTTTTGCTGAAATGTGTCCTCACGTCTAAAAATAAAAATAATATATTATTTTCGGGCCCATAATCGATCTGGGAAACGATTCGAGCCGTGTTAGGGTTTTTTGAGACCCATGAGCCGATGATTTTCATATCAAGACAATGTTAAGTCATCTAGGGACTCATACCAGTGTCGTGAGGGTTTTCAAAATGTCGGGACGTAAAATGACCAAATTGCCCTTGATTAATTTTTACTAATTACCTTTTTACCTTTGATTAACTCTTAAGTCTTCTAAACTTAAGAAAATATCTCATTTTTCACTCTCATCCTCCCCCACTCTCTCTGCCAAAACCTCACCCAAACTCACCCTCACCATTTTCTCTTTTTTCTCTTTTTCTCTTCACAAAAACTCCATTGTTGGAGACTTAGAGCTTGATTTTTGTGAAGCTTCTTCACTAGTTTTTGAAGGAGAATCCCCTAGGAGGTAGTTAATCTTCTTTATCTCTCTCAATCCCTCATTTCTCTCCTCTAATTTTTCATGATCATGGAAGTTGGGGTTTTGTCCCTAAAACTTCAAAAATCCATGAAAAATTGTAGAAAAATATTTTTAATACCAAACCAATTTATGTGGCCTAGGTTCATGACATACTTGTATGATCCAAGAGCTTAGAGCCAAGAAATCTCTCTAGGCTATTTTTCTAGTGAGAGGCCGAGATCCCCCTTTTGTGTAGGGTAGGGTTTTTGGTTGGTTTTTGATGTTTTGAGTTGGTATCTAGGGTTATCTCACTTAGTTAGGGTGTTATCCAAGAAATGAGAATTTTTGGAGCTCCCTTGCTATTTTTAAGGTCAAAGGGCCGAACCCTAGGAATAGTGCAATAGGAGAAATCTTTGTATGTTTGAGTTAATGCCTTTATTGATTGTGTGTATGTAGTGATCGGCAGCTAGTCGAGCAAGTTTTCGGATCGATCAGGTGTTTGCTGCTTACCCTTGGAACTTCAAGAGGTAAGGGGATAAACCTGAGGAATTCCAATTCCGACAATTATATGCTGCATTGATGTTTGTATTGTAAATAAATGTCTGTATCTGATTATTGGTGGAGTGTTTTATTTACTGCTATTGATTTGTCTATGCATGACATAACTGCTGATGGATGTGGATACATGATATAATTGTTAAATAAATGTATGGATGTATCGTGTGCCCTGCTGTGGGATTTAAGGCATTAGAGGACCCCTAATCAATTAGGCTCCGACATCGTATAACATAAAAGCTTTAAAAACTTGACATGTGGAATTGAGAAAAATAAATATGTTTTATTTTTTTCAATTAAATTTAAGAGAAAATAATTAATTATCTCTTTTGGAAGAAAATAATAATCAATAGCTGCTTTTAAGGAAAAGTTAACTTAAAAGGGCAAAGTTGTGAAAATATGTTTTTAATAACGAAAAACAATGTCTTAAGATAAATAGTGTTTTAAAAACCTTTATTAGTTTTTTAAATTAATAAAGTTAACCGTTTGAGCAAAAGCGTTTTAAAAAACGTAATTTTCAAGTTATTTGGTTTTATCCAAGAAAAAGGGTTTTTAAAAGCTGTGTTTTAAGGTTTGCGTTTTACCGAAAAACGATGAAAGGAAAGGAAATGCTCTTTAGAACAAGTTTTGTTTTATGGAAAACCGATCCCGAGGACTTTGTGTAAGTGTCGGAGATTTGGGTTTTGGTTTTTGAGTTTTCAAAGGAAAAGTGGTTTTAAGCTTAGAAACTAGAAACCGAGACGTCGGGATTCTAGAGTTCTGCAGAAACACGTGGATCAAGGATCCGTGTTAGTTGTGGTCCTATCAACTTGGGGTCGATCTTTGTGGTCCTGTAAGCTTGAGGATGTTTTTATGATCTTGAATCCAAAATTCTAAATTGGTGCATCGGTTAGGGATGTTGGATTTGAGTTGTTTTGGACTAGATGTCATGTTTTGAAAAAAATGTTTTTGAAGCTTAAAGAGTCTAAGACATTACGGTGGTTGTTAGCGTTGATGCTACAACGAGGAAATATTGATGCAACAAAAATCAATTATCGGAAACTAAATAGTTTTCTCATGCATTCTATGTGGGGCAGATGTGCCGTGAAAACGGGGGACCTTGATAGGCAAGGGGAACCTGAGATGACTTATTTGTCATTATTTAATATTGTGCCTTGATGGACAATCATGTCATACGTGCCGTGGGCTGTGCGTATTGTGCCCTGAGTTGGACAATATAGTTTGACTTATACATCGTAAGTACCACTAACATGCGCACCCATGGATTATATATCTGGGAGGTTAAGTACTTACGTTTGGGCCATTTTTGGTGATAATCATTGTGGCTTGTGGGCCAATGATTTTAGAGCCTGATCAGCTCATCCTGATGTTGATGGGATTTCCGGAAATCTAGAATTGAATATTAGTTCAGACATATGGAAGTGTTCATGCATACGTTAAGAGAATAACGTTAACTGTGGGGTACGAAACCCTCGTGCTTTTTTACTGCTAGTACATGGATATATATGTTGTACTATGTGATGCATAATAATGTTTGGTGAGATATGCTGTATGGATCTGTTGTTTGTGTTTGGGCATGAAGTTGTTGTTTTTGGATTCATATATTGGTTTCTCACTCGCGCCTATACATGTTGGATACCTTGTTGTATTTTTGGATACATGTACAGCTGTTTGTCAACAGTTTCCTGAGTCGCTTAGGGACTCAGTGGCTTGAATCGCTCGATGCTGAAGGCGAAAAAGTGTGGACGGTTGAAGACGAGACTCAGTCTTCGGAATACGGAGTATGTTAGGTAGTGCGTCTTTTGTTAGTGCTAGACCAGCTTAAGGTGTCTTTTGAGGTAGTGGCTTTTGGGCTAATCAATGAATGGCTACTGATGGCTAGGGTGTTTGGAGATGTGATTCTCAGACCCATCATTGCCTAGTATTTTGAACTTATAGCTTTTTGTTTCTGTCAATATATTTTGGAAATGAACGAGTTGTCCAATGTCCCTTTAAGTAGGTAGTTGACTAATGATGCAGATATATGTATGGAAACGAATTATATTGGTGTTCTCTTGAGTATTTGTCTATTACTGTTGTAAGAGGAAAAATTTTATCACATTTTTATAGTAAGTAAGACCTAATTAAATAAACCGTTTTTTCGAAAGTGAACCAGCAAATCTTTATTTTCATACGTTTTGTGTTTGGGGTTACGAAAGTGACACCTAAGTAGGAGGGGTGTTACAAGTGTTTGTAACGGCCCGGACTGCTTTAAGGATTACAGACTGTTCCCAAAAACCAACACGAGTCTCTTCAGCGTCTTTTGTCCTCACTCACACGCTTCCTAGGAAAACTTCCCAGTAGGTCACCCATCCCAGAATTACTCCAAGTCAAGCACGCTTAACTTTGGAGTTCTTAAGTGGTGGGCTACCGAAAAGAAGATGCATCTTGTTGGTATAGGTAGTACCAATCAATTCTTATAAGCCTTCTTTCAACTGTACAGTCCCATACCTGTACAGCCTCAGGATCCCTCTCATTCCGGTGTGAATCGGCTCATTCATGTATCCCTCCGCCTAGAAACCTGCCAGGAGCCGCTCCTTGTCCGTGCCTCATGCACCGGCGATCACTCCCCGCCCTCGTCAGCCTCAGGTGTTACATGCCCACCAGCTTCCGCTTGGTTCGTCCCCGAACAACACCGTACTGGGAGAGGTCCGCTCTGATACCATTTGTAATGGCCCGAACTGCTTTAAGAATTGTCGACTGTCCCCACAAACCAACACGAGTCTCTTCAGCATCCTTTGTCCTCACTCACACGCTTCCTAGGAAAACTTCTCAGGAGGCCACCCATCCCAGAATTACACTAAGTCAAGCACGCTTAACTTTGGAGTTCTTAACTGATGGGCTACCGAAAAGAAGATGCATCTTGTTGGTATAGGTAGTACCAATCAATTCTTATAAGCGTTTCTTCAACTGTACAGTCCCATATCTGCACAGCATCAATATCCCTCTCATTCCGGTGTGAATCGGTTCATTCATGTATCCCTCCGCCTAGAAGTCTGCCAGGAGCCGCTCCTTGTCCGTGCCTCATGCACCGGCGATCACTCCCCGCCCTCGTCAGCCCCGGGTGTTACAGTGTGGGACCAATTTGAAAAAAAATAAAACTTATAGGACTAATGTGAAAAGTAAAAAAAACGTATAGGACTAATCAACTTATTTTGCCCTTTTTAATCTATGTCATATAATATAATGATTTAATTTTATAAATGCAATCTTTATATTATTATAATATAAACATATAATGCAAAGTTTTAAATAACGGTTGTGTTTCGTTTATCACTATTATGAAAAAATGCGGCTGATGTGATCACAATTAATTACGATTGCTATGCTTTTTCTGAGACAAACAAAACCACAACGTTGTGGCTTTAATTGCTGTCACAGATTTTTTTTTAAATTCTCATATAATGTTATTCTCATAATAACAATTTCGAAAGTTATATATAATAATATATAATTGGTTGATAGCATAAAAAAATTTATCTTAACAATACATCAAATTAAAACTCATCATGTAAGCATTTTTTTTTTCAAATATCAAAATAATTAATGCTATAATTACAAAATTCTCTCCATGTTTTTATTGTCTTGTGAAGATTGGGATGAAATGGAAAACAATATTTTAACATTGACTTTTTTAATTAAAAAATATTGAGCCTTTTTCAAAAAAAGTTTACAAATTATTTTGTTAAATTCCGACTATTTTTTGTAATCATGTTATTGGTACGAAGTATCAATCTTCGTAAACAGTTGCTAATCTCCGTCGAAGGACCTGGACGACATTTAAGGGTTACCCCCTCCCTATACCAGGTTTTCTCCATACGCAAGAGTCAGAAATTGAACTCCTGACCACTTGCTTAAGAGGTCCAAGCTCGTTATTACTTAGACCGACCACATGTTAGTTGTTAAATTCCGACTAATTATAAGCATATTTGTAGGATTTTTTAATTTATATTCCATGTAATATATCTGAAATTCGGAAGAATTTGAGACAATTTCACAATATTTTACTTAATAACGCAAGGAATCACTGACAGCTAGGGGTAAAATTATTAACAAAATAATAATAATGGAATGAGCATTGGGGGAATTAATTTCCGGAATGCTCATGATTTGGGAGGCTTTGGGAAGTCCCAATGCAAAGGCCGACTTCCTTCATCTTTTTTTCCTTTCAAATTATTAGAAAAATTATGTGTGTTTTAGTGTTTAAATTGTGTTTTACGAGTGTAAAAATGTAATTAAACTGTGTTTTATTGGTATAAAAATAAATTTTTAATAAAACATAATTTAATTATACTTTTACACACATGAAATACAAATTTTTAAACACTAAAACACATAATTTTCATAAATAAAAAAATGGCAAGATGGAAAGGCGACAATTTTGAACCCGACTTCCCTTAACAAATATACAAAAAAAGTTGTAGGTGGGAAAGGCGGCAATGCTATAGCCGACTTTCCAAATAGGAAGCTGATTGGGAGTAGATTAGTGTAAATAATCCCCAACCATGATATCACATTTGTAGACATACAGTCTGTTTAGTAAAATTAGCGGTTAGTGGATAAGCTAACTGATAATGGATAGTTTATAGCGGATAGCGATGAGGTAGCTTATAGCGGATAGCGGATAAGCTAGCTTATTTTCGATGGAAGTGTTTGATAAAACTAGCGGTTGAATTAGCTGAAAAAATATAAAATGATATAAAAGGACATCTTCATTAATGATTTTACATAAAAGCGAGAGAATATGATAAAAATAGAATTAAATAAAGATAATAAAGATAAAAGTGAAAAGAAAAATGAAACGCTATAGGCTATAAGCTCAAACGCTACTTCAAGTAGCGTCCGGAAAAAACGCTATAAGCTCGTGAAAAAACGCTATGAGCTCGTGATAGAAACGTTTATCAAACGGGACTACTTTCTCATCCGCTATAAGCTATCCGCCATAAGCTCGTAAAAGTGACGTGCCAAATAGGGTCATAATTTATTTTCTTCTTTGTGATTAGATGAATACTTTTGCCCATTGGTAATTTGGTGGGTGGAAGTTGCCCGAGGAGTAAGCAATACGCCAAGAATCATAATGCAAGTATGTCCCATATTTTCCTCTTCTCTTTCACTATGTGTTTTTGTCTTGATAATAACTACACGAGCATCTCAATCTTGAATGATGCTTTTTTACATGCGTCTATAATACGCATCCTCTCATATATCATGTATGTACGAGTTCAATATATAAAAATTTTAGTGAGCCCAATTATAATTTTTTTTCTTATTAAATTCTGGTTCTACTGGTGTTTGCTGCTCTTGCTGGTCTAATCTCCTTGTTGGATGATTGGCCAACCTGTTTAGTCAGTCTGGCTGATGCACAACCAGGGATAATTCGGGATGGCAAAGTGGGTTATGACCCGTGGAACAATCCATTAGCCCCTCAAAATTTGACGGGATGGGTTGGGGTCCTCAACCCATCAACCCACTTGATCCTCCCCGTTTAACCCATCCGAAAATGGATTGGTGACGGGTTAGCGACCTGTCAAATTAAAAAATATTTTTTTATTAATTTATTAATTATATAGTATTATTTAATTTAATTTAATTTTTACTTGTAATTATTTCATACTACAAAAATAATGTTTTTACTTTTGTAACACAAATTGTATGTTATAAGATAAAATTATTTTAATTTTTTAATAATAATTTAATAAAGACTATGAAGATTGTCCAAAAAAAAAGAAATGTTATATGATTTTTTTTTATAGCGGGTCAACCGGTCAACCCACCAACCTAATTTATGTTTTTATGTGTTTGGCGGGTTAACCCGCCAACCCATCATTAGGCGGGGTGGGTTGGGGGGTTCAACCCAAACGACTAAAACAGATTGGCCCACCCCACCCCGTTTTGGATGGATTAATGACGAAGCGGAACGAATTGATCCATCTTGCCATCCCTACCTATAATGATACTTCGATACTTAATTTATAGTATTTTTTTTTTATAAGCACTTAAGTTAAAAGAATAGAAGAAGATAAATGAGATAATATAAAAAGAAATATATAAAATGAGAGATAAATGAGATAATAGAAGAAGATAGACAGGTCCCCTTTACTCCCCAGTACATGGTATTTATAAGGGGTTAGGAGAGCTCATTTATAATGACCTGTCATGTTATGATGGAACAAAAATCTTCTCTCCCTACTAAGGAAACGTATTTCCCTCCTGTTCATTCCCTTCATGTAGCCCTCATTACTACTTGTCAATGTAATGTAATGGATATAAAAAATAAAAAAATCTCCTAATACAGATAGGATTGATCTATCAAAACGGGCCAACCCGACTCATATTTTGGTTAGCCATTACGGATTGGTCCATTACGGGTTGAAGAAAAAATGGGTCAACTCAATCTGGCTCACATTTTGGTGAGCCAGGAAATAGCTAACCTTGCCCGATCCAACACAAACTGGTGAATTATACGAGTTGACTCACCTATATTTAAAAAAATGTTATAAAAGTGAAAAAACTAACAAAAAAAAGTTTAAAGGAAAAAATGGCGAGTTAGAGTACCTATCCTCAGCTGTTTATGTTCTCTAGGGTGTTTTTTGGAAATGGGATCAAGATGGAAATGGATCTTTTTTGAGAGAAATGTTTTTTTTTTGTTTTTTTGGGTTGGGCCATGTAATGTAAGGTGTTGGTCTGGTCTGGTAGAAATTATTTTTATTAAAAAAATTATGGAACCCGTGAGCCAACCTGGCTCACACCGGGTCCAACCCGTCTGATCCCGGATTAATGTGAGCTAGGTTTTGTCCAATCCAATTCATTGGTGAGCCGGGTTGACTCACGGATTCTAACCTATGTTGACAACTCACGTAGGAACAAATAAGGAGCAAATAGTAGATGTTAGGAAACATATCCTTGTTGTCAATCCTAAATCCCTTATAGAGATTGCTTGATTTTAGGGATTGAGACTTGGTGATCAAATTAAATTCTAGCTATATTCTAACATGGAAAATAATAAATGCCAGGATATGAAATGTGTTATAAATGACATGGAGCAATTACATAGCAGAGAAGTAGGCTGAAGGTAGGGAATCCCATGAAAAAGGTTGAAAGTGGTGCTAAAATAATTAATCATGATACATCATTCATAGCTTTTCATATAACATGTTGTGCGAAATAGCACTACTCTTCGAATATTTTTTTTTTAGAGTATTCTCGTATTTAATAAATAAAAGATTAATCTCCAGATTACAATCAAGTACTTAAATGAAGATCCTTCTGAACAATAATTTTTTATACACACGAATTCAAAAATCAAACTTAGTATCACATGGTTAAGGGACAAAATCTCCTTCAATTGAATCAATACATATGGGTCTTCTCTTCCAACATATATTTCATTCTAAATCAAGAAATAATTTCTATTTTTTCTGTGGATTTAATTGATATATACTGTCAGTGTAAAGATTTTTCACACAGACAACCAATCAGAATTTGTCACATAAGTTAAAGTTCTTGACTCTTATTTTAATTATCTTAAAAGTCAGACACACCATGATTTCTGATTGGTTGTCAGTATAAAAAAAACTTTACACTGACAGTATATAACAATTAAACTTTTTTCTATTTTGAAGGTCAACGGTACAAACATTTAATTAAATTTTTCGAATTTTAGGTTCCTATGTAACAACTTTATGTCACAAAACTGGGAAAAACGAGAAAGGATATTGTTTCATGATGTCTTCACGACACAATCTGAGACATCATTACATGGTTACTGAGGGAGGATCTGCACGTCAAGAAAGTGAGAGAAAATGTATTGAGAAAGCAACCGCTGGACAATCATCTGGATATGAACCCCAAGCTCAAGATCAAAAAAGCATTTGGGACTCTATCAAAGATGCCTTTGATGCTTTCTATAGGCTTAGCAGGCCATACGCAGCAATTGAAGCAGTTAAGTTAATTAAAGCTTTTCTTGAATAATTATTTCAACAAATGCTCGATTGCTATAATTAATCTAATTCAGTTGTATCAACCTTTATTTTTAGATAAATCTTTTAAAAGGGCCTATTACTTTGTTTGTGTAGGCATTGGCAACAACTTCTGTGTCTTTCCTTGCAGTGGAGAAATTATCAGATCTATCTCTAGTATTTTTGATTGGATGGTTGCAGGTCAGGTTTCAAATATGTTGGTTGTTTGAAAATTCAGTAAAAGACACTTTAACAAATAATGTTTCAATTTAATATCCTTTAATTATTTGACCATTTAAAATGCCTAACTTCTATATTCGAAAATGTCTTTTGCACTATGTTCAATATTGTATCATCACTGTATTCACAATATATGTTTTTTATAAGCAAAAGAATATATTGAATGAAAGCTAACTTTAGGACCAGAGGTGCAAAAGGTTAGAAAATAAAGGTTACATCCACCATCTGTAAACAGTAGGACAATAATAGAACCAGCCATCCAAGATTAGGCAGAGGCAAAACAAGGACAAACATAACATTGGAATGCAAATAAAACATGAACCCCAATTGCGAGGAACAAAGCACCTGCACCCCCAGACATCCATTTTCAATTTGCTGCAACTTTAGCCCCCAAATAAGCAAAAAACTCTGCTGGATGTTCTGTTGGTATCAAGAACATTATGTTAGTGAAGTCAGATTAAGTCCTTCAAAATTCATTATTACCAACAAGAATAGGTTCAAAACTAGTTGTCTCTTTAGTTACACTTCCTACAAATTACCCCCAACAGTGATGCTCCTGTGCCTCCCTAATTCTTTGAGCTAGATACAAAACAGAATTTGCTCTCCAAAAACAGAAAGTCAAATTTTGTAACACAGTAACAAGATAAACAATCAATTGGGTTTAACCACCACTCATAGTAACTCATTGAGGGACACTCAAATTTAGCTTTAATCCAAATCCAGCTTCTAATTTTGATCATTTCAACAACTTCATCTGCATTGAGATTAGCAGAATTAAAGACAAATCAGTTTATATGTAGCTGTAGAGACTAATGATCAATTAATCATTTATGAGAAACTTGAAACAACCAAGAACACACTGCAGCACCAATTGATTGTAATAAATGCAAAAGAAAACTGAATGCAAGACACAATAATAATGCAGTAAACCAAACTAATCACAGTGACTATGAATCAATGAAATTGACAAGAGATAAGAGAAAAGAATAACACCCGAGGCTGGTAACCCAGTTTAGAGTTTCCTCCTACATCTGGGGGACAGAATCCGACTTGTGATGATTCACTATGAGCAAGAAGTTTACAAGGATGATTACAAACTCTCTAAGAACCTTGATCAAGTTCTAAGTTCTCTTCCAACACTTCTTCTTCCAGTCTCTCTATTCTACTCTCACCCAACTCTCTAATTCTTTTTGCTCTCGATTTACAAGGATGAATTCAGCATGTAGATTGATTACAAATAATGCCCAACCTAAGGCCTTATATACATGACTAACTATCCCAACTCATTCTAACAGAAATTAGTTACATAGCAAAACTCTATAACTAATTTAACTGTCATATAACAGCAGAGAAATTAAAACCAGAATCGATGGAGTTGGGCCAGAGCAACACAGAACAGAGGAGAGGCCCAAGTGCAATGCTATGTACCATAATTCAACAAAACTCCACCTTGGTACAAGCATTACAGAACATAAATCATCATAAGTAGAATCCTTCGGATGTCCAGCATTTCAAACAAATCAAATTCTTAGCAGTTCCAAGCAGTGCTTGAACTTGCTAAGAGGCACAGGTTTTGTAGTCATGTCTGCAGGGTTGTTGCTGGTGTGAATCTTAACAACCTTTACATCCCCTCTTTCAATAACATCCCTGATATAATGGAGCCGTATGTCAATATGCTTTGTTCTCTCGTGATACATTTGATTTTTGCTCAAATGAATAGCACTTTGGCTATCACAATGTACACACACAGATTCTTGAGATAGACCTAGTTCTGAAACCAATCCCTGAACCCAAATAGCTTCCTTGATAGCATCCGCAAGAGCCACATATTCAGCTTCAGTTGTGGAGAGAGCCACAATGTGCTGAAGTGATGCTTTCCAACTCACTACATTGCCAAAAACAGTGAAAACATATCCTGTCAGTGACCTTCTCTTGTCTAAGTCTCCAGCATAATCGGAATCAACATAACCTTGGACAGATTGTGTAGTGTCCTTACTGTGACAGTACACCAAACCAGTGTTTAATGACCCATTAAGATACCTTAAGACCCATTTCACAGCTTGCCAATGTTGCTTTCCCGGATTTGCCATAAATCTGCTAGTTACACTCACAGCTTGAGAGATGTCAGGCCTAGTGCACACCATAGCATACATTATGCTACCTATGGCACTAGCATAAGGAACTTTTAACATATCCTTCTTATCTTCCTTAGTCACAGGAGATTGTACAGTTGATAGTTTGAAATGAGGTGCCAAGGGAACATTGCTTGGCTTGGCATTAATCATGTTAAACTTTCTCATTACCTTGGTTAGATAATTTTGCTGAGATATGATTAGTTTCTTTTGATTTCTGAATCGGATTATATCCATTCCTAGGATTCTCTTGGCTGCCCCAAGATCTTTCATTTCAAATTCCTCTTTCAACTGTGTTTTGAGCTTATTGATCTGAGACATGTTCTTGCAAGCTAGCAACATGTCATCAACATATAATAAAAGATATATGTATTCATGAGCAGTAACTTGTTTAAAATAAACACAACAATCATGTTTGCTTCTAACAAAATTATGATTTAGCATGAAAGAATCAAACCTCAAATACCATTGCCTTGGTGATTGTTTGAGTCCATATAAGGACTTGCTCAATTTGCATACCCAATCTTCCTTGCCTTGAATTTCAAAACCACTAGGCTGCTGCATAAAGATGGTTTCCTTCAAATCTCCATGTAGAAATGCAGTCTTCACATCCATTTGTTCCAATTCCATGTCATAGTGAGCTACCATGGAAAGGATGATCCGGATTGAAGAGTGCTTAACTACTGGAGAGAAGATTTCAGAGTAATCCACCCCTTCTCTTTGTGCAAAACCTTTGGCAACAAGTCTTGCTTTGAATCTAGGTGGTTCCACTCCCGGGATGCCCTCCTTCCTTCTGAAAATCCACTTGCTTCCTATGATTTTAGCCCCTTTTGGTTTGGAAACCAAAACCCATGTCTTGTTCTTCTCTAATGAGCTTAATTCTTCACTCATTGCCAGCAGCCACTGGTTACTGTCTTTGCTGCTAACAGCTTCTTTAAAACTCATTGGATCCTCATTTTCCACTTCTTCTGCAATATGGAATGCATAACTTATCATGTCAGCATATCCATATCTTTGAGGAGCTTTTGTTTCTCTTCTTACTCTGTCCCTAGCAAGTAGGTAATCTGGCTGTTCGCTTTGGACAGTTTCAGCAGATTCTGCATCATCATAAGCTTCAATTGATGTATTTTGTGTGTGTTCAGTTTCATGAGACACTTCTGGTTGAACCTTAATTTTACCAGGCTCCACCTCAAGCTCGAATATCTCCAAGTCCCTTTTGTCTGAGGCTTGATCTTCAGAACTTCTAATTCCTTTATATAGATCAGTTTCATGAAATTTCACATCTCTGCTTATAATGCACTTCTTTGTCTCTGCACACCAGATTTTATAGCCCTTGACCCCTTCTGGATAACCAACAAAATACCCCTTCCTAGCTCTTGGAATCAATTTTCCTTCATTCACATGAAAATAGGCAGCACTACCAAAAACTTTAAGATGAGTGTAGTTTGCAGGTTTACCTGACCAAACTTCTTGAGGAGTCTTGAAATTTATTGTTGTGGATGGACTCAAGTTTATGAGGTGGCATGCTGTGTGGGCAGCTTTTCCCCAAAACTTGATAGGCATACCTGCATAAGAGAGCAAACATCTCATCCTTTCAAGTATAGTCCGATTCATTCTCTCTGCTAGACCATTTTGCTGGGGTGTTTTCCTCACTGTTTTGTGTCTGCTTATACCATGATCTTTGCAGAAGGTAGTGAACTCTTCACCACAGAATTCCAACCCATTATCAGTCCTTAGGTTCTTCACTTTCCTTTCTGTTTTGTTCTCAATCATAGCCATCCATTGCTTGAAGGTTTTAAATGCTTCATCTTTACTTTTGATCAGGTAAATCCAAACTTTCCTAGAGAAGTCATCAAGAAAAGTGATGAAGTATCTATTACCTCCATTTGAAGCTATTCTTGCAGGCCCCCATAAATCACTATGGACATAGTCTAGAATACCTTTGGTATTGTGTTGACCAATTGTAAACTTGACTCTGTGCATTTTTCCATAAATGCAATGCTCACAGAAAGGTAAGTCTTGGATGCTATCTCCTCCTAGAAAACCTTGTTTTCCTAGAATTTGCATTCCTTTCAGGCTAACATGCCCGAGCCTCTGGTGCCATAAACTGGTCTTGTCACCCTGAGCAGTGACAGCCGCAACAGAACCAGTAATGACATGTCCCTTGAGAATGTAGATTCCATGATCTCTGCAGCCCTTCATGACCATTAGGGCACCCTTGAACACCTTTAAAAAACCGTTCTCTGCTTTGTAAGTGCAGCCTGATTCTTCAAGCATTCCCAAAGAGATCAAATTTCTCTTGAGCTGAGGTACATGCCTTACACCAGTGAGAATTCTTTCAGTCCCATCTTCATACTTTAATTTGATTGAGCCTATTCCCACCACCTTGCATATTGAATTGTTACCCATGATAACTCTTCCTCCATCAATCTCTTTGTAGCCAATGAACCAATCCCTTTTTGGAGTCATGTGAAAAGAGCAACCCAAATCAAGGACCTAAGCATCTTCAGCAATGTTTGTTACAGCCATCAATACATCTGCACTTTGATACCCATCAGAAGCAATTGAGACACTGCCAACATCATCCTCACTGTGATAACCCTTTTTGTTTTTCCTTTCCGGGCAATCCTTCTTGAAGTGACCCTCTTTCTTGCACTGAAAACATCTCTTCTTGTACTTTTCTGAATCTTTATTCTTCTTCTTGGTTTTCTGCTTTGAACCCTTGTTTTCTGACTTGTGTTTGATGAACAACCCTTCCCCACTGCTTTCATCTTTACTTTCTAACTTTCTTTTCAGTTCTTTAGAGATCAAGGCCGATTGAACATCTTCCAGTGACAAAGAATCTTTGCCATAAACAAGAGTATCACTGAGATTTTCATATGCACTTGGTAAAGAACTAACAAGCAGTAGAGCTTGGTCTTCATCTGCTACGGTTACATCAATGTTTTCAAGATCAAGTATGATCTTGTTGAAATCATCAATGTGTTCTTCAACTGATTTCCCATGTTGCATCTTGAAAGTATAAAATCTCTGCTTTAGATAAAGCCGGTTTGCAAGTGATTTAGTCATGTAGAGATTTTCCAACTTGAGCCAAATCGCGGCTGCAGTCTTCTCTTTGGACACCTCCCTCAAAGGTTTATCACCCAGGCTTAAGACGATAGCGCTGTGAGCTTTATCCATGATCTCCTTCTTTTCTTTGTCAGACAAAGTTGCAGGAAGTTTGTCTGCACTAGCTAGAGCATCACTGAGTCCTTGTTGCACTAACAAGGCTTTCATCTTGAGCCTCCATAAGCCAAAATCGTTCTTGCCATTAAACTTCTCCATATCGAACTTCATGGATGACATTCTTTCAAGATTGATCCGACCTTGCTCTGATACCAATTTGTAGAGACTAATGATCAATTAATCATTTATGAGAAACCTGAAACAACCAAGAACACACTGCAGCACCAATTGATTGTAATAAATGCAAAAGACAACTGAATGCAAGACACAATAATAATGCAGTAAACCAAACTAATCACAGTGACTATGAATCAATGAAATTGACAAGAGATAAGAGAAAAGAATAACACCCGAGGTTGGTAACCCAGTTCAGAGTTTCCTCCTACATCTGGGGGACAGAATCCGACTTGTGATGATTCACTATGAGCAAGAAGTTTACAAGGATGATTACAAACTCTCTAAGAACCTTGATCAAGTTCTAAGTTCTCTTCCAACACTTCTTCTTCCAGTCTTTCTATTCTACTCTCACCCAACTCTCTAATTCTTTTTGCTCTCGATTTACAAGGATGAATTCAGCATGTAGATTGATTACAAATAATGCCCAACCTAATGCCTTATATACATGACTAACTATCCCAACTCATTCTAACAGAAATTAGTTACATAGCAAAACTCTATAACTAATTTAACTGTCATATAACAGCAGAGAAATTAAAACCAGAATTGATGGAGTTGGGCCAGAGCAACACAGAACAGAGGAGAGGCCCAAGTGCAATGCTATGTACCATAATTCAACAGTAGCCAAATTGACCACACTGCACATAACCAAATAAGCTTCTAAAAGTCACTGTGATTCCTCTCTTTCATCAACCCATTCCTATCAGTCATTGGTATTCACAATATTGCGAAATAATGTTTTTTGTGAGTTTAATTTTCTTACCAACAAAAACTTTTTTTACGCTATCATTTAATATTGTGTTGTCAACTATGTCTATTAATGAGTTTATCTATATCAATAATTAAATAAGATGTCAAACTTTTTATTGGGTACATAATAAGATGTCAAACTTATTCAACAATATATAACAATACATTATTAAATGCAAGTGTAAATCTATTTTACACTAATTATTATCTTCGTTTCCTTATCTGATGTGCCCAAAAAAAACCCCCTTCCCTTCAAAATGCATATATAATTGCTATTTTATAGTGTATTTTCTCCTTTAAAATGTTAAGTGCTATTTTTTGATACTTTTGAGTTTTCTATTGCAGGTTGTGGTAGCTTCCTTCTTTATGAATATTTTTCATTGTGGCTTCAATCAGTTGTGTGATGTTGAAATAGACAAGGTATGAAACTTATTCATAAAAATAAACAATCCGTAGGTAATACATTCAGTAGATAAGCCCAAATAAACTGTTTATAAGTCAATCCAAACAAGTCCTTTATTTTATTTTGGCCACCAAATCTAGTATAATACATAAAATTATCAAGCATCCTCAGAAATTATTGTAGCCTGTGATAATGTCAAGAAAACATCAAACCTTTTATACCTTACACGCTTTGCCGATGGGTTGCTTTGTTATTGATTTGTGCTTAATGAATACATGTTAATTTTATTGCAGATAAACAAGCCATATCTTCCATTGGCATCTGGGGAGTTGTCCTTCAGAACCAGTGTTGTTATTGTTGCTTCATCTTTAATGCTGGTACTATATAGAATTATCATTTTAGGCAACTTGGATACACATAATGTTTCCTGCTTGATTACTTCCGTCATTAATATAAATTTTGTTTCGATCAGTTTTAAGGAACCAATTACCTTGGTCATTGGTAATTTACTTAGTGTCAATTTGGACATATAAATAATTATTTACATTTTGTTTGTCTTATTCTCTTAATATCAATAGTGGAGCATGTTTAAGAACGTTCTACGGAAATAGCGTTTTTTTTACAAGTTGTTCCGGATTTAATCCAACGTATTTGACAAATTTAATTAATGTATAAAAAAGATATTTTTATGGGGGTTTAGAGAGAACCTGAAGGTTTAAAACTTATTTGAAAAAAGTTGTGTAATTATTTTGAAGTCAATTACATTTTTTTGCCATTTTATCATTGCAAAATTAATTATTAAATAAATATTTTAAATCAAAACTAATAATTTTGTATTTATTTTATGTAATTTACTATATAAAAGTTATTTTTTTCACGATCCACATAAAACAAATTATTTTAAACAATTTTTTAATGACCATATCTAAATATAAAAACTGATTTTATTTTAATATATAATAACAATAATTAATTATACATATAATCAATTATTGAAATAATTTATTTTTCACGTCCAGTATTCCAAACACACTTATTTGAAAATTTAAAACTTTATGATAAAGAATTTAAGTTATGCCACTTTCTCTATATACGTTGGTGATACTAGATTTCATCCCCACAGAGATTGATGCAAATTAGGTTCTACTTTCAGTTAAAATGTTATCAGTTTAAATTTTTTTCTCTATTTATATTTTCTTCTCTATGAGTCTGCCTTTTGTCTGGTCATCAATATTAGGGGTGTTCATCAATCAATCCAAACCAATTCAAACTGCAACAACCGAACCGAAAAATCGAAAACCGAACAAACTAAAAACCGAAAAAATCAAAAATAGCAAAAACTGCTTTTTTTTTATTGGATTGGATCGGATTTTGGATCCCCTAGTGAAAACCGATCCAAACCGACCTACTATATACATAGACTATTATTTTTTAAATTATAGTACTATTTATACTTAAGCATTATTTTTCATACTTTTATGAACGAAACTCTCATTCTCTTTAATATTTTTGTTGAAATTGTCAAATACTAGATGTATTGGAATTTGTGTAGTTATTCATGTACTAGAAGATTTCATGCATGTACGTAGGAACTAAAACTACATTAATTCTAGTATATATAGGTTTAATATTGGTTTTCGACTTAATATAACTATGTAACGATATATCGGTAAAAATCGAATTATCCAATCCAATCCAATCCAAACAGCATTTGATTGGATTGGATTGGATCGGATTTTTTTAAGGAAGCAAACCGATCCAATCCAAACTACAAGTTGTTTTCATATTTGGATCGGATGATTTTTTTTGCTCAAAACCGATCCAATCCAATCTGTGAACATCCCTAATCAATATTGTAATTCTCACCTTATGTGTAGGCTCAAAGTCTGTTTATTATAGATTTTGTTAAAATTAATTTTGAATAAATTGATTTTAAAAAATTTGAGGTTAAAAGAATTGATTTGGATTTAGTAATGATATTTTAAAAGTGAGTTTAAAAGAATTGATTTTATTTGGATGATAAATTAAAATCATTTTTAAGGTGTAAATATAAAATCTATGAGTCTCACATCTAGAGTCAATTCTAATTTCATAGAAAAACTAAAAATTCTTACTTCTCTCAAAATTAATTTTGTCCACCCAAAATTGATTTTATTGGACACTTTTGAAACTAAAAGTTATTGTAGCAATTAGATTTTATGGTTAGAACGCTGGTAAAGCATGTCTCTAAATATATATCCTGGAAAATAAACTAATACAACAAGGTCTGTCAGCTGAGTTACTAGTTAGTTCCTGTAAACCAAAAAAAGAAGATCTGTCTGCTGAGTATTTATGACAGAGTATTAATAACTTTTTGTGGTGTGTTATATCCAGTGACATATCGTTCAAGATAAGCTTTATTTCATTTTATTCTTTTGTTTTTTTTTTTTTTTTTCTGAAACAAGGTAGAATGAGGCTTATCATTTTATTCTCTTTTCCAGTGTTTCTGGCTTGCGTGGATTCAAGGTTCGTGGCCATTGTTTTGGGGCTTTCTCATTTGTGCTATGCTTACGGCTGTTTATTCAATCAATGTGAGTTCATTTGGATGGTATATTAGACTTCCTTTTTACCGCTCATAATTAATGGTAGAGTGCAATTATAGGTGAGTTATACTATTAGAGATTGTTTAAAGAGTTTAATTTTATAATTTAATTGTTATATACTGTCACTGTAAAGTTTTTTATATTGTCAATCAATCAGAAATGATGGTATGAATGACTTTTAAGGTAGTTAAGATAAAAGTCAAACATTATAGCTGATGTAACAATTTATAATTGATTGACAGTGTAAAAAAATATTTACACTGACAGTGCATACCAATTAAATCCTTAATTCTAATATATTGTCGGCATAAATATTTTATACTATTATATATTATCACATATGTATAAGAGTCAAATATTTTTCAATCAAAAAAAGAGTTAAATATTTTTAATGATATAAAATGTATGATTGATTGAGGGTGTAAAAAACATATACACTAATAGTACATCATAATTAATCCTAGTTAAATTATGGCTAGAATATCTCACATATATTAATTTTTCCCTAGAATATCTCACATAATATATGGATATAACTCAAACTTTCTCACATTACACTTTTGTTCACTTTTAGAGGAGTCTAATCCTATAATATACAGATATAACTCAAACTTTTTGAATTTCTCATGTTTGGAAAATTAATTTGATAGCGACCACATTGTTGACTGTTTTTATAACTTCATTGTCTTTGAAAATTTTCAGTTGCCCTTGTTGAGATGGAAGAAATCTCCTGTGCTTGCAGCGACGAACATTTTTGCTAATGCGGGAATAGCAAGGCCACTTGGATATTTTCTTCACATGCAGGTTTTGTCATACTAAGTTTTGCTCTTTAAAGACGTATTGTTGTGGAAGTGCATGCTTTTTTTATGGGAGGCTCATAATAGACCTTACAAGTGGAGGGAGAGAGAAAAGTAGGGAAAGAGAAAAGGATGAAGCGCATTGCGAGGATTTGAACTTATGCACTCATAACCATCACACTAAAGAACTTTTCCTTTCAGTAACAGACAAAATCTGTTACTATATGTTTAAAATCAGTAGGTATATGTAAAACTTACATTCACCTACAGTCAGTCTAATCGTCCATTATAAGCGACGAATAACAACGGGAAATGACTGTCACTATAGGTTTTACCTACGATCCATATACATTTACCTACAGTTGTATTTGACTGTCAATAGATTTTACTTACGGTCCACTTACATTTACTTACGGTTTGACTAACACTAATACTTATACCTGCAGTTTTAATGACTGTCACTAAAAGTGTCCATAGATATATGACAAATTTATTATAGTGTCATGCCCCACAACTACCAACTGAATTGATTTAAGGACCGAAAATGCATGCTTTGACCAATATATTTGTAGGAAGTCTATATTCACTAATAACCTGCTCACAGTATGATACTGAGAACGAGTCTAAAGGAAAAAGTAAAAAGAAAAAAACAATCAGTCAAGATATATGGGACATGTTTAGTTAATAAGTGAGGTTGTTAGCACTCCTAATTGTTTCCTTAATTTTTATACACAACATCTGCTGAATTTACAAACCAGAAAAAAAAAAAAAAAAACTAATGCAACATCTTGACTAAAGCTACTAAGCAAACTGTTGATAGCTGCAAACAGAGAGCACATTGTAGCTTTTTCTTGGTGCAGGTCACAGTCCAATAAAAACCAGTTCAGCTTAAGAAACAAACAAGCATGGATTGGTCACCCAAATAGAGAGCACAATCTCCTTAAGCAATATAATAATACAGCAAACCAAAATATAGCTGATACAACATGTACTCCTTATTGTAACCCGGAAACTATAACAACAATCCACAGTGCTAACCGCCAAGCAAGCTGTTACAGACAGAAACCAAGTCACAATTTGCCTATGAACCACGTGCAATAGGATATCTCACCTATGCAAATACAGATAACAGAACCTTTCTTTGCAACAGGTTGTCTTTTGAAGGAATTCTATCCAGTAGAAACTACCACGAAAAAGCCAAAACCTTAAAAGGAGCTAACCCCTTCCACAAGGAATGAGATTTGCTGCAATAGAAAAAGCTCGAAATTGACGCAGTTGGATGATATGAACCGTCAACATTTTAAGGTTGTATTTTAATTTGATTTTCTCATTTTGAAATATGAACCGTTCGATCTCAAGCAGATGGTCGAGTTCGACCAACTGCATCAATTGTGAGCTTTTATTACTGCAGCATATCTGGATCCCTTCCACAGTCTCCCAAACACCTTCCCCCCACTGCTGAAATCTCCAAAGGAAGGTGGAACCTTGCAATTACTAAATCATAGGTTGACCTCACCGAATAGACACCTCAAGAAGAACCTTTCCAAATCCACCTATCCTTTCCCTAGACAAACAAACTTGATTGACCAAATTCTCAAATTCCACCACATAACTCTGCTCCCACTCCTAATGGTTTATCTAAACTCCTTATTAAATAATTTTAATTGATAGTTTTTTTTATTTTACTGATAGATTTATATATTGTAAATAATATTAAGAAGTGTGTCGATATTTTATTATTTTTAGAACTCGGTAAGTCATTGAACAAGTAAAGAGATATGGTCAAGGTTTTGATGTTCAATGGAGTTGAAATGAGGTCGGATAACAATATCAAAAATATAATATACATATGTTAATTGTATAAATAAGTTCAATAAAATATTGAAATATATTTCTAAGGTAATTATATTCATTTATATAACGTAAGTCAATATTAAAATGGATAGGGTACTCCCCAACTTATTGTAGTATATTTATTGTGATGATAACATACATGATGTCTGACGAGTATGTCTTGATTTTCTATATATCTTGCAAATCTATCTTCCAAGGAAGACTAATGTTTTCTAGTTGCTAATACATGTCAAAATGTCCAGACCTGTATATTCAAGAGGCCAGCTACCTTTAAAAGACCGGTGATCTTTTGTATTGCAATCTTGAGTCTTTTCTTTGTAGTTATAGCATTGTTTAAGGTAAAATCTTCGAATTTCTAAAAATAAGTGTTCCTTTTTCAATAACAAACTTCTGGTCAGATATGCATACCTGATGTAAATTATTTTGGTGGATTTTATATAGGACATACCTGACACTGAAGGAGATAAGAAATTTGGCATCCGATCTTTGTCATCACGTTTGGGTCAAAAGCAGGTATGTTCCTTCATTCAATATCTGATCAGTAGTTATAATCTCGTGTATCCATGGCCGTGCCTAATTATTATTTGTCAGGTATTCTGGATTTGTATTTCACTTCTTGAAATTGCTTATGGAGTCATCATTTTGGGGGGAACAACATCTCCTTTTCTCTGGAGCAAAATTTCCACGGTAATGTGCTATTTACTTGTATATATAGATTATAGTTATGTGTGTGTTGAGACCACGGCAAGTATACCAGATCGTTGCACGTAATAAAACGGTGAGAACCGGATATCGTCCACAAGGATCGGTTGTCAAGTACTAATTCACAAGTTAAAAACTATTTAAACCAATATTTGGTATGAAGAGAGCTCAGAACATAAACTAAAGCACTTAAACTATTTTTGGATTTTTCTTTTAGACAATTAGACAAACACTTAGGAGATAAAAATAGAGATAAAAACGCTAAGAATTTGATTTCACCCAATTATGAATCCGGATTCCTCATAGACAAGGAATCCTATGAATTATCGAAACCCCGATTATCCTAATCCCAATTGGTTTGTTGAAGGTTAAATTCCCTTAATTAATTGAAACCTAATTCCTTAGTGAATCAATTCTACCAAAACCCCGTCAATTAGCTAATTCCTTATGTCTAATTAACAAGGCATGGTGATAACAGCTTTATGGAATTTGTGGCACAACCACATCAATTAAGTCATCCATCCCTAGATAAACTCAATTAATGGTAATGATTACAAGAGACAAGTTCGCATATCACCATTCCTAGCATATACATGAACCCTCAAAACACAAAAATGGTAGCTAAGCATTCAAATGTCATTAAGCAAAGTAAACATCACATCAACAACCAATCGTTCATAAGATAATCAAGAGTCAGTTAAAACTTCATCATAAAAGAATTACACCAAAATCCTAGTTAAAAAGGAATTAGCTAGACATGCTAATCCCTAAAACAAAATAAAATAAAGAGAAAGAGGAAAGAAAAACTCATTGAGAGAGCAAAGTTGAAAGAGGATCAGCCCTCATTTCCTCCTCCTGCCAGCTCCCTGTGCCATGCGCTACCCTCTGTCTTCTCCCTCCCCTCTCAGCTTTATTCACTTTCCCATTTGAAAGAAACCAACTTGTTTTTCGTGGACCCTGAAGCTTGATTGTTCCCGTATATAAGCTCTCTCTCTCTCAATTGCAAATTGATGCAATATAACATGTGGGCCAAGGCTTCAAATGCAAGTCCAATTCAAAACCATATTGCTCCTGTAGCTTCTCTTGAGCTTTCTTTTTAATGGCCAACATTTCATTTTAAATTGTATTGACTTCACGTGGCTCCTTTGTTCTCTTTACTTTGTCAAAAGCCTTCATAAAAATAAAAGGTACAAAACATAAAAAAAAAAAAACGGTTTAAAATCTAATTAAAATTAACAAAATAAGAAAATCAACTCTAAATATCAAAATATGCAAATAAAGACAAATTTGGATCAAATCAAGCATTTTACTCAAATTAACTGATGAAAACCACTCCAAAATAATAGGTAAAATTAGATAAGTCAGCGGATTATCAGTGTGCAATATTCTTCTACCAATTAAGAAGTTATAGTTTTTTGTGAGGAATCTATTTTAATTACCACATATTGTGAAATAGCGAGTTTCCAATAAGAATTGATTTTATATATACCCCTTCCTTCTCATGCTGCATCTTTACTGTATTGTGGTTGGTAATTTGATATTAGCGCTATTGTTTGTTTTTCGCTCATGTCTTATGAAGTTATGAACTAGAGTACTGTTATACATCACTAGCTAATGCACACTCCAATTTAATTTGTATAATATTATCCGCTTGGAATATAGCAGATGTTTGTACTAAAATAAGGAAATGTCTTCCAATGAAAGCAATATCTCTGTTACATTAGACTATTTTGACTTTATATATGTATGCTCTTGATATTAGTGTCAAAGGTAAAATGACTCTTTCAGGGAGGCATTATTTAAGGAGAAAGCTCATGATGCTTCATAAATGTTCAAGTTATCATTATGCAAATTGATATAAAGTGAATACTGACTTGTTTGATCATTTCTCTTAAGTTTAAAATTTCACATTCAATGTTGTTAGGGTCTGGGACATGCCATTCTTGCTTCAATCCTCTGGTATCAGGCAAAATCCGTAGATCTGAAGAGCAATGCTGCCTTCCAATCATGTTATATGCTTATCTGGAAGGTAATCAGTAACTTTATAAACTATTTATCATTTGAAAAATTGATTTTCAAGGTTAATATACATTTTGCTTAATAGTGAACGTTATACAATAAAATGATTATTCAAAAGAAATAGCTATCTGATTACATTTCCTGTGTGTTAAGAAATAATATTTTTTTTTTTTTATTTCTATTGACTTCCAATCGAAAACATTGGAGTACATTAGCTACAATTAATGAAATTTATTTTAAAAAACAAAAATATTTCTATGTACAATAATTACGTACATCATAATCTAAACATGCTATATTCTTCTCATAAGCGTGTTTATAGTTTTCATTAGTTGCAATATATATAGCTGGAAGGACCAACTCAGTTCTCTTACAACAACCTCCACTTCGTAGAGCTCATTTCAATTGGTGCCTAGCTTTTAGTGGTTGAAGTCTAGGTATCATTATTTTTTTGATAAACAAAAGGTATATTAATAGGAGAGTACTCAAACCCATATACAATGCAATAAACCAGAAAAAGAAGAAAATGGTAGGCCATATATATGCAAATCACATACTAATTATGAAAATCCTTAGTTGCACAACCATTATGTTCTTTATAAAAGCCAATCACTCATGAAAGTATAATCTATAGTAGGGGTATTCTCCGATAAAAGATAACTCCAATCTGTGACTACATCAGGGTAAGGTAAACAAAAGCATATCTATGTGTGCATCTGCATCTCCATTCTTGTAGTAGAAAAATAGATTCAGTTTGGAAGAAGTGCTCTTGCCTTAGTTAACAAATGTTCAGCCCAACAAATTGTCAAGTTGAAGACCACTTAACATAGAAGACCATAGAAAATAACTTGAAGACCATCTCAACAATCGCCAACGAAAAAAAAAGAGGGGGAGGCTGGGGTGCCCTCCTTGGAATGAACCTGCTCAAGTCAATTAATCTCCTTAACAAAATTTTGGGATCTATTACCAAAAAGAAAACTTTGCAAAACACGGACTTGATTAAATTAAGATCTTGGTGTGGTTAAAAGCAAAAATATCAGGTTTTAACTCACCGTAAGAAAAGCATGTATTACCTACGGATTATTACCGATAGCTTCGACTTCATCGGTAATTCCTGATTTATCGACGGAAAAGACCGTCGATAATGAGGGTAGTGGATAATCATTACCTTATCAATGGGAAAGATGTCGATAAATTTACCGACGGCTAGATCGTTGCTAAATTTGTCAGTATTTTTCGCATGCAATTGTGCAAATTAATGTGCGCTAATTTATCGAATTAATGGCTAGACCTGTGTTTGGAATTTCATAGAGAATTAGTGGTAGGTGCCAACATCTTTAGTATCATTATGTGTTCTTGGAGTGTACGTTGTTATTAATTTGAAGCTTACATCTTCTTTTGGGGTGTTGTGTTGTGGATTTTCGTTTCCTTTGTATATGGGTTCGAGTACTTATTATACTCATTAAAAGAAAAGCTGATGTGCTTAGACATTGATATGTTTTTATCTTGTTAAAAAATTCAAAATTGTCCAGAGCTACTTGGATAAGAATGATCGGCAGTTTATCTTCTTGCCAATGACATTTTTCTTGTTGCAGCTTCTTACGGCAGAGTATTTCCTCATACCTCTGTTTAGATGAGGATGCAGTTGCACACTTGCATTGCTGACTTAAGAACCGGTGTTACCTTCGTCACAATCAGCCTTACATATGCACTAGTAGCTAAAATGGATAAGCATTAAATAAAGATTTATTTATGTAGTTACTTTTTGTCATTGGTTTGATGTATTCAATGCTTTCTAAAGATTTGATATGGTTGAAAAATTATTGAGACTAAAGTGCGGATTTAGTAATTATTAAAAACATAAACAAATATCATTTAGGCAAAATAGGATGAATGGTCCTATACGTTTATTTAAATTTTCACATCGGTCCCATAAGTTTTATTTTTTTCAAATTGATCCTATATGTTATGTTTCGTTTTCACGTTAGTCCTTTTCATCAATTTCGACCTTACGGCGTCATATCAAAAGCCACGTGTAACACTCATACGATGTCACGTTAGGTCAAAACTGACGGCGTTAGGTTGAAATTGACGGAAAGAACTAATGTGGAAACGGAATATAACGTGTAGGACCAATTTGAAAACAATAAAACTTATGGAACCGATGTGAAAATTTAAATAAACATATAAGATCAATCAACCTATTTTGCCTATCATTTATATTCTACATTTTAAATTAATTATATGCTAGATTTTTAGAGAATCTGGATTTGAGATTTATTACAGAACAATACGTTTTTCTTAGATAACATTAAATACAACGTTGTACATGTTAGCTTTTATACGATGTCGGGTTAAGTTTTTAAATGTTTTACTTCTTATAAAACAAGAAAGATAATTATTTAACATTGACTCCTTTAACCTGAATTATTGTTTTAAAGGGAAAAGTAGGAGATTTTAACACTAAAATCAAGGTTGATTTTAAGATAAAAAAGGCACATAATAACTAATTGGGTATTTCTTATAATTCATTTCATTGATTTTATAATCAATGGTTCGAGAACAAATTGTGTATTCGGTATAATTCATTTCATTGATATTATTATCAATGGTTTGAGATCCCTCACCATTTTTGGACTCAAACCATGATAGACTAATGAGTAATGACTGAATTGGGACCGGGCCAACCCAAGATTTAGACAAAATGTAAATTTGTACATTATGCATACATATGTCATAAACTATAAAAGTAAGAAAATAAAAGTGAATATGTTGAATAATAAATCATAAAAAAATAAGTTTTAGCGACTGATGTTCGTGATTGTTAAGCGACCAGTTTATATTTAGTGACTGAGAAGTTTTTTTTTTTTTAAACTTCACTTATTGAAATCAATGATCGATTAAGCTGGTCATAGATATAGTGGTCGCTAAGTCAATCATATATTCATAAATATAAGACTCAACATACTTTGACTTATTAGCGGATATCTGATTCCACAAGTTTCTTTTTTCATCTTTCCTATAAAGCTTCAGCGAATACTCGACTCTGCAAGCTTGTTATATTTCCTGTCAAGCTTTGGCAGATACATCGATTTCGCAAGCTTCTTATCCTTATCAACTTCATCGGCTCTCTGACCCACGAGTTTAATTCCTTTATTTTGTTCTCAAACAAAATTGGAGTTCAGGTCTTTACTCATTACTTACAACGATAATATATTAAGAAACAAATAAAGAGGGACAGCGGCGAACAGCCCAGTTTGTCCGAACTTTTTTTTAATTATAATATTTTTAATTTATTGTTTAATTTTCGTTTCACTTTTTGCTTTGTTTTTTTTCTAAAAAAAATCCGAAAGAATAAAAATAGCCCAAGTTTCTTATTTCAGCTAATTCATTTTTGGGCTTAAGCATGTCCATGATCCATTCCTTTTTTTGACCTATCAGAAATCCTTTTCCTCCTCTATTTCAAACCCTAGCCTCCATTCCCCTTGGAACACAACCGCATAACACTCTCACCCCTCTGCGAAAATTCTGTGACCATGGTAGCAGATCAGATTTCGAATCCTAGACGTCAGCGAGATAGAGACACACTACCGTTCTATATATTATTGATGCGTTGCTATATGACTTGCTATCATGCTTTTGATTGAAGCTGTGCTTGTATTGTGTGTCAAAGGTTGATATTTTTTTTTAGACTCTATCTTCATTCCTGATGGTGTCGTGTAAAGTATGTTTTGTGTGATTTGAAAATTGAAATCCCAAGCTTTGATAGAAAAATCTTAAAATAAAAAGACATTTTCCTCACATTTAATTTTCTGCAAATTATAAATTAAAGTAGTTGAACTTGTCTTGGGGCGCTCTATAACCTAAAATGTCATGTTTGATCTATTAGATGTTAGGTTGCTTCCCTGAAGTTACGTGTCATGTTCAACCCCTTTTTTTTGGATTTATCAATATCTAAAAAGTAGAAATCAAATAATTCATAAAATACAAAAGGCCATAAAGCATAAACTTTTTCTATAAATCCTTCCATTTACTTTTTTTTTTTTTTAAATTGGTTGTCATATCTTTTTTACATTTTTGTAATTATTTTTATGGCTAAAAATAAAAATAAAATAAAAATTATAGGTGAAAATTAATTATCTTTTTCTACTTTTTCATCCTTTATTGTAAATATGTTTTGGGATAAAATAAACATTTGAAAAGTATAGTCATTAAAATTGCGTAATTAATCTAAGGTATCATTCGTAGAATGAGTAATGTAGGGTGCTTGTACCTTCCTTACTCGTAATCGACTCATGAGCTCAATTTCATTTTCTAAGGACCAGTCTTTCAAATAAAAGGTTTTTCCAAAGTATATGGTCACGACAAGGTGGAGCGCATTTTTTAAAAAAAAATAGGGATAAGATATCGCTTCCTTGAGAAAACGCTATTAAAGGTGAAACGTGTTTTTTATTTTAAAAAAATGGGAAAAAGATAGCGCAACCTTAATGAAACACTATTAATCCCATTTAATACTATTTTTTTAAGGAAGCGCTATTAAACACTTTCGCGCATTATTTTTATAACATTTCATACCAAAAACGCTATTAAATAGGCACTATTAAAGGTCGTTTCTGTTGTACTGTGTAGCTTTTTCTTGGTGTTTAAGCTTGCCTAGTTTGGCATTTGCAAATTGCTCCCAAATTGCGGTTCCTTGATTCCATTTGGAAGGAGTGTCGTGGAGAAACCAGAAGAAGATTAAAGGGGCCTAAAGGAAAGTTGAAAACTTCTCGGAGCGGCACATCGACCGTTGTCCATATCATTGTCCAATTTTTCTTGGTTAGCCGATGTGATCACAACTTATTTCTTTGTAATTTTCACTAGCGATTATTCTTTCTCTTTCAATTGTATTGTGTTATTGTGTTGTTCATCTCAAGTTGGATGTGTTGATGCACACTTCCCACTTGCGAGGGGATGTTAAAAATATAATTGCTTAGTGATTAGTCACAAATTGGTTTCAAGTTTGTTAATTAATATTTTCATATCAATTAAATCCTTTTATTATATGTGGTAAAATAGGTGTTGCTAAATCTTTGATATGTATAGTGTTTGCAAGAAACATTGAGAAAGATTCCTGTACAAATCAATGTGAACTCTTCAACCCTTCCTAGAAGGTAAGGAAGGTTTTCATTTTAATGCTATAGCTGGATAACTTTGAATAAAATAGTTATTTATTGGGGAAAAATAAAAAAAAATCAGTTAATTAACCAATTAGCCGCCAACATTATTGTGCAAAAAAGGTTAAGGGCTTTGAACAATCCAACATCTGGATTCCAGACAAATGAATATTGATGACTGATGAACTAGGACGGCCCAATTAGAGTTTATAATTTTCAGTGCTGATTGTTGAGCATACATATATTTAAGTCACAAAATGAAAACTTCAAAAACTCCCTGAGAAAAAGTACCTACCTTCATAGCTTTGTAAATTATAACTGTCCCAATAAATAAATACAACCTCATGATAAATTATAATCTTTATATATAAAAGGAAAGTAATGGTTGGATTAATTCTGTAAAATCACTTGGAAGGCTTCAGCATCTACCAGGACAAAAATGGTAATTCACTTTAATTTAATTTTTTTTTTTTGGTCAAATTTATTATCATCTTTGCACCGTTTGAGTCATTACTGCATTGTTCATTCATCTTCCAGAAACATAACGCAACGAAGATGTAGAGGCAAGCTCAGTAATATTGTAAACCCCCAACACAAAAAACAAAATCTTGGCTCTCCAAATTGCAACGATGACAGTGGACACAAAGCCACATCAAGAAATGGAAAAATAGTACACTTCAGGGTACATTTTTGTCCACCGAAAACTCTTGCACCTTTGCCCCCAAAAACTTGCACAGAGGTCTGAGATTCACCAGAATTCCTTGTACCCATGGAAGGTATTGTGCTCTCCTCTCGAACTTTATTCTTATGAAAGATTTGCGCTTTTGATTTGTTTGTTTTTTGTCATATTACTTCAATTTTCATGCACTGGAATGGAATGAATGACTTGATGGGAGCCCAATATATGAATTTTTTGCATTATTGGGGAGTTTATTGCGATGGTGAGTTTGGCACCAAGGGCTTCAATTTGGGGTATTTGGGTTATGGGAAAATGAGTCAAACTGAAAGGTATAAATGGGGGTTTGATTAATTTTGATCTTAATTGAAATTTTATATTTGATGTCTTCATAATACATTTTTCTCATCCATATTTTTCTTATAAGCCCCCAATTTTTATCTGTCAATGAACATAAACTGGTGTGTACGCTTGGATTTGCTTTTTTGTGTGGGGACAAGGTTTGGTTGTTTTCGTTGTTTTTGTTCTTCCATTTGCACTTGGTATTGATTAGCACAAGCCATGGTTTCTTCAGAAAGACTCTGATATTACAAAACTTTTATTTAGTTGAGATTCGAAAACTTTAAAGCAATAAAGAACATGTTAACTGATCAGTGGCGAGAAATAAGCTGGTTGTTATTGGTTTTTGATGCACGAAAATCATAGTTCGAACTTTTACATTGGAAACAATACCATTGGCAGTATAGTGAATGTACATGCCAACTTTTCTCATTATAAATGTTTCAATATATGGTGAACATTTGTATGACCATTATTTTTAATGGAATATGTTGATATTCGGAATAGGCAGAATGTATTTTTACTCCTTTTAATATTTTGAATTGCTTGGCTGTCCACTGCCGGTTTTTTATTTTTATATTAAAATAAGAAGAGGGAAAAGCTCATTAGCAGGCTATTCGTGCTGTGTGGTCTTTGGTACCATCATCGCAAATGTAACCACCTAAACTTGACCCAATTTCTTATGTAGTTATTTATCTAATGATAAGTTTTAAACAAGGTCTAATTTTTTTGTCCTGCCTTTTGATGTAATGCATGCCATTAGATCTTGGAGGATGCTGGCTCAAGATAATGGTCTTCAAATATTAATAGGCAATCTTTGAACCTAAAAAAAGATTGCAGGTATTTCTTTTTATTTTTAAGTCTCATCATCAATCACCAGCGCACTAGGGAAAAGAATTATTATTTCAAACCAAGAATTCTCAATCCATATATTTTACAACTTTGCATCATTCAACTTAATTGTTGGCTATTTCTTTCAATTTATTATTTCATGAAATTATATTTTAATTATTATTAGATTGTTGATTTTTACTTGATTGTTGGACATTTTTTATTCAAACCCCAACATTGTTAGCATCTCAAGTTCATTCTTGGACAAGTTCAGTCAGGTGTAACTGCAGTTGATATAGTGTGTTTTCATTTGGATGCTTTTACCTGCACTTTTGTTCTTACTTTTTGTAGGGTATTGGTCTATTTGTTTTGATACTAGGCAAATTTTTTATTCAAATTAAATAAATGCATGCCTCAAAGATAATGTTCAATCCTACAATAGTTATAAGGTCATTAACTGCAGGAAGAGGTGTGTTAAGTGATGAAGGTTATTGTCAATTACTAAGGTTAAAGGAATGGCTGAAGCTGATCACAAGATTTTTTCTGCTGAGGTACATGAACTATATCTATTGTTCCCTTGGTTTCCCCTGTTCCTCTCATTTCACTATGGCTATCTACCTTCGTTTCTCATACAATGTTTAAGTTTTCTGCTGAATAATGAATGCTGAAATAGTTACGTTGGTCAAATATATTCATTCTCATCTATCAAATTCAATGTGAAATCTAGATGAAACTTGGGTCTCAATACTATTTCTATATGGAGACAAACTGTACATGCTTCACTATATGATAAAATTTGCATTACAGTTTCCAGCTCAAGGCAATGCCCTGATTTTACGCATTCTAATATAGCAAGATGCCTAGGTTAATATATAATCAAATTTGATCTAATTTTTTTTACAAAATACGTGCACTGCAAATAAAATATGGCGGGCTATAAATTAAGGCTACAGTAACAAAAGATGACAGCTATAATTTATGTCCACAATCTCTTTTTCTCCTTCCAAAATATAAAATGAGAAATTAGAAGATAAAAGGAAATGGTATATTGGCATCCAGATGGGATGATGCGGTGATGGTTGTGAAAATTGAAGAGAAAAGAAAAATCTCCATAACTTAAGTTTGTGGTATTTGGAGAAGACGAGGAGAGTAATGGTGGAGTAAAGCTGAGGGCATCGCCATGCAATCGAAGCTGAGTCATTGTGGCTGAAACCAAAGTTCTGCCTAAACTCTTCTTGTCCCAGTTTTAGCACATTTCATAAAGCATCTATAAGTTGTTTGGGGCACTATCTATTACCTTATCAGTTTGTCTTAAAGTTATGTATTCTAACATCCTCTTCTGCCTACTGGCATTATTTTGTGTTGGTATGATTGTAGGTCCATAATTATGTGCAGTCTCACATTCAAATTAATGAATATCGGGATTGTGTAATATTTCATACTGTTTCATACTTGCTTAGGATGAGTATTTATATTGATTAAGCTAATTTCGTCTCCAAAGGATATCCTCTCCATCTGCCTTTCTCTTTCTTTGTGGCAAATAGAATTGGGTGCAACAATTTTCTGGCCTTGCCAACATGTAATAATCTCATATAGGCAAACAGAAACACCCTTTCTACCGTGGCGATTTGGTTTCTCCTCCTTCGTGAAAGCCTTATAACCCTTCAGGTAATGATTTATTAGTGTTTTACTAAAAATCTAAGATCGTTTGGTTCTTTATACTTTTTGTTTAAAAATAAAATAAAATTATCTTACCCTTCTCCTTTCTGTGATTTTTTATTTTATTTTAATGGGTTTGTGATTAGTTTATTCCCCCATCTATGATGTTTCTTCATTATCACCATAAATAAGTCTTCGTTAATTTTAGTTAATTGTATGGGTCTAGATACATTCCTTTTTCTTTTACCTTAGCAGGCCTTTTGCTCTGGTAGTTATTGTTGTTTTGCTCCTAATCTTTATAAATGGCAAAATGTTGTCAGACCTCGATGACATTTATTTCTATGATATGAGCACCTCCGTGTCAAACACTGAATATGCTTTGTAATAATCTCAAATACTTTGGAATGTTTGCCTAGGCTGAGCAAAGAGCACGTGAGGAAAGTGAAAGGCAGGAAAGAATAGCGTGAACAGATTGCTAAAAGACAGAGGGGTGACTTGGTTGGCTTTCAAATGATAACAATTCTTTGCTCTTCATAATAGACGACAAAATTTCATATGCTCCTACTTAACATTTTTGTGTTTCTGTTTGTTCCCCTATTTCTTATCAGACTTTAGGGCACATGTGGCTGCTAAGACAGAAGAAAAGAAACTGGAGTTGTTGTTTCTTCAGTGGAGTGAGCATTATAAAAAATTAAGCAATTTTATAAGGTTTGTCCCCTTCAAATGTAAACTTAAAGAGGAAGGAGTCTTCTCTTCTCATGACAAACCCTTTGATAGTTACTTCAACAACTAGACATATATAATCTCTGACATCATGACATGTTTTATTTTCTGCAGGTTATTTTTAATTTTGGTCCAAAAGTGTCCATATTCACATTTTATTGAGACGGCGATAAGTTTCTGTTCATGTGCATTGTATTGTTGAAGTAACTAACGACTAGATGGGTATTGCTAATTGCGGGATTTTAAGTAGAAATATGTTAGTTTTCCTCTTATCATTTTGAACCGTTGTTTGATTGAATGTGGCATGCATTTTTTCACCCCGGATTAAGGCAGAGCCTCCAATATACTACTTGCCTAAGAAGCCCTTGGATGACGATGCTACATCATCTGAGAAGAGGAAAGAAGAGGTTTGACTCTTGGAACTTGCCTAAGAGGTTTGACTATTGGCAGCCTTCCAGCATTAGCCTGGTGACCCTGGTCAAATCTCAGTTATTCATCTACTTTTCTTTTGTTGTCTCATGGGTACTTACAGTCTATGCTTTCAAATACGGGTGGAATTGAGCCAACCACAGCTCACACTTTGGTCTTCACTTAATAATGTATTTTTAAAAAATAAAATTTAAATACTAAAGCTATATAATTAGGAGTATTTTTGAGTAAAATTTATGATAATTATATGTAAAATACAGCAAATATTATGTATCATTATTGAGCCTGTACACTTGATATTTCAATTCAGCATGTAATTGAGCCTGATATGATTCTGTGAGAGTTTGACAGCTCTAGAGAGCTGCTTAGATTCAACAAAGAACAAGTAAACAGAACAATCAATAGCAACTATAACACTTATGCAATAACAGAAATATAGAACTGAGTAAAAGGAAGAAAAACACAAGAATTTGATGGTTCGGCTAAGAATGGCCTACGTCTATGTGAGGTGTAGCAATGAGTTCCACTATGAAACAACAAATCAGGATCAAGATCCTTTACAAAATAGAGAACACACTCTTCGGCTTTTTCCCTTAGTCCCTTGATACAACCAAGATTCCCAAGCTCTCTATTCTCTCTATTTTTCTTTTCTTGATATCCTTCTAATCACTATTTTCTTTACACTGAAACAAGCACTTAGAAATCGCAACACTTGAAGTTTTCAATCTAATCTCTATAATGAGTCGACTTCATTATATATAGACATATACACAAAAGCTAGATCAATAACCGGTCAGTTTTCCTTCAAGGATCAGTCAGTTGTGATTAGCAACTAACTTAACCAACCAAAATTAATTAACTAACTTCTGATTTGTGTAGACACTTCAACAGATTCGAGCTCAGTATAATGAACTTTAGGTCAAGCTGAGCAAAGCTTTTCAAGCTTTTCGAGTCTTCAATTCAATAGCCACCCATACTTGCAAATAAATTAGATTGAGAATTTATTGGATTTAATTTAATATCTAACACTTATTTTTAATGTCCTTTCTTATATACCAAATATGTGTTGTCAATTTGTAGGCTTTTCTAGAATGGAAGATGCAAGAAAATAGGAATTGTCTGAGTATCAGAAACAGATTGGGGAGCAGTACCTCGCCAATGTTGAGAAGGAGATGGAGAGATGGCAAAATGCAAGGAAAGCAAGAAAAGTCAATAATTACCAGGATTTACAGGAAACTATGGACAAAGAATTGGATACACATGGGCTTGAACATGGTCCTGAGAAAAGAAAGATACCTGGTGGAAGCAACAATGAAGATGATGATGATGATGTGGAAGATATTAATGTTGGAGAGGATGACATGATGAATGATGTATCAGAGGATGATTCTGGTAGAGGGTTGATGAAACAAGTGTGGCAGAAGCAGGTAACCCCAGTGCAGATCCTGCTGCTCATTCCGATAAGGTAGAGTGAAGTGTATGTATATGATCAGCAGATCAAACAGTATTTGATTATTCAGCAAGATACTTTTCAAAATGTAGGTTATTTCTTGCTGTTTTTTTAATCCTACAATAAAAAAGGAATTCTCATAGTAAGTATACTAAATATTGGTTTTAAGGCATGTCATAACTCAAGCAAAAATTGAGAGTGAGGGTGTTTGTTCCCTCATTCAAAAGTAGTTCTCCCATGTCTTACCTAGGTGATCTATTATGACAATATTAAATATTTTCTCTAGCAAGAACTGAATTACACACTACATTTGCTGTATGTAATTTTTTGGATTTATATAATTATGGGTGGTTTGCCTTTTACAAAAGTTTATTTTCTTTCTAACTAATACATGATTATCCTCCCCAAACATGATTTGTCCTTGCATCGCACGCGTTAATGATCTACTTCTTTCTTATACAATCCACTGAATTTGTGAGTTTCATAGGAAAATAATTCGGACCATACAGCAGGGCTCATTACACATAACTAGCAACTTATATAGATAAGTTGTTACTTGTCTATGTATTTCGTTACTATCTTTAGGAGTGCCCATGCATATTGCTATCTTGCATTACTTTGCTTACTTGAAACGGTTAAAACTTTATATTTTAGAGAAAATGAAGAAAAAAATGGATCTATATATCCCAATGTTTTGAAAACTGGATCGGTCATTCAACTAGTTTAATTAAATCTATTGTATTCTCCCTTTATTTGCAATTAAAATTGGATCAAGTAATAAGATATATAGTTGAGACAATTATACTGGAAAACTATCTAATACATACCTACCTACTCTATATAGCCCGTGAAGGAATGGGAGGTCTTACATGATTCCTGCCACTAAATTGTACTTTACAGTAAAATAAAACATCCTAGCAAAGTGCACCTGTGAACAAATAATGAACTTGTGAGATACCTGGCATTCATCAACGGTTCAATGTCAAATATCTCCCCCACATGCTTATGGCTATGTTCGGTATACTATTTTAGAAGGAAAAGAGATAACTCTTGTCTGGTATGCTGAGGGTGGAAAGGAAGGGATTCGGGTTAATGAACAATTTTTGGGTCTCACAATTTCTCATTCATTCTTTAATGGTTTGTTTAATATTGTGGAAGGAAAAGAACGGAGGGTGTTATACAATTAGTACAAATAAAAAGAAAATAAAAGTACAAAGGTGGTTCACTTTAGAGCCTACATCCACATGCAAAGACAATTGTCATATATATTCAAAAAAGGAAATACGATAAAAAATATGAAAGAGTTGTCACATTTTCCTCAAATCCAAATCTCAAATACACCAAAATATCTTCCAATATTTTCTTGTCGATATATACAGTTAATTCTCAACAAATAAACAACTAGAGGATATAGGAAACTAGTTCTCCTATGTGAGATATGATGCTTCTAATGGCTTGTTGCAAATAATATATTTCTAACAAATAAAAGAGCTTCCAATTTATAAACCATAATTTCCAGCACTGACCATTCAGCAAGGTAAGAGGAATTGATTTTTATCAATACCATCAATTCTTTGCAACCTAAAATAAATGAGAGACTCATGTGCTTTGTCTTTTAAAAAAAAAAAAAGCTAAATGAAAGGAAAGCCACATGTTAACATGAAGGAATATATATATATATATATATATATATATATATATATATATATATATATATATATATATATATATATACACGATAAGAAAAAAGAAAGAAAGACACAAATGAGTGGATTATCCCTCTTCTTGTTTGGTATTATCGATCCAATGGAAATGAAAGGAAGTTTCCTTATTTTTGTTTGGTTTCATGAAAAAAAAAAATGAATGAAAATGTGTATAAGTAAAGGAAGTGGACAAAATCCTTTCTCTTCCTTTCCATCCAAAATGGGGATTGAAAAATGATGGACTTATGAAAAATATGATCCTTTCAAATCCTTTTTCCTTCCCATCCCAAAACATGATATTAAAATAAAGGATAAGACTCACATTCTTCCTTTCTTTTCTCTCCTCAAATGTAATACCAAACAAAGCTAGCACAGAAGGATTGAGAAGGAAGGGAAGAAATGTGACTATGTGAGTTTCATATGTTTTTATCTGTCTCAGTATTATTAATATTTATTTTTACTCTTTTCTTAATGATAACAATATTAACTATTACAGCTAGGATTAGCTAAATTAATCACTAACCAATTGTGTTAGTTAGTAATGTAACTAACTGTCAGTTATTGCAGTTAGGTAGTTAGATTAATCTACTCTTGTAATTGTAATCTGTATACACTCTTTTGTAATGAATATTAATCATCAATTTAGGCTGCTGAACTGGTTTTTGAATATATATGCACTGAGTAAGCTGTATCTATGATAAGAAAATTTAGATCCTCCTAAGGAGTAAGGTTGAGTTTTGGGAACAGGGCAGTTTTGAGTACACTGCTAACCCCGTAAGTTTGGGCAGCCTCTAAATGGTTTCAAAGAGGTTTTGTAAGGTGTTTTTGTTTGGGTTATCTTGTTGGCTTTGTGTCAGGTCTAGGATGTTGTAAACCTCATACTGCATAGACTCTTAGTGTAGTATTCCTATTACAGCTATCCTAACCTGCTCTCTTGTAAATAGGTTGGTGTACCCTCTTTGTCCACAATAATTATATACCTGCTTTCGCTGACAAAAAAAAAAAAAATGGATATTAATCATCAATCATCAATCAATAAGAATATTCATTCAATCGATCATTCTTTAGTTCTAATAATAACTCTAGCGCTTTCTCTGTTTTTTCTTCCTTTTTCTCCACAATACCAAACAAACATGTGCATAATAGTGCAAGGAGCAGTCCAAATAATTTAACAATTGTGCTGCTGTTGGGGCGTATCGACTTGCGTGATGGTCATAGACAACAAGAGGCATTTTTAATTAATCATGTTCGCGAGAATCATGGGTCAAAAATGGACATGATTGAGCACTGACTTGGGTGGTCTTCCTCAATTTCATAGTTGGCCATGATTCCTCTTTGTGAACACATATAGCCGACCAAATAGAACTTATAATAAGCTTGATTTGAGTTTGACAGAGTTATTATACAGAAGGGCCTCTATGAATACGAACATTTACTTGAGCCAACAAAAAAGATGATTAATTTTGTTGTACTATATCATACTTGATGAGCTGCAGCCATGTTAGAAATAATAATTGAACCTCTCCTCTCTTCTATACGCTTTGGAGGGGGAATCTTCTTGATCTGCGTTGCTATGCCTGTGAATGACCCTTTCCTTTTCTAGTTTTAAATTATAATTTCTAAAAATCATTGAAATTAATATTGTTTGCTAAGCTACTCAGTGAGAACAATTTATTATTATGAGAAATGGAAAATAATGAATATTGCCGATGGTATCTTATTTTAATGTTCAACATTAAAAGATAAATATACATCATTTTTTAAAATGATCATGTGTGTGTGTATTTTAAAAAAGTAAGAAGAACAAATCTTAATTATACAACCATATATGTATAGTGAAGATTAAAAGTTACTTAATGGATATCACGTGATCACTTCAAAAAATCATATGTCTTTTTCTTCTATTCTTGGTCATCAAATAAAATCCAGTGGTCAAAATCCACCCCTCTCACCTTTCACAATAACAAGATATTCTCACATGATAGATAGATAGATAGAGAGAGAGAGAGACACACACACACACACACACAACAACAACAATCAAGTCTTTTTCCACCCAGTGGATGCAACTACATGGATAAAAAAACATCATAATATTTTTATCGTAAATCATGCTATAGACAAATCATTAACTTCGAAATCCTTCTTAACGGTTTCGCCCATAGTTTTTTCCGATCTACCTCCAGCGATTGGGTAAGCCTCCATCCAATTTACTCTCGTTACTAGGAATTCTACTTGGGTTCTCCACACATGCCTAGATCACATAAGGAGAGATTCTACTATCTTTTCTATAATAAATGCTACCCCGACTCTCTCTAATATAATCATTCTTAATCTTATCTTGTCTATAATATGTCTATTCATCTAACAAAACATTCTCATCTGTGCTACATTGAGTTTATAGCGCCCCACACTTAGTCTCATACAACATCGTGGTCTTAGGCTATATTTGGTTCAAAGGAAGGGAGAGAAGGCGAGAGATTTTAATTAGATATATTGTGTTTGGTTAAGAAGAGAGGAAAAAAATTTAATAGAGAGGGGAAATAAATAACACTATTCATGTTTGGTTATCTCTCTAATTTACTTTTATACCCTTATAATTTTGGATTTCAAAATACATAAGTAAGGATATGCATTAAAAATGTTTTAAACCCCCTCCCTTCCAAATCATCCCAATATTGGAGGGGAGCCAAAATTGAGTGAGGAGGGAGTTTGCTCTCCTCCATTCCCTTCATATCCCCCTATAAAAAATTGAACCAAACAAGAAAAATTTATAAAAATGAGTCCCATCCCATCCCTTCCATTTTTCCCAACCAAACACTATGTTATAGTTGTGCGATAATTTTCTTTTTTTAGCTTGCACGGTACCTTTTATCACATATATAACACCTAAGGCTCTCCTTCATTTCGTTCACCCGCTTGAGTCTTATAGTTTATATCTCCTTCTATTCCTCCACCATTTTGTGTATGATGAACCCAAGACATTTAAATTGTGTGATTTGTGGTATGATATGGTCTCCAACTTTCACCTCTAAGATATGAGTGATGCACTTCTTTCTAAACCTTCATTTCATATACTTCGTCTTACTCCTAATTAAACGAATGTCATGTGTTTCTAATCTTATCTTCACATCTCTAACCTCTCATTTATTTTCTCTCTCGACTTTCCAATTAGGATTATACCATCTCCAAAAAGTATGTATCGTGGTAGTGACTTTTGAATATGCTCAATAAGTACATCCAATACCAAGACAAAAAGATAGGGGCAATCAAAGTTGACCTTGGTGGAGTTCTATAATTATAGAAAAATCTTCTTTAACCTCACTCTGTCTTCTCATACTAGTCCTATCCCCTCATACATATCCTCGATAACTCGAATATAGAAAATACAAACTCGTTTCTTCTTTGGGACCTTCCACAGCACCTCTCTTCCTATCACACATATCTTCTACAGATCAATGAAAACCATGGGCTGGAGCTGAACTTCCCTGTCCTCTGCCATGAGATGCTTGATCTCATGAATAATGCAAGCAAAACGATGAAACTTAGAGACTTCTCACGAGACCAAGAGAACCACACCAATAGAATCTGTGTTACAGACCCCTTTGCAAAGCAAATAACTCATGAGCATGTAAGGTCGTCGTCCAACCCACATAACCAGAAAAACCCAGCATCAATCCATTCACCCTCCTCATATATTACTAAGAATGTACGTACGTACCCAATGAACAGCATGCCGTCAACATTGATTTTGCAGAATCTGGATGGAACCGTGCAGAGGTTGGCAACGTCGCCAAAAGCATGCATGCATGTTGCAACTCACCACCCGCCAAATTGGAAATGTGCCTAATTAACTACCCGAGAAGCTGCTTAGTCTCCTCCTCCATCGTGGGACATAACAGTGGCGTTTCTCATTCCCTGCGTGCATATTATAAAGATAAAACCCACCTTCTATGATCACTGCAGATCATAGAAAGTGTGGGTCGTTTGCATGCATCCTAGCTTCCTTCTCATTTGATTCCATAATTCAAATTCTTAACCATTACACAACTAAGATTCTGTCTCAAAGCTCTACTACAACCACCAACCACTCTTCGGTTCAAAGAAAAACAAAGTCAATATGGTGTTGGTAGGTAACTAATTAAAAATGGAGAGCTTCCGGTGTACCTTGACAAATCCAAAGCTTTTGGTACCGTTGATCAATTAACCGATAGTTGAACTTGATTTCATTTAATGATGTCATGATATTCTATGTATTAGTTAGTAGTAAAAGTTTCTGATATTGTAATTAACTCCCTCATACTTTTTATCCATAATAAATTTAAATCAATTGACGTTGATAATTTAAAAATATTATATTATTTAAAAATCATTGAAAAACATTAACAGACCATCTAATCACTATGAACCCTAAAGTCTCTTATTCTTCTTCGTGGAACATAGCCGCATCATCTCTGCTCATCTTCATGTAGTGTAAGTTCCATTTGCGCTATATATAATCTTCATATAAATTGTTATCAAGATTTTAAATTGGAGCGCTGCTATATGGGATGAAAGTGTTTTCGTGTAATTGCACGAATGGTTAAAAAAACACTTACCTTCCCCTTTTTAATAAATAAAAATTAATAATAATTAAAGGTGAAGTCAAGATAAAGAGCGATGATCACCATCGATGATTCGTAATCATATTCGTACCATATATTTTCGAACTATTAAGCATATTCTTTTTAATTGTGATCGTATTTACGTTGTGTATATCATTATTATGAACAATTGTCGGAAGACATGACTGTAATATTATAATCGACCGTAGAGATTACTAAAACCACAATAATCTCAGTTTTGGTTACTAAACATATGCCAAAAAAGACGTTAAACATTTATCAGTTGTCAAAACTCAAAACCAACTACTATAAGTTGAAAAGTTAAATGTTACCGGAAAAAAAGTTAAAAAGTATTCGTAGCTTGATTGAGAACTTATGAAGGAAAAAATATTCAATTATTTGGCATATGGATGAAGAAAGTATTAGCGTGCCTGATGATTCAAGTCATCAGGCATTCTCTGATTAAATTTATAGATTTCTAAATACATGCTCTCTTCTTTATTGTCTGATTAAATTTGTAGATTTCTAAATGTACAAATCTCAGAAATGTTTGTCTTATCTATACTATATACATTTACGAATAATCTCATTGAATGTTCTTCCATGTGTCAACCTCTCATGTAATTCCTCTACGAAAAATTTTACACTTGGCTTCACTACATTACTTCCCTCCAAAATTTGCTGATGCGTCGCGCTTATATTGATTGGAAGACAAATAGTATTAATGGTCATAATTTTGTTAATTAAATAAATAATGAAATTTTCATGAATGAAAACAATTGATACTGATTGATAGATAAATCGATACTCTATACATTTAGAAATAATCTCAGTGAATTTTCTTCCATGTGTCAACCTCTCATGCAATTCCTCCAAGAAAAATTTCACATTTGGCTTCACCACATTGCTTCGCTCCAAAATTTGCTGATGTGTCGCTCTCATATTAATATTAATTTGAAGACAAATGGTGTTAATGATCATAATTTTGTAAATTAAATAAATAATGAATATAATTTGAATTTAGAATTTTCATGAATGAAAACAATTGATACTGATTGATAGATAAATTTTAAACAATTGACTGATTGCCAATTTAGTATGAAAATATTTAATTTACAATTCTCAATTAATACTGATTAAATTAAGTGCAATTAAATTATGAACGTTCAAATCAAATCAATTTGAAATAATTCAATTGAAAATAAATGCATGTTCATCGTACATTAAATTAAAACCTTTAATGATTTCCACATTCGTTGTACATAATTTGACAACTAGCTAATAATTTGTTTGTAGTAATAATTGTAATTGTAATTGTATTAAAAAAAATTTGTAATAAAAATTAAAACCTTCAATATGGATTTCAATACTTCAAATTTTAAAATCATGATTGCATTATTCTCTTCATTCAATCATTTTAAAGAGCTCTTCATCTCCGTTCACAACTTTCTTCTAACCTTCTCTCTCTCTTTCTTTTCTCTCTATTTGAATATTTGAATATTTGATTTTTTTTCTTCAAACCCGAAATTTCCTTTACCCTTTTAAGATTTACGGCACTAAAAGTTATTGTTTGTGTTAATGATAGATTTGAACTTTATTTAAAGAACTCCTGCAAAACGTTCGTCGGGGGCTAAAGTCAACCTTCACATCTGGCGATAACCCTAATAACGACATCAATATTGCTTTTACAATATTCCAATCGTTTTGCGGTGTGTGAATTTCTATTCCATTCTTTTAAAATTTTCAATTAAATAATTTTAAATTTGTTATTTTTATGTAATTTAATTGAAAATACATGATTAATTTGGTGCATGCTTTTGGTTGCTTCAAATCAACTATCTATGATAGTTTTGTCACTGTATGAATGAAAATCCAATCTCTTTATAAGGTCTTTACATCAGGAACATGCTTGGGATGCTTCCTTGCAGCCCTTTCATTTCTTCGTCCAGGTTCTTTGGTTAGTTGGTTGTGTTTTGATTGTATCATAAGCTTTTATCATATTTATTTTATTCTTGGATTTTTATTTATTTTTAAAAAAAATAGATATGACTTTAGAAACCTATATAACATGCATATCATTGCAGTTATTTATATTAATTATATACTTGCATGAACTTATTAGTTAGTTATAGAAAGATTAATAAACTCAAATTTATATGACATAAGTTTAATAAGATATATAAACCTTAATTTCGTTAGCTTTTTAGTTTCCCCTTCTATTTATTGATTTATAAATTTGAATACTAAATTTAATAAATATACTCCAAATTAATTATCTTTGATCCTATGTAAATTAACTTCTCCTATCAATTTTACCTTTAACTATGAAAATTAATTATTTAAAGTATTATCCTTCAATTTAATTTTCTTTGTGCATTAATTACCTTCACTATGATTGTCTTTATTATCTAGCAAACGAAACTTGAAGATTATTATAGTGAAATAATAAATATGAATTAATTATTGAATAACACAATAAATAAAGTAAAAATAAGAAATCATAATTTTTTTTATTAGTTATATTATATTTAAATTTAAATACGAAATTACATAATTACTTTTGGTATTTACTATTTAATATATGAATTTTATATAAACGTTTGAACTATTTAATTAGTAATAGAAATATTAATAAATTAAAATTTATTTTTTATTATCAATTATATTTTATTATCTATTATCTATATATATATATCTATATTATATACATTCAATCCTTTTTCTCAAAGGCTGCATTTATACTTTAATACTGATTGAGATGTAAAGAATGAAACATTTATATAATGGTAAAATGTTGATTGTATAAATTCAGTAGTAATGGATTGAAAATGCTAATTGACCTTGCACCAATTGAAATAAATTTGTAATAATTTTTCTTCGTTATTAAAATTTACGATTGTAGTAAATTGTAATAATAATTGTTCTATCGTAATAATTTGTAATAACATATTAACAATTATTAAATTTTCTAAAAATGACTCACTTACACAAGAAAAGAGGATAATCAAGTCAAATACATTTTCAAGAGACAAGAAAAAATAATATAATATATAAATACATTTTCTAAAAATGGTTAACCTAAACGAAAAAAGAGTAGAAACAAATCAAAAAGATTTTCAAGAGAGAAGAAAAAATAATATGATAAAGCAAATTGATTGGCTAAATATCGCAATTAATAGCATCATTTTTTAAATATATCACAAATTGATTGGCTAAATAGAACAAAATTTACAAAATTAAATTAAAATAGATGAATCTATTCAAATCAAATTGGGAATTGATTTGGAATAGAGCAATTAATGAATTAAATGCATCAGTTTTTAAATATATCACCAGTTGATTGCATCAATAGAACAAAAAAACGAAAATAAAATCAAATAATTAAGATGAATTAATTCAATTCATGTTAGGATATGATTGGAAATATAGCTATTGATCAATTGAATATTGAATCAATTTTTAAATATATCACCAATTGATTGTATCAATTGAACCAATTTAAAGGAAAATATTGTTTCTGTACTGAATCAATCAAATTGAATATCTTAAATCACTTATAAGAAATCAGTCTTTTTATGAATATAAGAAATCAATTTTTTTTATGTTGTTTAAGGAACCTTTAACTATGCAAGTCAATTTAAAAGTAATTTATGGTCAAAGTTTATTTTTTATGGTAATGCATCTTATATCTTTTGTGCATTAAGATGAAGTAGATGGCAATATATCCTTTGTGCAATGCATTACGAAAAATAATAATATAATAGATAAGAGTATGTTCTAAAAATGGTTAACTTGTACGGGAAAGAGAAGAAATAAATCAAATTAAGAAAGAAGAAAAATAATAATAAGAAAGATAAATATATTTTATAAAAATGGTTAAATTGCACGAGAAACAAGCAGAAATAAATCAGATAAATTTTCAAGAGAGAAGAAAATTAATAATATGATAGATAAATATATTTTATAAAAATGGTTAACTTGCATGGAAAAAGAAGAGAAATAAATCCACTATATTTTTAACAAAGAATAAAAATAATAATATGAAAGGTAAATATATTTTATAAAAATAATTAACTTGTAGAGGAAAAGAGCTTAAACAAAACAAATAGACTTTCAAGAGGGAAGAAGAAAAATAATATGATACATGAATACATTTTCTAAAAATGGTTAACTACTTAACTTGCATGGAAAAAGAGGAGAAATAAGTTAAATCGATTTTCAAGAGAGAAAAATAATAATATGATAGATAAATATATTTTCTAAAAATCATTAACTTCCACGGGGATTGAGGAGAAATAAATCAAATAGATTTTAAAGAGAGAATAAAAAAATATATAAAAAATAAATATACTTTCTAAAAATGGTTAAGTTGCACAAGGCAAAGAGTAGAAATAAATCAAATATATTTTCAAGAGAAAAAAAATATGTTAGATAAATATATTTTACAAAAATGGTTAACTTCCACAGGAAAAGAGTAAAAATAAATCAAATAAATTTTTAAGAAAGAATGTTTATAATTCAAATAGATTACAAAAAACCTTATAATTAGAATTATATGAAGATCTATCTTTTATATTTTGCCTAACAATATTTTCCAATATTTCTACATAAGTAACCTTATAAATCAACAATTTTTTGTATATAATTCCCTATAACAAATTTTAAATTAAAAACGTGAAACCAATAATTATATATTTTTTTTTGATAAAATCCTACATGACACAAGTCTATACACTAGTTTGTTAACAATAGCACATAGGATAGTTTGTGTTTAAAGTTGACAATTGAGGCGAATATGAAATATGACATAAGGATAAGGCTACCTCTAAGATGCCTTATTAAACTAACTGCCACGTTTACCCGTATTTCTTTATGGTTCCATCATCCATGCGTGGACTTCATTGACAAAGAAATTTCATGAAAGAGCATACGTGATATTTAAGTGAAAATGATTGATGCACAATTTAGTGTATTATTAAGATGTCACTCGTTTAGTGTATAAGATGTCACTCGTTTAGATAGTTGACAATAATTATTAGAACAGTTGTTAGACAGTTGGAATATTATAGTAAGAATTTTTTATAAAATGAGGTTGTATGTTTTTTTACTTTGCATTAATAATCGGTCCCTATCAGGGATGGCTCTAAGGGTGTGCAGGATGTGCGACCACACAAGATCTCATTTTGTAGGGGGCATCAATTTTTTTTTTTTACTTAGTATATATATATATATATATATATTTTAAAAAAAATAAAAAATTATATAATTAACAGACATTTAATTGTTTTCCTAATTCATGCATAGATTATAGAATAATATTAACTATTCCCTTTACTATTGCATTTGCTGAGAGGAGTTTTTCAAAATTGAAATTGCTAAAATCTTATTTGCGATCTATAATGTCGCAAAGTAGATTAAATAGCCTTGCTTTGATTTCTATTGAAAATGATTGTTTAAAGAATCTTGATTATGAACAGATTATTAATAATTTTGCAGCAAAAAATACAAGGAGGATGATATTCAAAGATTAGGAGGGCATCACTTTCTTTCTTTAGCCCTTGTGATTCATGTGCTATCGGTGGATGATGTTGTTGGTGTGGGATGCTACTCAGATTGCTATATGTTCGGGTTAATAGATAGATGTATAACTCTACTTTTGCAATAATTCTATTGTAGTTTTGGATTAGTTTGAGCTTTTCAATGTTGATGTAATCTTTAACTTTTCTTCTATGATATTTTATTTCACTTGAGGTTATATTAAAATAATTAATGACTAGTTTTTTGCACCTCTTTTATTTTGAAGGCTATATGCATTTGATAATCTATATATATATATATATATATATATATATATATAACTTATAAAAAATAGAGCACCAATTTCATAGTTCGCACAGGGCACCCAAAATTTTAGGGACGGCCCTGGTCTCTACTTTTATTTAATCCAATAGTCGTCCTTAACTCTAGATAAATTATGTCAAAATTCTAGTTAATTTTTGGGGTTGTGTAGCTTTGTTAACTACTGGATAATACTAGTAGTTAACAGAAAAATAATGTAAAAAATTAATGATTTAATAATATATTATATAACTGTAATATAACTCCTGACATATTGTCAAAAAAAAAAAACTCTTGACATAAGTTAATAATCACTACAAGATAAAAGTCATTTAATGATCGAATAAAGGTCAATCACTATTGGGGATTGCGCTAGTGACCGATCAACTGATTTTACAAAAAGGTTATGAAAATGTATTTCGCGACCAATTTAGCGACTATTTAAAATGGTGGCAACCAAATCGGTTTGGACACCTTAGGGGATTTAGCGACCATTGCACCCTTGTCTCTAACCAGTGGTCGCTACGATGGTCGCTAAAGGCAATGTAGCAATTGCTATTAAATTGGTCGCTAAATCACAAGAAATCCAAGAAGCCTTAGAGGCGCGCACGAGTCCGGACAAGATTTCCAAAGTAGGAACGCCATTGTGAAACAAAACTAGGCTATAGATAGTGGAGCCGATTTATACACTGGTGGCTCCGTCTCTACTAGAACACGTGAGTGGAATGGTATATAAATTGATTCACACTTAATTTGTATTCTCGTTTATTTCATTGATTTTAAATATTAAAAATTTGAAGAATGTAAACGAGTATCCTTAGGGATCCGGTTAATAAATGAAGATAAAAAAAATTTCATTGGGAAGTGATGTATTTAATAATTAAAGAAATGATATATAATTTAGTTTTCCAGTGAAAACTTGCTTTTATTGGATGTCTTAACCAATGTCCTCAGGGCACTCGTTAGCAAAGACCCTAAAAATTTAACTTCTTTTTTTTTTAATATATGCAAGCTTTGCAGTTGAGTCGAAAATGGTGACATTCGACATATTGGAAAAGACGAAGAAGATGAAGTCGGGACAGCGGGCCAATGACAAGTCCAAAATGAATGTGGTAAGTATAAACAAAATTTGAAAATTGTACTTCTTTATTTTATTATTATTAATAATTGTAAATAATCATGCTTAACTGCATTTTTCAGAAAGAATATATTCGGGGTCAAGACGAGCTCCATGCACGCGTCGATGAGGAGGGTGCTTCTAGTCAGGGGCGATGCCATTCTCCGACCTCCGTCACAACACCATCTTTATGGAGGTTGTTGGAGGTAAGAATAGGAAAGTGAATGCGTATGGTCTTATGTAGTTCAACGATGAGTTCCTGGCCTCATCATTTAGTCGGCCCGACACGCCCGTCTAGTCGGTCTTACACGCCCGCCGTAGTTATAGAGTGATGACTTTGTTGCATTATCATATAAAATGATAGATTTTGTTGATTGTTGTTTGATTGAATGAGGGGTATTGATTGGTGTTTCATTACATGAGGGATATTTAAGAATCCGTTGAGTTTGATAATGAAATGTGAGATATATATTGAAAGTTGTTTTGAATGCAGACGAATGTGTGGAGAAAACAACTATAATATATTTTTGAAAAAAAATAGGGGAGAGAAGCGATATCTTAGGGCTACACATTAGATAATGTTTTCAATATGAAACGTTGTCTTCTTGATCAGCCACTCAAGATCAAATAGATTACATAAAACCTTATAATTAAAATTATATGAAGATCTATCTTTTATATTTTATATAACAATATGCACGCATGCTAGAAAGAGATTCTTGAATTAGTACTTTTTATCTTAACTGAAATTTTACTTTAAAATGTTTGGTTGTAGTTTTTTATGTTAAAGTAGATTTTCTTTTCCTCCAAACTTACCGAATAATAAGTATCTGTTGAGATTCTGAGGATCAATAAATGGAGTAGTACTGTTTGGTAGGTGAAAAAAGTGTAGAATTGAGAGAGAAAAGCTAAAGGAAAAAGGAGAGCAGAACTAGAAAAGAGAGAGAGATCGAGAGGAAGAAGAGTCTGCAAGTGAAAATTGTATGTTGCATTACATTGATTGAATGAATCTAAACTATTACAATGTATTAGCGCAAAAAAAAAATCATTTAGACATGACACACTATCATGACTCATTTAATTGATGCGACACGTTTTGATTAGTTAAAGTAATTTTTACCTTTCTGCTTACTGGGTACCACCCCGTTTTGACGGGTTAATGGCGGGTCGGGACGGTTGACCCGTTTTGTCATCCTTAATTCTATTCTAACCTGATGACAGTGACGAATCTAGAAATTTTGTTTAGTAGAAGCAAAATATAGTTTTTATAAATATTTTTACTCAATTAAAATATTATAAATACATAAACGACATAACAATGATATAAAATATACTAGATACTTGTGTATGGACCCGTGCCATGCACGTTTTACAGTTTTATTGAAATTATGTAATTATTGATTTCACGTTTTTATTTTAAATTTTTTTTGTAGGGAATTATACAATAAATTGATGATTTATAAGTTTAATTATGCAGAAATCTTTGAAAATGTCAAGGCCGGTCCAAGAGTGAATAAGGTCTAAAATAAACTTTGAATGATGTCATTTTGTTTTATGTGAGAGAGTGACTATGGGTCAGTTGTGCTTTAAGTTTGGTTTTTTTATTAATATGTGTGATCTTTTTGTTTTATAAAAACTAAGAGTAAATTATTTTTTTTTGTTGGTGAACCTAAAGCTATGGCTTTAGTTGCTCCCCCCCCCCCCAAAGCATGCATGTTTCTCCCCGTATTTATAATGTGTGCTTCATCACGAACACATATTTAGCATTTGTTTTTCTTTTCATGATAATTTATTGAAATTGCTTGTCAATGTTAAATGGATACATACATCATGTTTCACACCTTTTTCTTACAAAGAATTGACTCCCATGCAACACTCACTAGTCTATACTGAAATCGCCTCATTTCATAACAAATATCTGGTCGAGAGAAAATAAAAAAAAGAACAAATATCATTCATTACCTATAAAGTTATGACACGTACTAATAAAATAAATTTGAAGTCTTGCGAAAACCATACCTTCACTTTGCCCCCTCCCTCGGCCACTGTTTTCACTGATTATGACCTTAAGAGCTCCCTAATTATTGCTATAACTAGTACTTATATCATACATATAGAGCAAATAGCAATTATCAAATGCAGGTTCGCTGTCATTTGATGTGAATGGTATTCTATATAATCTTTGAAGACATTATTAAAAGCATAAACTAAATACAATACGGAAATAATCATCACTAAAAAGACAATTAATATCGGTAAGCATTCACTTGGCAACTTGGCAGGCAGAGGCGGCCGGACCTACCTGAAATTTTATAAATTTTTTTTACTAATACTTCGGTTTTTATTATTTTGCCCCCACCCCCATAATTTGCGCCCAATCTCATTACATTCTTCCCCTTTCTTTTACGTTATTATAGCAGCTGAGTGAACAGCCCTCATCACCTCTCTCCCTCATCTCTCCCTCTCCTTATCGCCTCTCTCCCTCTCCGCCTGCCCACCCAATAGCAGTAACGCACGCCGAAGCGAAGCAGCCGCACATCCGCACCCAATGGTTGATTGATTATGCAATGAATTTGATTGTTATGAACTGACAGTGTAAAATTTTTTATACTGTCAACCAATTATCAATCATGGTATGAACGACTATTAAGGTAGTTAGAATAAGAGTAAAAAAATATACCGACATGACAATTTTTAATTGAATGTTTGTGTAAAAAGGTTTTACGCTATTAGTCATAGAATTTAAACTTTTATGCAATTAGGATGATGAGTAACATATATGTGAAGCTAATTTTATGAAATTTTTAATGTAAATATTGATAAGTTAGGGTTTTGTTGAGCTCAAAATTGGGGATTTTGTGATAATTGTGTTATTTCACCAAATTGATTGGTTAGACATGAAATTTTTATTTTTTTTGAAAATAGATTACCCTAATTAACTCCGGATCCTAAATTCATCACTATTGACAGGGTTGTGTGAGAAATGGGATGCGTGTAGAAGTTGTTAGTCCAAAATTTATCATTTCTCAAGAGTAAAAATTTATAACTAGTTAATACTTAATTAACTCATCCAACCTTTTCTCTCTCTCTTCCTCTCCATAAATCGAGGACGATTTATTTCTTTTTCTTTTTGAAGTATCCTTTCACTCAATAGATAAAAGACAAATATCTACCATGATAATGTTAGACGCCTAAATGGACCCCTCCCAATAATGTTTTTTTTCCATACACATGAATCTGAGGATGAAACCCTCTATGCTAAAGAAGAGTACTCAAGTCCTATTCACTTGGACTAACACTCATTCGTAACGTTTTATTATTTAATTATAAAATATAAATATAAATATAGAAATAACTTATTAATAAGAAATAATTGAATTTAAATAGAAATCATACCATTGTCATAAATAAAAAGTCGACTTTCCTTTCGGGGAATTTTGTTTTTCTTTTCAAAATAGTATATATGTATCGATGAGTTCATACATACCTAAAACTATATATGATTCATGACTCATGTCTCATGAGTGTCATTTAGAAGATGCCTCATTGTATTATTGTTATTGATGTATAATTTAGCAAGTTAATACATCCCTTAAAAATCCTTTACTTAGTCATGATTCATGAAACTAAAGTGCATGATTGCCCTACTTCCTCTTACACATGATGCTCTTCGTAAGCAAACTAAAAAATTCAAATAAAAAAATCATTTATCTATTGGATTATATTTTTTTGGTACATCTATTGGATTATTTAATTATTTCTTTTACAGCAAACTGTATAATTAATTAATACTTAGATATATGTCGACTTGGGGGCATATTTTATAATGAATTTCGGTACAAGCAACCGGCAGAAATGAAACCGTTACAATTGAAAGAAAAAAAAAAAATTTCGGTGCCTTTCATCTAAAATCAAATAAATTGGTATGAATTGATGGTACAAAATTTTTTTATATTATAAATCAATCTGAAATTATCACATCAATAAAAATGATTGACTCTAATTCTAACTAACTTAAAAGTCATTTAAATCATGATTTCTGATTGATAGATCGTGTAAAATTTTTTACACTACTAATGTACAGCAAATAAACTCATAAAACACTAACTGTCTCCATTAAAAAGTGGGAAAGATTAATTTTTCTCACTTCAGCTGTTTTTAACTAAAAAGTTGTTTCATACATAATCTATCATGTTTGGCAATTAGTTTACATTTATAAAAAAACTTTTTTTGGCGAAAAAAACTATTTTATATCATCTAATTTATTTTACTTAAGATTGATGAGATTGGATTATTTTTCATTCTCAAAACTCTCTTTCCTATTTATCCCTACAAAACTAACTTCCATACAAATATTATTAAATTATACAAATAACTTCATATCATTTTTCATAATTTACTATATAAAAGTGATTTTTGTGCACATCCAAACGAAATAGATTATCTTAAAATTGTTTTTCAGCAAACATCCCCAAACAAAAACAGAATAATCGATTATACATATAGTCGATTATCAATATAATCTATATTTCTCAGCTTTCCCAAACACACTCTAAATTCTCACAATTTTCTTCCCGGAAATTTCCTTGTTTTTTTTTTATCTCTTTAAGAATTTCTAGTTGCAGATAAAATAAAAGAAAAGGAATAGAATTAGCTGCAGTTGCACATGGCCTACATTAATCTAAACCCCACACACTTTGACTGAAATGTTTTTTCTGGTAATAATATTTTTTTATTCTTTATAATGCAGAATAATAATATTTTTATGATTTAATGAACTTTTTAGTCCTTGAGAAATAGATAAGTTTTGGCTTAATTTAGTCCTTACATTCTTTTTTTTGTTGGTTTTGGTCCCTGTAAATTTAAAACATTTGATTTTAGTCCCCGCCGTTAGTTACCCTCCGTTAAGTGGTGACGTGTAACTTTGTTAGTCACGTCAGCAAAAATATTATTATTTTATATCATGTGTGCTGCCACAAATGAAAATAAACTTTGGTTTTGGTCCCTAAAAGTTGAGTAAATTTTGGTTTTAGTCCTTGTACATTTTTTCGTTGGTTAATTTGGTTCTTGTAAATTTAAAACTTTTGATTTTAGTCCCTATTATCAGTGGCACTTTGTTAAGTGCTGACGTAGCTAACAGGGTATCACATCAGCATTGCCACATTAGCTTAATTATTATTATTTTAAGCCACATATGCTGCCACATCATAATATTATTTTTTTTTAAATATTAACATTAATTATTATTATTATTATATTTAATCATTCTATTATTACAATTTTCTATTGTCATAATTTTATAACTATTTTCTTTTTATAAAACCAGACTGTCCATTCTTCTTCCTCTGTTTCCATCGTTCCTCCTTCATTCAGCAGCAATCTTGTTTTCTCCTTCTGAAGTGTTTCTTGATACCTTTTGCAACGTTTCTTCTACTTCCATTCAAACCTAGGTTTTTATTCTTCTTTCTCTCACGTTTTCTTATTTCATTCTTCTGCAATGAATTTCTAAAGTTGTGACTGTGATGCCCTCTTCAACACAAAAGAGCATAAAAATTGTTGAAGAAGGAGGAAGCAAGATTGCTGCAGAATGAAAAAAGAGCGATGGAAAAAGAGGAAGAAGAAAGGACATCCGAGTTGTATCAGAAAAAAAAGTTATAATATTATAATAATAAAAGTTAAAATAATATAATGTTTAAATATAATAATAATTCATGTTAATATTTTCAAAAAAATTATTTTTTGATTTGCCAGCTTATGTGATTTAAAATAATAATAATTAAACTGACATGACAATGCTGATGTGACATTATATTAGCCACGTCAGCATTTAACACAGTGTCACTGACGGCAGGGACTAAAATCAAAAGTTTTAAATTTATAGGACCATAACAAACGGAAAAGTACAAGGACTAAAACCAAAATTTTCTCACTTTTCAGGGATTAAAGCCAAAGTTTATTTCATATATGACAGCCAACGTGACATATTTGCTAACGTGCCACTCCGTTAGCAACGTTAGCACTTAACAAAGGGTAACTGATAGTAGGGACTAAAACCAAAAGTTTTTAATTTATAGAGACCAAAACCAATGAAAAAAGAATGCAGTGACTGAAATCAAGATGCACCTATTTTTCACGGACTAAAAAGTTGATTAAACCTATTATTACTAACGATTGATCAAATAAAAACTTCAAATTTGTCCTATATAAGTAGTTGCATTTTGACTAGTTATCATGACTGTAAGTTTAAATTAACATTTTTAATGGTTAAGATTAGGAAGCTTATAGCACCAAAAATAAGGATTAGGACGCTTAGCTTTAAAATATCATGAGACGAAAATCAAACAAAAATATGGTTCTAGAATGAAAATGAAACTTAAAACAAAATTAAGAGAGGAGGAAAAAATATATATTTTTGCTTATGTTAGGTAACTATTTTTTATTGATATCTTAATAAATAACTTAAAATATTGTATTCAGATAAAAAAAAAAGTAACCTTCAAAATTGTATAATTTTGAAAATCTTCACCATTAAAAATTTAGAGTTTTTTTTCAGTTTTAGGTTTGAATTAACCAACACAGTTTTCAAATAAATCATAGGAATTGTCCAAAGGGTAGGTTTTTCTTTTTCGTCTTCTTTTTTAATATATTTGTCAATTTACCTAGTGACCGTTAGTATTACCAGATGATCAATCTGTTGTTGATCAGTTAACAGTTAGTTAGTTGATCAGTTTGTTTAGAGAGTTAATGTTTCTCACTAGTTTGTTATAGGTTAGTTTTAGATTATGGACCTGTTTGGATTGGCTTATAAACAGCTTATTTGGACTTATCTACTAACATAAGCGCTTGTCAGTGTGTTTGAGAGAGCTTATGGAAACAGCTTATGACATGTCCATAAGCTGTTTTCAGCGTATTTTGATAAGCACTCCAGGATAGCTTATGAAAACAGCTTATAACTTATATGAAAACAGTTTGATTATATTTTCTCTTTGATTATAGAAATAGCTTATATATAAGCGCTTATCCTATAAGCGCTTAATTAAGCCGTTTACCTAAACAGGCCCATAATGTAAAAAAGCTTAAGAGCCTGTTTGGTAAAACTAGCTGTTCGCGGATAAGCTGATAGCGGATAGCGGATGAAGTAGCTTATAACGGATAACGGATAAATTAGCTTATTTTTTGTGAAAGTGTTTGGTAAAACTAGCGGTTCAACTAGCTGAAAAATATAAAATGACATAAAAAGACATCTTCATTAATGATTTTACTTAAAAGAGAGAAGAGGATAAATGTAGAATTAAATTAAGTTAATAAGGATAAAAGTGAAAAAAAAAAATGAAACGCTATAAGCTATAAGCTTAAACGCTACTTCAAGTAGCGTATGAAAAAAACGTTATAAACTCGTAAAAAAACGCTATAAGCTCGTGACAGAGGTACTTACCAAACGGGGCTACTTTCTCATCCGCTATAAGCTCGCAGAAGTAGCGAGCCAAACAAGCTCTAACTACTTTTACTTTTCTGTTTTTCATATAGTTCTCTTCCTATATAAAGAGACTCTCCTCTTGTACCTAATAATTAATTCAATTTCAATATTCAAGATGTATTTTCTTTACTCTCTCTTTCAATCCTTTCTGATTCACCAGCTTTGATAATTAATTTCTTTTAGGTTTCCTATCCTACGCGCAACTGTAGATTAATTTCACGAGGTACTAGACGATATTGAAGGTCTGACATTTTCCAACTACATTATTTCCGTACACAAAAACCAATAATCGAACTTCTGACCACTTGTTTAAGGATCCAAGCTTGTTACCACTTGGATCAATCACATGTTGGTAGTGACCATTAATTTGGAATGATGGTTTTTCTTCCATTCTATCATCGTAGAAACCACACTCAAAATTCCATGAAAAAGAGTTGAAGAAAAAAGGCATGTACCCAAAGGAATTTGATAAAATATACACTAAAAAAAAAAAACTAACCGCATTTTTGATTCGGTGGAAAGAAGAGGGTAAAAAAATGAAGGAGAGAAAAAAAAGGAAAAACTGACTTTTCCCTTATTTGGTTTGGAAGGAAAAGGGAGGGATGGAAAAAAAATTGGTGGGACCCATGTGTGTTTTTTCCCTCTCCAAATTGGACGGAAAATGGACCAGCAATCTAACACAAGAACCAAAGGGCTGGTAAAGGTCTGAAGTGTGCTTCTTGATGAAAAGACAACAAAATCAGTTTTTTTTTTAATTTTAAATTCTACTTTTTTCCTTTCCTTTCCCTTTCTTTCCATTCATTATCTTTCCCCTCATTTTCTTTTATTAACCAAACACACATGTGGCTTTTTTACCAAACTAGCCTAGTTTTCAAAACTATATACCAAAATAATTTGGTTCTGAAACAATTTATCAAAATACTCTTGTTTTGAGTAAAAAAAAATATTTTTTGAGTGGTTTAAAAAAAAATATTTTTTGAGTAGTGCTGGTCCAACCAGCACCACTCCTTTACACGTGGCACCCTCTGATTGGGTGCCAATTATTTTACCCGAATTTAAAAAAAAAACATTTCACATGCAGCGCCACGTGACAAGTTCCTGGCCACTTCTTCTATACCTACCCCTACCCCTCCCCCTCCCTATATATAACCCCCTGCCCCCCACCCCCAACACACCAGTCCCAGCCTCCCAGCCCCCCCAAATCCTATATCTCACTCCCCCTTAACCCAACACTAATATCTTTCTTCACACATCTCACTTCTTCTTCTACCACACTCTTCAACATTTTTTATTTTACTAGTACTCTTTAATATTTAGTAAGCAGTTTATATTAATATTTACTTTACTAATACGATTTAATGTTGTGTAATTTATATTAATGTTGTTATAATTCTTGTCATGTTTATTAATATTGTGTAATTTAGATTAATGTTATTATAGTTTTTTTTTATCTTTATTTATTGTCGTAATCACTCATATCTTTCTTCACACATCTTTCTTCTCCTTCTACTGTACTCTTCAATATTATTTATTTTACTATAACTTTCATCTCACTTCTCCTGCTATTACACTCTTCAACATTATTTATTTTACTATTACTCTTTAATATTTAGGTATACAATTTAATTATAATTTTTATCAGTATTATGATACTAATATTATTATTTGTTTTTTTATTTTATTTATTATTATTATTAATGTTATAATTTTTTTTTGTAAATGAAATTATTATTGTTGTCATGATTAATAATTTTAATTTTGTTATTAAATTAATGTTATTATTATTGTCTTTTTTATTGTTGTCATCACTAATATTAATTGTAGGTATACAATATATCTCAGTCCTCGTTCTACTACACTGTCAAATATTATTTATTCTACTATTTTGTAATTATTGTTTTAACTTCTGTTTAATCCTATACTATTAATATTTAGGTATACAATTTAATTATAACTGTTATTAGTATTATTCTACTAATATTATTATTTTTTCTTTATTTTATTTATTATTATTATTATTATTTTTAAATGAAATTATTATTGTTGCATGATTAATAATTTTAATTTTGTTATTAAATTAATGTTACTATTATTGTCTTTTTATTGTTGTCATCACTAATATTAATTAATTGTAGGTATGCAACATATCTCAGTCCCTGTTCTACTACACTGTCCAATATTATTTATTCTACTATTTTGCAATTATTGTTTTAACTTCTGTTTAATCCTATATTATTATTATTATTATTATTATTATTATTATTATTATTATTATTATCATTATTTTATTAGAATTATTATATTAATGGTATCAGTAGTCTTTTGTTATTATTACTTTTGTTTCTAATGTTATTACTGCTTTTTTTAATTTTATTATTATTATGTAATGAACATTAATGTTATAATTATTGTTTTTTTTAGTGTTATGTATTAATGTTTAGATTATTGTTTTTTTATTAGGTAAGATGGCAGATGCAAATAATCCTGGCCCAGTAATTACATCAGTGTTGGATGAGCAAACTACTCATGTTTCCTAACACGTATGGAACGGTGATGAAGATCGAGTTCTTATTTGTAGACGTGCACAACAATTTCATGATGGAGGTGTGAACATACCACCCGCCATTGCAGGGTATCCTGAGCAAGCCGGATTTTTGGGAATTGCTCAGTTATCTTTATTTCAAGTTAATCATCCACTAATAAGTGCATTAGTAGAACGGTGGAGAACAGATACCCACACATTTCATATGCCAGTTGGAGAGTGCACCATCACATTGGAGGATGTTGCAATTTTGACAGGTTTGCTTGTTGACGGGACTGCAGTAATAGGCAAAAACCGTAAAGATTGGGCTGAGTATGTGGGTAATATGTTAGGATTGATCATATATTAATATAATAATACTATTAAAAAATGAAATATTAAATAAAATTGTTAAATAATTATAATTAAACAAATAAAAAAGGCAATAATAATAACATTAATTAAATAACAATATTAAAAATATTAGTGATTACAAAAATAAATAAAGACAAAAAGTAAATAATAAAAACATTAATATAAATTGCACAATAGTAATAAAATTTACAAATAAATAAAATAAATAAATAATATTGGATAATAAGTATAATTAAACATTAGTGATTATAACAATAAATAAAGACAAAAATAAATTATAATAACATTAATCTAAATTACACAATATTAATAAACATGACAAGAATTATAATAACATTAATATAAATTACACAACACTAAATCGTATTAGTAAAGTAAATATTAATATAAACTGCTTACTAAATATTAAAGAGTAATAGTAAAATAAATAATGTTGAAGAGTGTAGTAGAAGGAGAAGTAAGATGTGTGAAGAAAGATATGAGTCTTGGGTTAAGGGGGAGTGAGATATAGGATTTGGGGGGAAGGTTGGGACTGGTGTGTTGGGGATGGGGGCGGGGGTTATATATAGGGAGGGGAGAGGGGTAGGTGTAGAAGAAGTGGCCAGGAACTGGCCACGTGACGCTGCATACAATTTTTTTTTTATATTCGGGTAAAATAATTGACACCCAATCAGAGGGTGCCACGTGTAAAGGAGTGGCCACTCAAAAAAAAAATTTTTTATTCAAAAGAAGAATATTTTGGTAAATTGTTTCAGAACCAAATTATTTTGGTATATAGTTTTGAAAACTAAGCTAGGTTGGTATATAAGCCAACACACTGTAAATAAAAGTGATTCAAAGTCAAAAACAGAAAGAAAAAATGCATACATCTTCCCTAAACTTTAGTCCGTTTGCAAATAGGTATCATCAACTATTGATTCTTTTCAATTAATAAAATAGGTCTTTCTATTAGTAAAACTCCAACTATTAGTAAAATAGGTCTTTCTGTTAACACAAAATTAAATTGATCAAATCCAACCATTCATTGTGCTTGAATTTAAACCGTTGAATGCTTTTAATTTTAATTTTTTTTTATAGAAAAAAGAATAAAAAAATAACAGAGAATGGTCCTCTTGCGTTTTGTTATTCCTGCTTTCTCTTTTTCTTCTTTGGATCCTTTCTCCTCCTCGCCATTATTCTTCTCTTCATTTATCTTGGTGCTTTCTATTATTAGTACTCAGATACTGACAAAGAATTCCCTTGCTGATTCTGAAGACATTTTGAATAGTGAGATTTTTTTGGTAAAATTAGCTATAGCAACTAAAAAGAAGAAGACTAGCGAACAAGAGAAAGGAATCACAGAAGAAGAAGAGAACTCACTAAGAAGAAGAAGACACATCACTGGAATGGATCCTTTTTTTCTCATATTGAATCTCAACACATCAGGGAGCATTCTTTGTTTTTTCTTTTAAAAACAAAAAATGCAATGAACGGATCTATCTAATCAAATCTAGTATCACATGCTTAAGGGATCAAATTCTCTTCAAAGTTAAGTTTGATATCTGGTGTCATTTGATCTCATTTCATATATATATATATATATAATTATTTTACTACATATATTATGTTATTTTATTTTTAATTTAATATGAGATGAAAATCAATGTTTTAAAAATCTGTCCAACCAAAAGATCGGAAATGATAGCGGTTCAAAGTTTAACCGGTGGTCGAACCGAGTATATATATATATATATATATACACACACATTAATAAACAATTATAATTTCAACATTGAACTACATTAATTACAACATGTAAGAGCCCTTAGGTGAATTAGGTTTGGATTGAAGCCTCAAACCCCCAAACAAACCGGACCAAAAGTACGTTCGTAATTTCTTATAAAAAAACAAGTGAATTAATGAATAGTCCGGTATTCGAAAACTGTTTTACATCGGTTTTATACTGATTTACCCGATTTTTGCATGATCGGGTCGCTTTTTCGATTCTTTAATCCGATCAGGACCTGGGAGACATTCGTTCGACGGTCTAACCGGTTGAATGGATCCGGTTGGACCAAATTTTAAAACATTGATAAAATATGTTTTCTATTATTTTATAAAGAATATTTTCAATGAATGAGCTTAAAATAATAAAAATTATAAAAAAAAAACTTAATGTAATAATTATTTATATATGTTGATTATAATAAAACATAATTAAATTTGATATGATATTTTGATAATTTTTTGAATTTTGTAATAATCTTAAATTGTTAAAAAAGTTGTGATATGCGTTTAAAGGTTATTTTCTCTTAAATAGTAAATAAGGGATAAACAGATATCCATCAACCATTAAGGATGCGTTTGGAAGAGCTTATGAGAATAGTTTATGAAATTAAACTTATACAAATAATTTATTAAAATAGTTTATGATCTTTCATAAGCTCCCATAAGCTCTTTTGAGCTTATTTCCATAAGCTTATCAAAGAAGCTTATGAAAATAAACTGTTTTTAACTTATTTGAAAAAAATCTTATTAAATAAACGTTTAATTAAGTTATTTATCTAAATACATCCTAAATCATAAATGAGTATCTATAACTGAGACAAAGTGATGGCAAAAGAAATACTACCTACCCTAGGTCGCCCCCATTGACAATCCTAAGAACATTGTTATAACTTATAAGAGATGTTTTGTTGGAATTCTAAATTAAAATTTGCTAGACTGCTTTAAGGACTGGTTAATAAATAAAAATATATAAATTATTTGATATATTGAGAATTACATTTTTTATTATTTTCTTATAAAGATTTAATAAAAAAACTAAATATTTCTTAACCAAAAACTTTGCAGTACTGATCAAGTTCGTTGCAAAATTTGCAATAGCATTTCGGATTCGGAAATGCCATTGGTCAATGGTCATTGTTCATTTCCATCAAATAATTGATTTGATGATAACACTGAGATACAGAGAAAGTGTGGGGTCCACATACCCTCCATCCATAATTGTTCATAGAGATTAGAAAATACTACCAGCATTAGGTTGCCTAGCCAAGGTGTGCGGGAGACGACTTGATATTTTGGTGGGACCCTCTATTTAATGTCAATCCTCATTTTTTACATATAAAGTAATTTTAAATCCTCTTAAACAGAGAGGCAAATGTTCTGAGTTACTTACTAAAAAATATTAAATTCCATTTTATTCCCAAAATATTAAATCGTTTTATTTTTAAGTAATAATTTTCAAACAAATAATTTAAAAATATTTTGACTAAAATATACTTTTCATCCCTATTTTTTTCAATTTGGAAAAATTCGTTCCATTAATTTTTTTTGGGCAATTTTAGTCCTTCCGATTTTTCAATTACACAAAATTTGCCACTCCAGTTAGGATGTATTTGGATTTACATGCATTTGAAAAAACTTTCAACGAAAAAATACAATTTCCGAGATACAAAAATGAAAGCAACAATTTGTTGCTTCTACTCAAATTTACGTTTGAGTCACTTCCAACTTAAATCCAAACATGTACTAAGTTGTCATCCGAAAGCTAATGTAAGTTTATGAGGTGGGAGTTGAGACACACCTAGTGACATGTCACCCATTAGCATGCTCATGCTCAGTTGACAACATAACTAACTAAAATATTAAATGAAATGTAATGAAATATATTGACTTAATAAAAAATAATGAAATTTAATGACTTAATAAAAAAAATTATTGATGAAATATGAAATGAGGTTGCTATGGGATCATTTAATAAAAGTTTTAAAGGTATTGAGCTGATGAGATGAATTGTTTAAATTTAAAAATAAATAAATAATGATGTATAATAATGGGACGTACTGAAGATGTGTAAAAAGTAAAATGTGAAGAGAGATGGGGTGGAGATGCTCTAAGCAACTTAACTGTAATTTATGGCTAAAATAATAATAATAATAATAATAATGTTGAGTGTGAAGCAGGGTTGAGAGAGTTACATAACCCAGGGCACTTCAACCTTCACGGTGCATAGGAAAATTTTGAACTCCAAGGCATCACCATCATCGACATCAGCACCAGTAACTGACAAATCACCGGTATTAGGGGAGAGAAAGGTAAGAAAAATTATATATTTAGAGAAAGAGAGAGGTAATTACATTCAGCTGCATGTCGTCTTAAATTGTGGGGCTCACTCTTCAGTTTCAAGACGGTAGTATATAAGCAGAGGCAGACACAGAAGATTGAGCTCATACCCTTCAGCTTCTGCTTCTGCTTCTGCTGCATACATTGTTGTGGTCCTTGCTAGCTGTTTCTTTTGGCTATCTGGGCTTGGCTGCAGAAGCTGAGCAAGCATGGCGAGTGGGAAGGGAATATCCCTGGATGAGCTCAAGAACGAGGCTGTTGATCTGGTATATACATACATACATCCATGCCCTTCAACCCACTTTTATTTTTCTCTCTTTCTCTCCCGAAATTCTGTCTCTTAATTAGTTGTTCAAACAGCAAATCTTAGAAAAAAGTGATTTTTTGTTTTGATTTTTTTCATTTACTTTCATGAAATGGATGTTTGATATATTTTGATTGACTTCAAGTTACCTCCCTCTTATGCTTTCAACCATAAAGAAGTTGAGTTTTATTACTTCCATGCAAAGCAGTATTATTTCAAGGATTTGGATCCTCTCCATTCTTATTTCAACAAAACTCATTCATATGGTTAACTTCTCGCGATAACTAATAATTTATATGCATAATAACTTACTAAAAACCTCTCCCTCTCTCTCTCTCTATATATAAAATTTCATGCTTATAACTCTCACCCTTCAATTGTCTATTTTCTTCTCTAGGATTGGTCTACATAAAAGAGCTAGGTTTCTGAAAAACTTTCTTTTCTATGTACATAATTTAATTTTCCCTACCTAAACTTTTCATTGCTGGGAAAATTAACGAATGAGAGTTGCTAGAGGGAGAGGGCAGTTTTCGATAAGGTAACATGCATGCAGAGGATAACATTTTTATAAGAAACTTTCCTTCGCTTTTCTCTGTAGTGGATCTAACCCTGTGAGAGACAGGTAAGACCTAGAGTTTAAAACGTCTCAAATTATTTCCCCTTTTTTTAGGTTGTGTGTATAATAAGTGTATAAGTAACATATTTCTCAAACGTCCACCATGTGTGTCTCTCCGTCACTTTTTCCGTGATACTTCAGCTTTTTTTAATGGAGAATGTTAATCAATACTCTTAAAATATTGATTAAGAAAATAAAAAAGAAATTTATCATTAAAAAGTGATGTATTCAATATAATTGGCTTGTATTAAAATCCTCAAACAATTTCAATTTTTTCTGTGAATCTCTTATCCCGTATGATTAACTGTTTTTATAGTAAAGTCTCACATTCAACGGTCCTGACACTAGGAGGGTCCACAGTTGTTTGGAAATTGGAATCAGCAAGGGTTATTTTTCCAATTTTCTCTCAACGTGATTTCAAGATGAAATTTTTTTATTGTGTGTTCCATCATTGATTTAGAAATTCAAAATAGTTTAGTTTTGATAATTTGTTATTCAATTAATCATAAATTATTTTATGTGTAACTTTTAATGTAGTTGATTCAAATTTTTTTTTAATATAATTATTATAAGAGTCAAACATTTTAATGATTTAAAAATTAATAAAAATATTTACATTAATAATACATACAAATTAATTCCTTACCAAACGGACACTAAAAGGGTTAGATGATATCAGTGTAATTCGTGTTGAAAAATACTCTATGGCCGGGATAGTTTCATTATTCGTATTACTGAATTTATTCTTAAATGGTATTTTATTTATATTTTATATATAGTATATTTATTTTAATTTTACATATAATATATAATAATATCTAACTATATTTATATAAAACTACAAATATCCTACTAAATATTAAATCCAGTAATTAAAAAACATTATCATTGTAATATAACGGGTATCATACGGGTGGATCCCACCTAAAAGTGGACCTACTTTTCCCCCTTTTTATCAAAGTATTACTAAAATAGTCCTACACACTCACCTTCATCCCTCTTTATGCTCTTATTACAATGATTTTTATATTATTGTATTCTTGTATGAACTTATTTTTCGACATTATTCTTGCCTGTTTATGAAGGACTGGTAGGTTGGTGTAGGGAACATAAAAGTTTGAAAATGCAACTCAACTATAGTCAAAAAAACCAAAAATGCAACATCTCAACCCCCACATACGTGATTCTTTTGCCACAAACATAAATATTGTCAAATGTGTATCCAGTTTATTCATCATCTGCATAAGGGTTTCTATAAGTAAAAAAGAAAATGGACAAAAGAAAAAAAACTTGAAAGGTCTTTCTCAGTTATTTTGCAACAATAATCACATACAAAAATGAAAAGGAAGAACCAACGGGGGGGGTTGGTTGGAGTGGAAAGCTGCTCTAACTCCTAGGAAGAGAACCCGAATTTGATTCCTAGGAGGCGTTCCAGTTGGGAGGTTACAAAATTCAACGGATTAATTCTGGTATCGTCTACGCGGTTGAACTGAGGATTAGTCTTATAGCCGATCCAAAGGATCGAAGCTGTGGGATATCTTGGTGAATCCACTGGGAAGCCAAAAACCTTAATTACCGTAGGTTCCAAACCAAAAAATTGAAAAGGAAGAAACAATTGCATTCATAAAAAAAGGTTTGCAAGCAGTGGATTGTTGATATAGAAGTGACTTAATTTGCTGCACACTTTCTTGAGGTGGGACATGCTAGTGTAGTATGTAGGGAATGTTTTAAGGAATCCTGTTTTCTAACATCCCTTGTTTATAGGAACGTATTCCAATAGAGGAAGTGTTCGAGCAACTAAAATGTACCAGAGAAGGTTTAACCGCGGAGGAAGGAGACAACCGGCTTCAAATATTTGGAGCCAACAAGCTAGAAGAGAAAAAGGTTCCTTATTTATTGTATAGTCTCTAATATATTTCTAAGATACAATAACTAAATGCAATTGCTGATTGGTAACAATTTTGATAATACAGGAAAGCAAATTTCTCAAGTTTCTTGGGTTCATGTGGAATCCCCTGTCATGGGTCATGGAATCTGCAGCTATAATGGCAATTGCTCTTGCCAATGGTGAAGGGAAGCCTCCAGACTGGCAAGATTTTGTGGGTATTGTTTGCTTGTTGGTGATCAACTCCACTATCAGTTTCATTGAAGAAAATAATGCTGGAAATGCTGCTGCTGCACTTATGGCCGGTCTTGCTCCTAAAACAAAGGTAATAAATTAAAGTTTGTATGATGTCTATGTCCTGCATCTAGTAATTGTGGATGCATCTGATGCAAAATATATGTGTGTGTGATTAATGAGGCCTATAGAGAAGTGTGGCATCAAATAATGCTAACAATGAGAGGTCTTTCATCTCATTTGTATAAAAAGGAGACTAAATAGTTAAGGAACTTGCTAACTAGTATCCTTAGGGTACTGGTTAAAGAATAAAAAAATAGAAACTTTGTATTGAAAAATATAATTTTTAAACTTTCTATGTATTGAATACACCACTTTCCAATGTAAAATTTCTATCTTTGATTCCTTAATTAGTGCCCAGGCACTGGTTAGCATTTGCCAATAGTTAATTCTAAAGGCATTGTTTATCTACAAGGATACATACACTATTGAACTTTTTGAGCATATTAAGAAGGTACAAGTTTAAGCTTGTTTTCATGACTCAAAATTGTCACTCCTTTGCAGGTTCTTAGAGATGGTAAATGGAGTGAGCAAGAAGCTGCAATTCTAGTCCCTGGAGACATCATAAGCATCAAACTAGGTGACATCATACCTGCTGATGCTCGTCTTCTTGAAGGTGATCCATTAAAGGTTGATCAATCAGCTCTAACTGGGGAGTCACTTCCTGTGACAAAGCATCCCGGGGATGAAGTTTTCTCTGGCTCAACTTGTAAACAAGGTGAAATTGAAGCTGTTGTCATTGCAACTGGTGTCCACACATTCTTTGGGAAGGCAGCTCACCTGGTTGATAGTACCCACCAAGTTGGACATTTCCAGAAGGTTCTTACAGCAATTGGGAACTTTTGTATTTGTTCCATTGCAGTTGGTATGTTGGCTGAGATCATAGTTATGTACCCAATTCAGCACCGCAAGTATAGAGATGGAATTGACAACCTATTGGTCCTCTTGATTGGAGGAATTCCCATTGCTATGCCCACTGTGTTGTCAGTGACAATGGCCATTGGTTCTCACAGGCTCTCTCAGCAAGGTGCCATCACCAAGAGAATGACTGCCATTGAAGAATTGGCTGGTATGGATGTCCTTTGTAGTGACAAGACAGGAACACTCACCCTTAACAAACTCAGTGTTGACAAGAACCTGATTGAGGTCTTTGCAAAGGGTGTGGACAAGGATCATGTGATGCTTCTTGCTGCAAGGGCTTCCAGGACTGAAAACCAAGATGCCATAGATGCTGCCATTGTTGGAATGCTTGGTGATCCTAAAGAGGTTTGTTTAACTTCTCTTAAATTACCCCATTTTCTGTTCTTTGGTTCATTTTTATCATTCAACATATCTATGCTTTGTGCAGGCAAGGGCTGGGATAAGAGAGGTGCACTTCTTGCCATTCAATCCTACTGATAAGAGAACTGCTTTGACTTACATTGATGCTGATGGAAATTGGCACCGGGCAAGCAAAGGTGCTCCTGAGCAGGTAACCTTGTTCAGTTTGTTCATAATTAATTTGTGAGATTTCTGGTTATTCCTTTGATGCTAATATGTTTATTTTGGTGAATAGATCATGAACCTGTGTGGTCTCAGGGAAGATGCTAAGAAGAAGGTCCATGCAATTATTGACAAGTTTGCGGAAAGAGGGCTCCGTTCACTTGCTGTGGCTAGACAGGTTTTTATAGCTAGTCTCCATAGTTTGAAGTTTGTATTGAAAATTTGCACTTCCCTTCACAAACATAACCCCTCCTGGTTCTTCTCCGTTACTTACTAATGCAGGAAGTTCCTGAGAAAACAAAAGAAAGTGCTGGTGCTCCATGGCAGTTTGTTGGTTTGTTGTCACTGTTTGACCCCCCAAGGCACGATAGTGGTGAAACCATTCGTAGGGCTCTTAATCTTGGTGTCAATGTTAAGATGATTACCGGTAACCAATCTCTCTCATTTTCTTTATCATCTAAACAAAGCCTCTATTACCTGTAAAATCAAACATCCACAAGTTAATATCTTGACTTCTATTCTACCCTCTAGGTGATCAATTGGCCATAGCTAAGGAGACAGGCAGGAGACTTGGTATGGGAACGAATATGTACCCATCTGCTTCCTTGCTTGGTCAACACAAGGATTCAAGTATTGCATCACTTCCTGTAGAAGAGCTTATTGAGACGGCAGATGGTTTTGCTGGAGTTTTTCCAGGTTCACACTCTTTACCAGCTCACCACTGTGAAACTTCTGGCATCTCTTTATGTTCTTTGAAAAGGCATAGTTTCTAATTCTGTCCTTATCATATCCTACAGAGCACAAGTATGAAATTGTAAAGAAGCTGCAAGAGAGGAAGCACATTTGTGGAATGACTGGCGATGGTGTCAACGATGCTCCTGCTTTGAAGAAGGCTGATATTGGAATTGCTGTTGCTGATGCCACTGATGCTGCAAGAGGTGCTTCTGATATTGTTTTGACAGAACCTGGATTGAGTGTTATTATTAGTGCAGTCTTGACTAGCAGAGCTATTTTCCAACGAATGAAGAACTACACGGTTAGTTGCTTTCTGCTTCCTAGTAGATGAACATGTTCTCTTTCACTCTCTTATGTTGTAAATTAACAGTTCACACTATACTCTTTGTATTTCAGATCTACGCAGTATCTATAACTATCCGTATAGTGGTAAGTAGAAACTAGAAAGTATTGTTGTGATTATATAATGTAATTCATTATTGATTTCTAATGCATTTTGAATTTTCTATTTCTAATGCAGTTTGGCTTCATGTTTATCGCATTGATATGGAAATTCGACTTCTCTCCTTTCATGGTTTTGATTATTGCCATTTTAAATGATGGTAAAAATCTTAATTGATAATTCCCTGAAATATAGTTGAATTGTCTTTATGCCTATGCTGAATGAAAATGCTGATCTAAAACAATAATTGTCATTCTACTAGGAACAATCATGACAATTTCAAAGGACAGGGTTAAGCCATCTCCTTTGCCTGATAGCTGGAAACTGAGAGAAATATTTGCTACCGGGATTGCGCTTGGAGGTTACTTGGCATTAATGACTATTATATTCTTCTGGGCAATGAAAGAAACAACATTCTTCCCTGTAAGAAAAATATTAACCTGGCATATATTCCTCACGCAAAAATGTTTTGTGATCAACTATTCTCGACAACTTTGATTTTTATAATGCGTAACATGAGTACTATGCATAATAAAATTAAAAAGTAAAGTCTTTCGGATTGGTTGTACAAATAACATTACTCATTCCTCACATAAGTTATCATAATATTTAACTCTAACATCCTTGATTATCATCATTGCAGCGCAAATTTAAAGTTAAACCCATAAATGACAGCCCAGATGAAATGATGGCTGCTTTGTATCTACAAGTCAGTATAGTTAGCCAGTCTCTTATATTTGTAACCCGTTCGCGTAGCTGGTCCTATGTTGAACGCCCTGGTTTCCTGTTAATGTTTGCTTTCCTAATTGCTCAGCTGGTAAGAATCATGCTCCATTTTATCTGCCAGGGTTGTAGGCATGCAACTGAAATGTTGTCACAATAGGATGTTACTTGTGTTGTGTATTTTTAGATATTTTGAGCTTATATATGGTCTTGCAGGTTGCCACATTAATAGCAGTATATGCAGACTGGAGCTTTGCAAAGATCAAAGGAGTTGGTTGGGGTTGGGCAGGAGTTATCTGGCTCTACAGTATTATCTTCTATGTTCCACTTGACTTCATGAAGTTCGCCATCCGCTACATATTGAGTGGCAAAGCTTGGACCAATCTGCTAGAAAACAAGGTATTTTTATCATATAACTTTTACTCATTCTGGAATGGTGAATATTTTTTTTCTGTTATGAACGAATAGGTTTGAAGTGTTGTTTCAAAATGCATGACAGACTGCTTTCACCACTAAGAAAGACTATGGTAAAGAGGAGAGGGAAGCTCAATGGGCTCTTGCTCAGAGGACCCTGCATGGTCTTCAACCACCAGAAAATTCTAGTATTTTCAATGAAAAAAACAGTTATAGAGAACTGACAGAGATTGCTGAGCAGGCCAAGAGACGAGCTGAAGTTGCAAGGTAAGCAACCACATATCACATTAGTAGTTACTTTATAAATAATTCTTGGTTAGGCACTGCTTACCATAGCCAATCCATTTGACATTAAAAATGTGTAAGGTTTTTGGTCCATGTCAAGAATGCACCAATCTCTAATCTATATAGTGCATTTGTTTGTACATGATGTCAATTGTTAAATGGAGTGCCTAAAAGATGATGTGGTGGGTCCAAGAATTTCTCAAAATGAGTAATATTTATTCCATGTTTCATTAATTTGTTATATTAATTCAGAGAAAGTCTTTTAGTGGAACTAAACTACCGCATGAAAATTGATCTTTCTTTTGAACCTACCCTTACAGGCTTCGTGAGCTTCACACACTTAAGGGACATGTCGAGTCTGTGGTAAAGCTGAAAGGTCTGGACATTGATACAATCCAACAGCACTACACTGTGTGAGATACACAACACTCAAACATTGTAGATATAGCATAAGGGCCAAAATACAAAGGCATACCTAAAAGAAGAAGAGACAAGGAGAAGGCCTAACTACTTAAATGCATATATACTACTAGGTAGGGGGAGGAATATCTCTCCCAGTCTGTTTATCATTTTCATGTATTCCAGTTCCGGAACGAAGAATTAATGTCTTAGCCTTCTTTTTGCTTTGATGCTAGGTGAAAGGCATTATATTAGTTTCAATCCTTGTTATTGTATGTCACTTTACAAGTGGCACTGGCAGTGTTTTTTGTGGCGGAAGAATAAGAGTTTTTTTGAAGCTTTTATGGCATCATTGCAAAATTTCAATCTTTTTTTTTTTTATCGATAAATAGTTTTTATTAAAAGGTTCTAATCTTAGCATCATAGCGCCAAACATCCCTCACCTTCTAAGAAGGGTTGAGAAGAAGGCGTCCAATCATGTGCTCCTGATTAAAACAGCTCCAGAAAAGAGCAATTTACATCATATAGTCCATTACAATCCACAAAGCATCATAAGGCAATAGCCTCCATTTACAAGCTAACACACCCTTTTATCAGCCCAAAACATACACACAATACAAGATAATACTCTATACTTTTAGTCCTCTATTACATGGTCAAAATGAATGTTGAGTATGGCTCATATGATGCATTATCAAGAAGGCTAGGGGGCGGGGGAGTTGAGCTAGCGGAGCGTAGCGAAGCTCCCTTATAAATACCACTTGTAATCTGTACGGTGATATTATAAATACCACTTGTAACACTGAAACCCTACTTTACTGAAAAATAAAAAGGAACTATAGCTACTCTGTAGTCGCTGACGTAGGCACAATTGGCAGAACAACATGAACAAATACTGTGTCCTATTTGCATTTTTCGTTTCCTCTTTTCTTCTATACTGTTGCTGTTCTAACAATTAACAGGCCCCATGATCCAAAGCATCAACTGCAGCATGCCTCATGATAGATCTAAAGTAATAGTTTCGGCATTCCTTCACAGCTTTGTTCAAAGCTTCCTTTACAAAGACCCTGCATTTGATCTTTTCGCTGCTGTATGTGCAGCCCCATAAATGGGATCCTTTAGTGTTCACCACCGCCTGTATGTAGCAAGGCTTGTCCTTCTCTTGTGCTATAGTATTTCTCTCTATGCATCAATTCCTCGTTCCTAGCCTTTGTTTTTTGGTAACCTGTGAAAATATATTTGCAAAACTAACAACATCATTAAAACATATAAGCCATGATAAACAATTAAAAAACCCTTTTTGTGGTGTGTTAGTTTCCTTTATCGATTGATTTTCATGTCGATGTTAGCCACCTTCCTTTGCTAGGGAATCTGCCACCCCGTCTGCTTCCCTGCACCTATGTACAAAAGATACTTCTTTTAAAAGCACAAGTCTTTTAATTTGTCCCCAAAAATTCTCAAGTTCCAACGACTTGTCTCACTGTTTTTAACCCATGATAGTGCATTCTTTGAATTTGATTCTACTCTAAGTTCCTTTTCCATAACCCAAGCTTTTTGCATGGACATCTCTAGTGCAAACACTATCGCCATAAATTCAGCTTCATTTGAGTCCCTAATATCCATTAAGGCTGAGAACATGCCTAACATATTGCCCTTTTCATCTCTTAGGACGCCCCCCATCCCTGTTTCCCCTAGTTTTCCTTTGGCCGATCCCTCTACATTCCATTTCGGTTTTCTTGGGGGGGGGGTGCTCCATTGGATTTGAGGTCGTTGTGTCCTTCCTTGTTTTCATAGGCGCTCTCCGTCTAAACTATTTACTATCTCACCCAGGCTGAAAGGCACTTTTGTGTTCCACCCCTTAAGCCAGAAACCGAGCCTCATCTTGATGAGGAAGGAGATAAACAACCAATTGGTCATTGCTTTCTCAAAAACTATCTGGTTTCTCTGAATCCAAAGGGTCCAAATTACTACATAAAACAGAGAGATCCATAACTTTCTCTAAAAAATCCTGTTATAGCCCCCGTCCAGCAGTCAAACCACTGTACATTTGTTTGTGTCACAGGCATTTCAATCTTCCATTATTCCAAGCATTCCGTCCATATGCTCCATACATGCCTACAATGTAGGAAAATGTGGTTGATTGTTTCCTCTTCATTAAGGCAAAAGGGACAAAGTACATCGTTTGCTTAAATTAAGTTTAGCCTTCGCAACCTACTTTTAGTATTCAATCTTTGCTGCATAGCTAGCCATAAAAGTAGTTCGACTTTTGGTGGAGCTAGTCCTAGCCATGTCTTTCTTACATTTTCTTCTGATGGACATTGTTGCCAATAGGCTTTTGTAAAGGATTTAACTGTGAAGTTTCCTTTGCTCTTGTGTTTTCACCACGGCCTATCCTTCATGTTATGTGCTAAGTTTACTTTTTTCAAGCATTCTTTTAGCTCCTCGGCCGCTTTCAAACTTTCACTGGTTTTTCCAATTTAATTTTCATATAATTTGCCTGTTTTTTGGAAACGCTACCACCAAAAAAGATCTAATGCATCTTTGGTTTACAGTTGGAAAACTGTAAATATATAATTGGACAAAATATCTATAGAGTTCCTTTAGAGACAAACATATCGGTAAACCAAACATAACAATAGTTTTAGGGAATGAAATCCTTTAGGGGCAAATGTATCGATAAACCAAACATAACTATAGTTCTAGGGAATGAAATAAGGAACTCCGAATGTGTTAATGCTTATAGAATGAACTCCGAATGTGTTAATGCTTCTCTATGTGTCTACCAATAAAACGAAGATCTTGTGTTTACTCGTTGTTGTTGGGTTGGAGGGCATCCAATGAAGTCACCACACCTGATGAATAAACAAAATGCCCTGTGTAGTGTAGGACAGTGCGCTGAATGTCCAATTATAGCTAGCGATATCCCATTGTATGCCACAACAGGTGCCATGGATTTTGATTTGTCAACAAAAGTCATCTCTTATTATTAATTATTCGATATTTAAATCAATTGATCTATCAGCTTAATTTATAGCACAGGATTATGACACATTTTGTGGAACAATAAATGTTGTTCCCAATTATAACTAGACGGGCTTTGTATTAGAATAATTAAGTCTAACTCTATTCTAAAAATTAGCTCACAGAGAAAGTTTTGTCTAAATGGCTCTTTGCTCATATTTTCAACTAATGTGAGACTTCTTTATTCTCCAACACGTCCCCTCAAGTCCAACTGGCTTGGCTCAGTTGGGACTTGTTTATTTATTTTTCTTCACTCCAGACTTGTAGTTTAAATTTTTTTTTTTTTTTTGAGTCTTAGAGGCCTCAGGTTCTTGATCATTTTGATTGTTTGGGCTTTTGCTTTTTTTTTTTTTCTTAAGCCTCAGAGGCCATACGTCGGGTAACATTTTTTTTACTTGGGCCTTTTTTCTTTATTATTTTTTATGAAGTCAGTGGGTCTATGTGCTCTAATACCATATTAGAATAATTGGACCTAATTCCACTCTAAAAGCTTGCTTATGGAGGAAGGTTGTCTAAGTATTATAAATGATTCTTTGTCTATATTTTCAATCCATGTGAGACTTATTTATTCTGTAACACTTTGGCTCACCAACCAAGAGAGATACTGAATTTTGTTGAGGTCATTCACTTATTTAAATAAAAAAATTAAAAAGTTCCTTTAAAAAACAGATAGGGTTTGTATCCCAAAACAACTTCTTACAGCCCAAATTCATTTCTTCTGAGGGCCGAAACTTCACTAACCATATGGGCGTGACAAAGTTCATTGCACTTTATTTATAACATATGAAAGAATAGCACAATTGGATAAAGATTTGGCTGAGAGAATTAGAAGATTGATTGTTTAAAACTTTATTTAAAACTCAATAAAATAATAAATCTTAATTGAATCTATAATAATAAACGAGAAAATATAGTTGAAAAATAAAACATCTCAATTAAATCTCAATATAAATGAAAGATTGAAATTGAGATTTTAGTCATGCGATTAGAATAATAACAAGAATATTAAAAAAATAGGGGAGATGCATGCATGCATGCTAATTTTTAGCACTATCACATCTTAAAATCATTAATTAATCCCCCATTAAATTTATGATCAAATAAAAGGTAAATAAATCAACTAATAAAGAACCATTAAGGAAAAAAAATTTAAGAAATAAAATTTGCTCATTTGTTCCAATTGATTATTTGATATAAATAGAAATATCACGTAATTAAGTAGAATTATGAGAAATAAATGAGAGGAAATCACAAAGGGTGTGACCACAAAATGCATCGCTTAGTCTAAAAAATAAAAGGTTTTAAGGACAAATTCTTCTCTCATTTCATTATTGCTTTCATGTATCTTATACTTCTTTTTATTGAACGAAGGAATTTGATATAAAGGAACATAAAAAGTGCCCTAATCCTTATATAAGAAATGTGAAATCGTAATAAAACTAAAGCTTACAAGTTACAACATGATTTATTCACCATTTTTCAGATGTGCATAGGTTCATTTTTGTTCATGAGAATTCTCCTCAAGGTCCAAGTTGTTGGTATTTAATAATCTATCTTTACGTTTACACAAGGCTTCTAAGGAACTTTCTTTTATGGTTTCCCGAACTCCTGAAGTATTCTCCCATCCAGTAGGCAAGAGACTAATTTTTCGAGATACTGTCAAGCGCCTAAATGGGAATCCCTTTCAATAGTGTTTATTTTATACGCATGAATCTAAGTATCGAAACCACAATCACGTGCTTAAAGGACTCGAACCTCTTCACTTGGACCAACACACATTGATGCTTCTAAGGAACTTTCTAGTCTAATTTGCAAAGACTAAAATCTTTGTAAGGCTCGACTTCTATTATATACTTTTCTTTTGTCTTTACTTTGAAGTGTAGGAGCTACGTGCTATATATATCGATGGAAAATTTGTTTCCTACTCTTTTATGATATATGAAGATTTATTTGCATTTTGTTTGGTTAGGAACTTTAGTGGGGAAAAAAACGAGATGAGAGAATATAGAGAGAAATCACTTTTTTATTGTTTAGTCAGAAGAGAAAACGCAGAGAGAGAAAAAACTTATGTGGGAAGCACAACAAAACTTTTCTCTTCTTTGGTTGAAAGAATAGAAATTAAAACGTAGGGAGAGAGAGAAGAAAAGTATCTTTTACTCATTCTTGTTTCTACTCTCATCTGACACTTCTTAATTTAATTTTTTTTAATTAATATTCAATTATTACAAAATATTTGTATTAATATTGCATAATTCATAAAAATGTATTTATGGAACTAATTTTTTTCTCATTTTTTGCCTCCATCCACAGTTAGGTCGCTAAATGGTTTAGCGACCGAATTTAGCGACCACCAAACGGTTTAGCGACTAGACATTCTGGTACCACCTTTGGTGGTGACTAAATCAGTCGCTAAATGATGTAGTGACTGAATTTTCATATTTAACGACCAAATTTGATAGTTGTTAAACACCTCTCTCTTTTTTTTTTGTAGTGAATTGTCTATTAATTCAAGAAAAAATAATTTTCTTTCTTTCCACTTTCTATCCTACCAATTATAAGTGGAGAGAGGATTTCACATTTCTTTCTCTTCACCCTATTTTCATGTTTCTCTCCTGCCAAAATCCTTCGAAATTCGCCCTTTTTGTTCACAACTTTCTTTCCACCTAACTAGATTCTTTCTGTCTATCTTCTCTTATTCCATTTTCTTTCTCATACCAAACAAAGTACTAAAATTTGGCGTAATATGAGTGAGTGCATATATACGGTGGTGGGTAGTTGGGATGAATGGAGATCTAAATAAATGTCTAAATTCAAATTTTGCCAATCTAAGTTTAAACTAAGAAATAACTTTCTTTTTAAGCTTAGTACTACTAAAATAACATAATCTTGATTTTATTTTTGTTCTTGAAATCTTGGACTAAAATTTTGATAATATTAAAACATGGATTTTGATGTACTAAGCTTTGCTGATTATATAATTACCATTGTCTATAATTGTCTATTAATAAAAATTTATTTTTGACATATTATTCATATGTAACATTTTTACCATATCATGTATATCACAAAATAAAAAGAATTTTACATTTGTACTTAACCTAAAAGGTTGTGGTCGATTAAATTCATTATAAATAGATTAAGGGTAGCCTAGTAACATTTAGTTTGAATGTGTATTAGGAACATTTTGATGTACGTAATAGCTTCCTCTTTATAGTAACCAAGGTAGCACTAGTGCGTATTGTACACCATGATAATCATTGCCCAAGGGGAAGCAGATGAAGCAAGGACTTTAGGCTTTCAAAAAAATTACTACTTACTTTAATAACTTTTTTTTAAATAAAAAAAGGAAAGAGCTAGAAACAGAGGGCGCAGAGACAACTCATGTAACGGTTTGAGAGATTCTTGTGTAAACACCAACCTAAAGGCCTGGAACCACACCACGTCTTCTCTGCCTTTGTCAGTCAACATTGTTTGACCAGTTTTATCAAACCCAAGAAAATTATTACTATTTAATAATTATAAATTATTATCTTCTTCTTCTCTCTAGTTTTCTTTATTCGTTCATTTGTAACTAGTATACTGGACTTTAGTTTAGAGACTTGGTTTAAAAATTCTGAGAATAAAAATAAGAAACAATGGCTACGGACAGAGTTTATAGTTTAATATCTTATTTAATGGCTTTATTATCGATGAAAAAATTTTTCAAATGAAATCGATTACAATAATTTAATAAATGATTTTGCATCTTAAAAAGCATAAAAAGATAAACTTTAAATAATATAATAATTTTAATAAAATATTATTATTTGCTTTAAAAAGGTCTCGCCTCATAGTTCACTTTAGGCTTCCATAAGTGTTGGGCCGACCCTGATTCTGTTATGGGATTGTCCAATCCCACCAAGTCATGTGCCCACTCTGTTAGGGAAATATATGGAAATGAATCATTCGGGTTGAATAGATTTGAATTTAATTGGATTGGTCAAGCAAATCACCCTATCTCTTATAGATTGGGTGTATTGGTTAGGTCAGATTCGAAGCTATCCATGGGTCGGGTGTTACACTTGTGAATCACGTATCAACTATGATACACTTATGTTGTCATTCTATATAAAATCATTAATAAAGTCAATATATCTTATCAATAATCTATATAACTTGTTCAAATTCTAAGAATATTGTTTTGGGCCGAATCCGAAGATGAAAGCCCAATAAGGGCCCAAACACGAACCCTTGGATGGGCCACCACCCTTCGCCGAGCTTATCAGTTGGTCGATGTCAGGGTCAGAATATCATGGGATAGGAGGGTAGGACAAGACTACATCCCATAGGGGGATGACCTCATCACCCACACGACGCCTTTAGTAAGGGCCGCCCCTAAATCACGCTAATCAACTGCCCCCGCCACCACAATCTCCGCTGACCCTTGTACCCATTGTGCCGCACAACAAGGGGCACCATACCCAATATGGTGTGATTGTACTCCTCCCATACTCTTGGTACTACTATAAAAAAGCCAAGCCCCCAGGGAGTCAAGTAAGTTTTTCATTCTAGCCTAAACATATACCCTGAAACACTCTTTGCTAACTTAGGCATCTGAGTATCTTCGCAAGTACCCCCCGATTTGGTCCAACCAAAGGAGCAGTCCAGACCATCATTGGATGAAGACCGCAGCATCAAACTTGAAGGATCAACTTGGGCTTGCATATTAAAGGCCGTGGAGATATTGTTTTGGGTTATACCAGAACAAATATATATGTTGTTGTTTCAAAAATATTAATATAATACATTCTCAAGTTTTGTAGATATGAAGTACTTTGACTAACAAAGGCAGGTCACTAGAATACTCTAAAATAGAGGTATATAATTTAAAAAAATGAGTCCTAATAACCTAAGGGAGTTGGTATAATGTTTTAAAGTTCATGGCTATTATTTATCTTGAGTATTGGAAATTAACCTAGTTTTGATTAGTCTAAAAGCTTAGTTTGATATATGAAGGACTTAGTTTGAAGTGTAGAAGAAGAAGAGATAAGAATGAAAGTTGTGCACAATATCTCCAAAGTGTAAGCAACACTTTTCTTTAGACTTAATTCGCCTCCACCTATATATATTCTGAACCTTAGGTAGGGACAGCCACATTGAGAATTAGTTTTAATAAGCTTTATCAAGCCTCTTCGCTCAAGGGGACTACCATGGTCGATACAGGCGATTGGAAGGTTGGTGCCAGGTGTTGGAATTTAAAATGTCGTAGAAACCTTTTTGTATGGAAAGATGAATTGTATCAGAATTTAATTTCCTTTTTTGCAGAGTTATGTTGTAGTGCTGCGTGACAACACTAGTGCACGAAACACTTTTAACGTCTGTTAAAAGTGACTTTTAACGTCTGTTAAAAGTGTGATATTTAACGTCCGTTCTTAACCGATGTTAAATATATTCGTTTAACGCTCGTTGCCTAGGCCACAGACGTTAAAAGTTAACTTTTAATGTCATTTGTCTATACAATGGACGTTAAAAGTGTATATATATATATATATATTAAAAATATTTACTTTTAACGTCTGTTTCCTAGAAAACCGACGTTAAAAGTATATATATATTTTTTTAATGCTGTTCATATTTAATTCTCAGCTCCCTACAGAATTCTACAAATTCAGTACACTCATACAACCAGAATTCTAACAAGTCCAAAATACAGAATTTTGCATTATTTACTCAATACTGTTCCAGAATATAGATTTTGCAATATTATTTACTCAACTAATCCAACTACAATTCAGAGTTATCTATAAGCTAGTCAGTACAATTCAGAATTCTATACACAATTCATACATATATAAACTAATCATTCTCTTCTAAGTATGCAGGATCTATTTTTTCTACTCTTTTTTCTATAGCATACTTAAAAAAGAAGGTTGCAAAGCGCACTCTCAAGTTTTTGAATTCTTGTTTAGTGAGAGGAGATTGATCACTGAAAGCCTGCACAAGTTCAAATAAACTCAATATTAAATTAAGTTATCAACAAAAACAAAATATAATTCATTAACTTGAAAATTAATTATCTGAGTCCATCCATCAGTAATAGATGCTGAGACAATGTTGAACATATGAAACATCACATAGAAAGCACACTCCCAACCTTGTAATTGTCTACGAGACTACAAATGAATACGAAATTGGATATCAAGTTAATGTATATATAGTAGTAGTAGTAGTAGTAATAATAATAATAATAATAATAATAATAATAATAATAATAATAATAATAATAATAATATTATTATTATTATTATTATTATTATTATTATTATTATTATTATTATTATTATTATTATTACTATTAATAAACTACTTACCTTTAGGATATACCAATCAGGATTTGATTTTGACTAGGAAGACCTACTTTTCCCACTTGCACAAGAAATGCTACATGCCTTCATAGCTCTTTGATAAACAAAATATTCATGTCAATTATATGTTTATAAAAAAAAAACAAATGTTATAAATTAAATAAAAGTTTACGTACGTATTGATTGAGACCACCACCTCCTTCGTCGGATCATTGTGACATGAGCAGAAAAAGACGACAATATGCTTGCTAGGAATACGTGGGAGCATCTGCCAATGGCCATTCCTTACAAATGGTGCTATATATATCTATTTCCGATTTCTTTCCATTAGGGTCTGCATATATGCACTGACTTTAGTGTGATCAGTCTTGAAATTACCAAGAGTGAGGGTGGGGTCTAAGAATCCATAAACAGTATCGCTACCCCTCTCAAGTAATTGGCGAAGCAGATACCTAAGATATGCAATAAGTTGATGTTAATTACGTAATATATTGAAATAAATTATAAAATTGTAATACTAATTTACTATGCAATATATATAAGATCACAAAATGTATTTACGTGCACCAAATACTTAGAATTATGTGACACCCTCAAACCCAGTGCCACTTTCGTAACTCAACACCCTTAATGAAACGATAAATAAAATTTCGCTGGTTTTACTTTCGGAAAATACATCATTTGCATAAGCAAATTCTGAAAATCGTGACAAAAATTTTCTCTTATTAATATGTATAAGTACCACTCCAGATAACACAGAACTACTCATATACAATAATTAGAACAAGGTATATATACATATATATATGATGGACAACAAGTCTCTTTACAAAAGAACGAATGATTACTAAACTTCTAAAAAGCTATAAAACTAGGCAGCGACAGTCTGGAACCATATCTCTAAAACCTATGGCCATCAGTAGCCGTTAACAGACTACCCAAAAACCACTGCCTCAAAAAAAAGGGTCTACACCCAAAGCTGGTCCGACTAATGGAAGCCATTGGACAATCCCCCGGAGGGAGGTCCAATGCTGGAACCAGGGGAAGAACTCTGGGAACCTACGTTCCCGTTCCCCTGTGGATGGGGATCGGAAGCATCCGAAAGATGATCCTCCGGGTCCTCCTGAGGATCCTCCTCAGGGTCTTCCTCCTCCTCCTCTTCCCCCACATCCTCCACGACGTGCTCGCCCGCTACCAAGACAAAAGGCGGAGGAGGCGTCAGGGGTAGCTGTTGCTGCGGGGACTGTTGTGAATACTAAATTTTGTCCTCCCTTTTTCTTAATTTATTTTAATTTAATTTTTTTTTTGCCTTGCAGGAATAAAATAAATGAAGAAATAAGAAGAAGAGATAAAAAAAAATATATAATAAAAATAAATAAGAGAGAAAAGAAAAGAAAAGAAAAGAAGAAGAAATGAGGAAAAGAGATAAAAGGGAGAAAAATTGGGTTTCAGCCCAATTCCCACCAGAAAAAAAAAAAAAAAAAAAGAAAAGGTTCCCCAAAAGAAAAATAATAGCCCAAACCCACACCTCTTGAACCGGGTCGCGCTTGACCCGGTTCGCGACCCGCACCCATTTCCCTCTCCACTTCACCGACCCAGCCCAACCTTTCTTTTCTCTCTTCTTTCTCTCTTCTACCCCAACCCTAGCCGTCCCACTCTTTTCTTCCCCATCTCACCGCCTCTTCTCTCTTCTCTCTCTCGCCCTCCATGACCGAACCAAGCCCTTCCTTCATCTTCATCATTGCTTTTCATCATTACTTCTCTGCCTTATCTTCTACCTCCACCGCCCCTCTGTCTCTTGCTTCCTCACACCGCACGAAAGCCTCATCCACCCACCGCTTCACCACAGCTCTGCACACCTACCTCGCCCACCATAGCCATCCCATCATCTCAGATTTTGTCTCCAACCCAGGGTCAACCCATCTAACATCTCAACCCGCAAAGCCCTTTGCATGTGGCTTCATCATTTCGGTTCTGACAGCAGCTTGAAGAAGAGGCCCGAGATTGCCGTTTGAGACACGTGCCAACCGTAGAAGACGAAGAACACCCTTCTCCTCTGAGCAAAATCGAAGAAGGTGTCAGAAAAGCTTCCCTCAGTTGCCCGAAAATCACTTGAGAGTTTGCAATCCCTGTTCAGAGATCTCAAGAACATTTAATGGCATTAAATTTGCCATCATGAAGAAGGCAATTGGATGAGAGAGAGAGCTGCGAAATTTATGCTATAAAAGGCATGAAGATGGAGATCAAAAGGGGTCGGAAAAATTGAAGGAGGAGGTTCGGCCGAAATTTTTTATCTCTGTGCTCTGTAATTTTGCTTCTATGCAACCTTAGTTCTCTGATGTCTGAGATTTAGGAGAATTTTTAGAGAGGGTTTAAATCGTTTCTGGGCACCCTGCTGTGGCATTTTGTGTCCTGGAATTTGCTTTTGTAATTTCTAATAGCATTGGATCAGTAAGCATAGGGAAGAATCGTGTAGAACACTGTTGTTGTTTGCAGCCAATAGGTAAAATCCCTGTCTGATGTTCATCTACTGGCTATCCTGATTATGAGGCAAACTTTGTTATGATCGAATCAAATGCTAAATTTTTACTATTGCATTGCCTACTGCACTTAATCTACTTGATAGAAAAAATTGATTATGTTGTTTGTGCTTGGGTTGTTGTACTGATATTATTGTGCTGGAAGTTCACTGTGATGAGCCTGATGATCTAAAATTAATTCTATCATGCTCTGAATCTGTTTGATGAAATGCACGTAATAAATTTTACGTTCACATGCTGTGAATTTTAATCAAATAAAACTGAGTTGTATGTATTTATTGAAGCCGCTTGCTTGCCTTAGCTTGGTTTGTTCAAACATCAAAGCTCAAAGCTTATTCATTTTTAGAAGTAAATTTATCTTGATTATAGAACTCTGAAGCACGCAAGTCCTTGTCTTTGTTGGGTAATTTTTGTTGCTAGATTGCAGGCATTTGTTCTGATATAGTGAGAACTAGGACAGTGTTTTTTTTTGTTGAGTTTTAATGGTTTATATGTACATCCGATTTAGAATTGAATAGCTAAGTTGATTCTAGAACAAGCTTAGATATGAGAATGGTTTGAAGCATTTCCTTTGAGTTGATAAAAAATATGTAAAGCACCATATTTCCTGTGAGCTAGTCTAATTCATTTTGATTTCCTCTCATATACTTCATCATTCGGTTCATGCTTGGCACCATACTTTCATTCATCATATTAGCTTTAGTAGCAAAATAGGTAGGTTGACAAATCTTTTAACAGGGCTAGTGTTCATTGTGAGCTTATATTAATTTGCAAAGGTTGTTTGTTGTTCCTTGGGCTGCATGGTTATGGCAACAATCAAGTCATGAAAATTTACTCCGGGCAGGTTTAATGGGTGATGCAAAGCTTGATAGAAATTTGTTTGTGTTTTATGGTCCAGTGTATTGATTTTATTGTGATAACTCTAAATCCTTTTGTGAAGCTGGGCACATTTAATCTAATACCCAAGTTGAATGAAATCTTTGATAGTAAAGATGAGTTAGAAAGTTAATCATGTTTTATATGGTTTGAACTTTTTTTTTTTAGTTCGTAAAAATGGTTTTTTTTGTCATAAATATTGCTTCATGCCCTTTTATTCCTTTTTTTTATTTTTTTATTTTTTTTATGTGTCTGTTATGAAGTTTTCCCTTTTTTTTGGTGATGTCTCCGGTTATGCGTTAAGCTTCACTTGTGTGGTAAAAATGACCAATTTGATTCTAATAATGTGATGTTTCCTTTCTTATGTGAGCAATTAATTCCTTTTTATAATAGAATTTAAAAAGTTACAATCTGTTTTTATGATATTACCCTTCAATAAGTAAATAAATAAAAGGGATCAATTTGGTTGCTCAACCGTTTCTAAGTTTTTTTTTTTTTCCTTTTTTTTTTTTTTGCAACTTGGCCTCTTAACATTCCTTTTCATAAATATGTTTTTATTTCTTTTACACTAAAGTACAGCTTATTAAAACCTTTTTTTTTTTAAAAAAAAAACTTTACTTCCTAAAATAATACGTAACGAAAGGAAATCAATTTAGTTTTACGACTTATTAATTTCCTAATCATTCAAGAGAAATTTAAGCTTTTACAGCTTGGTTCCTCAAAATTTATTCTAAGGATAAAAATTTGCTCTTAAAAAATATAAGACTGTGAAAATCTCTTTTTTTTTTAAAAAAAAAAAAAAACAATAGTGGTGAGAATCAATTTAGTTGCAACAGCTTGTTGATTTTACTGCTTGAGTCATTTTAACTGAAACAGTTCAATAATTTATTTTCAAATACAAATATTTCAAAAGCACATTTTTAAACGAAAAGGGGTTAAAATAAGAATTTGCATAATCAAAAGGGTAACCATTATTAACAATGGATGTTCCAGGGTGCCGTGGGGTAAACCCCCATGCCTTCCCTAGACATAATCGACTCCCGAACCCTAAACTCTCTATTTCAAAATGAGATCATTTGCCTTTCAATATAAAAAGGGTTTTCCAACGTTTCCCTAAAATAAAAACATTGGTGGCGACTCCCAAAAAGCAAGAAGACAAAAAGGAGGCGAAACCTCCTTCCCGTCGCGCCGGTTGCGACAGCTGGCGACTCCACTGGGGATTTGGTAAAGGAGAGTCAAGCCCAATTAGATAGATTGTGCATTCGTTTCTTTACTATGCTTTGTCACTAACCCCTTTTTGAACTTTAGGGTAGACAACATTACTTGTTATGTGTCTTTTTGTCTTCTCTGCAGATTGTTATGATAAGGGTGGTGAAAGGTAAGTTTGCCCCCGCACACACAATAGTCACACACCAAGTATGACCCCATACCCGGGTCCGAGAGATAAACCTAGGATTAGATTCGAGATTATGTAGTGGTAGGCCTTTGGATGTACTTCCTTTGGTTTATCATGAAGATCTCAGCTAGGACGAGCTCCTCCTCGAAGGATGACCCACATCTGATAAATCCCTATTGTTGTGGTGACATCTTAGAATGGAGATTTAGTCCTAGTGGCCTAAATTCTTTAGGACATAGATTGACCACCTTTGTGAGGATGCACATTAAAAGAAACATAAATCCCCTAGGTGATCCAAAGTTTAGGACACGGTGGGGGCATTCTTATCCTTCATACCTCTATTATGTTTTCATTTAATATAATTATCATCATCTTTGTGCATACATACAGGTCGGGAAATCTATCTTGATAAGCCAATATCTTTGGGAGATGGAGATGGGACCAATCTTCAAGGCCAAAGGAACCGTTTCAATCAAAGCCAAGAATGCAGACGCAGTTGGCATCAAAGCACTTAGTCAGATGTTAAACCTATCTCAACGCCTCACCTTTGCAAAGCAATATGGGAAGATCTTAGACTTGTTAGATGTGAATGTTCAAGCTGAAGCTCTCACAGCTCTGACCCAGTTTTATGATCCGCTTCTCAGAGTCTTCACATTCCAAGATTTCCAGTTGGCACCTACTTTGGAAGAATTCGAGCACATTATGGGTATGCCTATTGGACATTCAAGACCTTACCAGTATCATGGACACTCTCCTTCTATTAGCACTATAGCTGGTTTGTTGAAAGTACACCCGATGGAAATGCAAGCAGCAGAGGTTAATGTTCATGGTCGCAGGGCATTCCCAAGGGAATTTTTCGAGACCCGCTTACAGCAGTTGGTACAAACAGGAGATTGGGACACTTTCAAAGACATACTAGCACTCACCATTTATGGCTTAGTCCTCTTCCCTTGCATGGAGGGTTACATTTCTTATCAGGCCATTGATGTGTTCTTAGCATGCTACCTACGGATGGAGAGTCCGATTCCAGCTCTGTTAGCTGATGTTTACTGCAGCATGAATTACTGTCATGAGAGGAGAGGCAAAAAACTTATGTGTTGCTTACCTTTGCTCTACATTTGGCTCACAGCTCATGTATTCAAAATACCTCGCAGGACCAATTGCCCGATGACTGACTTCCGGATGTATCAATTGGGAATGAAAAACAGCAAAGAATGGGCTGAGTATTTGGTGAATTTGCAAGAAGGAAGGCTGCAATGGTGCATTATGGGATGGCAAGACATAACGACTGTGCTTTACAATTGTGGCATTTTTCCTAATGTGATCCTCATAGGGACTCACGGCTGCATCAACTACAATCCTTCTTTAGCTTTGAGACAGCTTGGGTACCCCATGATGGGCCCCCCCACTACTGAGTCAATAACACCATTCATCTGTTACTATTTGGATGGCACCTTTCCCAACGTTGCTCACTCCGTCCACAGAGCTTGGGGTGGAGTTGTTCGAAAAGGCAGGGAACTGGGAGTCAGAAGCTGCGGTGCAAAAGACACTTACAGACAGTGGGTTAGGGATCGAGTAGCAACTATTGGTCTACCCTTTATTTCTCTACTGGTTAAAAAGGAAATTCCCACACTGCCACAAGAGAATGAAGATCCTCATGAGGTCAGGGCAAAACTTTTGGAGATCAAAAAGGGGAAAAGAATTGCTGATGAAGAGCTAGTGGAAACTCGAAGAGCGTTTGAGACTCTTAAGAACGTGCATAACGAACTGAAAGGTGCTTTAGATGCAAATGAACAAAGGCTGAAAGACAAGCATGAATCTTTGGTCAAAACCAAGAGGTGTCTTGAAGCGGCTAACCAAGAGTTGGGGTTTAGAAGGAGAGAAAGAGATGAAGCGCGCACAGATGTTCAGAAACTCAAGACTTTGTTGTCCAGATCCGTACAGGCTGAGAAAGACGCTTTTGGAAAAATGAACGGCTTGGAAGAACAACTTGCTTATGTGAATCAAGCTTTAGCAGAAGAGGAACAGAACAAAAATAGAATTACTCTCTATGCAGCAGAGCAAGATGAGACCGCCGGGAAATGGGCAATGCGTTTCGCACAATTGGCTCACTTGACTAATAGTGCAATTGCGGACTTTCCATCCTACTTAAAGGCTGCAGAAGCTATGGTCGATCCCTTCAATACTCCGGTAGAAATTAAAGAGTTCGTTGAGTATTGCAAAATTGCGCTGGAGACGATGAAAGTCTACGTTACTAAACACCAACAGATGTAATACAAGAAACGTACTACCTTTTGAGTGCAGAAGTGTTCCTTTTGTGATTCCAACAAGTGTAATACAAGAAGTGCACTATCTTTTGAGTGAATGAGTGAAGAAGTGTTTGCTTTTGTAGTCCCAACAAATGTAATACAAGCAATGTACTACCTTTTGAATTAATGAAGAAGTGTTTCTTTTGTGGTTCATTGGATCCTTTTAACTTCACAACTTAGTACTGTTGAATGTACTTTCTAACGTACGGTTGACAAAGATATTGGCTTATCATCAAGAGATTTCTCGACCAATTCATGCATACATAATTATCACATTTTACTAATACACATGTCATCATGCTTTTGTAAATAACAATAGGTTTTCAAAATAGCCTATAAAAAGCCTCGTCGTCATCCCTACAGAACTCGATTGCAAACAAGATCCATGGATAACCTAGAGCAAAGCGAGTTAAGGGAAGAAGTTTCTCAAATCAAAGAACAAATGGCGAAAATGATGCAAATGCTAATTGCAATGGAAAAAAGAGCTACTGAAGCGAATCCTTCCAGTTCCGGAGGACGAACACCGAGCCAAACAACTCAGCCACACGACCACATACCTGCCAGCAACCAAGAAATCCAACAGCCTCCTCCGCCATACGGCCTTCCTCCTAATTATACACCGCCAATTATGGAAGAGCAAGAATATCATTCCAACCCTGCTGACACCTTGCAAGTCCACCATAAGCACACTACTGAAATCTCTCCGATAGTAGCACCAGTACACGAAAAGACACCTGTTGCTAATGTTCATGCATCCAACGCTTCCATTCCTTTTCATACATCTGCACCTACTCCCAAAATAGGTGAAGGGGTACCGTCAAATATCATCATCAAAGACCACCATTCAAAGGAAAAGATGGAAATTCTTGAAGAAAGACTTAGAGCAATCGAGGGGGTGAACAGCTTCGGTCTCCGCGACGCTGCTGAACTCTGCCTAGTACCTGATGTAGTAATTCCCCCCAAATTTAAAGTTCCCGAGTTTGACAAGTACACGGGGACTACTTGCCCTAAGAGCCATTTAACCATGTACGTTCGGAAAATGGCCTCATGTGCTCACAATGATAAACTCCTCATCCATTTTTTTCAAGACAGTCTGACCGCGGCAGCGCTAAACTGGTATATGCATCTGGAGCCATTCCAAATCCGTTGTTTTCGAGATTTAGCTGAAGCATTCGTTAAACAGTACAAGTATAATGTGGATATGGCCCCTGACAGACTGCAGCTTCAAAACATGTCCAAAAGAAATGATGAAACTTTCAAAGTCTATGCTCAACGATGGAGGGGAATAGCAGCACAGGTAGAACCGCCTTTAAAAGAAAAGGAAATGGTGGCCATGTTCATCGAAACGCTCCAAGCTCCCTTTTACGATCGTATCATTGGAAGTGTATCCTCCAACTTCTCAGATATCGTAATTGTTGGGGAGAGGATCGAGGTTGGATTGAGAAGCGGAAGAATTGAGGCCCCTCTTAACCCAAGGAAAGCTTCTGTCACCAAAAAAAAGGAGGAAGAGACAAATGCCGTCTCTGACGGACCCAAAAGATTCAGTAAGAGGGAGGCCAATCCTGGGGCATCATCACGTCCTCCAGCTCCATATGTAGCGTCTATCCCATCACAATCCACACAATCGCCAAATCAAAATAACGAGGCCAACCAAAGAAGGCCATTTGGTGGTACAGAAAGAAAGATTGTTCAATTTGACCCAATTCCCATGAGCTACTCTGAACTTTTAACTCAGCTATTTAGCGAATCAATGTTGGCACCAGTGCCAATGAAGCCTGTGGAACCTCCGTACCCAGCATGGTATGACCCAAACGCCACGTGTGAGTACCACGCCGGAGCAGTAGGACATTCCACGGAAAATTGTCGAACCCTAAAATATAAAGTGCAAGACTTAATCAATGCAAAATGGCTTAGCTTCAATAAGAAAGCTCCCAATGTAGGAAATAACCCGTTGCCGAGCCATGGGAACCAAGGAGTAAACTGCATCGAGATCGAAGAAAAGGGCGTGAACACATTAGATGAAAGCACATCAACAGGAGTGCAATGCGGAAAGAATGGTGGCACTCGCCCGACTGCAAGAATACCAAAACCCTTGGTGATATACTATGACGAGAAGCCATCACCCACCAGCGGTCCAAAGCCTATCACCATTCAAGTTCCGAGCCCATTCCCATACAAAAGCAACAAGGCCGTACCTTGGAAGTATGAGGCAAAAATTTGTCGCCCGGCAGCAGCAATCGTCAACATCTCTGATGTCGGAGGTATGACGCGAAGTGGACGTATCTACACTCCCGTCGACCAAGGAAAAGAGCCGCTTGAGGCCCGAAAGCAAAATATTTCTGAAAAAGAAAAAGCTAGTGAAAGCTCGACCAAAGACGAGGAGACTAGACAAAAGGAATACAAAAAAGAGGTGTCAGTTGAGGAAGCTTGTGAATTTCTAAAGTATATTAAGCAGAGTGAATATCAGGTGGTTGATCAATTGAGACGCACACCTACTAGGATCTCCCTCTTGTCGCTGTTGTTAAATTCAGAACCTCATAGAGATGTGCTCATGAAAGTGCTCAATCGCGCCCATGTCACACAAGATATCTCGGTAGATAAACTCGACGGGATTGTAAGTAACATCGTTGCTGACAATTACATCACTTTCACCGATGACGAAATCCCAGTCGAAGGCACAGGACATAACAAAGCACTCCATATCTCAGTCAAGTGTCACGACTTCATCATAGCTCGCGTACTAATTGACAACGGCTCTTCATTGAATGTAATGCCAAAATCCACACTTGCAAAACTTCCGATTGATGAAAGTCATGTCAGACCCAGCTCCATGGTGGTAAGAGCTTTTGATGGTACTCGAAGAGGAGTGGTCGGAGAAGTAGAATTACCGATGCAAATTGGTCCATGCACTTTTGCTGTTATATTTCAAGTAATGGATATCGTGCCTTCCTATAGCTGCTTGTTAGGAAGACCATGGATCCATTCATCTGGGGCTGTCCCTTCTACTCTCCATCAAAAGGTAAAATTTATCATCGATGGAAAGTTAATAATCGTCTCAGGAGAAGAGGATATGCTAGTAAGTAAGCCTTCATCAACTCCCTACATCGAAGCAGCCGACGAGGCATTGGAAACCGCCTTCCAAACCTTGGAAATCGCCAATGCTACTTATATAAAAGAAGGGCTACCAATACCAGAACCTCATATGTCCGAAGCCTCTCTAATGGTTGCAAAAACCATGATTAGGGGTGGATACCAGCCCGGTAGTGGTTTGGGGAAGAATCGGCAAGGTCTCCCGAATATCCTACTAGTCCTGGACAACAAAGACAAGTTTGGTCTAGGCTACAGACCAACCAAAGCTGATCGAAGTAGAATTTTTGCAGAGAAGAAAAAGAAGAGGTTAGCCCGACTAGAAGGCCTAGAATCCGAAATAGAGAGAATTCCCCTGTGCAGCCTCGGACAGAGCTTCATAAGTGCGGGATTTGTGTTCACTAATCAGGCTAATGCTATTGAGACTGATCCTCTGAAGAATGCTGAGCTCGTGTATCCCAGTTCATCAGACGTGGCAGAACTGAACAACTGGGAAATTGTCGAGTTTCCTGTGACGTTTGAAAAAGTCTCAATGTAAACTTCGTAATGCTTTCCCTTTAAGCCCAGCTCGAAGCTTAAAGTTGAACAATCTCTTTTGTAAACGAGCGCACATGCTTTGTTTTCGAATAATATCAATGAATGCATGCATCTTTCTTCTTTCCCATACTCTCAAATCATAAATTACCTTTTTATTCTGTCACCTTCATACCTATCAATAATCAACCGTGCAGGTCTGAAAGTGGCCCTCTCAAAAGTGACAACACTAGCCATCTGGTGTACAATTTTGAGTGTCCCATTAACCATACTGATGAAGAATTTGAGGAAGATTCGGGAATCCCACCAGAACTGCTACGATTAATGGAACAAGAGGCAAAAGAAATCCAACCCCATGAAGAGCCAGTGGAAATAATTAACTTGGGGACAGATGAAAATAGGAAGGAAGTTAAGATTGGCATCTCCATGGATGGCATAGAACGTCGCAAGATGATCGAACTTTTGGTTGACTACAAGGATGTATTCGCTTGGTCTTATCAGGATATGCCAGGATTGGATACCAGCATTGTAGAGCACAAGCTACCTTTAAGACCGGACTGTCCTCCGGTGAAACAGAAACTTAGGAGGATGAAACCCGATCTATCTTTAAAAATCAAAGAAGAAGTCAAAAAGCAATTCGATGCAGGCTTCTTGGCAGTATCAAAATATCCTCAATGGGTTGCCAATATCGTCCCAGTCATGAAGAAGAACGGAAAAGTTCGTGTGTGCGTTGACTACCGAGACTTGAACAGAGCCAGTCCCAAAGATGATTTTCCATTACCTCACATTGATGTGTTAGTTGACAATACGGCTCAACACTCAATGTTTTCTTTCATGGATGGCTTTTCCGGGTATAATCAGATTAAGATGGCTCCCCAAGATATGGAAAAAACCACGTTCATTACCCCTTGGGGCACCTTCTGTTACAAAGTAATGCCGTTTGGATTAAAGAATGCTGGGGCAACTTACCAAAGGGCGATGGTCACTTTGTTCCATGACATGATGCATAAGGAAATAGAGGTGTACGTAGATGACATGATTGCCAAATCCAAGCCAAATGAAGATCACGTCACCATCTTAAAGAAACTCTTTGACCGGTTGAGGAAGTTTCAACTCCGGCTTAACCCTGCCAAATGTACCTTCGGAGTGAGATCGGGCAAACTACTAGGTTTCGTGGTTAGCAAAAAGGGGATAGAAGTTGATCCCGACAAAGTTAAGGCCATAATCGAAATGCCAGCCCCTCAGACAGAGAAAGAAGTCCGCGGGTTTTTGGGAAGGTTGAATTATATAGCAAGATTCATATCTCAATTGACCGCCACCTGTGAGCCAATTTTCAAATTATTGCGGAAAAATCAACCATCAGAGTGGAATGGCGATTGTCAGCTGGCATTTGACAAGATCAAGCAGTACTTACAAAGTCCGCCAGTGTTGATACCGCCCGCGCCAGGGAAGCCCCTCATCCTATACATAACGATATTGGAGAAATCCATGGGATGTGTGCTAGGACAGCAAGATGAGTTTGGCCGAAAGGAGCATGCTATCTACTACTTAAGCAAGAAATTTACCGACTGTGAGACGAAATATTCGGCAATTGAACGCACTTGTTGTGCTTTGGCATGGGCAGCTCGTCGTTTAAGGCAGTACCTACTATCTCACACTACTTGGTTGGTGTTTCGTCTGGACCCGATTAAGTATATCTTTAGCAAGCCAGCCCTCACAGGTCGAATCGCGCGATGGCAAGTTCTTTTATCAGAATACGACATCATATATGTCACCCAAAAGGCGATAAAAGGAAGTGCCCTTGCTGATTATCTTGCTGACCAGCCAATCAAGGATTATCAGACAATAAAATTTGATTTTCCTGATGAAGACATCTTAGTTCTGTCCAAAGAAGAGGATCAAGCTAATACAAGAAAGTGGACCCTATGGTTCGACGGGCCCTCCAACGCACTAGGACATGGAATAGGGGTCGTCCTGATCTCACCGGATAATGACTTCATTCCGATCACAGCCAGACTTTGCTTCGATTGCACGAATAATGTGGCCGAATATGAAGCCTGTGTGTTAGGAATTCAAACGGCCATCGATGCTGGGGCAAAGGTCCTTGATGTCTATGGAGATTCTGCCTTAGTCATTCACCAATTAAGAGGCGAATGGGAGACTCGAGACTCCAAATTAATCCCCTATCATCAATACATTCAAGATCTAGCAGAGCATTTTGAAGAACTTTCATTCCATCATGTCCCTAGAGAAGATAATCGGCTGGCTGATGCCTTGTCCATTTTAGCTTCAATGTTTAAGGTAGACGCCGAAGGATGCCTTCCGCTCGTCAAAATAGAAAGCCATAGTCGCCCGGCATATTGTCAAATAGTGGAAGAAGAGCCGGACGGGAAGCCTTGGTACCATGATATCAAGCAATACGTCAAACACAGGGAATATCCTCCAAATACCTCAGAGAATGACAAAAGAACCCTCAGAAGACTGGCAATGGGTTTCTTTTTGAATGGAGAAACCCTGTATAAGAGAAACCATGACATGGTATTACTAAGGTGCGTAGATGCAGCAGAGGCAGAAACAATAGTCAAAGAAGTGCATGAAGGTTCTTTTGGGACTCATGCTAATGGACATGCCATGACAAGAAAGATCTTGAGAGCCGGCTATTATTGGTTAACGATGGAGGCTGACTGTTGCAATTATGTTAGAAAATGCCACAAGTGTCAGACATATGCAGATCAAATCCATGCGCCGTCTACTTCATTAAATGTGTTGACGGCTCCTTGGCCATTTTCTATGTGGGGAATGGATGTCATTGGTCCCATCGAACCAAAAGCTTCCAACGGCCATCGTTTCATTCTTGTTGCTATCGACTACTTCACAAAGTGGGTTGAAGCTGCTTCTTACGCTAATGTCACCAGAAATGTGGTACTCAAGTTTGTTAAGAAAGATCTAATATGTCGTTATGGATTGCCGAGCCAAATCATAACTGACAATGCCACTAACCTTAACAACAAAATGATGAAAGAAATGTGTGAGAAATTCAAAATCAAACACCACAATTCCTCACCCTATCGCCCAAAGATGAATGGAGCAGTCGAAGCAGCCAACAAAAACATTAAGAAGATCGTGCAGAAAATGGTCGTGACATACAAAGACTGGCACGAAATGCTTCCTTTCGCACTACACGGTTACCGCACCTCAGTTCGCACCTCGACTGGGGCAACTCCTTATTCTTTGGTATATGGAATGGAAGCGGTCCTTCCCATTGAAGTTGAGATCCCTTCATTACGCGTGTTGATGGAGGCCAAGCTAGAAGAGGCCGAATGGGTCCAAACCCGCCTAGACCAGTTAAACCTTGTCGAAGGCAGGAGGTTAGCTGCATTGTGCCATAGACAACTTTATCAAAAGAGAATGATTAGAGCTCATAACAAGAAAAAGCGCCCTCGACCCTTCCAAGAAGGTGACCTTGTGCTTAAGAAGATCTTGCCCATGCAAAAAGATCACCGCGGAAAATGGTCCCCAAACTATGAGGGTCCCTATGTTGTAAAAAAGGCATTCTCAGGAGGAGCATTGATCCTCACCAATATGGACGGCGAAGACTTACCTCTTTCGGTCAATTCAGACGCTGTAAAGAAATATTATGCTTAGAAAGGCTCAAAAAGAAAAATGTTTGCTAAGCTGAAAACCCGAAAAAGCAATTTGAGCGACCCAGTTGTTTGAAAACTCGAAAAGAGAGACCTAAGCAAAGTTAAGATTAAAGAACAAAAGCCTTCTTAAGCAGACAAATGAGAAAAAGTAGTCCAATGGTTGGGATGCAAAACAGAGAAAATGGCAGAAGCTCATGATAAAAGCACCAAACGCTTGGAGACTGAAACAAATCTTCAGAGATTAGGCGATGGGCATTCAAGATCACGCTCAGAGGGCTGGTGTTGGTCAATATAAAGAGTGTTACTCAATGACATGTGTACCTCTTGTCTTATATTCACAATCCCAAATTCCCACCACTGTGTTTCATTATCGCAATAAAACCACCTTTGAATAAATATTATCCATTATTATTTTGTCGCCCCCTCATTCTCGCATTTCATTGATGTGCACTGAAAACAAAGCATGTGCCTGATAATATGGAAGCATTTAAAAGTTTCTTTGATAATTTCGAAAGCTTTGCAGGAACCCGACAACATTCTCAGTTGAGCGTCAATGGAAAAAGCTCCATTCAACTTTTTCTATCAAATCTCAGGAATTCATCAAAAGGTCCTTCATACGACATACCTCAAAATCTATCAGCATAGATCATAGCATCCCCAGTGAAAATCGTTATATCCGCAAAGGAGCCTGGTCAGGATATCCGGCTCGCCATAAAAGCTCCAACAGAATCACTCCAGACAAGATTTATCAAAATGAGGCAGACAAGTTTCGTTCTAGTTCATCTTTGGATCAATCAAGCAATCCAGGTCTTAGGGAATGAAGGATTGTAGGACATCATGCATCATGCAAGCATCATTCATCTCCATCATTTACCATCAACCCATTTCTCCATCACTTAATGGGTTAATTCCCAATGGAAGCGCCATGTCTTCACGCCCATCTTCTTCCCCAGTGGACCGTCTTAGGTTCTTTACACATATTGCACACACCTTTCAAAATTCCTAGTGATTTATGTCAAGTTCTTACACCTGTCACTCACATTTTCGACGGATACATCAGCTCCATAAGCTTTCATCTTTCCTTTCAAGCTTCGGCGGATAATCGACTCCGCAAGCTTGATTAAATCTCCATGTCAGACTCCGGCGGATAATCGACTCCGCAAGTTTTTCATGTCAAGCTTCAGCAGATAATCGACTCTGCAAGCTTTTACCTTTCTTTTCAAGCTTCTGCGGATACAATTCTCCGCAAGCTTCTTATCCTCTTATGTCAAGCTTCCGCGGATACAGTTCTCCGTAAGCTTCTTACCTTTCTTGTCAAGCTTCTGCGGACACAACTCTCCGTAAGCTTCTTACCTTTCTTGTCAAGCTTCTGCGGACACAACTCTCCGTAAGCTTCTTACTTTTCTTGTCAAGCTACTGCGGACACAACTCTCCGTAAGCTTCTTACTTTTCTTGTCAAGCTTCTGCGGACACAACTCTCCGTAAGCTTCTGGCTTTTCTTGTCAAGCTTCTTGCTTTTCCCCGTAAACTTTCTTACGTTTCTGGTCAAGTTTCGGCGGATATTCGGCTGCGCAAACTTTTTATCCTTTCATGTTAAACTCTGGCGAATATTCAGCTCTGCAAGCTTCTTTCTCATATCCTCGGACAAAATTAGAATTCACGTCTTTACTCGTTACTTACAATGGTAATATGCAAACTTTGGTTATGCCTACTACCTAGTAAGAAACAAGTAAAGAGGGGCAGCTGTGAATACTAAATTTTGTCCTCCCTTTTTCTTAATTTATTTTAATTTAATTTTTTTTTTGCCTTGCAGGAATAAAATAAATGAAGAAATAAGAAGAAGAGATAAAAAAAATATATAATAAAAATAAATAAGAGAGAAGAGAAAAGAAAAGAAAAGAAGAAGAAATGAGGAAAAGAGATAAAAGGGAGAAAAATTGGGTTTCAGCCCAATTCCCACCAGAAAAAAAAAAAAAAGAAAAGGTTCCCCAAAAGAAAAATAATAGCCCAAACCCACACCTCTTGAACCGGGTCGCGCTTGACCCGGTTCGCGACCCGCACCCATTTCCCTCTCCACTTCACCGACCCAGCCCAACCTTTCTTTTCTCTCTTCTTTCTCTCTTCTACCCCAACCCTAGCCGTCCCACTCTTTTCTTCCCCATCTCACCGCCTCTTCTCTCTTCTCTCTCTCGCCCTCCATGACCGAACCAAGCCCTTCCTTCATCTTCATCATTGCTTTTCATCATTACTTCTCTGCCTTATCTTCTACCTCCACCGCCCCTCTGTCTCTTGCTTCCTCACACCGCACGAAAGCCTCATCCACCCACCGCTTCACCACAGCTCTGCACACCTACCTCGCCCACCATAGCCATCCCATCATCTCAGATTTTGTCTCCAACCCAGGGTCAACCCATCTAACATCTCAACCCGCAAAGCCCTTTGCATGTGGCTTCATCATTTCGGTTCTGACAGCAGCTTGAAGAAGAGGCCCGAGATTGCCGTTTGAGACACGTGCCAACCGTAGAAGACGAAGAACACCCTTCTCCTCTGAGCAAAATCGAAGAAGGTGTCAGAAAAGCTTCCCTCAGTTGGCCGAAAATCACTTGAGAGTTTGCAATCCCTGTTCAGAGATCTCAAGAACATTTAATGGCATTAAATTTGCCATCATGAAGAAGGCAATTGGATGAGAGAGAGAGCTGCGAAATTTATGCTATAAAAGGCATGAAGATGGAGATCAAAAGGGGTCGGAAAAATTGAAGGAGGAGGTTCGGCCGAAATTTTTTATCTCTGTGCTCTGTAATTTTGCTTCTATGCAACCTTAGTTCTCTGATGTCTGAGATTTAGGAGAATTTTTAGAGAGGGTTTAAATCGTTTCTGGGCACCCTGCTGTGGCATTTTGTGTCCTGGAATTTGCTTTTGTAATTTCTGATAGCATTGGATCAGTAAGCATAGGGAAGAATCATGTAGAACACTGTTGTTGTTTGCAGCCAATAGGTAAAATCCCTGTCTGATGTTCATCTACTGGCTATCCTGATTATGAGGCAAACTTTGTTATGATCGAATCAAATGCTAAATTTTTACTATTGCATTGCCTACTGCACTTAATCTACTTGATAGAAAAAATTGATTATGTTGTTTGTGCTTGGGTTGTTGTACTGATATTATTGTGCTGGAAGTTCACTGTGATGAGCCTGATGATCTAAAATTAATTCTATCATGCTCTGAATCTGTTTGATGAAATGCACGTAATAAATTTTACGTTCACATGCTGTGAATTTTAATCAAATAAAACTGAGTTGTATGTATTTATTGAAGCCGCTTGCTTGCCTTAGCTTGGTTTGTTCAAACATCAAAGCTCAAAGCTTATTCATTTTTAGAAGTAAATTTATCTTGATTATAGAACTCTGAAGCACGCAAGTCCTTGTCTTTGTTGGGTAATTTTTGTTGCTAGATTGCAGGCATTTGTTCTGATATAGTGAGAACTATGACAGTGTTTTTTTTGTTGAGTTTTAATGGTTTATATGTACATCCGATTTAGAATTGAATAGCTAAGTTGATTCTAGAACAAGCTTAGATATGAGAATGGTTTGAAGCATTTCCTTTGAGTTGATAAAAAATATGTAAAGCACCATATTTCCTGTGAGCTAGTCTAATTCATTTTTCTTTCCTCTCATATACTTCATCATTCTGTTCATGCTTGGCACCATACTTTCATTCATCATATTAGCTTTAGTAGCAAAATAGGTAGGTTGACAAATCTTTTAACAGGGCTAGTGTTCATTGTGAGCTTATATTAATTTGCAAAGGTTGTTTGTTGTTCCTTGGGCTGCATGGTTATGGCAACAATCAAGTCATGAAAATTTACTCCAGGCAGGTTTAATGGGTGATGCAAAGCTTGATAGAAATTTGTTTGTGTTTTATGGTCCAGTGTATTGATTTTATTGTGATAACTCTAAATCCTTTTGTGAAGCTGGGCACATTTAATCTAATACCCAAGTTGAATGAAATCTTTGATAGTAAAGATGAGTTAGAAAGTTAATTATGTTTTATATGGTTTGAACTTTTTTTTTTTAGTTCATAAAAATGGTTTTTTTTGTCATAAATATTGCTTCATGCCCTTTTATTCCTTTTTTTTATTTTTTTTATGTGTCTGTTATGAAGTTTTCCCTTTTTTTTGGTGATGTCTCCGGTTATGCGTTAAGCTTCACTTGTGTGGTAAAAATGACCAATTTGATTCTAATAATGTGATGTTTCCTTTCTTATGTGAGCAATTAATTCCTTTTTATAATAGAATTCAAAAAGTTACAATCTGTTTTTATGATATTACCCTTCAATAAGTAAATAAATAAAAGGGATCAATTTGGTTGTACAACTTGTTGATTCCTCAACCGTTTCTAAGTTTTTTTTTTTTTTCCTTTTTTTTTTTTTTGCAACTTGGCCTCTTAACATTCCTTTTCATAAATATGTTTTTATTTCTTTTACACTAAAGTACAGCTTATTAAAACCTTTTTTTTTTTAAAAAAAAAACTTTACTTCCTAAAATAATACGTAACGAAAGGAAATCAATTTAGTTTTACGACTTATTAATTTCCTAATCATTCAAGAGAAATTTAAGCTTTTACAGCTTGGTTCCTCAAAATTTATTCTAAGGATAAAAATTTGCTCTTAAAAAATATAAGACTGTGAAAATCTCTTTTTTTTTAAAAAAAAAAAAAAAAAAAAAAACAATAGTGGTGAGAATCAATTTAGTTGCAACAGCTTGTTGATTTTACTGCTTGAGTCATTTTAACTGAAACAGTTCAATAATTTATTTTCAAATACAAATATTTCAAAAGCACATTTTTAAACGAAAAGGGGTTAAAATAAGAATTTGCATAATCAAAAGGGTAACCATTATTAACAATGGATGTTCCAGGGTGCCGTGGGGTAAACCCCCATGCCTTCCCTAGACATAATCGACTCCCGAACCCTAAACTCTCTATTTCAAAATGAGATCATTTGCCTTTCAATATAAAAAGGGTTTTCCAACGTTTCCCTAAAATAAAAACATTGGTGGCGACTCCCAAAAAGCAAGAAGACAAAAAGGAGGCGAAACCTCCTTCCCGTCGCGCCGGTTGCGACAACTGTGCAGCGGGGGCGACTGACTCGATCACACCCTGCTCCATAAGGGCCTGAAGCATCAACCCGATGGGAGGGAGAGGCACATGGATGGTCTCCACTGTCCTAGTACTCTTCCGCGGTCCCGTCTCAGTCGTCCCGCTTACGGTGCAAACTGGTCCAGTGTACGCCGCACTTTCCACCCCTGGGTGGATAACCCACGCGGCTGGGTCCGTCCTCCGATCAAATGCTAGGACGCGCATCCCCGAGTGCGCTAAGTGATCTGATGTCGGTTCCATCTGTAAATACGATACAATATATACCAAAGGACAACCCGTCCAAAAACATGCAAGGGTGAGAAACCAATATATGAATCCATAAACAACAACTATATGCCCAATCCACACAACAGACTCATATACTGTAACTCCCTCAAATCATCATATAACATGGCATATATCATCAAGTACAAATGGCGGTAAATGCACAAGGGCTTCGTACCCCACAATCAACGTTATCTCCTAAACGTATGCATGGCACTTCCATATATCTCAACTAATATTCACACTAGATTTCTAGATTTCCGGAAATCCCATCACCATTCGCAATGAGCTGATCAAGCTCTAGAGACTTACACCAATATTTGGCCCAAAAACGAGTACTTTGAATCCCATGACACTACGCGATTCTCACATGGGGGCGCAATCAGAAGTACTCCACAAGAATACGGTCATACTGCATTGTCCAACTCAAGGCACAATACGTTCCCAGAACACGTATGACACCATTGTCCATCAAGGCACAATGTTATGACAGATAAGTCATCTCAGGTTCTCCTTGCTTATCAAGGTCCCCCGTATCACGGCACGTCTGCCCTGCATTAAATGCATGAGAAACCTATCTAGTTTCCGATAATGATCTTTGTCGCATCAATATTTCCTCGTTGTAGCCTCAATGCTAACAACCACCATAATGTCTTAGACTCTTTAAGCCTCAAAACACATTTTCTCAAAAGAGGACATTTAGTCCAAAACAACTCAAATCCCAACATCCCTAACCGATGCACCAGTCAAGGACGCTGGATTCAAGATCATAAAAACATCCTCAAGCTTACAGGACCACAAAGATTGTCCCTAAGCCGACAGGATCACAACTAACACGGATCCTTGATCCACGTGTTCTGCAGAACCCTAGAACCCCGACGTCTCGGTTTCTAGTTTCTAAGCTTTAAGCTTTAAAACCACTTTCCTTGAAAACTCGAAAACCAAAAACCCAAATCTCCGATACTTACACAAAGTCATCGGGATCGGTTTTCCACAAAACAAAACTTGGTCCAGAGACCTTTTCTTTTTTCTTTCGTTGTTTTTCGGTAAAATACGAACTTAAAACAAAACTTGTACAAACTCATTTTTCTTGAATAAACTCAGTATGACTTTGGAAACCACATTTCTCAAAAGGGTTAACTTATCAAATTAAGACATATTGAAGGTTTCTAATGTCCTATTTGTTTTTAAACTTCACTTCTTCTTATCAAAACACATTTCAGACTTTTAAAGCTTTTAAGTTACACGATGTCGGATCCTAATCAAAATTAGGTCCTCTAATGCCTAAATCCCACAGCAGGGCACACTATACATCCATATAACCATTCAGCAAGTATAACATGCATTCAACTATATCAGCAGTTACATCAATACATCAGCACATCAACGCATATTCCAATCAACAGCAGTCAATCAAGAAATCAACTAACATCAGATATAAACTATTTAAATACAATACAAACACCGATGCAGCACATAGCTGTCGGAAATGGAATTCCTCAGGTTTATCCCCTTACCTCTTGTAGCTTCCAGCTAAAACTTTGAACACCTGATCAACTTGTTTATCGCCCCAGCACGCTGCCGATCACTACATACACGTAAAACATATCGACATTAACTTACAAAACGAAGATTTCTCCTAATGCACCACCCCTAGGGTTCGGCCCTATTACACTAAAAATAGCTAGGGAGCTCCAAAATTTCTCATTTTCTGGATAACACCCTAACTAAGTGTGACAGCCCTAGATATCAGATCAGATCATCAAAATCCAACCAAAACCCTACCCTACACACATAGGGGGTTTCGGCCCCTACCTAGAAAATATAGCTAGAGGGATTTCTTGGCTCTAAGCTCTTGGATCATACAAGTATGTCATGAACCTAGGCCATAGAAATTGGTTTGGTACAGATACGATTTTCCTACAATTTTTCATGGATTTTTCAAAGATTTTAGGGACAAAACCCTAACATCCTTGATCATGAAAATATGAGGAGAGAAAGGAGAGATTGAGAGAGATAGAGTTGAACTACTACCTCCTATGATGATCCACTCCAAGTTTGATGAAGGTTGCTTCACAAAAACTCAAGCTTTAGGCCTTCAAAAATGGAGATTTTGGAGAAGAAAAGAGAAAGAAGAGAAAGGAAGAGAAAGGAAGAAGATGGAGTTGAGGGGGAGAGAGAAACCACCGAAAAATGAGAAGAGATAAGGGTGGAATTATTAGATATTTATGGGTTTATTAGTTTAATAATAGGAAAGGTAAGTTTGTAATAAAATTAACCAAGGGCAATTTGGTCAATTCACATCCCGATATTTGAAAACGTCCCGACACTGATATGACTTCCTCAAATAACTTGATACAATCTTGGCATGAAAAACATCTGATCATGGGTCTCGAAAAACCCCAAGACAACTCGAATCGTCTCCTCGATCGATTATCGGCCCGAATATAAAATATTATTTATATTTTGGGCGTCAGGACACATTTTAGGAAAAAGATAGAGGAATATATTCTAAGACTAATGGTTTCGTTCGTTAGTCCAGATTAGGTCGTGATAGTAGAAAACACTATCATCTGAAAAACGTAGATCGGTTTTTGTTTGAGTTGTTGGCCCAAAACTTAACCGAAGGATCCTACGATTTTATGAAACAAGACTATGATTTTAGTTTTTCCAAAATCATTTTCTAAAACACAGATAAAAATATAAACTCATTAATTGAGTTTATCATCCTTAGAAAGCACGAAAAATCGGGGTGTTACAAATTATGTTGGCTATCTATTCACCATCAGTGCAAAATTGACCAATATCCTCACCAGCGATGCAAATATGAGGTTTTCCCACAAAGCCATCGTGTTCCATCGGAATTTCAAAAATATCATTAGAATAATCCACACTAAATGCAAACAGACGAGCTAATGGAGACTGATGATGCGTTATCAGCCTCGGCTTCGGCTTCAATTGTAAATAAAGAAAACATAAGTAATTGAGAATACCGTAAATATAAGTAATTGAGATTGAGAATAAAGAAAACATAAGTAATTGAGAATGATTATGAATACCAGGGACAACTCCAAGTCCCGTTGCGACAACTCCAACTCCCGCTTTTCCAACTCCAACTCCCGCTTCGACAACTCCACCTCCATATGTGAAGGTTGGGCAACTTCTTGGGATTGCCTTGATGAAAACTCCTTCAAAAGCAGTTGCGTAAAGGTGGGGTCATTTAGAAACGAAAACATAAGCTCTTGTCTAAAAGTTGGGTCGGAAATAACGTCCTGTTTAACCTCTTCTTTAAACTCCTTCTTATTGATCTCCTGCTCGACCCGCCTACGTGACCCGCATGTTCCATGAAATTTCTTAATGCTCATCGTCCCTAGAACACCACGAACACAGCCAAGGTGGTCGTCTTTCCCTAGAGCAACAACCAAGATATCTGAACGTCCTTGTGGAACGAAGGACCCTTGCGAGCTTTGTTCTTTCAACTCCTCCTACAAAGACAAAATGGAAAAAAAAAATGTGTAAGACAATGTGTTACAATGACAAGTTGAAATGTAGTATGTTTAATTTGTTACTTACAATCTTTTCAGCAACAACGCGTGTGGTTTCAACTTTAAAATTTCCAGATTTCGTCTTTCGTCCTTCCATCCATGTGTCCTCACGTGGGGGTGGAGACGGAGGATCAACAATTTCACATACTTCTTCTCCTGCTTTTAGCTGCTCTTTCAACTTCTCCTCCCTCTTTCTCAACTTCTCATCCATCAACTTCTTCGCCACCAATCTATATCCACCTTGAGACATGGTGTGGGGGTGGACATTCTTCGCCTGACTCGCCTTACCCTTTTCCCTTTTAACCAAAAACTCAGAACTGGCTCGGCTCAAAACAAATCTATCCCACGTATCCTTATCAAGGAAAGAGTAAACATCAAGAGGAGATTCATCGATCTTCTCTCCAAATATGTCATTACTACCCAGAAAAAACTTAAACCTCGTCCAACGCTTAGCCACAAGTTGAAGCCATTTTGTCTGATGTTCAAGAGTATTCGGCATGGTCCATGTGATCAACATTAATTACAGAACAAGAAGGAGGAATTAGTAATGCATGGATCATATATAATATGCTTAAATAATATAAATACAAACAAAGATATCATTGGAAAATACCGTGATTGACTCCCAAATCTGATCCTTCACATTCTGCGGTACATGATCCCAATCATCAAACAAAATGCTAGTATGGGTTTTAGCTTCCGAAGCCACAAAACTGGTGAATTTCTTAGAAAGGGGTCCCATGGGCTCCAAGCGACTATCAAACTCGATCTCAAGCCTCTAGTTATTAATCTTGCATCTGGACAAACTTTTCAAAGTTGTGGCTTTCCTACCCTTTTTTTTGGCAGACCGACTACCCGACGCTGCTGAATCAGCCTTGTGTGATGCCTGTTTAGACAAAATAATAATAAATTAACCTTAGTTTAACATGGATAAATAAAAATATAATTAGCCTACTTAATTAACATTATATGTATAAGTAAAACTTACACTATCAGTGAGCGGAGCCATGACCGACTCATCCTGTGAATGATGAATGTCTGCTGAATTAGTCATATGTATGCATGTTTAGACAAAAAAAGTAATAAATTAGGTTAATAATAAACATGTATTGATAAATAAAAATATAACCCTAAAAATTAGGTTAGTAATAAACATGTATTGATAAATAAAAATATAACCCTAAAAAACCAAAACTCACATCATGGATAAACATAACTTACACTATGGTTAACTTTAATTTAGCTAGATCAATATAGATCAATATCCTTTCATAATGATCATCATGGGTAGCATGTACATTATCCACCTCATTTTCCTTAATGAAAGTAAGCATGTGTATTGAGAAAGAAGGAGTCTCAGGAATATCAAGAGTTGAATCTTGATTTTCATCACTACGATGCATGCTTTTTCCTTGGAGAACCACTGACCACCTTTTGTTAGAAGGATCATTGATATAAAACACTTGTTGTGCTTGGGAAGCCATGATGAAAGGCTCTTCCGTGTGACCTACCTTTCCAAGATCTACCAATGTAAATCCTAATTCATCAATTTGTACACCATTTTTACTGTCAACCCACTTACATTTAAAAACAGGCACTGTAAACTTAGTGTAATCGACCAACCAGACCTCTTCAATGACTCCAAAGTAAGGAATCAGTGTCATAATTGGGTTTGTATCTTTTGAACTAGAGAAGTGCATGGCCCCAGCCATTATCATAACCCCACTATTCTGCATGGTACTCTTGTTATCTTGTTCCTTTGTATAAAAGAAACACATATTGATGTCATATCCGCTCCAACATATGACATTAAAGCTAGGCCCACATGCTGGCCATTTTAATGTATCAGAAGCAGTACTATCATCCTTCAAAATTTCTTCCTTAAACCATTTTAAGAAAGTCTTGTTATGCATGTTCAACAACCACTTTTCGCTCATTCGAGGGTTTCTTACCTCGACGTCTCTTTTGTGATCACATAAGTAAGGTTGAACTTCATCAGTGTTATTCAATATATACAAATGTGCTTGAGGCACTTCCTCTTGACCCTTGCTCTTAACCATTACACCATGTGTACCCTTGCCTTCATATCTTGCCTCATCATGACGTGGCTTAGGAACCCCTATTGGATCAGTTTTAGAAATGTAGTCTGAACAAAACTCAATAGTTTCTTCTGCAACGTACCTTTGAACAATAGATGCTTCCGGACGGTGTAGATTCTTCACATACCCTTTCAAGATCTTCATGTATCGCTCAACTGGGTACATCCACCTTAAATAAATAGGGCCACACAATCTAATCTCCCTCACCAGATGAACAATTAAGTGAACCATGATGTCAAAAAATGAAGGAGAAAAATACATCTCCAATTGGCACAAGATAATAGCAGCCTCATCTTCCAACTGATTCAACTTCTGGTGGTCAATGACTTTGTTACATATAGCATTAAAGAATGAGCACAACCTAGATATGACATGTCTAACATTTTTAAGAGCAATACCACGAATAGCCACTAGTAGTAGTTGTTGCATCAACACGTGGCAATCATGAGACTTTAAGCCAACTAATTTGAGATCATTTGAGACAAGCCTCTTGACATTTGAAGAGTAACCATGTGGCACTTTGACGTCTTGTAGGCAATCACAAAAACTTGTTCTCTCTTTTTTGACATAGTATGACATGCTGGAGGCAAATATGTCCGCTTACTATCATGTGGAGCTAACTGCTCTCGTATACCCATCACAACCAGATCTAGACGAGCATTCACACCATCCTTTGCCTTGCCTTGAATGTTGAGAAGCGTTCCGATTACACTATCACACACATTTTTCTCCACATGCATCACATCAATACAGTGTCTAACATCAAGTTTGCACCAGTATGGAAGATCAAAGAAAATCGACCTCTTCTTCCATATGTTTTTATCAGTAGCCTTTTTTTGGGCCTTTCCGAAGATAACATTGATGTCCTTCACCCGTTGATAAACTTGCTCTCCAGTTAAGGTCATCGGAGCAATTTCACTCTCCTGGCATCCGTTAAGAGCTTTCTTCAATCTACGATATGGGTGATCATGTATGAGAAATCTTCGATGCCCAAGGTAAACTGTCTTCCTTCCATGTTGCAATTGAGGGAAACATGTGCCTTCTTCACATATAGAGCATGCTTTATGCCCCTTAACACTATAGCCGGACATGTTTCCGTATGCTGGAAAGTCATTGATGGTGCAAAGTAACATGGCACGTATCTTAAAAGTCTCTTTGTAATGTACGTCAAACATATCAACGCCTTCCACCCACAGCTTGTTTAAGTCATCAGTCAAGGGGCTTAGATAAACATCCAAGTTATTTCCTGGCTGTTTTGGGCCCGAAATCATCATAGACAACATCATGTATTTGTGTTTCATGCACAACCATGGAGGTAGGTTGTAAATTACCAGGAGAACAGGCCGTGAACTATGAATACTATTTAAGGTACCATAAGGAATCATTTCATCCATTGCAAGTCCAAGCCTAAGGTTTCTTGGCTCACTTCCGAAATCCGGAAACAAACTATCAATTCTCTTCCATTGCAACGAATCAGCCGGATGGCGAAGCTGTCCATCACATTTTCTCTCATCTGCATGCCATCTAATGTTCTTTGCATTATTTGCATTAGCGAACAATCGCTTGAACCTTGGAACTATTGGAAGATACCACAACACCTTCGCAGAAGGATCCTTTTTGTTCACATCACAACTAGAATCATCATCACCATCCTTCACTTTGTACCGTGATACCCTACACTTGGGGCAGTTGTGCAACTCTTCATAGTCACCCATATACAATATGCAATCATTAAGGCATGCGTGTATCTTCTTATACTCCATACCCATCGGACACAGTACCTTCTTCACCTCATAGTTACGGTCCGACAATGTGTTGCCTTCGGGCAGCATTTCTTTCAAGAACTCAAGCAATTTAGTGAAGCTTTTATCGCTCCAACCATTTCTCGCCTTCACAGTGACCAATTTTAACACTCCTGACAATCGTGTATACTTAGTGCACCCCGGATACAAAGGCTTATCTGAATCACTGCACAAAATTTCATACACATGTGCTCGCTAAAAAGACTCTTGTCCAATATCACGGATCATGTCCTCTAGTCGATCATCCTCCATATCTACATCAACTTCCTCACTTTGGGACACAGTTGGCTTGTTATTTAACAACACATCACCATGCCATATCCATCTTGTATAATTCTTGCAAATCCCATTACAAATAATATGAGTACTTATATCCTTCATTGCACATTTCCTTAAATTCAAACATTTGACACAAAGACAACAAAACTTTCCATCACTATCAGGAAGATTTCTTTGAGAAAATTCTATAAACTCTTCCACTCCTTTCAAATACTCATTACTTGTGCGTTTACTAACCATCCAACTACGATCCAGAACTAGAGAGGTTCTGTAGATATATACACACATATATCCAATATAAGCACAATAGGGGAGATTGAAAAAGCATTAGTATTTGAAAACCTAACAACCATATATACCCTATAACCTAACATATCCAAATAGTGCACAAAATTGAGAAACTATATGTGCATTCAATTTCAAATACCCTATATCCTCTAATACCTTCAGCATCATATACCCTATACCTTCTAATACTTTCAGCATCATATACCCAATATATACCTTCTAATACTTTCAGCATCTTAACCTGACAACTATACAACTTGCTCTACTATAAGAGAGCATGCCAAAGAACCAGAAAAATGATCTAAACAAAGTATCACAAGTAGCAACAGAGACCCAATCAGTGGGAAAATCTAATGAGAGGAACAGCAAGATAAAGAAAATGATAATGGAGTTGAAAACCTAATGAGGGTTACCTGTTGGAGGAGCAGTGGCTTGAGGAAGAGAAAGGAGAAGCCCAACGGGTGGTGGTGCGATGGTGCAGTGGGAAACCTAATGAGAGGAGAAGCTTAATGAGAAAGGGAGAAGAAGCATACCTAGGGCGCGACGGTGGTGGTTTGACGGAGAAGAGACATACTCAGACAAGAGTTTTTCAAACGAAGAAGAGAAACTGTAGTGAGTGCGCACAAAACTGATACCTAGAGCGCGAATTAACATTAAAAAAAAATTGAGTATAACTTTTAACGTCGTTTGTTAAAAAAACAGACGTTAAAAGTCACATTTTAACATCGGTTCTTGAAACAACCGGCGTTAAAATTTTTACTCAAATTTGAGTAAAACTTTTAACGTCCGTTTTTAAAAAATCGATGCTAAATTGTGACTTTTAACATCTATTTTTTTAACAACCGATTTTAACGTCAGATATTCATACAACTGACGTTAAAGATGATTTAAATGAGTTAATTATTTACCACTCTGCCATCGCATCTTTTTTAATGTCATGTTTTATACTGTTAAGTCTGCATAATGTGCTATTTCCTCAAATGCCATACATTTAGATAAATCTCTCTATAACTCATTTTGGAATAATTTGTCTCCTCTAAATGTTGTTGCTTTTTATTGGAAATGTTTGCTCACTAGGATTCCAACATGTGATAATCTTCACAAACATGGTCTGTTGGCTGTTGACACCGATATTACATGTCCTTAATTTTTGCAAACTTGCTCTTGAAAGCACTACCCATTTGTTGTTGACATGTTATTTCTTTGATTGTATATGGATGCTTATTTATAATTGGGTGGGGGTGGATGTGGTGAATCAATTTGATTTGAAGGCGCATTTCATAAAACATTTACGGCTATTATGCAAAGGAATATCCAAAAAATGTTAGGGTCGACTTTGGTTCTAAATCACTTGGTCCATTTTGTTGCATAGGAATGACATTATTTTCAAAGAATGAAAGTTAGATTTCAGCAAACTTTCTGATCTAATCAAGATAAGAGCTTGGTCTTGGTTTATTTTTTTCTGAATAAAGAGGTGATTTTTTATTTGTAGATTGGTGCATTAACCTTTTGTGTTCTTTGGAATCAAGATATAGGAGGTAGGACGGTTGCTGCTCTTTTGGAATTTGATTATTTTGTAGTCTTTTGTTGTTATTATGAAAATGATGTTTTGATATAGAGAATTGGTATTTGGTGCTAAAGAGTTGTATACGAAACAGTATGACTTGACTTGGTAATAATGATAAAAAAGGAAGCAACGAAATTCAAGTGAGAAAAGGTATAAGCTAACCAATCAAAATGATTAAATGAATATGTACGGATTCATAGTCGTGAAGAGCATTTCTCTTTGCTATACTCCTTCTTGTCCATGTTCAACTTTTTTGTCCAAAATATAAGAAATATTCATTAATTTTTAGATGTATCAAATGCTCATTTTTAATTATATCCTTACTTATAATATGATTCATACTTATGAGGTACATATATTAAATGCTCTGTGTAGACTTTGTTTATTGCTATTGGCTTGAATGGTTGGTGAATTAAGTTAGTGAAATTTGTGTTAGTGTCATTAATTATAACCATCATTTATGAAAGAGGTATTTTTGAAAAATAAGTTAAATATTTAGGAGTCACTACTAGAAATTCATGAATTACTTGGGAATTTTCCTGAGGATTTTTTCTACTGAAATTTCCTGCGAATTTTTCTGTAATTTTTTTATAAATAAGATTTTTTCTTATAGATTCAAATTTGTAGGAAAATTTGTAAGAAATTTTGACATTTCCTACGAATTTAAATTTTTCTCAAGAAAATTTGCAGGAAATTTCCTGCGGATTTTAAAATTCGCAAGAAAAAATTACCCATGAAGATATTACCTATGAACAAAAATTCGTAGGAAAAAATATAGAAAATCTATTTCTTGCTAATTTTTGTGTAAAATCCGCAGGAAAAATCGTAGGTAATCAGAAAATTTCTAGTAGTGAGTTTTAATTGAAATTATCTCATTTCAAAATCTTTTCTTGATCTGTGTGATTTACTCCTATGTTTCTTATAATATGGACCTAAGGGAGCAGTAAGTTAGATTACCTTTTGTACTTTATTTATTTAATTTGTTTGCTTATAAAAAACATTTTCAAAACTCAAGCGAAGACAACAATGGTGTTTACAAAGTGGTACTTTGCCTTTATCTGTTGTTCACTCAAAAGATCGTAAAGACAATATGAATTGCATGTCTTCAATGTTAATAGAGGCCGTGGTGGATCTTGACCAAAAATTTGGGGGACTCAAAACAAAATTTAATGCATAAATCTAATATATAATTTCATATTATATTGCTATTTTCTTTTAGTACTGTTGATCATTATTTTTCTGATGCCAAAGAACAGCTGCAAAGGATAATGTGCTCACTAAACAATCTTAGCAAACAAAGTTTCTTTTTACACGAGTTGGGCTTTTTAGTATTTTTATATGTGGGAGAGCCTACTTGGTGGTTTTTTGACCAAACAGATTCACTTTTAGAAACTATTTACCAATATAATCTCATTTTCGAACTATTTACCAAACTAACACATTTTTTGCCAACCTAACATTTTATTTTTATTTTTTTTCTGACACAAAACATGCTACTTTGACTAGCGTTTTTGGAAAACGCTAGTTGCAGTAGCATCTTCAACCTCCAAGGGACAGAAAAACGCTAGTCAAAGTAGCATCTTCAACCTCCAAGGGACAGCCTTGGCCCGAGGTGCCACATGGCGCGCTCTGGGCAAAGGCGCTACTGCAATTAGCGCCTTTAGTGGTTGATCAGACTGGTGAACATCAGACGGGTGAACATTTCTTCACTCATAGTTATCAGACGAGTGACCAGATGTTCACCCGTCTGATGACTATCAGTGAAGAAATGATCACCCGTCTGATAACTATCACAGTGAATAAATGATGTTCACCCATCTGATGATTATCAGTGAAGAGTTATCTGATGACTATCAGTGAAGAACTCTTCACTGATAGTCATCAGACGGGTGAATATCATTTATTCATTATGATAGTCATCAAACGGGTGAACATTTCTTCACTGATAGTCATCAGACTGGTGAAGAAATGTTCACCCGTATGATGACTACCAGTGAAGAAATGTTCACCCGTCTGATATAGTCATCAGACGGGTGAACATTTCTTCACCCGTCTGATCAGCCACCAAAGGCGCTACTTGCAGTAGCACCTTTGCCCAAAGCGCGCCACATGGCACCTCGGGTAAAGGCTGTCCCTTGGATGCTGAAGACGCTACTGTAACTAGCGTTTTCCAAAAACGCTAGTCAAAGTAATATCTTTGTCGTCAGAAAAATAATAATAAAAAATGTCAGTTGGCAAAAAATGGGTTAGTTTGGTAAATAGTTCGAAAATGAGGTTATATTGGTAAATAGTTTCTAAAACATGATCAATTTGGTTAAAAAGCCCCTACTTGGTAGAGGTTGCATTTTATAGACATGTTTTAATGTTTTATAAAAAATACATAGCTCTTCAATAAAGAGACGTAATCTTTCAAGTTATAATCTTTCAAGTATATGAACAAACACAATCATCCATCGATGGTTATCAAGACTATCATTCCATGAAGAGTTATAACTTTCTAATTGTGTAGAATTTTTATGAACCAATACAAACTTTCATCATCAATTGTATTTTATAAGACATATATAGATAACTATCTAGGTATGTGTTTAGATGAGCGTTTCACAAACGTGTTTTGGATGGAATTGATTTTTTAAAATTGATTTCGATAGAATTGAGTTTGAAGTAAAGTGATTTATGTTTGGATATATTCACGTAAAAGTGAGTTGAACAATAAATTTGAGGCTGAAAATCACTTTTGGAGACAAAAGCTTCAAATCCTAACTTCAGGTTAGAATCTATTCTAGAAGTGTTGATATATATATATATATATATATATATATATATATGATTCTTTATAGAAGTGTCTTAATTTATACCAATACTTAGTGAACGTAACAGGTAGAACTGGGTAACATAGGCGTGGGACTTCATATGCAAATCTCGCAGAATCAGTTATGATACTGTCATCTGAGTTAACTAGGTGATTATTGGAGGGAGCTATATATGACAAATGTCAAATTTGAGATATATTCAAAGAGAGGAAGGAGGTGTTGTTGCACTGCACATGTGCCCCTCCAACCAGCTGTATGTGAAGTCATTAGCAAATCAAAGTGAGGAGAGCAATATTTGCTCCTAGTTTCTGGCCTCTCACATCAGCTAGTGACAAACTAGTTTGGCCTTTTATGAAAAAAAAAAAAAAAAAAAAAGTAGTTTGGCCTTGTCCTTCTCAATCTCTCCTCCACCCAAAACTAGGTTGAGTCCGTACAGCTTTGTGATCCAAAATTGGATGCCGTGGAGCAATCTGTGCCTATCGTATGGAAGAGGGCTCTTAAATTGGGAAAGATTTTATTAGCATTTCCTTTGATTTTATGATGTATTTTTGAAATATATATATATATATATATATATATATATATATATATATATATAAATACAATATTCAAAAAAATTGATGTTAAAATAATGAGACTTATTAGTATCAGGGCTGCAGGAGTTATAGTTGAGCTAGAATTTGCTGGAACTGTTCCCACCAAAGATGTCAACCTATAGAGTTTGCACGTGCTGTCACTGTTTAACAATACTCCCAAATTAGGTTAAAGTACAAAACCCAACTACGTGAATAAAGTCCCCATGTGTTGTCCCTCAAAATCCAACCATATCTTGTACATCCATTTATTTATATCACTCATGTGTAGCCGCTGGCTATAAGTGGATACATAGTGGAAAAATGACCTAGCTGCATGTTCATTCGTTGGCGATTAGATATAAGTCTATCTAAAATATTTCCCCTCTCGGTGCATATTTAGTTCTACGCTAAAAAAAAAAGTACTAGAATTACGTTTATTGTCGGTCAAATATGATTTTAGTAATTAAAAATAGAGATGCTTGATTATTATCAGGTAAAATTAATTTTGTCTTTAAAGATGATTGTAGTAGAAACTACAAATTAAAAGTAGTTTTTATGTTGGGTTAAAAAATTTACACTAAATTTGCTTTCAAAATAAAATCATCAAAACATAAATCATTTTATTTTAAACTCAATTATAAACAAATCAATTTTACAAAATCAATCATTCAAAATCATATTTATCAAACGCTAGTTTTTACCGGTAATTATTTACTTGTAAGATTGAGCTTAAATGGCTGAAATACTAGTATTTTACACCCCCTGCAACCCACCGGAAAAGAAAATATTCCTAAGTTAGATGAATTATAAATAAAATTTGAGGAAAAAATTAATAGAGCTTTTATTGCAAAAACACATTGCAAAAACAGTTTTGTCTTAGTCATAGCAGTATAGAACTTAAACAAATTACATTGCAAAAAAAGAGAGGAGACTTAAAATAATAGGGCCTGTGCATCAGCACCTTCTCCAAGTAGTATAAGCTTATAATTATCGTGCTAAAAAGCAGCAACAACAGTATATCTTCAACAGCAGCATAGACAGATTGATTAGTTGTTAAAGCAAATTGCATTTAAGATAGAACAATGCAATGAAGGAAGCAAGTTAAATGTGCTTTTATTATAAATTTTGTGCACCCTATTCTCACCTCCGCAAGTTATGCTTAAATGAATCCAAGGCCCAAAGAATGAATTAAATACAGTGATGTAGCAGTGAAAATATTCACACAAAAAACACAACAATGACAATTGAACAAATGAATTGTTGATATAACAATGGAAACAGCCAAAGCTGCAATTGATAACCCCCCTCCCTGACAATTTTCACTAACCCATTAATTGAGTGTGACTAGTCAATGCAGTTCTCTAGTACTATTTCCAAAATTCAATTAATGTTAATACCTGATTTCTTTCCTGCCAAGGCTAATTGCAGTTTTACTTTTGAACTTTGACATGGCAATAGGCCCTACCCAACAAAAATTCAAAAACACTGTTGATTATGTCATCCCTAGATTAGATGTAATATCAAACTTAATAACATATATTCATATATAATTCTTTGGCCTGCTTTTTCTGCATCAGGTAGAATAATACCACTATTAATGATTATTAACTGTGAGAATGAGAATTGTAGTTTATTATACTAATAATTTTATATTCGTAGACTCTCTGCACATGCATACTTGTCCTACAAATGTAAAAAGGGTGGTTGGCATTTAGTTCTGCCTCAGACCTGGAAACCACCAGGTCCAGGATCCTGTGAAAGCAAAAGGACTCTGAGCTAATATTTATGATCTTCTTCTTTCCTCGTGTGTAATTAATTAGTTCTTCATGATTATTTTGGTTTCCTCTTTGGAGTAAACCATATATAAACCGGGTGGGGTAGTCATAGAATAAGTGATTATATTAGCAGGCAAGGAGGTCAAAATTTTATTAAAGTTTTCAAGCTACCCGAACCTTTTTAGTTTTCACTTTTTCTCAATGAAGACAAGATTTTGACTTTGCTTACACACAACTACAAGATTTATCATGGTTGCTTTGTGATCGATCATCCCACAGGGTAGGGCCAATTCGGTTTGGATATATATATATATATATATAAACTAACTTTCTTAATCTTGTGCAATTTATGGGACTAGCTTTCTGTCACATATATATCATCAGAAACAATAACTACATCTTGTGCATATATATATGTAGAGAAAAACACTTTTGGAGGGCGTGTTGATACTTGATAGGCTTACCTTGTATCAGGGTCACAAATTGTGAAACTTTTATATCTATATATAATTCAAAAGGAAAACTACAAATTAATTGAAAAGGCTAAAAAGAAAAGCGTAGAGAGGGTAAAATTAGGAGGTAGGATGAGCTGGCTGATTTGAAATGAGGGGGGAAACTTGTAAGTAGGGTGAGACCCTGAAGTTCGAAAAGAAAGAGTACCACTAGTTTCAAATTAAGAGGTGGAGTCATGTGAGGGCATTTATAGTGGGGTTTTGGTGTCTTTGTATTCTAGTGCACATGGGAGAGAGTCCGTTTTGTTCTGTGGGTAGTTGTGAAAAGAAAAGCAAGAAGCATGTGAGGCCATGTGCCATTCTAAATAGAATAGACTACTCCCACTATTTTGCACACATCTATCTATCTATCTTTGTATTGTGTGCCTGTGTTAATTTGCACCGACTCCCTATCCTCACTCTCCCACTGGGACGCAGTTTCTAGCTAGGCCTGTGGTCTTCTTGTGCGTGTTCGTGCATACTTGGTCCGGACACTAATTATTAGAAGACAAATGCTACGGTCGGATCAGGTTGATTAAGGAAATAAAGATAAAAATTATATACTAAAAAAATGATATATTCAATTTTTTAAAAAAGTTTGAAAGTTAGAATTATTGAGACAAAGTTTCTACTTTTTATTTCCTAACCAATGCTCTTAAGATACTAGTTAGCAAGACTCTTATCAAAATATATTTATTTATATATATTTTTATATACATGGAATGATTATATATATGTATATATATATTATTGGGTTTGGGCTAGGCTTTTTTTTATAAATAGCACAGTTTTATTTTTTATTTACCCATATACCACTGTTTTGATTTTAAATATATATATACCACACTTTTTTGTGTGGGTGGGAAGTCGGTCCTAAAGGACCCGACTTCTTAGGGGGAAATTTTTTAATTTTTTAGTTATATATAGTTGGGAAGTCGCCCCCCTAACAGCGACTTTCCTTCATTTTTTCATTCCTTTGTTTAATTAATTTAATTCTTAAATAATTTACTTAATTAATTTACGAGTAAAGATTCAAATTGGTCATTGACAAAAAAATCACTGTGATATTTTGGTCCCTGAGAAATAAAAAATACCAATTTGGTTTTCAAGAATGTAAAATGCGAGTCAAATTGGTTCTTTTTAAGGTAATTTTTAGGGACATTTTAGTTCCTGTCATGGATTATTTTGACCCGCATTTTATATTCTTGAGGACCAAATTGATATTTTTTATTTCTCAGGGATCAAAACGTCACTGCAATTTTTTGTCGAGGACAAATTTGGATCTTTACTCTTAATTTAAATAGTTAATTTATTTATTTATTTAATTATAATAATTAATTAATGGAAATTGTTATAATTAATTATTATAATAAATAATAAATTTATTTATTTAGTTAACACCATAATAATAATAAAAATGAATAAAGATCTTATAGAAAATATTGAACATTAATTAAAGATACAAATATTCTACGGTTGAGTAGAAGGTTCAGGACGGTTAGCATAGTTTTTTCTACTATGACCTTCATTCCGACACAAACCACATCTCTTACGGGGATCACTTTCCATGATATCCATCTCTGTATGAATGCGGGTTGACTGTGGACGACCCTTTGTATGACACCCTCAAACCGGTATCATGTTTGTAAGCTGATAAAAAGCTAAAAACTAGGCAGCGATAGTCTGGAACCATATCTCTAAAACTCATGGCTAACAGTAACCGCTAACAGACTACCCAAAAATCGTTGCCTCAAAAGAAAGATCTACACCCTAAGCTGGTCCACTAGTGGAAACCATTGGATAGTCCCCCAAAGGAGGGTCAAACAGATCCATCAGAAGAGTGGTTGGGGGAAACTACATCCCCATTGACCATCCCCGCGTCCCCTGCTCCCTCAACCGGAGCATCCCCGTTTTCCAGAGGATGATAATCAGGAGTCGCAACGAGCTCCTCCTCCTGGGGATCCTCCTCCTCTTCCTCCTCCTCCTCCCCCTCTGGCCCCATGCGCACCAAGACAAACAGAGGTGGAGGTGATAAGAGAGGCTGTTGTTGTGGCTGCTGGGCGCCGTAAGACGAGCAACCGACTGCACCTAATGAAGAACAGTCAGATCGTCATTGTCCACGCCGTAATCGGCGCCCTCCACGGTGTGGGATTACAGCGCTCAGCAGCCACAACAGCAGCCTCCCTTATCACCTCCACCACTGTTTGTCTTGGTGCGCATGGGGCCAGAGGGGGAGGAGGAGGAGGAAGAGGAGGAGGATCCCCAGGAGGAGGAGCTCGTTGCGACTCCTGATTATCATCCTCTGGAAAACGGGGATGCTCCGGTTGAGGGAGCAGGGGACGCGGGGATGGTCAATGGGGATGTAGTTTCCCCCAACCACTCTTCTGATGGATCTGTTTGACCCTCCTTTGGGGGACTATCCAATGGTTTCCACTAGTGGACCAGCTTAGGGTGTAGATCTTTCTTTTGAGGCAACGATTTTTGGGTAGTCTGTTAGCGGTTACTGTTAGCCATGAGTTTTAGAGATATGGTTCCAGACTATCGCTGCCTAGTTTTTAGCTTTTTATCAGCTTACAAACATGATACCGGTTTGAGGGTGTCATACAAAGGGTCGTCCACAGTCAACCCGCATTCATACAGAGATGGATATCATGGAAAGTGATCCCCGTAAGAGATGTGGTTTGTGTCGGAATGAAGGTCATAGTAGAAAAAACTGTGCTAACCGTCCTGAACCTTCTACGCAACCGTAGAATATTTGTATCTTTAATTAATGTTCAATATTTTCTATAAGATCTTTATTCATTTTTATTATTATTATGGTGTTAACTAAATAAATAAATTTATTATTTATTATAATAATTAATTATAACAATTTCCATTAATTAATTATTATAATTAAATAAATAAATAAATTAACTATTTAAATTAAGAGTAAAGATCCAAATTTGTCCTCGACAAAAAATTGCAGTGACGTTTTGATCCCTGAGAAATAAAAAATATCAATTTGGTCCTCAAGAATATAAAATGCGGGTCAAAATAATCCATGACAGGGACTAAAATGTCCCTAAAAATTACCTTAAAAAGAACCAATTTGACTCGCATTTTACATTCTTGAAAACCAAATTGGTATTTTTTATTTCTCAGGGACCAAAATATCACCGTAATTTTTTTGTCAATGACCAATTTGAATCTTTACTCGTAAATTAATTAAGTAAATTATTTAAGAATTAAATTAATTAAACAAAGGAATGAAAAAATGAACGAAAGTCGCTCTTAGGGGGGCGACTTCCCAACTATATATAACTAAAAAATTAAAAAAGTTCCCCCTAAGAAGTCGGGTCCTTTAGGACCGACTTCCCACCCACACAAAAAAGTGTGGTATATATGTATTTAAAATCAAAACAGTGGTATATGGGTAAATAAAAAATAAAACTGTGCTATTTATAAAAAAAAGCCTTTGGGCTAAGTTGCACCCGCAAGAATAAGGAGCAAGGTGCTCCTTAAAATGACTTAAATTTGGGTCAATTATAATGTCACATTGGGAGTCCCTTTTCACTTTGAATTTTTGACTGGTCAAATGTATATTTTTTGGTCAAACGTATATCATTTTGGTGAATTCTCTGGTTAGGGTAACTTTATCCTGCTTAGATGGTCCAATCAAATTGTGAGAATCATCTCATTTAATTGAGGTGGCACATTCTGGTTGGACAGAATAATTTTTACCCGAAATATTTATTTTATTTTATTTCGTAATTAGCCCTCAATCATTTTAATTTTATTTTGAATTTGCATATTTTATTTTATTTCGTAATTAGCCCTCAGTCATTTTATTTAAAGAATCAGTATGCAAATACCAAAAGTTATGTATCTCACTTATACTTGTTTGACTAGTCAAAAATTCAAAGTCAAAGTATTGCATATGTGGCACTATGATTGATCCAAATTGAAAAATCACTTTAACGAGCACCTTACTTCGTTGCTTGTGCAACATAGCATGCACCATATATTATTGAATTATAATTAATTTATTTATTTTTGGACATTTACATTTTGATTATCACATACCAAGGTTTTACATTACGGAAGCGGTCGCGATTACAATTGCGTTGCATTTATCGTCACTGTGGATAATTGCGAAAAAAATGCGGTTAATGCAGTCGAATTTTGGTCACGATATGATTGCGAAGATTAGTAAAATCACAACGTTCCGGCCTCAATTGTGGCTGGGGACATCATTTTAAAACCTTGTTACATATTGTAGATGTAAGATGTTGTAGTGATTTCTTAACGTGTATTTGGATTAGTTGCGAAAATTAATTATTTCAATAATCGATTATATATACAATCGATTATAATATAGAACCAGTTTTATGTTTAGATATGTTTGTTGAAAAACGATTTTAAAATAATATATTTCGTTTGAGTTGGGTGCAAAAATCACTTTTATATAATAAGCTACAAAGATTGATATGAAGTTATTTGTACAATTTAATAATATTTATTTGATCGTTAGTTTTGCAGGGTGAAATGTGAATAATGTTGTTGGTTTCAAAATAATGTAATAGCTTTTTAAAAAAGTTTTAAACTTCTAGATTCTCTAAAAACCACTTTTTTCTCATAAAAACAATTATTTTAAAATTTAATCAATTTATCCAAACATACAAATTACCTTTATGAAAAAACAGATTTTACCATAAAAAATAATTGTTTGGATAAAATTTAATTTTACTCAAACACTCTCTTTTTAGTCTTAGTAGCATTTTTTAATCATTAAAGAAATTCTTTATCACTTCAATTATTTTGGGGACCGGCCTCCTCATGTCAAGGAAATTAAACTTTGTTTTGTTTCACTTCAGTTCCAGAAGCCTATAACTTGAAAACTGGCTTCAAGAGTATCCTGGCTACAACCTGCAGCACTTCTTAAAAGCTTGTTTTTGCCTTCATTCTCCTTAATTAGCATAGCTGACAAAGCAAGCACCAACTTTTGTGTCTCTACTCTCCTTCCTTCCTTTCACCATATCTTATTATTTACTTTTGTAACAAGACCCTTTATCTCCTACAACTTTTTCCACTATCACCAAGAACTTCGTCTTCTTCTTCTTCAATATCCTTTCACTGTTCACGTAGATTATTTTTCTGCATTATATATACATATGGAAGGCCAATCAGCTAAACGCAGACGTGTTTACTCACTCGAACCCAACAAAGTAGTACAAGCAGTGTTCACTAGAAATTATGTGAACTATTTAGTTCCAGCTTTGATGAAGATCAAGGAAAGGAGTTCAGCTGAACACAAAAGGCATTATGATTTCCAGAATATTGTTAAGCATGAAGTGGACATGGCAATGGTCTTCTCCGCCCAAGGTTTTGCATGGAGTGATGCTCTAAAAGTGAAGCTTCGAAGGGGTCGTGTCAATGTAGATAGTAGCAGTAGCACTAGCTTTGTGGAAAATGAGGCTGGTGATGATAAAGGTTCATCAAGGATTTATGACCAAAATGAAATGGTTCCACTGGATTTCTCTTCAAACCCTAGTTCAAAGATTCAGAACAAGTCCAAGTACATTGACATGCCAGAAAAGAAAACGGTTTTAGCAAAAGAAGATAATGAAGATGATGAGGCCATCAATAACCAGTTGAGGTGCCTAAGAAGGTTGATGCCTGGAGGAGAAGAGATGTGTCATGAACAAATGGTTGCGGAACTAGAGAGCTACATAAGCTGTTTGCAAATGCAGGTGAATATTCTTCAATGCCTCGCAGAGACAAGTTGATTTGCATATGTTTTGCTCTTCCACAAAACCATTATCTATGTGAAATTTAAGATATATTGTTAATTGTCAAAGCGACTATGTAGTATATATATTGTACTATTATAATTTCAATATGGTTTTGTATATATTTTCCAAACTTTGTTTAAGGGAGAAGGGAACAAAGGAAAAGAAAATCCAGAAGGAAGTAACCAAAGGTTCTCAATTATCATGCAATGAAGGGATTGTAGTATTTAATTTTTCTCCTAATTAAAGTGTGTGTAGGGCGTGTATAATTAAGATGGGGATAATGCAGTTTGGTTAATTTGAATGTTTATTTTAGTGTAGACTAGAAGTAAAATATTGAGACCAGCTAAAATTTGTCAGTTTAAACTAACTGCTTGTAGCTTCATAATTTTCGGTTGTATTATTTTTATATATACAAGTTAATGAGTTAACACAAAACCGGTATTACGTTCAATCTTTTCCTTTCTTTTCCCACTACCACTTATTTGCGCATTCCACAAACTGTCCTTTTGGAACCAACAAAACATGAGAAAGTAGTCATGCACGATGAAGAGGCGAGGGGAATAAAAAAATTCGAATGGCATCTTTGACACCAGCTTTTGAAGTCCTTTTTGAACAATAAAATACAACTGGAGACAACATCTATATATATATATATATATATCCTTCTATTTGTTTTTTTAATCTCTCTATTAAAGCCGAATCCCTTGGCGATTCATGATCATTGATTTAACCTCTTTCATTCATCTCTCAATGGCATCTTTGGATCTATATTTAGCCCCGCTCGCAACGGGTGACTATAAATGAGCAGCATTTTAAATGGCCTCTAAAATGCCATCTGGGCTTGGATCACCTTAGCCCACGGGTTCGTGGGGTTGAACGGTCAACACGTTTCTTTTTTTTATGAATTTTTATGAGAGATTTATTTTTTATCACCTCTCATCCCCTAATTTTTTAAAAGCAAATTCTATGGTACCTTGGGAGATCTGAGGGTACCAGTACCCTCATCACAATAGGAACCATAAGTTTACTAGAAGGAATTGATAAAAAATATAAAGAACTACTGGAACAAATAAATAATAATGTGTTACAAGTTTTAGAAGTCACTTCAAAATTCGCAGAATATATTAATATTCCTGAACATACTGAACAAACAAAATATGTAGACATATATACAACCTTAAGTGCAATAGAAAAAGGAAAAGGAAAAGACATAGAAACTAGCGAAGATGGAGAAAGACTTAGAAAAATTCTTATACAACTAGAAAATATATTAGAAGAAGAAACTAAATAAACCTATTATTAAACGAGATCTAGAAGAACTATTAAACACGAAAAAATCAGAACCATTACGTTATTTAGAAACCTTAACACCAAGAACAACATGGAGAGGATAAAAACTGATTATATTGAAACAATAAAAAACTCTAATGACTTAGAAGAAATACAACAACTTCTTGAACAATTAAAAATAATTGAAGAAGAACATAATCAAATACAAGTTACAGAACCAATTAATTCAACACCAAATGAAATTGAAGAGGTAGTATTAAATTATAGCTTCTCCTCTGATGAAACAGATTTTAATGAAATACGAATGCATCATGGGGAAACAAGTAGTAGTATGATACCTGGAAGAAATAGAAAAAGAAAAGATACACATGAAATATGGGATGATATAGAAGAAAAAACAATGCATGATAAAGGATATCTAAAAAGAAATAATAAATGGTCTAAAATTCCCGATGAATTTAAACCAAGATACGAATCCATTAAAGCAGGAAATATTCTAAACTTAGATTGTGCTAAAAACAAAGAAGAGATACTCTTACAATGGATTAATGAACTTACACTGCTAATAGCAACAGATGACAAATTTAATAGCCTAGATAGAAATTCAATAAAAAAATTTATCTTTTACAAAACTTCAGGTAATGTACAAAAATTTCTAAATTCCATAAAAGAGGAAAAATGGCAACAGTACATACAACGAACAATAACAAACCAAGACTTTGCTAGACTTATCATGGAATTAATATACGAAGAATTCATAGGCTTTGCTAGTATTGAACAAAGTGATGAAGTAAAACGATATTTACACGAAACTGCAAAAGTACACTTAAATAGAATGCAAATATGTGATATGTGTGATATAGGAAGCTTTATCTGTGAATACCAAAAATATTACTATCAATTAGACACTGATACCAAAGAAACATACAAAATGATATTTATAGATAAATTACCATTTCCACTCAATCAAAAAATAAAAACAATTTGGTCAGCTAATCCATTAACAACAGCAAAAACTCTAGGAGGTATTATTCAAGTACTCCTAAAGGAATTACGAGATCAATGTTTAAACAGAGAAACCATAAGACAGTTAAATAGAGGAAGAAATGTAATTTGCTGCGAACTACCAGAAATAGAATTACCGGGAAGTTATAGATGCAATCCTATCAAACGACGAAGAAAATACTATAATAATAATAAGAAAAAGCCAAATCTAAGAAAAACTTATCCAAAAAAGAAAGCATATAAAGACACAAAAAAAAATACTTTAAGAAAAAACGAACACCGAAAAAATACTGTCCAAAGGGAAAAAAGAAATGTGTCTGTTGGATCTGCAATGAAGAAGGTCATTATGCAAATAAATGTCCTCAAAAGAAAGAAAAAGAATTTAAAGAAAAGGCTAAAATAATTAAACAAGTTTATAAAACATATGAGCTTGAACCACTAGAAGAAAAATTAAGTACTACCGATACCAGTATATATGAATATTCTGAACATGATGAATTATCTTCAGAAGAAACAGAATCCGAATAGTACGTATATTAAAATCAAGATAGAAAATAATAATAAAGAAACTGAAGCCTACGTAGATACTGAAGCAAGTATTTGTTTAGCAACAAAAGCATTATTTAATAATTGGGAATATTTACAAAAGCCATTAAAAATACAAATCGCTGATGAATCTATCCACTCTTTATTCTGGGTAGTAAATCGCATCACGTTAATAATCCAAGACAAGAAATTTATTGTCCCAACAATTTACCAGCAAGAAACAGGAATAGATGTTATTTTAGGCAATAACTTCTTACGACTTTATTCACCATTCTGTCAATACTTAGATTATATAACACTTCGCACACCGTATATACGAAATACTCAACTACGGGAAATCCTTTCTATTCCAATTCTTCACTCTTCCCTATGTACTTATTCTACCAAACAATCAGAGTTCAGCCAGCTGCAACGTGGTGAGTTATTTACTCTTATTTGTCACAAATTTCGCTATGCTCTCATGAATTTAGAACCAAATAGAACAATACCAGCTCATATTGACCAGTTATTGGAAAAATTATGTAGTGATCATCCTTTAGATCCAAACATCAATAATAAAAATACCGAACTCATTACCTTAAAATTAAAAAATCCTACCCAAGAAATAAAATGTAAACCAATGATTTACACTAAACAAGACAGAGATGAATTTGCCGAAGACATCAAGCAAATGCTCGAAAAGGGTTTAATAAGACCATCCAAAAGTAAGCATTCAGCCCCAGCCTTTTATGTAGAAAACCATAGTGAACTTAAACGTGGTAAAAGGCGTATGGTGAAAAATTATAAACAAATAAATGATGCAATGGAAGGAGACGCATATTTTCTCCCTAGAAAAGATTTAATTATTGAACAAATTAGAGGTATGATATGGTTCAGTACCTTCGACTGTAAATCAGGATTTTATCAATTAAAATTAGATGAACAATCTAAAGCACTAACAGCCTTTAGTTGTCCTCAAGGACAATATGAATGGAATGTACTCCCTATGGGAATGAAACAATCTCCGGGAATCTTTCAAAGATACATGGACGCAATCCTTAAAGAATATAGAGATTTTTGTCTTATTTATATCGATGATATACTCGTATTTACCAATAAAGACTTAAACGATCATTATCAGAAAGTAACCTTAGTACTAAATAAACTTCTAAGACATGGAGTAGTATTAAGTAAAAAGAAAATAGTTTTAGCCCAAAATAAAATCAACTATTTAGGCCTTGAAATAGAAAAAGGAAAGTTAGTAATGCAAAAACACGTATTAGAAAAACTTAAGAATTTTCCTGTAATCTTAAAGGATAAAAAAGAATTGCAAAAATTTCTCGGATTACTAACCTACATCTCAAATGAAGGTTTTATAAAAGATCTTGCAGCAAAACGAAAGATATTACAACAGAAGCTAAAGAAAGATGCTCTTTGGTCTTGGACAAAGGAGGATGAAGCAATTATTACTGAATTAAAGAATTTATGTCAACAGCTCCCAGATTTATACCATCCTGCAGACGATGACTTAATTATTATCGAAACAGATGCATCACATGAATGTTGGGGAGGTGTTATGAAAGCAAAACCCCCTGGACAAAAGAAAGAATTACTGTGTCGGTACATGTCTGGAACATTTACAGACAGTGAAATTAATTATCCTACTCATGAAAAAGAAACATTAGCACTTATTCGGATGTTGGACAAACACCGTATTTATGTGCTTGATAAAGAATTTATTGTAAGAACCGATTCCACTTATGTGGCAGGTTTTAAAAATTTTAATCATAAAAGCACTTATAAACAAGGACGATTGATCCGATGGCAAATGAAATTATCAGAATATAATTACTCAATCTCTCATATTAAGGGAGAGAAAAACGTTCTTGCAGATATATTATCCAGAGAATGGAGCGCGGGACAACAGAAATGCTGAGAAGGCAAAGAGAACTCAAACAAGCACTCAGAGATCAAAAGCTAAAGGAATTAGAATTACTCGAAGCAGACATTAAAGTATTGGATTTACAATTACAAACCGAAGGTTTCCTCGAACAAATAATCCCAGCAGAAATCAAAATACAAGCTCAAAAAGAAGGAAATCAAAAATGGTATGTTATCTTCAACGGACCATTGCCAGGAATATATGACGAGTGGCACAAAGCAGCCCCTCACTGTCAGAAAGTTCCAGGAGTCATTCACAAATCCTATGCAACAAAAGAAGAAGCAGAAAAAGCATTAAAAGATTATCAAATTGCTAAAGGTAAAGAAATCTATCTTGGACCAATAACTTTTGCAGAAACTACCACTCTAAAACCAGAGCCAAGAAAAACACTAAAGGTTCTAGGAAGAGTTCCTTCTTCTCTAGACAATTTCCCAATTATTACCAGAAAAGAACATGAACTTCAAGTTCAATTTTCTAAAGAAAATTTTTATGAACATCTCAACCGATTATTGCATTGGACAGAGAAAGAAAAAAGTAATTGCATGTATATGCTAGACCGCAAAATATTCGCCACCAAAGCAGTACTTACACCAGGAGCACCATCAATTCTGGCGTTCAATTTATTCCAATTTGGTTTAATTGAATGTCTTTATTTAAGCCCCAATCTTGAAGAAATTAATCTATTCCCATACTACTTCAAAGAAGCAGTTCAATTATTTCAGAAAAATATTGCTGGAGAAAGAGCTATGTTTTTAAAGTTTTACTCAGCTTATCCAGATTTCTCCACCAAACAACCAGCAAAGCATTTAATCTTTATTGGGATTAGCAATAATAATTTCCCATTAATGGATGAACCCACCGGAATAGACTATGATGAAGACCACATTAATAACTTCATAGCTCATCAATTGGCAAGCATCTACTCTCAATGTCAGACTATTGGAAAGGAATCATTTATCAAAACACTATACAAAGGCCCAAATGCTTTGTTATTAAGCAAGACAAGCGGAAGAATCATCAGAGAGAAGGACTTATCCTTACTAACAAACTTCGAGATGCCATTCTATGCACTAGAGGGACCCGCTATGAATTATTGCTCAGCTATCCTTGACAAATTATGTTTATTGATTAAAGAAAATGGGAATCATGCATGTGAAAGGTGCATAAAGCAAAAGCAAGAAACGACAGAAGCCACCACTAGTTGTCTGCCACAAGGAAAAGATTCCGAAGACGAAGCAATAATTGAAGAATGACGTAAGCAGTGACGGCATCATGTAAATTATTAGAGGTCTCTGATGTAAGCACTTACGTGCTATAGGGCTACCAATGTAAATAAACCATAAGCTCTTAGTCTATAAATAAGACCTCTTATGCTGAGGCAAATCAGAGTGAATCAGTTGGAAAAAACTCTCACCCGAGCTTCCAAGTGAGGAAAGCTGATAGTCTCCTCATAGAGGAAACTAGGTATCTGTGTATACCACCTTATAAACACTTCCATAAATAAATTACTTTTCTACTTATTCTCTTCCACTTACCATTACCCTTTACAAATTAATCATTCATTATTTTCCACCAAGCAAGCATCATACCACACCATGACGGTATCCACCATCAGGCAGGAATACAAAGATGAAGGAGATCAAGCTCTATGCACATCTATGGACTCAGAACGCGGAAGTAGCAGTGGACCAGAAGACACTATCTTTCATTAAAACCCAAGCAGGTAAAACTCAACCCCTACTAGCCTCAATTATGAATTCTGAAACTACGACTAGATCTGAGATTAGAGAAACTAATGAAGATATAGAATACCTTCAAATTACTGAAGAAGATGGAAATTATCAAGGAAGTATTCTTATAAATCCTAGATTATTTCAAAAAATACAAAAAGAAGAATTAGATCTCTCTAAAACTGCAAATATGAAAGGAAAGGAAAGATTAGGAGGAATAATGAAAAGATTTATTCAAAAGGAAAACATCATTTATTATGGAAAAATAATTACGGAAACCCCCATAGACATAACTGAAGCTCAAGGTAGTACAAATATTCAGTTATTAAGCCGAAAAAAGATTTCGGAATTAAGACAAAATTTAAAAATAGAAGCACATAGAAGGAAAATAGGATATATTCATATCGGTGGAGTTCAAATTCTAATTAAAGCAACTTTTCAAGAAGGAATAGACTCTCCAGTCGAATTAATCTTAAAAGATGAACGTATAACTGATGTTCGTGATAAAATATTAGGGGTAATAGAAGGAAACTTAGCATATGTAAAATTAAAATTTGAAATCCATCTTAATATAGGAATTCCCTTAAGTACTCAAAGATTAGATCAGTCATTAACCTTAGAACATAAATTTCTTAGAAAAAATCTAATGCGACCTGGAGATAAAATATTCTCAGTAACCTACTGTGTAAACTATGCATTAACAAATTCACATCATAGCATTACGTTTAGAAATAATGATAGAATAGACGTTCCTCAATTATTTGAAGATATTGGAAAAATTTATTATCCCAGAAGGAATGAAATCACTGAACTAGGAACTTTTTTAAAAAGATCTGACTCATTAAGAATACCTTATATTCCTCGACCCATTCAATTATTAGAACCTGAGAAGAATGCTAGTACTAGTGAAAACATAAATAAATTAGTAAACCAAGTAAATGATTTAACCTTATATATAAAAAATAAAATATGATCAGAAAGATTTTGTCAGAAATAAAAGTAATAAAGCTAAGCTGGGCCAGAAATGGTATCAGAGCTAGTTAATGAAAACTGCTAGCAATATAAGAATAATAATCATTAATTTAAAAAATTATTGTAACACTTTAAAAGAATTAGATGAAGAAAATCCTAACCCTTATCTCAAAGATCAAATTAGAAGAGTAGAAATACGAATTCAAATTTTTAAAAGACGCCTAGAAAAATTAATAGCATGAAAACATACACTACCTTAAAAGAATGGTTATGTACCAACCGTAAAAAAATATCTTATCGGCAAGAAAATAATCCACAAACGATACAAGACTACTGGTTTAAAGAAAGTATGCTAACACATCATATAGAATTAGAAAAATGGATAAAACAAAGACTCAACCGAATAATTGCATGAAGACTATTACTCTGTTAAAAGAATGGATAAACGAACTTCGAAACGAAATTAAGTATTGGAAACAACAAGATCCCGAAGAAATAATTGATGGATGTATAGTGAAACGAATACTAAATTATAACATAAAAATGTTAAAACAATTTAGAGAGGAATTAGAAACTTGTGCAGCATGAATCAAACCCAAATAAAAGAAACTATACGAATACTAAAATTACAACTGAAGGATGAATATAAAAATCTGTCCACGTTATTAAAAATTAAAGAAGAAGATTTTGTAGACGAACAAATTAGAAAATTAATTGAACGAAGTATTTTGTGGAGAGAAAAAAGATTACTCCGTTTAGAAAATCAACTAAAAGATGGTTGAATATATAGAAGAACTAGGATTATTTATGTCTGGAAAAATAGTTATACTTATGAAAAAAAAATGACACTATTTTAACATATGATATACTCGAAGCAATGAACTATCTTAGAAAGAAGATAAAACATTTTGAAGGAATTATCTTACGCGAAGAAAATGAAAATCTTAGAGAAATAGAACAAGAAATTCTCACTAAAGCAAAAGGAAGGTTAGCGCACATATCTCGCTATAAAAGAAAAGATGGAAAAATATTTGGACGAATTAACACCTTTGAACAATGATACCCCGTTATAGGGTACCAAAACCCATGAATTTATGGGGGTACGGTAGCAACCCTTTTTTAAATTCCTTTTCAAAAAAAGTCTTCCTCTTCTCCTCGTCCTCCCTCCTTTACTTTCTTCTTCTCCCACCTCCCATCCTTCTTCCCCAACTACAAGTAACCTCATTCACCTCCGGCGAGCACAGTGGCGGCGAGGCACAGCAGCTGCTAGCCCATTAGGTGTTGCCGCAAAGATCATAGACAAGGTGTAGATCCTATTACTATATTCTTTTATTTTGATTTTTTTACAAGGAAAGCAAACAGATCCGAATCATTACTAAAATCAAAAAATACATTTGATCGTCAAAAAGCTCAGTGATGATGACTGGTGCGAAGCGCGATGGAAATAACTCAAATGAGTATTTGGCTTGCAAATTGCAACAGTCAAGACTAGATGGATGCATCGATTCTAGAAAGAAATTTCGTCTTAAAGACGAAGAAGTAGCTCTCAGCCTCTCAACCTCCTCCAATTCATTTTTCCTATACAAACCAGAAGTAATTATGGGGGAATTGTGTATAGGAGTGAGAAGAGATAACTGGTATTTATGGGAATTGAGTAGAAAAAATAAAATAATGATGTATGAAAAGTAAATGCATTTTTATTATTTAGAGTTTTGGACCTATTTAAAGCACTAGTCTTTTATCCCGGATAGCTTTTCCATCAAAACAAATTTGTTTAAAAATTAATATTGGTAGCCGTGATAGTAATTTTACTAAAAATGTGTGGGTTTAACTGTTTATACCTTATGCAATTTTGTATGTCCAATTTTTGGTGTAGTTTATTCCTCTTCTAACAATCTAGTACAGAGATATTAGCTATACAACCTGTTTATGAGGATGAATAAAAAGTTTTATAAAGCCAAACACATGAAGGTAAAAGAAAATCTGTTGGAGTGGAAAATAAGGTACCTATGATGATAATATACCTTACACACACAAAATACATCACTCACAACACATGTATGAATCCCTAAAGGAGAATCCGTAATAAGTTCAACAATCACCATAAACATTAATCACCTAAAAATAGTGCTTTGATGGTAAAATACCTATAGTTGTACAGATAAATAGCATTAACCCCATCCATTTGTAATAATCCCTTGTATTTCTTTTTCAAAATAAGAAGATTTGAAGAACATAAATGAACAGCTAAATAAAATCACACTTTGTATATTTACAGTTTACATCAGCAAACTGTGAATAACATCTTATCATAAAATTCTTCTTGCAGTTCGTGCCATTAATTGCTTTCGAGCAGATTACTTTGAAGTTCTATAAGTTGTTTAGACTTCACACCATTGAAAATAGGTATATAACTCTCAGTTTTTGTACACCTAAACAAAATCAATCCTCAATTCCATTTCTTTTGTAGAAGTCGTGTCTTCCAATGTCCATGTTGTTGGATTACAGCCAACTTGAATCTCACTGGCACCTTCAATTCCTTTCACGAGAAAAGTGTCCACATTAATGAAACTTTACCAAAATAAAGATAAGATGTGAAACATGCCCTTCATCATTCCATAATTTTCATAAATCATAATAACTCTAACTGATTAAATGGATGGAAGGAAGGAAGTCCAAGTGGCCCCCATATATCTCTTGTCCTCCTTGCTTCATTAGAAAAAGTTACATTTAATTGACAATAAAGATCAGAAACTTGGTTATGAAAGAGAACAAACTAAAATTGGTACTTTTTTAAACTTGCCTAGTTTAAACTCATCAAAAGATTCAAATATATCAATGCTAGGCTAATTCAAATATATCAAAAGATTAAAATATAGCAAATTTTCCCAAAGATACCTCACTCCCTTTCGTATCATCCATTTTACCAAAATTCATAAGTTGCATACAAAACCTTAAACAAAACACATTCATCTAATACAAATGCATAAAGGTGAGAAAATAAAAATTAAAAAACTATATAAGAAGCACCATATCATACCTAAGCATCACACATAATCAGACCAACATACACAACTATAAGACCAAAAATGGATCCGAGAAGCCTCTGCATTTTGAAATTATTAAATCACAAACATGAGAAGAATTTACTAAAACAAAAGAAAAACCACAGACACACTCTCTCTTGAAGTTGCATAAAAGAAAGAAGGGATAGTGAAGAGTGAGCATATTGCATACTTACATGTAGTGAAGTGGAAACCACGTCAAGGACTTGAGATCAAACATAGTTAGATCATTCAGCTTCCCCCTTTTTGCATCTTTACCCGCAAACAATATTAAAACAGCTTTCAATATTAAATCTGAAAAATCAGATCCCCATGATAAGTAACAATTTTCTTTTCCACGTTTTCGGAGTAACCAAACAGGCCTCAAGATGAGAGCTTGACACTTGACCAAACTTTCCACCAAATGGGGATTCCTTTATATATTATAGATTTATTGCTCAAGATGTGTAATCAATAATTCAATATTGCTATATAACTTACACCAATATTTTTTTTTTCACAACACAGTTGGGTTTGTGAGGTGGAATGTCAAGTGCATGGATTTCAAGTTTAAATTTTTACCTATTTGATACAGCTGGAGTCTCATCAGCAAGGTAGAAGTAGGCAGCCACATGTTTTCCTTTGAATCTGGTGAGGCTCGCATACTTTCCATCCTCATCTTTAGCATATATGGTGGCAGCTTTGAACCTTTATGCACCTATCAGTAAGGAAATACAAACAATTAAAATAAGATGATATATAGACAACGAAAATTGAAATCTATTTTATGTACATTATCATTAAATGCATAGCTGAGAACATATAACTTGACAGGTGCCATTAATCAAAATCATCAATGAATGACCATTAACTAAAATGAAGCAACTTGGAACATAAGCAAGGGAAAAAATGGCACTAATGTGTATAGAAAATAGAAATATTATTACATACTATCATAAAAGAAAGAGACAACTATGAGAGAGCCTAAAAAAAGATAAAAACATATAAACCTAACAAAAAAAAGGAAAATCGAATAACTTGACTTGGCACTGAAAGAAGAAAGAATATTGAATGACAGGCTATTTAGAATCTAATAAGAGAGAAGGGAATATAATTTTATGCACTATTTCCTCATTTCATCTTGATATCTTGTTATGTTGGAAAATTGAATCCAAAGAATAAATAACTCCACTTTTGCTTCTACTTTGGCTTCTGCATCATTTTCAGGTGGTTATTTACTTCATTGATTATGAATTGGATGGGTTCTTCCAGGGGCATACTGCATGTCTTTTCAATTTGGGAAATACCTCCTGTATGAACTCAACATTGCAATGCCGCCATCGTGTGCCAGAGTTGAACTCAGCTCTGATAAAGTGAAAACATTTTATCTGGAAAATGTTTTAACTGGAAAGCTATAATATCCTTTCCCAAACATAATTTTTAAGTTAGATATGACATACTTAAAAACTCAAGGATGAGTATGTGACGTACGTAAAGCCATTAAGAAAAATAACAAAAAAATATATACCATTATGGCTTATTTTAAAAGTTTCAAAGAATACACCAAAAGTAAGTTATCAATAAAGACAGGAGCACTGAAAAAGTATCATGGAAAAATTTAACTAAACTACTTTAGATAGCACACAGAAAGCCAACATATGCGAGTATGTGGAACTTCAAACTATATCTCACCAGAATGTAGAAATCTCCTTGTCGTCGACCCTTGTAATGAACCGAAGCAATTCCATAGCAACCATTCTGAGTACTATCAATGCCAAAAAAAAAAAAAAAAACCAAAGTCAGAATAAGATAATGAAATTACAACACATAAAGGTTGAAAAATGTATTCTTGATAAGCCTATTTAGACAGAAAGGACAGCTTATTACTTGTACATTTGCCACTGATAAAAATAGATGATGAGAGGTTCACCACACACAAAAAAAAAATATCAATGGAATTATGACAAAAGCAGACCAGCAAAAAGACTATATGAAAGAAAGAAAATCTAAAATCACATTAAACAAAGGAAACAACCCCAAATGATTAAAAAAGGAGCTTCTCAATACAACTTATTATCTACAACTGGTAGATGAGATCAGAGTCAGGTTCATCACACATATAGATGGTAAGACTGGGTGTAGACAAATTTATTATCGTATCCCATTTGTCTAGAAACATCCCAGTAATATATTAAACAGTGACAAAGGTGAGAAAAAATGAATCAATGAAATTATGAGAAAAGAATACTAGCAAACAGGCTATACAAAAGTAAAAAAAAAAAAAAAAAAAACCATATTTCACCTTAGAGAAAATAAAATTGGAAAAAAATAGCATTGAAGATAGCTTTGACCCTGTTCTTATTAGAGAAGAAAAATCTGAAGTTGAATAAAAAAAATTGGTTCGAGGATAAGAAAGAAAGCAAGTTTGGGAAAGCTATCTAGGTGGCATGGATATGCAACTTGAAGATAGCTTTGACCTTGTTCTTGAAAAGAACCCAATCGGAAGGCATGAATTAGGGCAAAGATTAAAGAATAAGAGGGAAAATTTGAGAAAAATATATACTCTTTTCAATTCCTTCTTGCGAAGCTCCAGCACCACTCAACCTGGGTCATTAAAGCAGAAAAAAAATGTAAATTATAAAAAACAAATAATAACATAATGCAAAAGAGAAATATGCTAATGGAAAATATATAAATAAATTGATATCAGTGTGTAGCATCAAACTGGGAAGTGATATGGAGGTTTCCATGAAAAAAGAATATGGATGTGAATAGAAAACATTTATTCTATTCTACAAAGTGAAATGAGATGTGCTTTACCTGCGAATGAATTTGTAAGGTGATAGAATTCCAGATGCATCTCATGCTGCCCATCCTAGACAATCTTCAGTGACACCTTCAGAACTCATTATTCTCTACTGCATCATAAGGCAATTAGCTGACAGTTTACTTTCCATGAAACTTCATAAGGAGGTTGTGCATTAATTTGAAGGTTATTATCCACATTTAAGTTCATAAAAAAGGAATCATACACTCACATACAAACATATTTTGTAGATTTTCATATCTATTTGCAAGTTTCTTTATGAAAGCGTTGGGGTCCACATTCCCTGAAATCGTCACCTTCCCTTGTTTAGCGTTTATCTCAGTGGTAAATACCCCTGTGAAATGACCCAAGAAATCAACAAACACACTATAGATTCAACATATGGGTAATATAAGATTTTTGTTTTCTTAAGATAATAAAAGGGGGGGAAATCAATGCTTTTAAAAATTAAATGTGAATCAACGTGATACTGTAGCAGATGAGTACAGTGAATAGATGCATGGATCGATAAATCAGCAAGATATTTGGTGGCAGAGGAAAAATAACCAAATAAAAGGAGAAGAAATAGGGAAGGAGAATGAGTAAGATTCCACACACCAAACAGAGAACGTGTGGACAACAGCAGTGGTGGCAAAGCAACGATGGCTAAACGGAAAACTAATCGGTGGGAAAGGAAGAGGGTGATGAAAGAAGTCTGGATATGATCTCCCTTTTGCCAACTGTGGCCGGACGGTGGCTGAAATCTTGAGAGAAGGAGGCGCCTGTGGTTGAGAGAGAAGAGAGAAAAACGACGGGGGAGGGGTTTTGACTTCTGAACGTGAAAAGAAGAAAGAGAAAGAGGACCGATGGAGTTAATGGAATTGATTGATTGATTTTGCCCATAGCTGAAAAAAAAAAAAAAACAAAAACCAAAAAAATAAATTTATTTTTCAAATATGTGAACCACTCAAAAATGGCCACTTGTCACCAAATTTTGCTGCTGCTACAGTAAAACTGGTGTTCCCAAATAGTAAGTTATGATTTGGATCATTGAAGTCATTTGGGTAGGGAGACATTCTTTTGTTATAGGACTAGGGGACTAGTTTTAAAAAAATGTTAAAATAGTCTTTTTTTTTAATAAAGAGTAAATGTCCATTTTGATCACTGACAATTTACGTGATACCCAAATTAGTCCTTGAGAAAAAAAACTCACCTGTTAGTCTTTGACAATTACAAAATAGGGATACGTTAGTCCCTCTGGTGATGGTCGTTAGGTAAGCTTTGTTAGTTTGATGATGTGGATCGTTAAGTTGCCACCTGTCCGTTAATTTCCTCCACCTAGATTTTATTTAAAAAAAAAAAACTTAGAAAAACCCTTTTACACATTTACCCTCTTCTTCTTCTTCCTTACATCACCTTTACATTTGCTGAAACCAAACTTGAAGAACCCTAATTTCTTTACATCTGATTTAGTCCTAATCCCTTGCGCAAGAACCCTAATTTTGTCACATTTGATTTCGTCCCATTCCCTTTCGAAAGAACCCTAATTTCGCTAACGAAACAGTACTAAAATGTAGAATTTCATTTCAGATTTCATTGAAATCCTTTCCAAAATATATTGTATTTAATTAAAGTGTATATTTTCCAATCAATACTTACAAACAAAGAATGCCTCAGACAACAATTATAAAGCACATTGCACCAAAAATGCACCAAACATGAACCAAAACATGCACCAAACATGGCACCAGATCATGCACCAGAACATGAACCAGTCTAGTAAAAATGCAGTAAAAATAATCTCTGACATTTTAATAATAACCCCTTCTAGTCCCTGATATTTTTTTAATTGACCCACTTAAGTCCTTATGATTCTCTATCGTGGGACAACTTAGTCCCTACATGACTAATTTCTACCAGGCAGAGTGCATCACCTGTGTTACATTTCTGTTGAAGGATGAGATTGTGAATTAATACTTCTTCTTGAGTCTGGGTATTCTTCACTATAGTCCTATTTTTAGGCCTTGGTTTAGCATGTCCAGGCCTAGCAAAGAACGTGTTGTTGATTGTTAAATAGCAAAACGAAAATAAGAAAACTCACGATTGTTGTTAATTATCGCAAAAAACGCCAAAAAATTTCCAGATTGAAGATGTTAGGGATGGAGCATTTGCTTGCTTGTCACGCTTAGGGGATGGGAATATGAGTTTTTGCTCTGTGGGAGAAAATGGTTCGTCCGGGGGAAGGGAATATTGGGGTTTAATTTGGGAGGAGTGAAACGACATTGTTTTAATGTGTAAAGGGGTTTTTCAATTTTTTTTAAGAAATAAATTCCAAGTGGAAGAAATTAACGGACAAGTGGCAACTTAACGGTCCAGGTTATCAAACTAACGGAGCTTACCTAACGGCCATCAACGGAGGGACTAATGTGTCCCTATTTTGTAATTGTTAAGAACTATCAGGTGAGTTTTTTTTGGTTTAATGAATATTTTGGTCCCTGTAAATAGGATAAGATTTGATTTTTGTCCCTCTAAAATTTTTTCATAGGTTTTGATCCCTAAACGTTTTAAAACTTTAAAATTCATCCCTGCCGTTAGGAACCTCCGTTAAATGATGACGTGGCAGATGGAGTGCCACGTATACAAAAATATTAATTTTTAATTCCATAAAAAAATTTAAATAACTTTTTTGTCCCTACAAAATTCATCAATTTTGGTTTTAGTCACTGTAAAAAAATATTCTTAGGATTTCGTCTTTGTAATCTCAATTTTTTTGTAAATAGTCCTTACTTTGTGGGATGCGTATCTTCCTCTATACTTGTTCGAATTGAGTGGAACCATACTAGAATTAAAGCTAACGTCCTCATCTATGTATGGTAAAATTATTAGAAATTTTAGATACACGAATTGTTCCCAATAACAGCTAGAACACCGCTGGATTTTTGCAAAATCTGGTTCCTAACAACCTATAAATTATATCGCATAACTTTCAATATATGTATCCAAATTGAGCGAAACAGTTACAACACCGAATTTTTGGACGTGGCACCGACGTGGCATGGTTGACGTGGTATTCCGTTTGCCACGTCAACAATTAACAAAGAAATGTGACAACAGGTACTATTTACAAAAAATTTGAGATCACGGCGACAAAATTCTAAGAAATTTTTTTTACAGGGACTAAAACCAAAATTGATGAACTTTGCAAGAACCAAAAGCTAGTTTAAAAAAAATTGTGTAATGAAAAATTAATATTTTTTTACATGTGGCACTCCGTCTGCCACGTCATCTCTTAACGGAGGTACCCTAACGACTGGGACGAATTTCAAAGTTTTAAAATGTTTAGGGACCAAAACCTAAGAAAATATTTTCGATGGACTAAAATCAAATCTCACCCTATTTGCAGGGATCAAAATATTCATTACATCGTTTTGTTTTTCTCAAAAACTAATTTGGGTACCACATAAATTGTCAGGGACCAAAATAGGCCTTTACTCTTTAATAAATGTTTAGAGGGTTGCTAAAGAGGCACAACCCCTTAAACTCGAGTTAAATGTGTTGGATTCGAAAATCCACGTTTAAAGAGTCTTGTCAAATATGTGTGTTTTGATTGAGGCAATTGCTTTTCATACCCCATTATTTATTATTCTTATCCCCTCTCCATTTTTTCCTAATTAAACCCCAAAGATATCCTTATGATCTTCTCACCCCTATACTAATCCCTTTTTCCACAATTAATTTTTTTTTTTACCGTAGAGTTTTCGTAATGTATTCAAGTTTTTTACATTTGTATTCAATTTATAGTTTTCGTAATGTATTCAACTTTTTTACATTACGGAAACTAATGTATTCAATTTTTAATATATTACAGAAACTAATTCAAATTTTTTTTTTTTTTTACCTTTATGGAGTTTCCGTAATGTATTCAAATTCAAATTTTTTAAATATAGTTTCCGTAATGTATTTAATTTTTTTATTCAATTTTTTTATATTATTCATTTTTTTTACACTCCGGAAACTATAGTTTCCACAATGTATTCAATTTTTAATACCTTTGAATGCCTTGCTCCGTAAGGTATAAATGATACGAAAAAATAAAAAAAAAAACTCACCTTACCATCGTTGTGCTCACTACCGCTTGCTGGCTATCATTGTGCTCCCCTCTGCACCTCGTCGAAGGTGACAATTGGGTTGGTTGGGGTTGGGATGGGACTAAGAGAAGAAAATATGGGGAGAGAGGAGAAGAACAGGAAGAAAGGAGGTGGGGAGGAGTTTGGTGAAATGTAGGAAAACTAATTGTGGAAAAAGGGGTTAGTATACAGGTGAGAAGGTCAGAAGGGTATTTCTAGGATTTAATTAGGAAAAAATGGGGAGGGGGTAAGAATAGTAAATAATGGGATATGAAAAGCAAATGCCTTTGATTGACGTTGGGTTCTATACAACGCAAATCCAAAGGTTAATATTATAGATATAGTTAGTTCGAGATGTAATTAGTTTGTTAATAGTTAGTTGATGGAGATCAAGAAAGCCCAATGGAGTCAAGGCCCAAAGATGCACTACAAGGACGTGGAGGCCTAATGACAAGATCAAGGACCATGAAGGCTCAAGAAGCCTTGGACAAAGAAGTCAACTATTTCCTATCTCTCAAGCCATTTCCAGAAGAGACAAGGCCAAATATGATCCAATTGATCCAAGTTGATGAAGACCCCAATATAGGAGCATGCTTTAATTTTTATTAAGTATTTTGAACAATTCTTAATTTTTAATTTGGTTTTATTTGGATATTAATGTAATAAAGCCCTATCTTAGAAAAATAATGCAACCTCCTCTTTTGGGTTTGACCCATATCCTAGCATCCATTACAATTAGCTAGATGCTTCTTAGTGGCTATAAATAGCCTTGTCTCATCCTTGTTTCTCACTTTTGAATTGATATGATAATTTACACTCTTTTTTGAGTTTTTGAGAGATTGTTCTCTTAGGATCTTGGGTGAACCATCTTTGATTCTTATCAAAAGCTTTCTTACTCTTTAGGCTGAATCTTCATCGGACTTATTACTCTCAAGAGGATGTGACGTCTTCATCTATTTCTTCTTCCATCTTTTCTTTGTTTAATCATTGTTTTTTATGCTCTTTATTTAGGCGCTTCAACACTAAAGTTTACACATTTATGCATCTCAATCCTTTTGTTTCCTATTAATTGTATGTGCGCCATTGATAACAAGGTACAAAGCTTGCATGTCTTTGAGTTCCTACTTCTTCAATAAGAAGGGTTGCCACTTTTTGGTATTCAAGAAGCGTTCTGTAAGTGTTCACTTTTTTATTCTCTCTTCTTTTCATAACAAGAATTCTATTCAAGGATGATCCGTTAAAAAAAATATTATGAACACAACTTGGTTCATATCATTAGTTGTTAAATCATTAGCCTATATAAAGGTTTGATGTAATCACTTTGTAATCACTTTGCCTATTCTATCAACTCCACATTCATTTTTATTTCAATTTCTCTCATCCATCCATGAACGTCATGTTTCCTAACATGATATCAGAACGATATTATCCACCTTGAATTTTTTTTGTTGCATTTTCTTTTTTCTTTTCCTTTTATTTCTTTCCACCTTCCTATGCACAAAAAAAAAACTCTTACACACCAAAACTCGTTTTCTGTTTCTCTCAAAGTTGGAAGCTTTCACAATTGTAAGGCTACCCATGTTCATTTTCCCTCCAATTCCATTTAGTCAAGTCGTTCTCTGAAACACGTCTTGGGTTGTGAGGACTGAAGCTTAGGATGTGTTGCTAGATTATTTGTGTTCAATGAGGGCCTACAACTTCTTAGATGCTGAGTACATTAGCAAGAACTCTCCATCTTTCGTCGAAGGTTAAGTTTCAAAGATTAAAGGCCAGCCAAGAAACAAAAAAATTTGTCGCCGACGATTTGTGCTTGACCTGTCCAATGAGTTGGAGCCTTTGTTCCCCATGTCGTTTGTGGTAGATCGTTGCGCTAGCAGTAAGAACAAGAAAGTCAAACAGTGTTCATGGACATGCTTGCTCTTCAATCTCCTTAATTTCTTGCATTTTTCATCTTTATCTTCCTACACTATCGTTTTTATTTTCTTGTTTGTTTTTTTGTGCCCCACATAGTCACATACAAATTATACACCTCTTTCTCTCTCTTTTAAATCTGTGTCTGCTTTTATCCCTTTTGCCAAAGTTTGGAAAAAAATATTCTTATATTGCGCATCTGCTCTGCTCAAAAGCAAGTTTTTCCAATTTCCTCATCTTGGTCTCTTCTCTTTTGCTTCTAGGCATAGCTAATTGATTCTTTTCTCTTTTGTGACATTCTTTTCTTTGCGTCAATGCAATAAAAAAATTTTAGTTCAGAATTGATAATTGATTCTTTAGCTTCTGTCAAGTGGTCAAGACTTAAATATAGCTTCTGCTTGAGTGGTTAAGCGTTTTCCTTAATTTGGCGTTGAAATTTTGAGGTCTAAATAGCTCATTTTGGAGCGATTTTTTACTGGTGTTAATTACAGCGAGTCAACTTATTTTCATATACAGATTCATTTCTTTTGACAATGTTCATTTTGACAAGATTCATTTGCTTTAATTTGGAACGAGTGTCATGGAGATATTGGAAGAAGATCGACGAAACCCAAAAGAATGTCGAAGACTTCTCGGATCTATGAACATCAGTCATTGCCTATATCGTTGTTATGTTTTTCTTGATTAACCGATGTAATTACGGCTTGTACCATTGTAATTTTCATTGATGATTATTCGTTCTTTTTCTCTCATATTGTGTTATTCATCCCAAACTGGGCCTGCTAATGCACACTTTTAGCTTGTGGGAGGCTATTAGAGATATAGTTAGTTGGAGATGCAATTAGTTTGTTAAAAGTTAGCTGCTTTAGCTTATATAAAGACTTGATGTAATCACTTTTTCTTTTCTATTAATTCCACATTCATTTTGCTCTCAATTTCTTCCATGGGTGCCATGTTTCCTAATAGTTAATGCGATTTTTCAATGTCAATCCTGAGTGTCATTGGCGTTGGATTTGGGTTGGCGTTTTCAATGCCAGTCCAAACACACTACGGTTATGTTTGGATTTTCGTTTCAAACTTAAATTTAACCAACGAAGATTTATTCTCCTTTCATGATGATGAATGTTTTGAACAAAAGTGTCACTGCTGACTTAAGTTTGCAGTTACAAACGGAAATCCAAACATGCATTATAATGTTAGGGGTTCACGGAAAGGACAAAACTTAGTTGTAGTTCCATAAGTACTTTAGTTGCTATTTTTTTAATGGAAATAGGATATGTAACAGCTCATCAATTTTTACACATTTTCTAGTCTCATTCCATATATAATAACACCTTGAAGTACCTACGTAGCTAACGGAAATGTCGTGTACTAACCCTAAACGATATAACTTGTAGGCCACAGGAGACACTCCCATTTACCTAGTTCCAGGAATTCCTTGGATGCTCTCCTTTTCTGCAAAAGGTCATAGTGAAAATTGATGGTAAGGATTATTTTGAAAATATTAGTAAGTGTGATGATAAATTTAAAAAGAAAAAATTATAAGAACTAAATTAAAAATAATTAAAAACTATAGGACCAAAATTTTAATTTAACACAAGAAAAATTGTTTGGTGCTTCGGTCCCTTTTATTTATTTCTTTCAACCGTTTCTTTATTTTTGTTTCTTCCTTTCAACTGTTTCCTATTATTATGCTTTGACATTTTGAGCCAATGTTTGTCTTAGGGTGTTGTTCTTAGGAAGAGTAAGAACGAGTTGGGAAAGGGAGCAATGGGTGCACTGGCAGCTGCTGTGTTGGCACTGGGGCCTGCTAGCTGATGGTGCATTTGCATGCTGCAAGGACTGGTGGTAGAGTTAGTGACCAGTTCTTCAGGTCATGATCAGTTCCTCGCTCCAAGCCAATATTCATCAAGAAGACAAGGGAAACTTTTAGGAGAACACAGTAAGTTTGTAGCAGCTAGCTATCTTGTTCATATCATTATAGCCAGGATCATATTGGAAGAGAAAAAATTAATTTTATTTATATAATACTAGGTTTAATTTCACTTTTTACTCTTCCTATTATTGATCATCTGCGATTTTGTTCCCTAAAATTTTTGTGTGCACATTTAGTCCCTCTATTTTTTCAATGTTACAAATTCAGTCCTTCCATCAAATATCCATCAATTTTTCAATGATTAACAGAGAGAAACTACTACTCTAAGTGCGTAGAACCTCTTATTGAGCTTCTATGATAAAGGATCTATAGTGGAACAAAAAAAAGGTCCCAAAAAAGAGGAATAAAACCAGTAAATAGCATAGAAGAATTATTGAATCATGTTGAATTAGAGATTAGGATGAGGGAGAACTTCAACTAGAAGTTTTATACGGTTAGAGGAGTGGTTCCTCTATGTTGATCATTGAAAAATTTGTTAGACATTGGACGGAATGATCAAATTTACAACATCTAAAAAATCGGGAAATCAAATGTGCACAAAAATCTATAAGAACCATAATCGTACATTATTAATAATAGTAAATCAAAAGTGAATTTAACCAATAATAATATCAAGTTGCTTGTTTGACCATGTTTAATATGTAACATTTGATATGTACTATATCATTTTGGGAAATCTTATTTAGACTTACGTCAATTGGCAGGACCTGTTTGACAGTCACTCCTCCGGGTCCCTGTGTAGCTCCAGGCATTGGCGCTGGAATTAAGGCATTACTTTTATTTATGTTTTTTAGGGCTACTGCTGCAGTTGTTAGGAAGTACTTCATGTCAATAAATATGAAGAGGAGAACTAGCTCCCCAAAAGCTACCTCCCCAAAAGCTTTTCAATGCTTACCAATGAATGTCCGTTCCACAGGTGATGGATTCGGATTTATTAATCAAGTGGTCAGGGGTTCAATTCCTGATTCTTGTGTATGAAAAAAATTTGATTAGGAGGAGGCATCTCACGTTGAGTGCCTTCAAATCCTTCGAAGGAGATTAGTCTTGACGAACGATTAGGAATACTCCTTACGATCATATACTAATCCAAAAAAAAACTTTTTTAATGCTTGGAGAGAATGATGATGAAGATGACAACTAGCTCTACAAAAAGCTTTTAAATGCTTGGAGAGAATAATACATGTACTCAGTAGCTGAATGAACAATTGAACATTGTTAAACTATTTAGTATCGTCCAATGCATTTTTTTAACTTTAATATTATATATTTAATTATTATTTATTAATTAAGTTTTTTAATATGTGTGCAAATTATAATTTAATATGATATTCATATGCAACATGTTATAAATTTAATTAAACGATTTGATTTTTTAATATTTAATATTTAAAAATTATGCAAAAAATTATAAAGTTTATATATTAGTCAGATTATATGTAAAATTAGATGTATTTTTTGTCTTTTATTGGGTATCCCCACAGTAAGCTGTGAGACTAACCCTCGAATCGGGATGGTGGTTTCGTAAAGCCTTCCCTAGAGTAGCGAGTCCAGTATTGAAATCCATGACATTGCAGGTGAAGGTCGGTAAAGTCGCCGTCCACTTCTACTGCGACTAATGAATGTTGAGTACATGTTTAATTCTTGTGTGTAATACATAATTAACTAATACTATATTATGATTAGATTGTACAAGATAATCATGCTTTTATTAGCCGGAAGAAATAAAAAAACATTAGATCGCGCTATATTGGAATCTGTTGATCCTTTATCTTTTGGTCAAACTTTATTTTGATCGTTTATCTTTAAAAAGATTCATTTTGGTCCTTTATCTCTCAAACGTTACACAAATTCGTTCTTTCAGTCACTTCCATTACTGATGTCGTTAACCTATCTCCTACATTGATGTTAACGTTTGATGTGGTTGGATTTAGGAACGCATTCGCCTTCAATCTCTTTTAAGTTTTCACCTTCAATCTTTTGCAAAGTTGAGAATCCATCTTTGGTGTTAGGTTTAGGGACGCATTCGTCCTATACATGTGCGAAAATGAAGACAAATCCATATTGATTGTTGAGGGATGAAGAACCCTAATTTGAAAATTGGGAGTGAAGGGTTCCTTCTTATATTGGTTATTGATACTAACATCGTTTTTAAAGGGATGATAGAAATGATGAATTGGTGTAACATTTGAGAGATAAAGGACCAAAAGGAATCTTTTTAAAGATAAAGGATCAAAATGAATTATGATCAAATAGATAAAGAACCAAAAATATATTTTAAGTAAATATGTTGAATAAGATCTATTGAATAGAGTAATAAAAAGGTTGGAGCCTTACAATATTGAGGTTTGTTAATTTAAAAGTAATCAAAGTTTATAACAGAACCCAAATTTGCTTTATTAAAAAAATCAATAACTCGAAAAAGGATTCGAATAAAAAGGATATACATGAACGTTTGTCAAATTACCATTCCTCTTTACAATGAGTTGTGTGATTGTGGAATATGTGATTGATGTATCGAAACTTAGCCATCAATTCAAGTGTTTTGTTAGTTGATATATATGGTTAATGGAGTCTTCTAAATTAAAATAATATAAAATAAAAATGTAATTAATTAGCTTAATTTTTTTTTTTTTGTAATCATTATATAGGTACGAAGTATTCATCACTGATATTTGAAAATAAGTTAAGAATAAAATATCAAAAAAAATTTACAGGATGTATGTGAAGTTGAAGAGATTAACTTAGAAGATACTTCACGTTTAAGAATGAGAACTCAAATTTAATATATATGAATTAAAAATAATAGGATGTATATTTTGACGTTATGCTAGAAAGAGAAGTAATTCTCCTTTCTAGTTCCTAGTTTCGATGGATGTTAAATAAATAAAGCAATAAAGAAAATAAAAGCTCATTCAAACTCAAGTGCAAGTTTTCATTTCCATTAATTTTAGTTTAGTATCTGTTACATGACCGAGTGTTAATTTCTTCCACAACAGAAACGATCAATGACTACAGCTAGGGTTGACAATCAACTGAACCAACTCGAACATAGTTCGAAACTCGACTCGATTAATAGTTCGTTGAATTTGGTTCATGAACCAAATGAGCTGAACTTGAACTGAAAATTAAGCTCGTTAAATAAATGAGCTAAACTTGAACCAGGTATAATTTGACTAGTTTGGTTCATGAATCAGCTTGATATATATATAAAATTATATATTTTTATTATTATTTAAGTATTAAATTTATTTAAATAATATATTTTGTATTAATTTTTTTGATAATATTTTATATTAACTTTTAAAACTATTCAACTTTTTTTTATTGAAGGAGGAGGGTCGAACATTAGAAGTCGTACCAGTATCTATTCAATTTTTAAAAAAATTTAAACATTTGGAAAAACAAAGTTTTTCTACTATCGTCAAACATAATCTCTTTATCTTCTTCAAGACTCTTAGTAACCCTAACCTAAACCTTTGCTCTTCTTTTTACAATTTTACCTCAATCATGAAAGTGAAACAGGGAAACACAAGAAGGGGGTTGAATTGTGTTTCTTAACCGATTTTCGAAAACCCTTTCTTTTTAAAACAAACGTTTAAAGCAGGAAGATGAAAGAACACACTAAAACGATTATAGGTGATTAAGATATTTTGTTTTCAATCCCCAAGTTAGTAATAAAAAAAACTTAACGAGATAGGGAAAGAGAGATTCACACAAAGATATATCCTGGTTCACTCTTTCAAAATAAAGAGCTACGTCCAGTCCCTTCCTCCAGAAGGTTTTTCACTAAAACTCTTAGCACTTAATACAAGTTGTTTCCAAGTATCTCCAAGACTACAACTCCAAGTATTCTGCACCTCTCCAGGCAACAAGTATTCTTTTACAAACAAGCCTCTTCAAGCTCAACAAATCCCAAGATTTGAGAGGGGTTTTTCTGAGCTTTTTACAAACTCACAACAGTGAGAGTATTACACGATATATCTCTTGACAATCTGTTTACAACTTTACAGTGAAAGAATGAGAAGGTTTACAGATCAAAAATTGAGAGTGAAAGCTTTTTGGCTTTTTGTTTACAATGAAATCTCTTGAATATTTTCTTGCTCGTGTGTTGTCTCCTTTTCTTCTTCAGAGGAGGGTCTTCTTATCTCTTTGTCTTGACCTTCTAATTTCAAAATATAGGGAGAATCTTTTCCGTTTAGACTCAATCAAATATCCATTAGGCACAGAACATTTGCCAGTTGTTTTCCGTTGCGTAATTGGCCAGTTGTTTTCCGTTGTGTAATTGTCCTTTTAGAATGAGGAGATAGTAACAGCTTGAATGGTAGCAAACCGATTTTGCTTTGATGGCCGACAAGCGTTTTGCTCTACGTGATTTGCTTTGTAAGACGTTTGTACCTTTCTTTTGTCTTTATGTGAAAAAAATATTTCCTTAAAACCATTTAAGACTTTCGAATAAGAGCGTGCCACGTCATCTACAAAAAGAAGTTAGTGGACGCACAGACAAATATATAATTGGACGCACACGTGTTGTAGACAATTGGACACATACACATTTGAAGACAATTGGACGCAAAAAGCAGTGTAAACATTTGTACGTAAATCTTTACCACTTAGTTTCTTTGGACGAAGATATTGCAGTGAGATGTCCTTTAAGAGCTAGGTGACACTTTGGTTTTTGGAGAACTATCTGAAGTCAGAAACATAGCATAAACTTGACTTCGAGTATTTTCAATAAACATATAATAACTTTGTTAATCATTAAAACTTTTAGAGGTCATTAGTCATTACTGTTTTGGTTCTAACAAATCACTGAAACAGCAACAGAGACGGAAAATCGTGAGTCTCACCGTTCTTCCATTCTTTTTTTCTATGTAACTACTAAGTTGCTGCACAGTTGTAATAAAAAAAGTTGTTGCGAAGTGGGGGTAAGCAGCGAAAGCGTGCCTAATGTATTTTTGTTCCTTTATCTATTTATACCCCCATGTATTTTTCTACTATATAACACCCTAAAGTTTTTATTATTGTAGAGATGACTGCAAAGTTCTTCAACTGAGACACTAGGAGGTTCACCACCAAATGATGGGGAAGGGTCCTTAAATCCATTGAATCCTACCATTGATTTAGATGCAAGTATAAATGATGGAGCACTAACAATTGAAGCAGCACCAACAAATGAAGGTGGGAATGAAGGAAATGTTGACAACAATGACGATGTTATTCAAAAGGTCAAGAGAAAGAAAACTTCTACAGTTTGGGATCACTTCAAAGAAGTGGAGTTAAAGAATGGAACAAAAAAATATGAGTGCAAGCACTGTAAAAAGCAGAATTCTATTGTTGGTAGTGGATCAACAAGCCATTTGAAGAGGCATTTAGATGAAATATGTCATGTTTACAAGAAGCTAATAGCAAGGCGAAAAAAATTAAACTTGCAGCCAGCAAAATCCATGGTTGATGAGAAGCTTTCTGGGCCACTGCTTATGAATTCAAGTGCTAAATATGACCATGCAAGACAACGAGAAGCCGTTGCACATTTGGTTATGATGCATGAACACCCATTTAGTACTCTTGAGGAAGAAGGTTTTGTTTTTATGATGAAATTTTGTAACATATCATATGAGAAAATCAGTCGAAAAACACTAAAGAATGACTACATTGCTGTTTATGAAGCTGAAAGACAGAAGTTGAATTCAATTTTGAGGGCTGTGAATAAGATTTGCTTGACCACAGATTTACGGAAGTCACAAAATCAGAAGATCGAATACACCACATGGTGCTCCCCGGCCATTTCATTGATGCTAATTGGGTTTTGCAGAAACGCGTTCTCAGTTTTGTCCATGTTCCTCCTCCTCGACGTGGTGTTGATATTGTTGATGCAATCTTCAAATGTCTTAAAGAATGGGGCATTGAAAATAAAATATTTAGTGTGTCAGTGGATAATGCACAATATAATGATGGATGTTTGAAAGAATCAAAAGTTCTGTTTTGAAGGCACAGGAAATTAGTGTTGGATGGGAAGCTGTTTCATGTGCGTTGTTGTGCACATATACTGAACTTGCTTGTTCAAGATGGCATAGGAAGAATAGCAAAAATAGTTGAGAAAGTGCGTGAAAGTGTAAAGTTCATCAATCATTCTGAAGCAAGATTGCGCACATTCTCTCATATTGTTCAGCAACTAAAGCTTGGTGGTAAAAAATTAATTCTTGACTGCCCTACTCATTGGAACTCCACCTATCAAATGTTGTCAGTTGCTATACAGTTCAAAGAAGTGTTCCCACGATTTCAAGATTGAGAACGAAGCTATACATCACTTCCAGATAAAGATGATTGGGAGAAAGTTGAAAAGGTTTCCAAGTTGCTAGAGGTATTTGATGTAGTTACAAATATTATTTCTGGTAGTGAGTATCCAACTGCTAACTTATATCTTGCTGAGGTGTATCGAATTAAGCAAATGTTAGATAATGCTATCCAAGATGAATCTAATTTCATGCAAGACATGGCAAAGGTAATGAAGGAAAAATTTGACAAGTATTGGAGTGAGTGTAATCTTGTTATGTCACTTGCTACTGTTTTGGACCCTAGGATCAAAATGATGGGTGTTAAAATGTGTTTTCCTTTCATTTACCCTGGAGGTGAAGCAAAAAAAAATATACAAAAGGTGCACAATGCTCTTAATGATATGTACAAAGAGTATGCTAATCTACTTAGCGAGCATGATGAAGAAAGCTCTGCTAGAAATGGTGTTGGTCAAACTGGCCTTTCAATGGAGTCATCAAGGTCCTCAGGGTGGTCATTATTGATGGATTATGTCCAAGAACAACAAGCAATTCCTTCTGTAAAATCTGAAGTTGAAGAGTATTTGAATGAGCCAACTTACAAGCCTAAAGATAATGGTCATATGACATTTTGTGCCTTGGACTGGTGGAAGTTGAATAGTGGAAAATATAGAGTCTTATCCCATATGGCAGCAGATGTTCTTGCCATTCCAATATCTACTGTGGCTTTAGAGTCAACTTTTAGTGCTGGTGGAAGAGTTATTGATTCATTCCGAGCTTCTTTACATCCAAATACAGTGGAAGCTTTAATTTGTGGTGGTGATTGGCTTTGAGTATTACATGGGATTAGAAACAAGCCTAAAGTAATATATTCTCTGTTGATTAATTATTATTTAATCATTTTAAAAATATAGTATTGATGATTTAATGATACTAATCTTTATTCTATTTTTAGGTGGAGCAGATTCCCACGGAAATTCCATTACTCCCTTGAAACTTTCTATCTCAATCATAGGCAGGTAGATTCTTTATTTATGTTTAAATTGACAATGGTGTATCATTGTTAGATAGTGAAGTATTTACTTAAGCTTTTGAACATTTCAGGTAGATTTAAAAGAATGTGGACAACAAGTACAATTGGACATTTTGATGGTAAGAACTTGGAATATACTTTTTGGGGTCTAGATTATTAGATTATATTTTTTATTGTTGTGTTGGAAGCTACTGCTGAACCGAGATCATTTGATTTTTACTGTTGTTATATTGAACTGTAATGCATTTTGTGCTTCTAGAGCAAAGTTCTTTGTTTATTGGTTGCTGTAATTTGTTCAGCACACTATTTGTTTCGTTATATATTTCTTATATTATATTATTTGGCTTATCTAAAAAATTTTATTCAAATTCATGAGATAGGTAAACAATAAATATGAATTTTTATTGTAAATGTAATTATATTTATATCTTCAATTAGGTAATTATTTTATTAAAAAACAACTGATAAATTGCTAAGATATAAATTGTTTTTGGCTTTTTAAAAAAAAAATTATTTTGACTTTTGATTGATACGAGTCGAGCTAAAGAGCTGAACCGAGCTACTCGCGAGCTTAAGTTGAGTCGAGTTTGAGCTAAAAAAAAAGGTTCATGTCGAACTCGAGTCGAGCTACGAGCTGAACCAATCCTTATCGAGTCGAGTCGAGCTGAACCAAGTTCGACTCGGCTCGACTCATTTCCAGCCCTCTACAGCATACACACGGCATGTATGCAAACTAAAAAGAACAAAACAAAGCAGAATATTCCATACAATCAAATGAAGGATAAAATATATTCTACTTTGTCCTAGATCATGGTATGTATGCATGATATTAGAACATATCAATCTATAACAATTGGGTACCTTTAGAAGATATCTTTATTATATGATGAATCCACTCCAAAAATCCCTGAAAAATGGTTACAGACGTGTGAACTTAGGAACAGGATGGGATAGAAAATAAATAGTTATATATGTGTAGATAAATACACACACACACACACACACACAGGAGAGGAGAGGGAAGCTGACCTTTTAAAAACGGTTGTCTTGGTTCGATCTATCATAAACTCAAGCAACCGAACCCTACACATGATCCAACACACATAACATATTGGACCCAAACCCAAAACTCATACACATAATTTTCCAACACATTTGATCACAATGTAAAAAATACAGATTCTAGGAATATTAGGCTAACCCTTCAACCAGCAAACAAAAGAATCAATGAATGGAAGCTCAACCATAGAAACATTCTAACATCAAATACCCTTTCAACTTCTTAATGATTGTTTCAGCCATCCTAACCTTATACCAATTAGAAATAAAAGTAAGCTGTATCTAGAGTCATCGTTTGCCTTCTCTTCATGGCTCTTATCTCCTGTATCCTGTTAATTGTTGTGGCATTTTTCTTCTTGTTTTTATGTGGATTTACCACACTAAACAAACTCACAAGAAGCAGCCTGAAAATATAAGTTAATGGGGCATCAGATCCATTAGCGGATAGACGAGCACCGCAGAGTTCATACTGCTGTCATAAGGCCAATGCAGAAAACAACTTCTCATGACTCTGCTAAAACCATGAAAAATAGTAGGCGTTTACAATGAACTGCAGAGAGTGATATAATGGATGTTAATACTTCATGTGTTACCTGCTAGAATAAAATCTTCTGAAGTAAAGGGAGGAGGCAAACATTAAATCCTATATGAACAACATTGATTTTCTTTTCTCTCAACATAAGTTTAGATGTTCTTTCCATCAATCATCTTGGAACAGAAATGTCAAAATGTATAAGAACTGTTATGTTACATCAGTCTATTAGCTGCACAGCCGCAATGGAAGGTATCTTGTCTCTCAACTTTTGGGTTAGGGCAACACGAACTGTCATTACCCCAGCTGCTGGTCCACTGAGCCGAACTTTGACAACATAATCATTGATCTGAACAAGCTCTAATATTCCTCCCCCAGTGCCAACAAGGTATGGTCTAATTTCAGAAAGAACCTGAAAAATTTAAATAATAAGACTTACAATGTATCCATGAAACAACAGCAGGCTCTCACTAGTAGCATGAACCCTACAGCTTATAGATACAATTGAATGATTGAAGAAATGAGAGAAGCTTTCTGGCCTCATTAAGCAAAGAATATCCATCATGATTTTTGCATAGTACACTAGTCACTCTTTGCCAAGTTGATAAGTAATGATACATGAAACTTCAAGAAAAACTTTTTCATCACAAGTTATAGCCTTAGCATCAAATAATTGCAGATTGTAATTATTCCATCTATATGCTCCAGAGCAAGTGTCTAGCAGATCATTTAGCTTTTACTCTTTAGTTTATAATTCAAGAGACTGTGATGATACATAATACCAAATAAGGATTATGGAAATGCTGGAATAGAAATTATGCATAAAATTTCATACACTTTCAACATTTTCGTCAGTTAGTTCAAGACCAGTCTCGGTGTCCAGTATCTGCTCCACTTCCATGATTTCTGGAATCTTATCTCGAAGGCGAGTTTCAATTCCCATTTTTAATGTCATAGTTGAGCTAGGACATGATCCACATGCTCCTTGCAGCTTGAGGACAACAACAAGGCCATCTATCTCATGTAAAGCCACGTTCCCTCCATCAGCCATCAAGCCAGGCCTTACCTCATCCAAAACCTTCTCCACATTCTCTTCTGTCAGTGGCAAGACACAGCTTGGTGAAACAACTCCTCCTGCAACAATGGAATGTGAGTGCTACAATCAACTATTTTTTTCACATCCTTTTGCAAGCTACTTTGATATATGATTGCAAATATTATGAAAACCCATTATGAAATCACTCTTTCAACTTTCATTTCCATGATTCACACTAATCAACTCAAGATTTGAAAATGACACATCATATTGTAAATTTTGAGGAAAACATCGATGTAATATACTAGTAAACCAAGAAAAAACAAGGCATAATAATCAATAAAGTTAAATTCAATTTGATTTGATGAGCTCTTGAAGAATGTATTGATTATCACCTGCTTTGTTTAGTGGAGAACGTCTTGAGATAAGCCCAAAAAATTGCTTGATGTTGATTTGGTGACCTCTGACAAAACAATTCTCTTTTGAGGAAAATCCTCTGGTATTTGATACTGGGTTCTAGGGAGAAAAAGAATGCAAAAATTTGAGCCAAATGATATATATATATATAATGAAATAATCAACAAAACAGAAAGTACCTTAAGGAGACAAAAATGAGTAGAGAATAATCTATGAGCTGGACAAAGCATTGTAACTATTCTTGTTGCCTTGAGGCTTTGAGTTGTTGGGGTTGGGAGTGCACCACCCAACATCTGAGTGCGAGTGGGAAACCCAGTTGCAGAAAGCTAACATAAGAAAGGACAACAAGTGAAACTGAAATTTTGGTTATATGAAATATTGTCTCATTTTTGGTTTTTTGATGAAGTTCAATTCTGATATGTGCATCAGGAAGGAATGGTGGTGGCATGCAGATACTGATAGCAAGTGTTTCTTGAATGGCTGAGATTCATTATTTCATGATGATAAAGAAAATAGAATAGAGTCCCCTAAGTTTGTGGACAGAACTCAAACACACAACCCACAGTGGAATGGAACCCTGTCTGAATGTTGGATTGGATTATGGATGGGTTTTGGGCCTATAGATACAAACTCAATAGGAATCAAATCTGTTGAAACAGATACTCTTATCCATTTTCTGTGTAAGCCCAATGAATTCACTCTTTCGGGGTCAATTGCAAAATTGAGCTCTGTTTGTTAACAGAGATATGGCTCTGTTTTGCACGGAGTTTAATAGGCCCATGAAATTTTCCTTGGGTCATTTTACCTTTAAGCCTAATTATGTACATGATTTTCAAACCATTACTGTGTATTTCTATTAAATCTATATTTAATGACAGAAAATAGTTTTTTGAACAATGTAATGACTCTTATTAATGCCCCCACATGACATCTTCTCAGCTCATAATTTATCACATGATGATCTTGTAAAAATAATTTGTAGCTCAACTAAAACTTACTTTTATCACTGTACTAACTAATAAATGATGATAATGATGGGAATAATACCTAAAGGGATTTTGACTTGGTTGGAAAAAAAATACAGACGAAGGGAGGAACTTTTATAAACTTTTTTTGTTTAGTTCAACGTTTTGGAGGGAAATGAAGGGTAACAAAATCTCTCCTCACTCAATTTTGCCTCCCCTCCAATATTGGGGGGATTTTGAGGTAAGGGAAATGAATTTAAAATATTTTAAATAGATAGACTAAAATATCATTACTTTTTAAATCCAAAATTATAAGAATATAAAAGTACATTAGTTTTAAAATTCATCTCTCCTCCCTGTGAAACAAACAGGGAGAGGGTTATTCCCCCCTATCCTCATTAAAGTCTCCTCTCTCCTCTTAACCAAACAAAATATCTAATTAAAATCTCTTCCCTCTCCTCTATTAAAATCTCTTCCATCCTTTAAACCAAACAGAGCCTAAAGGTAAGTTTAATTGGTATTTCGAGTGATATAATATATAGTGCGATTAATTTAGATTGATAATAAGTTATTAGCAAATAATAAACGGTGCTGTCTTTACCACACTAATTAATGACCTAAAAATGTAAGTTTTTATTGAAAAATTATTATTTTTTTTTATTCCGTAACTAATATTCTTAGGACATGGATTATTTCATTGTTTATATAAATAATTGGTTGGTTCAGTTTGACAATGGATTAATAATGCATGTGTACCCTTTTTTTGGCTTATAAAAAAAATAATAATGCATGTGTACCCTAAGGAGGGGTAGTGCATCCCATCCCAATACTGATTTGTACATCAAGTAGTTAAAGTCCAATGATTAATGCATATATGCTTTGAATCTTGAAGGACACGAATGGGAGTTAAGACAAAAACAAAAGGATTAGTTGATTGGGATGAGTAATAACCAGAAGTCACAGATGCCATTCCGCTTGTTTGTGCCAATTATGTGTGTGGACGACCTGTGGCTGTGGAGCACTAAGCCACAAGGTCATTTCCGTTGCCACAAAGTACGACTCTACATTTCCTTTGGCACTCGATCGGGTTTGCCACAACCAACCAACCAACGAGCTAAGGGAAGTGAGTGACATGACATGCAACCTAACAATGCATTTCCTCTGAAGCACAATCACAGGCACTCTTGATTGTAAGGATACATGTAATCTTAGTCATAGGACAAGACCTCTAGCTAGCATGTATATCTTTCTGACCAAGGAAAAAGCAACCCTATCCTATCCGACCAAAAGATAAGTTTTTCCTTTTCCCCCTTTTTCTTTCATCTTGGTTTTGTTAATCAATCAATAATGTAACGCATCACAACCTATTTCTAATGTCATTTTAGTCGTTGATATTGCATGGTGGAATAGATCGAAAGGAAGGCGTGACTAGACAACAACATTGAGATTTTTTTTTGTCTCCCCAGTTGTTTTCTCCTATCAGTTGGTGTGAAATTTTAAATGAGATTAATTTTAGTATACTATCTATATAAAAAAATTTACTTTATCAATTAATTATAAATCTTATGTGTAATTTTTAAGATAATTATAATAAGAGTCAAACAATTAAATCAATTTTAAATTGTTAAGATTTTCAAAATTTCATGTGTACATACAATAATTTCTTCTTCTTCATGTATCTAAATCTCCTGTTTGAAAAAAAAAAACATCACCAACTAACCCATTTATAATCATGTAAATCATCATTTTGGTTCCTGAAAGTATGATCGATGTCAGCTTAGTCCGTGAAAGCAATTAAATTATGAAAAAGTCTCTCAATGTTGATTTTGTTAGTCAAGTTAGTCTCTCAATGTTAATTTCGTTAGTACTAATGAAATTAACATAGAGGAACTGTTTCATAATTTAACTGCTTTTAATGACTAAGCTGATAACGCCTCACACTTTCAGAGATCAAAATTATGATTTAGTCATTATAACCATCAAACTTCGATTACCTGGTGAAACTAATACCAATAAAAAAAATATTGTACTTTCACATCTAGATAGTAGCCTAAACATTCCTTGCCCTTCTAAACTCATTTGGATCATAAGAATATAAGGCTTATTCACCAAACACATGGACAGAGATTGTTTTCGAGAAATTTTATATTCTTAACCTCTGAACTAAACAGATTCCTCCTAGGAACAAAATAACAATGCAATCAAACTTTCAGATTCTTGTCTGTTGTTTCCTTATTTCCAAATCACAATCCATGCCTATCTCAATGCTTCTTCCATGTGATGCTAAAACAACACCAACTTTTGTGGATCTTTGGTGGTCCAAATCCAGTAAAAGAATATTCAAAAATAAAAATTCTAAACAAGCATTACTTCACCCTCTCCCCCTTCCCCACCCAAATAAAAAGAATGCCTACTATTTCAAATGCAAAAAGCTGAAAGAGGGCAGCTTCAGGCTTGGCATGGCTTCAGAGAATGCACTAACTTTTTCCAATGGAATTTTCTAGTAGAATATCTAAATCAAATGATCAAAGAGCCAATAAAATAATTTTAAAAAAATGGAAGAAAAAAGTCACAGCCAAGTCTGTGAAAGAAAAGGGTGCCCTTGTATTGTAACATATTCAGCCATTTTCTACGTCGGATTTGATATTTAATGACACAACCACCAATGAAAAAGAAAGATATAATTATTGGAGTAAAGCTGGAAACTAATCCCAAAAGAAATATGAGTACACTTTTGATTTCTAGAAGAATAAAAAAGTAACCATTAACTCATTTAATATCTCAAAATTACAACCTGGGATATATTAGTTTTTTTATCATCTTTCTAGTCCGTTAGTGTCCGTTTCACTTAACATTTCTTCGTAAGGGGAATATTTTAGGGACTAAATAGTTAAGTTTTTTTTTTTAGGAACAAAAAATGTTCATGTTTTTTCACGGACAAGTTTGGACCTTTGCTTTAATTATTGTATAAAATAATTTTGACAACAATAATTAAGGACAGCTTAAAAACGGTAAAGGAATAGGAATGCATGATAAAGTTTTGCTATATTCTTTTATAAAATTCTTTTATTAATTATCCTATTACTAAATAAAAAAATATTAAATGAAAAACTAATGTAACTAATATCTTATAAATATAAAAAATATGTAATATTTATCTTCTTTAATAAGTGAGATGATTATTAGGATGATTTTTTTTTTGGTAACTATGTTATTGACACGAAATATTTATCATCGTAAATAATGACTAATCTCCGTCGAAGGACCTGAACGATATTTAAGAGTTGTCCCCAATCAGGTTTTTTTCATACGCAAGAGTTAGTAATTGACCTTTCCTGATTATTTGTTTAAGGGATTCGATCTTATTATTATTCGGATCAATCATACCTTGATCAGGAGAATTTAGCAAGATAATTTAGAATTATTCGAAAAATAATATCAATGTAAGCACCAAAATAGCGTGGGGATGAGGATATTATTATAAATTATAAATAAAGAGAAGGTATTGGATCCAGAGAAGATATAGCCTTCGCCCCAGAATGGAGGGATTCCTTTTGTCCTTTAAAATATCCATTTTTATGTTCTTATTTTAATCTTTGCTGGTGGGGAAGTCATACTCCGAAATCTGATGCATTGAATGTGGGAGCTGAATTGGATGCAAACTTTTCTTCCCCTCTTCTATTTTTATTTTTAAGAATCATGTTTATTTTTATCCGTGGACGTTGGCGAACCAACCTGCGGGATTCCCCTTCTCTATTTTTCATTATTTAATTTTTAGATTTATTTTTATGTTTTTATGAACGATGGTAATTACGATTTTTTTGCTCCCAAGTGATATTAATATCTAATTATGTATTATTAGATCATTAAAATTATTCAACTTTCATCATATTTACGTCAAATTTCAAAAGCTAGCTCATAAAAGAATAATTGTCTAAGTTATTATAAATTGTTATTGACTCAATATTAAACTGATATGAGATTTTGACACTTAATACACCTCTTTCACGTCTGGGATTGGATATCTGAAAAATTTGTAGAATTGAACATCTATAAATAACTCAATATTATGATAAACTATAATAACATATCTTTATCTTTATCTTTATATATATAAAAGGAAGGAACAAATTAGGGTTTTTTAGGGTTGCCCTAAGGATATTTTGGTAATTTATAATAAAGGCAACATGGTTATTAAGTTAATCATCAAGGATATTTTGGATGACATGGTTTTAAAAACAAAACAAATAAAATAATAAAAAACAAGAAGAAGAAGAAGAAAGGTCTCATCTTTATCATCTTCTTCATCCTTCTTCTTTATTTGCAGGAAATAATTGTAATAAAGGGTGAGTTTGTCAACAGCATGTGGTTGTTCTGGTGCGGCTCACGGCGTGTGTTGTGTCGCTATCTCTCACCACCTTCTTGCATACAGCTATGCCTCCTTCTTGAGTAAGTTCCCAAATTCTACTCTTTCTTTTCTTTTCTTTTCTTTTTTTGATGATATGTTGATTTTATTTCGGGTACCCTTCTACAACTGAGTTTGGAAGAATTTGTCTTTTTTAATTCATTTTTCACTGTAGAGGTTTCATTTTGTGTTGGCTTTATTTTCCTTTCTAACCTTCTCTACTTCCAAGGTAAGTTTATGAATAATCATTTTTGCTTTTTTCTTCCTCATAATTCAAAACAGGTTTTAATTTTCTCTGTTTTCTGGCAACTTGGCTTATTTTGGATTATACTCTTTGTATGCTGGCTTCAGCTCTGATTTGAACTTCTCTGCTTATCTATTAAGATTCTACAATCCCAAAATTCAAATTTTTTTCTTTCTGTTAATGGAACAGGATTTATAATTATTTTCTCTATTTTTCTTTCTGTGCAAATGGATTGTTAAATTTTCTCTATTTTTGTGTGTTCTTCATTTTTCTATTAGTGAAGTCTCTCTTCTTAATCTTTTTCTTTATGTTGATCGCACAAGGTTTATAAATTGACAAATCTGAATTTCATCTTCCAGTTATGGATTCCAGATGCACTATGAATCTATTGGCTGGTGAGTTGGTACTACTCTTGGATATGCACAGGCTAAGCGTGTAATGGTTTGCATTGGAGATGGTAGTTTTCAGATTAGTAAGATTATAAAAACCGAAATTATCTATGTATTCAGTATCCAGAATAATTTTACTTTTGAAAGTTTGTACAAAATGGAAGATATTTCTATGATAAACATGCCCATTTTGGTTCATAGTTGAAAAATCATTATTGAATAATGATAAGCATCAATAGCAGGCAAAATTCCATTTCTTTACATATGTTACTTATATATTTTGGATCTATTACTTATGTTTTTTGGTTCGTTATGTTTAATTGTAGAAGCAAATTCTTGGAGCGGGCCCTTTTGTGCTTTTCAGGCATGAGGTGGGGTTCATATTTGATTTAGATTTTTGCATTTTGATCAAGTTTTTTATTTCATTTCATATAATTTAATAGATTTTTTATTCCATTTATTATAAATTATTGTCAATTTAGGAGAGTGAATTGCCTACTCAGAGAGTTTTTTAATCTCAGGTGCCATAAATCACCTACGATAACCATAGGACCTATTTATTTCCATGACTATCAACATTATTCTCATTTAAGTTTTCTTCGTAATATTAAAATTCTTTAAACGCTTATAAGTTACAAAATTGACAAAACAAATAATTTTAAAAATTCTTAATTACCATTTTAATTGGCCCATTAAACTTCTTTAAACGGTTATAAGTTGGAAAACTGACAAAACATTTAATAAAAAAAAATAACAATGATTAAATGATTCTTAAATGTTTTATAAATTTACAAAATGTTCTTTTAATTTTTTTCCTCACACATCATCCTAATTATCGTGTAGGATATCTTTGTGCATCTTATATTTGAATTAGATTTTTGTATTTTGATCGACTGTTTTTTTTATTTCTTTTGATATAATTTAATAGATTTTTTATTTCATTTATTATCAATTACTGTCAATTTAGGATAATGAATTGCTTACTCAGAAAGTTTTTTAACCTCAGGTGCTATAAATCACCTACGATAATCGTAGGACCTATTTATTTTCCATGACTATCAACATTATTCGCATTAAATTCCCTTCTAAATTTTAAAATTCTTTAAACAGTCATAAGTTACAAAATTGACAAAACAAATAATTTTAAAATTCTTAATTGCCATTTTAATTGGCCCATTAAACTTCTTTAAACAGTCATAAGTTAGAAAACTGACAAAACATTCAATAAAAAAATAGCAATGATTAAATGATTCTTAAATGTTTTATCAATTTATAAACGCTCTTTTAATTTTTTTATCTCATACATTATCCTAATTATCGTGTAGGATATCCTTATGCTTCTCATATCTCATATTTGAATTAGGTTTTTGTATTTTGATCAAAAAAATTTTTTCGTTTGATATAGTTTAATAGATTTTTTCTTTCATTTATTATAAATTATTGTCAATTTAGGAGAATGAATTGCCTACTCAGAGAGTTTTTTAATCTCAGGTGTCAAAAATAACCTACGATAATCGTAGGACCTATTTATTTTTCATGACTATCAACATTATTAGCATTAAGTTTTCTTCTTTATTTTAAAATTCTTTAAAAGGTCATAAATTACAAAATTGACAAAAGAAACAATTTTGAAAAATTCTTCATTGCCATTTTAATTGGCTGATTAAACTTCTTTAAACGGTCATAAGTTAGAAAACTGACAAAACAATCATTAAAAAAAAGTAGCAATGATTAAATGATTCTTAAATATTTTATAAATTTATAAAGGCTCTTTTAATTTTTTTTCTCACACATTATCCTAATTATCGTGTAGGTTATCCTTGTGCTTCTCATATCTCATATTTGAATTAGGTTTTTGTATTTTGATCAAGTTTTTTTTTTTAATTTCGTTTGATATAATTTAGTTGATTTTTTATTTCATTTATTATAAATTATTGTCAATTTAGGAGAATGAATTGCCTATTCAGAAAGTTTTTTTAATTTCAGGTGCCATAAATACCCTACGATAACCGTAGGACCTATTTATTTTCCATGACTATCAACATTATTCGCATTAAGTTTTCTTCTTAATTTTAAAATTCTTTAAAAGGTCATAAATTACAAATTTGACAAAACAAACAATTTTAAAAATTCTTCATTGCCATTTTATATGGCTGATTAAAATTTTTTATACGGTTATAAATTAGAAAACTGACAAAACGTTCAATAAAAAAAAGTAACAATGATTAAATTATTCTTAAATGTTTTATCAATTTATAAACGTTCTTTTAATTTTTTCTAACACATTATCTTAATTATCGTGTAGGATATCTTTGTGCTTCTCATATCTCATTCGTCAAAATGTCTCTCTCTCTCTCTCTCTCTCTCTCTCTCTCTCTCTCTCTCTCTCGCAATAATATACGAGGAAGAATAAAAGTAAAACCACATTATTTATACAACAATAGAAAGAAATATAAATGAACAGAAGATGAATGATAATAGGTAAATTCCTAAATATCAACCACGGTCCAATTAAGGGCTAAAAAAACAAACTTCAGCATCATACTGACAGAACATCCCCATGGTAACATTACTGAAATTTATACATATGTCATCATGAGAGACCGAGAGATTTTTCAGAAGAAATATAACTGAAGAAATGTCATATTAGTATTTCCTTTTAAATAGCTTATAATTTCAAAATAAATAAATTATTATTTTTATATAGGTTTATGTAAGAAAAATTATACAACCTTGAAACAATTTAAATACTGTTTGGAATAGTGTTTTGTAAAACAACTCACTGTTTTTAAGTAACCGGTTGTCTAATTCTGATTGACATATATTAAAATATTATTAAATTTGATTACATTTAAAATTATATCCTTAATCAGTTATGAACTTATGATACAATATTTTTGAATATTTGAGGAATTTATAGAACAACAACTTTTAATAAGAATAATTTAGTCCAATATTCTAACTTTTTTTTATTGAGCCAATACACAATCTTAAGCATCAATAATTTAGGATTGGATGGAGTATTATTTATTTTCTATGACATCAATATTATTCGCATTAAGTTTTCTTCTTAATTTTAAATTAAATTCTTTAAACGGTCATAAGTTACAAAATTGACAAAGCAAATAATTTTTAAAATTCTTAATTGGTCCATTAAACTTCTTTAAACGGTCATAAGTTAGAAAATTGACAAAACATACAATAAGAAAAAGTAACAATGATTAAATGATTCTTAAATGTTTTATCAATTTATAAACGCTCTTTTAATTTTTTTCTCACAAATTATCCTAATTATCGTGTAAGATATCATTGTGCTTCTCATATCTCATATTTGAATTAGGTTTTTGTATTTTGATTGAGTTTTATTTTATTTCGTTTGATATAATTTAATATATTTTTTATTTAATTTATTATAAATTATTGTCAATTTAGAATAATAAATTGCTTACACAGAGAGTTTTTCAATCTTAGGCGCCATAAATCACCTACGATAATCGTAGGACCTATTTATTTTTCATGACTATCAATATTATTCGTATTAAGTTTTCTTCTTAATTTTAAAATTGTTTAAACGGTCAGAAATTACAAAATATACAAAACAAACAATTTTAAAAAATCTTAATTGCCATTTTAATTGGCCCATTAAACTTCTTTAAATGGTTATAAATTATAAAACCGACAAAACGTTCAATAAAAAAAAGTAACAATGATTAAATTATTCTCAAATATTTTATCAATTTATAAACGTTCTTTTAATTTTTTCTAACACATTATCCTAATTATCGTGTAGGATATCTTTGTGTTTCTCATATCTCATTCATCAAAATCTCTCTCTGTCTCGGTCTCTGTCTCTCTCTTCCCCTCTCCCGCAACAATATACGAGGAACACTAAAAGCAACACCACATTATTTATACAACAATAGAAAGAAATAGAAATGAATAGAAGATGAATGATAATAGGTAAATTCCTAAATATCAACCACGGTCCAATTAAGGACCAAAAAAACAAACCTCAACATCATACTACCATGTACAATAAGGATGAATATGGCAGAATATCCCCGTGGTGACATTATTGACATTTATACATATTTCATCATGAGAGACAGAGAGATTCTTCGGAAGAAATGCAATATTAGTATTTATTTAATAACTTATAATTTCAAAATAAATAAATTATTATTCTTATATAGGTTTATGTAAGAAAAATTATACAACCCTGAAACAATTTAAATAATTTTTGGATAGTGTTTTATAAAACAACTCACTGTTTATAAGTAACAGATTGTTTAATTCTGATTGATATAAATTAAAATATTGTTAAATTTGATTACATTTAAAATTATATCCTTAATCAGTGATGAACTAATGACACAATATTTTTTAATATTTAAAGGAATTTATAGAACAACAACTTTCCATGAGAATAATTTAGTCAAATATTCTAACTTTTTTTATTGAGCCAATACACAATCTTAAACATCAATAATTTAGGATTAGATGGAGTACTATTTATTTTGCAAAAAAAAAAAAAGAGCATTATTTATTTAGTTGAAATTTCATGGAACTATCCTCCTTCATCTCGCCTTTATGATTGCGTCACGTGGAATAGCATCCCTGCTAATACCAAGTGAAAGAATAGCAAATTCGAGGTTTGCGATTCCTATAAATGTCAACGAAAATTATACTTGCAATATGAAACAAGGAAGCACGTTAGCAAACCTTGATAATAAAAGCAAAACTTATTATATGGGATGAAGCTCCAATGACTCAGAAACATTGTTTTCAAGAAGTAAACATAATACTCAGGAATATCCTTCAATTCTACAATACAACAACTTGAATCTCCCATTCAAAGGAAAGGTGATCAATCTAGGTGGAGATTTTAGACAAATTCTATCATTTATATCAAATGGGAAAAAACTTATCTGAGTTTTGACAGTCCTTGCACAACAGACGACGATATTGATGGCCGAGATGATGTTCATACACTTGAACTTCAGAACACAATAAACTCATCAGGACTTCCAAAACATGAGTTAAAAATCAAAGTTGGTGTTCCTATTATGTTGTAGAGAAATATAGATCAATCATCAGGACTATGCAACGATACTCGACTAATATTTACTCAAATGGGAAACTATGTTCTAGAAGGAAAAGTAATCTCATGAAACAATAGTGGCCAAAGAGTTTTCTTTCCAAGATTGTCACTGACACCTTCCGATAAGAGGATTCCATTCATATTTCAGCATATGCAATTCCCAATTGTTGTTTCTTTCGCAATGGCTATAAATAAGAGTTAAGAAAATCTATCAAACATGTTAGAATTTATCTTCCTCAACTGGTTTTTTTAATTGGAAAGTTGTATGTCGCAATGTCAAGGATTACCTTCCGTAGTGGATTGAAGATACTAAATGTGATCATGAAGGCCAAAATTCAAATACTATTACAAATGTGATTTACAAAGAAGTCTATCAGATCGTAAGTAAAGTATTACTCTTAAATTACTAGATTTCTTCGTTATTAGAGTTTACATCTTCCTATTATTAGTTCACTTTTACTTTTACAAAAGCTTCACCAACCGATGTTGCAGTAAAATTTGTACTTCACCAGAAGGTTTTTGTTTTTCAACGAAATGATTTATTCATTTTATGTAACAAACTTTACTTCAAAACTTCTACTTCGAAAGATAACTCATAAATAAAGACATCATTCATTTACTTAAACAAATATTTCCAATAAAATATAGTAAAAAACATATACCCGTAAAAAAAAAAGTTAAAAACATATACTTCAAAAGAAAATTAAAAAATAAAGGCATCATTCATTTACTTAAACAAATATTTTCAATATCACAATATAAAATAAATATAATACTTAATCAAAACATGTCACCACCGTGCATCGCACGGATAATCGTTCTAGTATATATAAAAGAAAGGAACAAACTAGGATTTTTTAGGGTTGTCCTAAGGATATTTTAGTATAAATTTTGAAGAATCTTAATGGCAATAAAGCCATCTTTATATTTGGAAGTAACGTATTGCCGTATACAATTTTTTCATGATATGATGGTTAGATTTAATACTTTCAATTTATTGTCCATATACAATTTTTTCAATTTTAAGTAACGTAATGATTAAAGAAGGATCAGCAAAAGTAACGTAAGTAAGTAACGTAATAATTTTTTTTTTATTGTCCATATACTTCCAGGTTTGGTATTTATAAGCAATTTATTTGAATCAACCAATTTATAAAGTAAGTTATTATTTGCAACTTAGATTTGAAATTGAATTGTTAAATGTAAGTTACTATTTGCAACATCAATTGGCCATAATTTAAATTTATAAGGGTCTCTTTATAAATTATATCCCTCTGGATTATCATTTTCACTACATTCCAATAGTCAAAACAAATTTCTGTAAAACCTTCTCTTCACTACTACATTATATCAACCAGTATATTATTCACAAAACTATATATGTTTATTATGTTTATATGTTCATTATTTGCTTCAGATCGATTTTCATTGCTTATATTCCGTGATTTTTGTATGCAGAATGGGACGCAGATTTTCTTTGATTGATGAAATTATTCCTGCAAAAATGGACTGGAAGATTAGGGTGCGTGTAACTCGCCTTTGAAAAGTTCCTGAGTTTAAAAACCACAAGAAACAAGAAGTATTGAAATGGTTCTACTTGATAAAAGGTAAGGTTATTTGTTTTGAATCATAGAAATGTATAAATTAGCTCTGACATTGTACTTTATTCCCTGCTTATTTCCTTAGTGTGCAAGGATACAAGCGACAGTGAATCGCAATCTGATCACCCAATTTGAAAATAAACTCCTTGAAGGATCTTCATATATAATTAAGAATTTCTTGGTTGCTCAAAATGAGTCAAAGTTCAGAACTACTGCGCATAAATTTAAACTTAATTTTATAGGGAAAATCAAAGTTGGGGAAAAAGAGGCGGAAGATATATCCAAAATTTATTTTCAATTTGTTACATTTCCAAATATTATGTCTGCCACAGACGAAGGATTATTATTTGGTTAGTAGTTATACAGTTTCTCTACTCTACATTTTTCATTTCTTCTATGTGTTTTGTAAAACTAATGAATTAATCTACCACCTTTTTCAGATGTTATTGGACATGTTGTTGAGAAAGATGACATGAAGAAAACTGATAAAAATGGAAAGAAGAACAAAGTCATTGACATTGTTCTTGAAAATTTTGCGTATGACATAATTTTGTAATTAACCCACTTTATTTATATTCGCCTTTATTTTAAGATCATTGTATTTCCTTTGCACTAATTTTTTGTTTATTGCATTTAAAAAGGAGCAATAGGGTTGTCTATACTCTATGGGAAGATTTTGCACAGCAAATCAATGATTATTTCATCAGGGAGCACAAAACTAATCCAGTTATAATTATTCTTCAACTATGCAAATTGAAAACCTTTAACGGTACAATGCTTATCATTTTAAATTGTCTTTACAATTGTGCTTGAATTTATTAGTTGTTTTTTAATAATACATTTCATTTCAGGAATCGGACAAATCTGCTTCTGTTAGAAACTTCGAATATCATTGTTATTGACTTCTTACCACCTTTCACAAAGATTTTTTTTTTTTTAAACAACCTTTCACAAAGATGAAACATGATTTAGTCTATTTTTTATTCTGTTTTTTTAATCATAGTAGTTGACAATAATTAACTTTTTCATTTTGGTTGCAATTTCTTATTGCCTTAATTATCATTATATTGCAAGGTTGTAGTATTAATAGGCATTTATTTTTTATTAATTAGAGTCTTTTTGCTTGGTGTCCTTTTTTTTTTTGCATTTATTGACATCTATCATTTATTTGCCTTTATTTAACTGAATTTATAAATTTTATTAAAAGCCCTTTCTATTTCTCCTAAACAATAACGTTAGGACATTAAGTTGTCCTTTTTATCAACTCTTTAAATGGCCCTTTAAAATTCTTTGAACTATCAAGTATTTCAAAACCGACCATTTTATACAGTTGCAGCTCCTTCTCCTACTCATGAAACAATCATCAAAGTTTATCTCTCTCTATTGCAACCCCAAGGCAAGAAGTATCTATTATTTCACTTTTTGTTTTGATAGTTTTGTTAAATTTGGTTTATTTAATAAAAAGTATTAGTGCTAAAGCATATGAAATTTTGTGGAGCATTAAAAATTGACGTTAGTATTTGGGATACTCTTAATCACGGGCATACTGTTACTAATTGTTAATTAATGTAACAATATATAATTTTTATTTGACGGATGTAACAATATGTAATATTACTGGATATGTTGATAATATATATAAAGACATTGATAATACATATTAAAGGGAATTTCTAATGAAAAACAAAACACTAAAATAAAAAGAAAAAGATAAATCAATTCAAATCAAATTGAAAATTAAACGTGAATAGAGCAATTACTTAATTGATTGCATCAGTTTTTAAATATAGTCCCAATTGATTGGCTAAAGGCACGTTTGGATAAACAATTTAATTTAGCGTTTATGCAATAAGCTTTTTTTGTCAAATAAGTTAAAAACGGTATTTTTTTTTTATAAGCTTCTCTAATAAGCTTATTGAAATAAGCTAAAAAAACACATTGCCAATTTTGAGTGAAGGACAGAGCATTAAAAAGTTAATAAACTGAATCAAATTATTAATGAAATTAAAATTAGATAAGATTAGGAAATTCCATGTTAAGTCAAATGGAAGAGTATTTTAAATACAAGACAATTTTAAAAAATAAAAAATAAATAAAATCAAATTGGGACACTTGAAGATGAAAAAATCTTCCGAACAAACAAACTGTGCCAAAGTTTTGGAAAATGATAAAAGCAATTATGTGTAAAAACGGTTTCAAACAAAATGATAAGTTAACATTCAAGTTTACAAGATCTTTGTTGAGAGTAGTAGAAGTGGAGATTATTGGTTGAAGCAAATTCTTAGTCGGTGATTTTCAAATTTTTTCGTAATGATGTAATTTGGAGGATTCGACATATATAATGATCAACATGTAAAATCAGAACAAGCGACGGCTAAGATTCGCGCGGATATACATATGGATATGTTTACGCAATTGGAGATTGATGTTTCCTGGATAACAAAGTACTTTATATTTTGTTTGAACCAAACTAACTTTTAATTCTAAAAATGTGCTAGAGTGGTGGTTTCCTCTTAATTTACATTAGAAATATGTGGTGCTCTTCCACATGTACCATGATTTTTGAAATTTTATCGAAGCAACCATTTCAACTTTTACAAAGGGTTTTGATTAAAACAAAAGAAGGGGTTGAATTTCAATAGTTGTTCTCACTTAAGCTTAAAACTATGACATGGAGGCAACCCTATGACACACCCAAAGAATAAACGATTGAGTAAGATTGTCGCCCCTTTTAAAATTATTCTTTACTCATTTATTCTTTAAATTAAATTATTAATATTTGATTCTAAAATAAATTTTCTTGGAGACTTTGCAATTCTTTAAAATTCTGTCTTCATTATTCAAATCATAAAAGTTTTAATTATATTGTATTTAATTATTTTATCAATTATTAAATAATTGGTTTTAATATAAAGATAAATAAAATTATTGTCATTTTTTTTGTGGTTTATCAGCATGAATCGTAATTTATTCATATTTAAAAATATAACTAATTAACATGTTGAATACAAAAATAATTACTATGTTAAATAGTTTTATTGTATAATTTGTCGTGCAATATTAAATTGAAAATGATCAACTTATATTTAATGAGAGACTATTCTGAATTTATCATCAATTAAATTTAGTAGAGGATTCAATTCAAATTTCAGCATAGACAATTCTCGATTGTTGTTTCTTTTGCAATAACTATAACTAAAAATCAAGGACGATATCTCAGACATGTGGGAATTATTTTCCTAAACCATTTTTTTCACATGGACAGTTGTATGTAGCAATGTCAAGGATTACATCCTGTGGTGGATTGAAGATCGATATTAATAAGTGATCATGAACAACAAGATTCAAACACTGCTACAAATGTTCTTTATAAAAAAGCCTATCAAAATTTAAGCAAGGTAAGTAAACTACTCTTAAATTATTATATTTCTTGGCTGTTAGAGTTTAAATCTTCCTCTTCTTAGTTCACTTTTATGTTTATAGGAACATCACCGACCGATGACCGATGTTCCATTAAAATGTATAAACGACCAAAATGTTTTCCTTTTACACCAAAACAATTTATTCATTATATGTAACAAAGCTTAATTCAAAATTTATACTTCAAAGGATAACTCATAAATAAAGTCACTATTCATTTAATTAAATAAATATTTTTAATGTCACAATATAAAATATAAGCATATTTAATCAAAACATTTCAATATCCCATGCATGACACGGGTTACCGTTCTAGTTTGAATAATTGAACTTAATTTTATATATAAAAAAAATTAACTCATAAAAAAAAGGATTGTATAAGTTATTAAATAATTCTTGGCTCACTGAACGAATATGAAACTTTGACCCGTAACACGTGACGTGGCTTATATTGAAAAAGGTGGCCCTGTATTGTCGTGAACTCGATGTCACATATGTTTTTGTAACAACTATATGTCACATTTTATTAGTGCAAATAAAACCAAAAAAATGTGTGAGATTATTGAGTTTACGGAAAGAATAGAATTTTCAATGATAAAACTTCTTTCATTTTTAAATTTCTTTTATCTAATGATATATCTGATTATAACAGCCAATTCTAATTTTAATAGCTTAATAAATTAACATCTATTATATTTATGCTCTCAAAAAAAAATACATCTATTATATTTATCTTTTTAATTTTATTTTTTTGTATACATATTTTTTAAAATATAAAAAAGCACTGTATAATCTAAAAATTCTTACTTTTTTTAAAATTAAGTTTACTCATCTCATAATTGATTCTTTAAAACACACTTTTGAAACCAAATATCTCTGATTGCAATATACAACTGGATTTTAACTAGTTAAATAAGATTTTGCTAATGAAAGGGGCCTTGGAGATGATAATTAAACAGACAATTAATCCTTTTTTTAATAAGATAAATGCTAATAAATGTTTTAAGGATATTAATTAAGAATTTAAAGATAAAAATTTTATATTAAAAATGATGTATTCGATATATTGAACTTTCAAACATTACGTTTTTTTAATAAAAAAAATTTAACTTTAAAATCATTAAATAATATTTTTAGGATTCTTATTAACAACATCATTTTAGTAAATCAACTAGAGGCCAATTAGTGAAGCCACGCCAAAAGAATCTTAACTAATCAACTACTGATCCCAAAACTTGTCACATCACAAAGTGAACATTAGATCTTATGCACTCTGGTTGGATCTTGGGAACAGTATAAGAGTAGTACTATGAACGATTTGCATGGTTGGGTGAGTGACAAGTGTCACCACCACAATTTTTCGACCCCACATGACACACAATATTTTCTGGTCACATACCTTATCAGCAAGCCACCCATGTGATTGAGTGTGACCTTCTTATGAATCTGCGGATCACGACGGCTCTTAATATAGGATTTGGATTTGGTGCGGTAACTGCGTCACGCAGTTAGTGTAGAGTAATAAATAATGTGTAAAGTGAATTTTATAAAGATATAATGTGAGTCGTTGGATCTTAAATCAATGGCTGAGATTATTTAATGCGTGTAAATGTATACTTTTATTAATACAGGGAATCCTGATCCCATAATATATTACCCATTTGTTGAAATTTGAAGGGGCCAATTAAAAGTAAATTTCTTCTATTGGGTGGGCCCATGCATCAATGATGCCTCTTGATAAAAATTGAGGTTGGTCATACATCATAGTATAGGTGACGTTTGGGGTGGAATATCAAATAGGTGATCTAGTGCTTGATCATATTTTTTAGATTAAATATGTTTTTAATTTTTAGAAAATGAATAAATTTTGATTTTAATCTATATAAAAATAGTATTTGATTTTTATCATTTTAAAATATGAAATTATTAATTTTGGTTTCTATAAAATAAGTAAATTTTGGTTTTGATCCTTCTAAATTATTTTTTTTTGTTTTCATCCCTCTAAAATTTAATATCACCGTTTTTAATCCGTAGCATTCATTTGAGGGTAGGTAAATATAATTCATTTTAGGGTTCAAGAAAAATTTTAAGGAAATCATATGTTAACATGACATCACAAAGGTCGTTGGGTGTCACGTGAGATGATCATATGACCTTTTGTTAGACACATAAGTAGTTGATAGAAGTCACATGACAGTAGGGACCAAAAATAGTGATTTTAGAGGGACAAAAACCAAAGAAAATTTTTAAGGGACCAAAACCAAAATTCACTCACTTTACGGGGACCAAAAACATATTTAACCCGTATTTTTCTTATAAAAACTCATTCATGCTCCTAGCACTTACATATATCAGACCTTGAATGTAACAACAGTGCAAAGACAGTGTTATCACGCGCAGTAAAATTTCTGGTCTGAATGTGACCACAATACACTTGCAAATCGATTAATTTTGCATTAATGAATAGCAAAACACAATCAACTAAATGAGGCTAGCCCACTAATAACCTAAGCATGCCAAGCCCGTCCCAAAAATTAAACAAAAAATGCAAAAGGTTAAAAAAAAACAAGTAAACCAAATGAACACCTGGTGTTTGCAACTTATGAAGAGGGAGGAGTCCACACTCGAAGTGCGATGGGTGGTTGTTCGAGGTGGGAAGCGTCGCGCAACTGGGATGATTGCGTGATGATGGGGACTTGCAATGCTGTGCGGATGTGTTGTGCGGCTATGGGCTGGTGTTGTCCATAGCTCTGAATGGAGTATATGCGATCGGTGGTTGCGACAACAGCGAGTTCATGCAGAGGCAATGGTACACAGATTTGTGGATTGGCGGATCTATACGCGGGTGGTGGTGCTTCTGCAGGTGGAGTGTGGTGGTTCTGGAATGGAGATATGTGGTAGATAACAGCGATGGATTTTGTGCAAGGATGACCGCGACACTATGTCGGCTCTGCTTTGTAGTGATGCTGCAAGTTGGTGGCAATAGTGGAGGAAGGGTGGTTGGACGAAGGTATGGGATGGGTTAAGGATAGAGCTGTCAATGTGGGTTTCAACCCGCGGGCCAGCCCGGGTCAGCCCGGCCCACTGGCGAGCCGGGTTGTAAAAAAACCAGCTCATTTAGACCCCGGGTAAATATAACCCGGCCCACCTAACCCCCGGGTTGGTCGGGTTCAACCCGTGGTGAGCCGGGTTGGCCCGCGGGTTAGCTATTTTATTTATAAAAAAAATAGTCCAGGTCCAGCAGGCAACAACTGTCCACCTGGACCACCCGGCCCACAACACAACCCCATTTCTCCTTTCCCCATTCGGCCATTCCCCATTTTGGCATTTCCCCTGATTTGAATTTGAGAATTTCCTCTTCCCCTCTCTCTCACGCACCTAACCGGCTAAACGCCTAAACCTAGCAAAGCAGTGACGACCAGCTAACCTAATGTTTTCTTTCTAACGCGTAATGGCGAGCCGGTAGCGAGAAGACCAGAGAACGTCGCCACTCGCCAGCGCCGCCGTTCATTCTGTTGCCATCGAAATCGAAGAACACAGCGAGTCAGCGACAGCGAGCGACGGCAGAGACTGAGAGACCATCGCCTGGTTTTCTCAGCGAGCGACAGGCAGCTAGCCATCATCGTCCCTGTTTGCTAGGTTGGTCCTTGTTTGTGTTTGCTTATCTTCTTCCTTGTTTGCTCAGCTTCTGAATCTGATTATGATGGCATTTTAAATAAACTTAATGAAATGTTTGTGTTTAGAATTCTTTTCTGATTATGATGCCATCTTCGTCCTTGGGTTGTGTTTAGAATTCTTTTCATTCAGATGTTGTTTTGCTAGCATCTTTGTTAAGTGTTAAATCTTGGTTTCCACTTTGTAGAATGGAATCTGAAACTATAGCTCAAAGTATGAATATAAACTTAATTGATGAGTTAAATGGTGTGAATGAACCTGTGCCCCCAAATCAAACAGAGACTGAGAGAGATACTGATGATATAAATTGTGATAGAGCCACTAAGAAGCCTAAGGTGACCACCTCTGAAGTTTGGAATTATTTTGCTAAAGTTGGTATTATAGATGCCAAAGAAAAGGCTAAATGTAATGGGTGTGGGCAACTGTATGTTATTGGTGGCACTAAAATAGGGACTTCATCTTTACTGCGTCATGTGAAAAAATGTAAATTGATACCAAAATATCATGATTTGCTTGGAATGATAATTGATCATGCGGGAAAGTTGAGGGCTAGGGAAATTGACCAAAAACGTGTTCGTGAGGTGATTTCAATGGCTATTATTGAACATGGACTGCCATTTAATTTTGTTGAGTATAAGTGGATTAGGGAATTGCATTCAATGTTAAATTCGGATGTAAAGCATATTAGTAGGAATACTGCTGTGGCGGATATTTGGAAATTCCATTTTGAACTAAAAGAGAAATTGAAACAAACAATGCATAGAAGTCATAACCGAATTTGTTTGACATCTGATTGTTGAACTTCTTTCACTCAAGAAGGGTATATTTGTTTGACTGCACATTTTGTTGATAAGGATTGAAAGTTGAATAGCAAGATTCTTGCTTTTTGTAAGATGGAGCCTCCACACACAGGTTTTGAATTGGCAAAAAAGATACTTGAATGCTTGCATGATTGGGGAATAGATCGAAAGATCTTTTCAATCACATTAGACAATGCTAGTGCCAATGATAGCTTGCAAAATGTTTTGATTGACCAATTAAATATGCAAGATAGTTTGCTTTGTAATGGTGATTTTTTTCATGTGAGGTGTAGTGCTCATGTCTTAAATCTTATAGTTCAAGATGGTTTAAAGGTGGCTAGTGTTGCTTTGCATAAGATAAGAGAAAGTATCAAATATGTGAGAGCATCGGAAGCAAGAAGGATAGCATTTAAAGAATGTGTTCTTCAAGCAAGGGGTATTAATGCTAAGGTTGGGTTGAGATTGGATGTCTGCACTAGATGGAATTCTACTTTTTTTATGCTTGAAAGTGCACTAAAATATCGTCGTGCTTTTGGAAGTTTTACTGCTCGTGATAGAAACTACAAACATTGTCCATCAAATGATGAGTGGAGAAGGGCTGATAAGATGTGTGAGTTTTTGAGGCCATTTTATCTTATAACAAACTTGTTTTCTGGTACATCTTATCCAACTTCTAATCGATATTTTATGCAAGTATGAAAAATTGAATGTTTGTTGCGGGAAAATGCTAATAGTGATGATAAGTTGATTAAAGAAATGGCAGAGGACATGTTGACCAAGTTTTCCAAATATTGGAGTGACTATAGCGTCATTCTTGCAATTGTGGTTGTTCTTGATCCAAGGATGAAATTTGATGCTATTCGGTTTTGCTATAATAAACTTGATTCTTCTACTTGTGAAGAGAAGATTAGTGATTTAAAGGTCAAGATATATAAGTTGTATGAAGAATATGTGAAGGAAAGGTCAAATGATTCTCAAAGTGTTGCTACAATGCAACACTTTCACTGTCCCCAAGATAAGTCATGTGTGGATGCATTTAATGTAAGTTAAATATTCTTCAAAGTTAATATATTTTCTGCATTTGTTTTCATTGTTATTTAATACATCACTTTATTTTTTTTTTTCTCCTAATGTCTTAGGAATATGTTGATTATGTGAGCCAACATGTTAATGATACTGGAAGGTCCGAATTAGATATTTATTTGGAAGAGAAGGTTCTTGATCCAAAGTATCATGACAAGTTAGATGTGTTGATGTATTGGAAGGATCGTCGAGAGCGTTGTCCAAATCTCTCTAGAATGGCATGTGATGTGTTGAGCATTCCAATAACAACAGTTGCTAGTGAATCTGCTTTTAGCATTGGATCTCGTGTGCTAAACAAATATCGTTGTTCTCTTCTTCCTGACAATGTTCAAGCATTGATTTTAACCCGAAATTGGTTACATGGCTATGTTCTATCTGGTATGTTTTGCAAGTTTTAAGTTATTATTATTTTCTTATTATATTACTTAATCAAACATGGTTAATTTTTTCTTTTTGGGATTGTGTAGATGAAGATAAAGAAGATAGTGAAGATATTGAAAAGAAGAACTTGTTATAGATTTAACAATTCAAGACTCAAATGTTGTTGAGGGACAAGGACAGCAAATTCATCCGCATGGACTTGAATGATGATCTTTTATGATTTTGTATTTGATTTTGGAATCAAAACTTGTATTAGTTAAACTTTTGAGTTTTGAAATTACCATTAGACTTGTATTTGATTTTGGATTTGTAATTTGTATCAAACTTTGTGATATGTTGTCGGTTTTAATTTTGCACTTTGGGTTGTGTTTTTTAGATTCTGGAATTTTTCTAATTTTTTTTTTCTAAATATAGGTGAGCCAACCCACAAACCCGCAACGGGTTAGACCCGTGAGCCAACCCGTGTAACCCACCAACCCGCAGTGGGCCGGGCCGGGCTGGTTATTTTCGAGCTCACCAAAATGTGAGCCGGGCTGGGGGCCCGTATTTTTCCCAACCCGTGAGGGGCCAACCCGGATGGGCCCGTATTGACAGCTCTAGTTAAGGATAGGAGCAGAATATTAAAGTTAACATTTTAAATATTTTTTTAATCTATTAATATATTATCTTGTTTTAATGTGGACAATATATTTATTTAATTAATATATCTAACGGTTGGAATCGGTGGTGTGAAAGCCACCAATAGTATAAGTGAAGTGTGTGCCAGACGAACTTAGGTTAGGAATTCAAATCCTGAAATCATGGGTTTTACCTAATCATTAATCTCGAGCAAAGAATTAATCTTAAGCTATCTTTGTAAGGAGACCCGATTAAAAACCAAAAACATGCCATAGATTGAGATCCAATTGAAGATTTATTGTCATGCGGTTTCTTTTATTAGTTAATAGGGTTTTTTTAACCTGACCTTGTTCTTATAATTGACAAAGGGTGGGCCAAATACAGGACTCACAAGTCACAAGGACCATCCTAAATATCTAAATACCATATTGGTCCATAATTAAGTATTATTTCTTGAACTGCCAAAACTTTGAAGCATATAAGAATGATGAACTAATAAATTATTTTGTTTTATATTAAAAATAATTTATAAGTTTACTGAAGGAATATTTTAATAAATTATTAATTACTTCTAAAAAACATTTTCAAACATGAAGTAAAAGGTTGTATTTAATTTTTATTGGTAACTTTTTATTTGTACGAACAAAAAAAAAAAAAAACTTTTTATTTGTACATCATTATCTTTATAGATATTCTCTCAAATTGACCAACCTAATGTTGGGTGAGTTGGTGATGCAACATCCCAATTTTCACGTTTTTTAAGACCAGTAAACTATATAAATGAGTTTATATTTTTATTTGGGTTTTAGAAAATGGTTTTGGAAAAACTAAAATCATATTCATGTTCCAAATAATCATAGGAGCCTACAGTCAAATTTTGGGCCGAAAACTCAAACGGAACGAGGTCTATGTTTTACGGATGATAGTGTTTTTCTACTATCACGACCTCTTTTGGACTAACGGTCAGAACCATTAGTCTTAGAATTCAATCCTCTACCTTTTTTCTAAAATGTGCTCTAACATCCAAAAATATAAATAATATTTTATATTCAGACCGAAAATCGATTGGGGAGACGATTCGAGCCGTGTTAGGATTTTTCGAGAACCTTGAGCCAATAATTTTCATACCAGGACTATTTTAAATCAATTGGGCTCCTATCAGTGTCGTGGGGATTTTCAAAATGTCGGGATGTGAATTGACCAATTTGCCATTGGTTGGTTTTTACTAATTACCTTTTATTACCTTTTACCTATTCTTAAGTCTTAAGATAACTAAATAAATATCTCACACCCTCACTCTCCTTCCCCAAAATTTTCGACCAGCAGCCCCCTCCCACACACTCATCTTCTTCTTTCTCTTTTTCTCCTCATCATTTTCTCCATTTTTAGAGCTTGGTCTTTGAGATTTCTTGAAGCAGCCTTCACTAGTTTTTGAAGGAGATCATCCTAGGAGGTAGCTAGTCTTCCCTATCTCTCTCAATCTCTCATTTTTTTCCTCTAAATTTCATGATTAGAGATGTTAGGGTTTTTATCCCTAAATCTTCAAAAATACATGAAATATTGTAGAAAAATCCTTTTAATACCAAATTAATTTATATGGCCTAGGTTCATGATATACTTGTATGATCCTAGAGATTAGAGCTAAGAAATCTCTCTAGCTATTTATTTGAGGGAGAGGCCGAAACCCCCTTAGTGTGTAGAGTAGGGTTTTTGGTTGGTTTTTTATGTTTTAAGTTGATATCAAGGGTTATCGCACTTAGTTAGGGTGTTATCCAAGAAATGAGAATTTTTGGAGCTCCCTAGCTATTTTTCATTCAATAGGGCCTAACCCTAGGGGTGGTGCAATAGGAGAAATCTTTGTATTTTTGAGTTAATGCTTTTATTGATTGTGTGTATGTAGTGACCGGCAGCTAGTTGAGCAAGTTTCCGGATTGATCGGGTGTTCGCTGCTTACCTTGGAACTTCAAGAGGTAAGGGGATAAACCTGAGGAATTCCAATTCCGACAGCTATATGCTGTATTGGTGTTTGTATTGTAAATAAATATCTTTATCTGATTATTGGTGGAGTGTTTTATTTACTACTGTTGATTTGATAATGCATGACATAACTGCTGATATATGTGGATACATGATATAATTGTTGAATAACTGTATGGATGTATCGTGTGCCCTGCTGTGAGATTTAAGGCGTTAGAGGATCTAATATAGATTAGGATCCGACATCGTGTAGCATAAAAGCTTGAGATGTGGAATGGAGAAAAATAATAATGTTTTATTGTTTTTTAAATTTAATTTAAGAGAAAATAATTAATTATCTCTTTCGAAATAAAATAATAATAAATAGTTGCTTTTAAGGAAAAGTTAACTTAAAAGGGCGAAACTGTGAAAATGTGTTTTTAATAACGAAAAACGATGTTTTTAAGATAAATAGTGTTTTAGAAAACTTTATTAGTTTTTAAATTAATAAAGTTAACCGTTTGAGCAAAAGCGTCTTAAGAAACGTGATTTTCAAGTTATTTGGTTTTATCCAAGAAAAAAGGTTTTTACAAGCTGTATTTCAAGGTTTGTGTTTTACCGAAAGACAACGAAAGGAAAAGAAATGGTCTTTAGACCAAGTTTTGTTTTATAGACAACCGATCCCGAGGACTTTGTGCAAGTATCGGAGATTTGGGTTTTGGTTTTTGAGTCTTCAAGGAAAAGTGGTTTTCAACTTAGAAACTAGAAACCGAGACGTCGGAGTTCTAGGGTTCTGCAGAAAACACGTGGATCAAGGATCCGTGTTAGTTGTTGGTCCTGCCAGCTTAGGGATAATCTTTGTGGTCCTGTAAAGCTTGAGGATGCTTTTATGCTCTTGAATCCAAAATTCTAAACTGGTGCATTGGTTAGGGATGTTTGGGTTCAAGCTGTTTTGGACTAGATGTCCTGTTTTGAGAAAAATATTTTTGAGGCTTAGAGAGTCTAAGATATTGTGGTGGTTGTTAGAGTTAATACTACAACGAGGAAATATGTTACGACAAAGATAAAACGACGGAAACTAAATAGTTTTCTCATGCATTTATGTGTTGGGCAGACGTGCCGTGAAACGGGGGACCTTGATGTTAAGGAAAACCTGAGATGACTTGTTGTCATAGCATTGTGCCTTGATGGACAATGATGTCACACGTGCTGTGTGTTCGTATTGTACCCTGAGTTGGACAATGTAGTTATGGCACGTTGGTGCTAGTGATGGCACGTGGGTGCTAGTTATGGCACTTTGGTGTTAGTTATTATGGCACGTTGGTGCTAGTTATCATGGCACGCTGGTGCTAGACATTGCTGCTTGATGACCAATGTATCCCGAGCTTGATCAACTCATTCTTTTGGTGATGGGACTTCCGGAAATCTAGTATTGAATATTAGTTAACTTATATGGAAATGCTCATGCGTACGTTTTGAAAAAACGTTGATTGTTGGGCACGAGGCTCTTGTGTTTTACTATTAGTACCTTGATATATAATGTACTATATTATGCATGATGATATTTTGTGAGATATGCTTATATGAATCTGCTATACGTGTTTGGGTATATACCTGTTGTGTTTTTGGATTCATATATTGGTTTCTTATCTTTGCCTATACATGTTGGACACCCTGTTGTGTTTTTGGATACATGTACAAATGTTTGTCAACAGTTCCCTGGGTCATATAGAGACTCAGTAACTTGATCTGCTCGATGCTGAAGACGAAGAGGTGTGGATGGTTGAAGACGAGACTCAGTCTCAAGAATACAACGTATGTTGGGTAGTGCGTCTGTTGTTAGTACTAGACCAGCTTAGGGTTTTCTTTTGAGGTAGTGCTTTTTGGCTAGTCTGTGAGTGGCTACTGATGGCCAGGGTTTTAGAGTTACGATTCTCAGACCCATCGCTATCTAGTATTTGGAATTATAATATGTTGCTTCTGTCAATATATTTGGAGACGGATGTGTTGTCTAGGATCTCCTATGTACGTCGTTAAACTGATGATACAAGTATGTGCATATGGGTGGCGTTAATATTTATCTTGAGTATATATATGTTCTGCAGTGTAGTGTGAAGGAAAAATTTTATCACTATTTTAAGTAAAGAAATCTTTTTCCGAAAGTGAACTAGCAAATTTTATTTTCATACGTTATGTGTTTGGGGTTATGAAAGTGACACCCGAGTAGGAGGAGTGTTACAGGTGATGTGACTCTTCCCTACGGAAAAGGATGCAAGTTCGATTCCTGGAGTCACATAGTTGGGAGATAGCCCAATCCCGTGTGCTACAAGAAATTTGCCTTTCAGTGACAGACAAAATCTGTTACTATATGTTTAAAATCCAGAAGTATATGTAAAACTTACTTTTACCTACGACTGGTCCAACTGTTCATTATGAGCGACGAATAACAACGGGAAATGACTGCCACTATAGGTTTTACCTACACTCCACATACATTTAACTACAGCTGTATTTGACTGTCAATAGGATATTACGGTCCATCTACCTTTACCTACAGACTACAGTTTGACTGACACTAATATCTATACCTACAGTTTTAACGACTATCACTAAAAATGTCTGTAGGTATATGGCAAATTTATTATAGTGGTCGCTGTCGAACCGGGGATCAATCTCATAGTCAGTCCAAATGGTCCGAACAAAAAAAAAAGATATTCTATGAAATTGATGGCCACCACCTTAAAGAGAAGAGCTAAACTAAAATTTATAATTAAGGGACTCAACTATCTATTAATTATATTAATTATATTGGGCCTTATTGATGAGACCAAACCTTTTTATCTTAAAGAAACATTATGGCTAATATCTTAGGGTAAATGTTAACCAATGCAATAGAAAATTTATACTGGGAAGTTGTTTATTAAATGGGTTCAATTGGTATACACTGTCAGTATATAGATTTTTTACACGGACAACCAATCAGAAATTATCACATAAGTTTACGTGTTTGACTCTTAATCTAATTATTTTAAAAATCACACACACACCATAATTTCTGATTGGTTGTCAGTGTAAAATTTTTTACATTAATAGTGCATAGTAATTAAACTTTTATTAAATACATTGAAAATTTAAAAGTTATACTTTTTAATATAAATTTTTTATTTTTTTGATTACTTAACCAATATCGTATGAAAATCTGTTATCAAGACTCATATGTTAGAAGAAATTCCCTTTTCTCTAAACATTTATTATGAAAGTTTCATATGTTAAAAAAACTGAAGGATGATAATGGTGAGTGGGTCTACTTTGTTGCAGCTTGTGCCTTTGTTAGGGTACAACGCGTGCCTTCCCCGACCCAATCGAAGAAACAACCGCAAGTTGAAGTATAGGACTAGTCTTCAAGCATGCAGCTCCTCAGTATATATATTTTCATTATTTTGTTCCACAAGAAATTATACTAGTGCAAATTATATACAAATTAGAGTTAAATATGATTTTTGGTCCCTGTAAAATGTAATAATTTTGGTTTTGATTCCTGTAAAAAAAAAAAAATTTATTGTTTTTGTCTATCTAAAATTTAAAATCACTATTTTTGGTTCTTATTATTATGTAACATCCATTGACTACTTATGTGTCTAATAGAATGTCATATGATCATCCCAAATGACACTCAATGACCTCTGTGGTGTCATGTTAGCATATGATTCCCCTATATATTTTCTTGAACCCTAAAATGAATAGTACTAATGACTAAAAGCAGTGATATTAAATTTTAGAGTGGTAAAAACCAAATAAAAATAATTTATAAGGATCAAAATCAAAATTTGCTCATTTTATAGAGACCAAAATTAGTAATTTTATATTTTAGAGGAATGACAACCAAAGAAATTTTTTTACAAAGACCAAAATCAAAATCCGCTCTTGTTCTATAGGGACTAAAAACATATTTAACCTTACAAATTATGTGAAGTATATGTCATTGAGAAAAGTTATAAAATGACAAAAGAGGTCATCCAACAACTTACATGAGAGTATTTAAAGAACAATGTTGTTATTTGAACATCAAAAGTTGACAACAAAAATAGATAATATTTTACATGGTTAATGTAGTTCGAAAATATGGCTAATGAAGTGTTGAGTTTGATTAATGGATATACAAGGTGTCACAATTCATTAACCATCCGCTGAATCTCATTAACCATGATTTTGAACGTTATTAAGCACGATTTTTAGGTGTTCAAAATTTTGAACTTCACATATATATTTGATCACCTGAAAATCGTGGTTAATAACGTTCAAAATCGTGGTTAATGAAGTTAAGTGGATGATTAATGAGTTGCAAAACATTGCATATCCATTAACTAAACTCAGCACTTCATTAATCATGTTTTTTATTTGTATTAACCATGTAAAATGTTGTCGATTTTTGTTGTGAAATTTTTTATGTTCTAGAAAATTAACACTCTCTTTTCAAATGGATTTGTGGGGAGGAGAATGTTAGCAACATACTCCCTCCGGTCAATATTATAAGCAAAAAAATATCAAAGCTTTGGTAAAAAATTTAAGCAAAATACAACTACTTCTCTCCTATTTAATGACATTATTCCTAAAATACTCTTTTCATTTATTACCAATTTTGTTTTTTAATAACTTATTTTATTCCGAGTCCCTTTATGAAGGGTATTTTAGATAATAGGCCTAATTTTTTAATAACATTAAATAAGATTAACCAACTTCCTTAATATGTATGTTCCATTAAATTTTTGCTTATAATAATGACCGAAGGGAGTACTTTCTAACACTCTCATCTGTTGATTGAAATTTATATTGATCCTATAAAATTTAAGTAGAACCCATATGAGTTGGTAAGCCCTAAATATCTCTCACTAAATATCGTATTTTAAAAAAGATGAATACTGTAAAAATCTCCGTGAATTTGCCTGTAAAACAAAAATGAAAGGATGGTTTGTTTATGGGTAGGTGATGATTCCACTGAAAGCAGTCTTTGTGAAGTGCAGAACAAGAGAATTTCAGTGTAGGAATAATGTTCAACGATAGATTAATGTTTCAGACACAGGTGAATCTGATTTTCACCACAAGAATGAAGCAAAAAATAACACATAAAGGATCTAACCAAACTACTAATGGTAATTATGAGGAGCAATGATCCTCTCAGGTGACCGAAAAATTTCAGTAGGAGAGAGATAGAACTCAATTACGAGAGCTTTGATTTTGACAACTTTGACTCCCTCCATTCAATTGGTGATTTGTACAGAGATCTCTCTCTCACACATACTGTCGGATTACCCGAATTTTCAAGAAAACGACAGTATAATATTCTTACTAGATTCAATTATAAATAAAAAAAAATAATCAAATGTGATGGACTTAAATAGGTGTATAAGCAAATGTCAATTAATTTATTCATATTTAATATTGTTTTTTCAAAAACCACACTTAATTATTAATTTATTAATTAATATTGTGAGCATCATTATGATTAAGGATAGTTTAGTAAATATATTTACTTTTTTACATGAAATCAAGAAAATTAAATGCACTTAACTACCATTCATAATCAATGTGCAAGTAGGTATTTTTTGCTTATATTTAAGTTCGGAAGGACATACTTCCTCTGGTCCTTAATATAAGAGACAAAAGAGTCATTTTTTTTGTCCAATATATAAGAAAAAGTGACCAATTTTTATGCTAAATTTCATTTCTACCCTTATTTATTGTAAAATTCATATTAAAGACACTCAACATTTCCCCATACAAGTGTTTTGGTTTAGCTCACTAGGAACAAATAAGTTAGTTGAATTAGTAGTAATTAAATAGAGGCATTTGTGGAATAAAATTTAAAACGATTTGATTTCAATAATTTTTCTTAATTTTGATGAATTAGGGTTTTGTCTCTTATATTGAGGACTGGAGAGAGTAGATAATACTCCCTCCATATATATATATATATATATATATATATATATATATATATCATATTTGGCTTAATCACACAGTTTGAGAAAAACCAATAAATTAAAAAAACGTAATAATTTTACGAAATTAACCTTATTAATCATTGGTGTATTAACTATTTGTCATAAATGCAAAGTAGAGTATTTGAAGGTACAATTGGTAAAAAACATTTAATATTACATTAAAAATAGAAAATGACATATATTTTAGGATAATTTTTTTTTATAAATATGACATATATAATAGGACGGAGGGAGTAACACATCCTACAAGAAAAATGGATAGTGATATCTTTTCTTATATATATTTTTAGGTGTTGTTTATGCAACAATAGTATATGATTGATCTATGTGTTGTTTAGGTGTTGTGAATGGTTACTTAGCTAGGTTCATTCCTCATGTCAATGGTTCACTAGGCCAAACCCAAACATATAAAGTTCTTCATAATATAAGTTATGTTTGTTTTTCAGTTGAAAACCTCCGTTGGGCCAACACATAAAAAAATTGCTTTCACATTGAATGATAAATTTATTACAATTTTGTAATTGGAAACTGACTTTTACTTATTTTTTTGAGACAAATAGCTTAACGCATTTTATTCATAATTAAGGAAACAATACAAGGAGGAACATGATAAAAAACTTGGGAACAAGCTAAGGAAGATGTCGTCTTTGCTAAGCTGTGGACTGCACCATTCGCTTGTCACCTAACAAAACTTACACCAAAGTTGGGGACAGACAATAAGAGATCCTTACAAGCACTAATGACAGATCCAAATTCAGAGAGATCCTTCGTCGGGTTGATACTATTACAACTACCACCTGGCAATCAAGTTCAAAGACCACAGGATGAGAATGGATGTGGAGGGTTTGAATCCACTGGATGGCTTTAAGGAGATCCATTGCTTCCCCTTCCTGCGTTGGAAGACAAGAAGGGTAGAAATCAGATTTAGCTATAACAAAATTACCATCACGATCTCTAACACACATGTCAAACGTAGTCCTACCAAACTCCAAAGAGAAGCTAGCATCGACATTGCACTTAAAGTTATCAGGACCAGGGGGGATCCATGCATGAGGGCACGGTGCATATTAGACTCTAACATTAAGAGAAGCCACACTCCTAGCCCTCTTCTAGTCTTCCAAAAAAGATACAGCGCGATGGATAATGGTAGTGGCAGATGATATTATATTCTACTGTTCATTACGTGCACGCCATAAGCTCCATAGACACATTGCAAACTTCTGACTTTTACTTATGTAAATACGAATCCAAACACACACATAATCTTAATTTCTTAAGACAATCTCATGGAATGTATTCATTAATCCCCAAAGAAGGAGAATAAAGAGTTGACATAACGTAAAAGAGAAATCAAATCAACAAGTTCAAAGAATCATATGCTTTATATTGTGAAATTATCATTTCAACCGACTGTGTATTTTATTAAAAAAAATACTTATCGATCTCACCACTTTTTTATTATACTACTTTTTTACACCAATATCCTAAACATTTATTCATTATTATTTTTAAAACAATTTTTTATTAATAATTATAAAATAAGTGTAAAAAAGGTATAAAAATAATTGGTGTGAGAAAATTATCAATATTAGTTGTATTTTATTTGCTGCTTTTAGATTATTTCATGGATGAGTCTTATCCGTTTGAAGGTGCTATGTTAACCAATATCCTTAGTTAAGAAATCAAAAAAAAAAAAAATTGTATGAGGAAAGGGTTTTGTTAACGAGTATTTTAAGGAATCCTTAAAAAGTAAGCTTTATGGAAAAACCAATAATATCACTTATCATAATAATAAATACATCATTTCCCCTTAAAAACTTACTTTTCTTGATTCCTTAACGAGTGTCCTTAGGACACTCGTTAGCATTTTTCATGACAAAATGATGTATTTAATATATTGAAATTTTTTTCAATACAAAGTTTTCTTTTGTTGATTCCTTAACCAGTTAAGGACACTCGTTAATAAGACCATTTATTATATGCTAGTTATTTAATCAAAATAAACCGGTCTTATTTAAGTTGAAAGGAGTTACTTACACGGTTTTGTTAACTACTAGTACTCTTAATTAAGGAATTAACAAAAGATAAAATTTTGTATTGAGAAACTTAGAGCTGGCAATTTCGGCCCGGCTTGACGAGTTAGCCCAAACTAGCCCGGTTTCGAACTAGGATGAGCTAGGAAAATGAAGGCCCGAACTTAATTTGGGCCGACTCGATCCGTTCATTGGGTTGGCCGGGCTCGATGACCCACTTTTTAAATTTTTTAAATTTTTTTATGGAATTGTCTATAGATATAGAATCATACTTTCATAGTTCATACTATAACTTTTAAATAAATGATCTTTCAATTTATTAATGATGAAAAATATACTTATTTAATGACTTTTATGAAAAATGTTTCTTTCATACTTGTTTACATATTTTAAATTGTGATTTATATTATATTTTAGTGTTATTTAATACATATATATATATATATATATATATATATATATATATATATATAAATGCATTTAAGCAATAAAAGAAAATAAAAAATTAAAAAAATATATGACTAAAATGGTCTGCTGGGCTGGGCTAGCAAAATACTAGCCCAATCCAAATTCAAGTCACTCAGATCCGGCCAGATTTTGTACTTTGGTCCAGTCAGGCCGGGCCCGACGACTCGATTTGGCACCTCTAGAAAATATGTATAATACTTTTTAATCTATTAAGTACATCATAATCTTATATGAAAAATGCTAACGAGTGTCTTAAGGGCACTGGTTAAAAGAAGCAAAAAAAAAAAATTCATTAGGATTTGTTATATTTAGTATTTGAAAAAGTGATATACTTAAATTTCTTAACTAGTATTCTTAAAACACTCATTAACATAATCCATCTCATATAAACCTTTTTTTTTAATTTCTTAACGGGTGACCAACAAGTGACCTTACATTTTCCTTACTTGTAAATCACCTAGTGTGTGTTTGGATGAGCGTTTGACAAACGTGATTTTGAATGAAAGTGATTTTATAGAATCGATTTTGGTTAAAAGTGAGTTGAGTGTGAAGTGATTTACGTTTGGATGCATTCATGAAAAAAGTGATTTTCATCAATTAATGTTGTTTGGATACTTTGGATCAAAATTGCCTTTAGGTGTGTAATTACTAAAAAGGGCTTTAATATATATATATATAATATAATATGTATATACTCACATTTTAAGTAGATTTCATTTCCATTTTACTTTTTTTTTATATATATATTAACAATTCAAAAAAATAGATTAAGATAATTATTTTAATTTATGTTAATTTATGAAATTAAAAAATAATATAATTAGCATAAAATGGACAACCAAAGTCTTCAATCAGCATAACTATTAAATTAGCATAACTATTTAGTGCAATACAACCTTGAAACATAATTATAATACTAATTATGTTGCTTGTACTCTATAATTTGATCTCGAATAGAGCCTTTAACATGATCCATCTCTGCCGAAGAAGCTATATTTAAAACTGGGGATGGATCCAAGTTAACCGAACTATGATAATCATCATCGGTGTCAAGGATTATGTTTTCATCTTCATAACGACTGAAATCAACATCTTTTTCAGCATTCCTTCTGATGAAATTGTGTAGATTCATTATTGCAATTACTATTTGAACTTGTGTTTCAATTTTGAACTTAGGCATGTGACGTAGAATTGCAAACTTGTTCTTCCATACACCAAAAGTTCTTTCTATTGTGCATCTTAAACTTGAGTGATAATAATTGAATATTTCATTATGATTTGCAAACCCAGATGAACGTCTAAAATCAGGAAGGTGATAACGTTCACATCTGTAGGGACCAAGGTACCCCATTGGTGTTGGATAGCCAGCATCCACCAAATAATATTTCCCTAATAAAAAAAAATAATATAATTAAAATATAAAAAGAGTTTTACTAAAAGAGTAAATCATTTGTAGCTATACAAAAGAACATACCCGGAGGAGGATGTGGAAAATTCAAATTCACATTTGTGAGAGCATGGTCAAAAACACGGGCATCATGAGCAGTACCTTCCCATCCAGCTAATACAAAAGTAAAACACATGTTCCAATCACATACGGCCATTATATTTTGTGTTGGATATCCCTTTCTTCCAATAAACCTTGGTTGTTCACTGGCACTAACCACACATGGCACATGTGTACCATCAATTGCTCCAATGGCATTCTTAAAAAATGGCCAATATCGTTGATCATTTCGAATTTTTGCATGACTATCACGATATATAGGATCTTGTGGCTTAATATATTTCAAAGACAACTTAAGGGTAGCAAATAGTACTCGATGGAAGTGTCTACTTACAGTTTCTCCTGAGTGTTGAAACCTTTCTTGAATCATTCTATTTCCTACACCATGGCCAACGGTGTTTAAGAACATTGCAACCATCTCTTCAACCCCCATGCGTTTACTGGACTTTAAACCATGCTCAACTAATTCAGTGCACAATTCATAGAAAATATGTTTTTCCATTCGGAACATCTCATAGCAACGCATGTGATGCCCTTGCAATATATCTTGCACCCATGCATGACCTGTTTGATCACTAGTTCTACATGGCTCTTTACATATATGTTTTACTGCATACTCACCAATTAGTGCAGTCACATGATAAGCTTCTTCAATAACATCATCATCTTCATTTGTATTGAGTCCCATTTGTTCATTCCAGTCATTCATTTTATCTCTTTAAATGAGCCCACTGCATATTCAAATAGCATGATACAATCAGAAAGTGTTGGGGTTTAACAAGACCAATTAGGAATAAAGAACTCTCCTATGTACACAAACCATAGGAATAAAGAACTCTTGATCACATAAAGTACTACCACAATCTCTTTAAAGTGATAATAAATAGATGTAAAGAGCCATACCACAACTTGATGCTATAGTCTTAGCCTAAAGTATGAAAGTATGACCAGTGAACAATGCACTATAATTGAATTCTTTATTTTGAGTATATAAATAAGAGAATTAAATTAAATGAAGCATCAGTTGCCAATAAGGCTTGCCAATTAGGAATTTGAGCACTTTGAAGGCTTGAATTATAATTATCAGTTGCCAATCTCAGTTCTTTATCAGAGAAATGTTCATTAATGCATCTGCTTCTCATTGAATATATTCATGCACGACTTCACCATGCTAGCAAGCAAATGAAAATCAATAACTAAATACCAGTAGAAAACCTTTGCATAGATAAATATAAACTCCCTTGAAAAAGACAACATCAAAATATCAAATAGACAGTTACATTAAACTTGCAATCAGAACTAGCCAAATTCCTAATTCCTAATATCAAAAACAACATTATACTTGCAAGCTTAGATCACAGAGGAAAAGTAAACACTATAAAAAATCCTTACAAGATGGAAATAAAACATGTTGGTGATCTTAAATGAAATGAACAAAACATGTTACAAATTATTGTTTTAATATAACCTGAATGTTATCACGAATGTTTTAAACTATTAATTGCTAATGAGTCAAAGGGCCTATCCAAACAATGGAAAGAAAGTATATCTAAAACTATACTATTATCATATAGAAAAACTATGAAGAAGAAAAGCATATGACAAAAAAAGAAGTGGAAACATCAAAGAGCAACCTCAGAGGACAACCAGAAGAAAAGTATAGTTCAGCAACCTCACACAGAAAAAGTGCCACATATAAGTATAGTACTCAACAACCTCAACATAAAAAAAAAAACTTTGCTTACCTTAAGAGACATTTTATCAAACATTTCCAACACACTCTTTGAAGCTATTAGAGAAACAAAACATATAAACTATGCTACTGAGAAGGAGTTAACGATGCAGGGATCATGAGTTATGACTTTGAGGAAATGTGAAAAAGAATAGAGATACAACTTACCTTGGGACCTTTTAGGAACAAGCACTTGAGATCTCAAAAGATGCTTCACAAGCAACAAAGATGACGAGATGTGTCTCTCACCATCTTCACAAGCAACAGCATGGTAAGAGCAATAAGAAAAGAGTGAGAGCAATTAGGACTGGTGAGGGCAATTAGAGCAATAAATGAGAGAAGTTAATTCTAACACCCGCACCAAATCTAACGCAGATCATAAGCAGGGAATAACAGCAGATGATGATATTCCACAAGTAGGTGAAAGCAGTTATTATTGAAGGGTAAATGAGAGATATTACAGTTGGAGAGAAATAAATCTCCATTAATCAATTTTGTACATACCGTGAAAGCTAGAAAATTCAGCTTCAAGTGGGACGTGAGTTTAAAGCTGGAATTGCTTTCTGAAAAAGGAAGCCAAACATCAATGCATTTGATCAAACAGCGTTTGACCGTGACAAACGCACGTTACAGGGTGTGAAACGCGGAACCAAACACACTGTATAATAGAACACACTCACATTCATACAACTAAATGAAAGAATTGAGAGAAAGAGTTTATTACAGAAAAACAATGCTGTAGAATATATCTTCTTTATTCAATAGCATACATGTATTTATAGTACATGAATACTAACTACTCTTAGCAATTAACAACTAACTGTTGTAACAAACTAACTACCAAAACAGTTACAATGTATTTGAATTATTTACAACATCCCTCCTTAATTCAAATACTCTAAATTTACAACTCCTAACTCTATCCTTAACAACTCAAACCTATCAACCTTAAAAACTTTAATAAGCACATCTGCTACTTGCCTATCAGTTGAACAATGAACCACTTCAAGTGTCCCATTATTCACTTGCTCTCTTAGAAAGTGAAATCGAGTCTCTATATGCTTGCTTCTACCATGGGAGACCGGATTCTTGGCCAAGTTGATAGCAGACTTGTTGTCAATCAACAACTTCATTGGTTTCTTCAACTCAAACCTCATTTCAGTCAGCAGAGAACTCATCCATATAGCCTGGCATGCAGCATAACATCCAGCAATATATTCTGCTTCACAACTTGAAAGTGCCACAACCGGTTGTTTCTTAGAGCACCATGAAATTGGTGCACCTTGAAACTTAAACATATAGCCTGTAGTGCTCCTCCTATCAATCTTGTCCCCACACCAATCAGAATTTGAATAGCCAAAGAGTTCACAAATTTTCTGATCTGCATTAATAGGGAACAATATACCATACTGCAGTGTTCCTTTAACATATCTCAGAATCCTCTTTGCTGCTAACAAATGAGATTTCCTTGGCTGATTCATGAACCTGCTTACTAGTCCAACAGCAAAACAAATATCAGGCCTACTATTACATAAGTATCTCAATGATCCAACCAATTGTTTAAACATGGTAGGATCCACTGCCTCTTCTTCAATGTTGCTATCGAGCTTCACGTTTGTCTCTACAGGGGTAACAGCAGGATTGCAATATGTCATTTTGAACCTCTTCAATATCTCAGATGCATATCTCCTTTGATGTAACACAATTCCTATGGAAATGGTTGCAAATTCCATTCCAAGGAAGTATGATAGTTTGCCTAAATCTGTCATCTCAAATTCACTCATCATCAATGCTTTAAAGCTTTCAATTTCCTGCAAGTCACTGCCTGTTACTAGCAGATCATCCGCATAAAGACAAATCAGCAATACACTTGCACCTCTTCCCTTCTTCACATATACTCCATGTTCGGTTGTACATTTAGAAAACTCATGTTGAGCCAAGAAGGAATCAATTCTTCTATTCCAAGCTCTAGGAGCTTGTTTGAGGCCATACAAGGCCTTATGCAGTCTATACACAAGATGCTCCTTTCCAGAAATTTCAAATCCTGGTGGCTGAGTGACATACACAATTTCTTCAAGAGGACCATTTAGGAAAGCAGACTTAACATCTAGATGAAACAAAAACCATCCACTTCCACTTGCTAGAGCTATCACCAATCTTATTGTTTCAAGCCTAGCAACATGTGCAAAAACTTCTTTATAATCAACACCATGTTGCTGCAAGAAACCTCTAGCAACCAACCTAGCTTTATGCTTGATAATGGATCCATCCGGGTTCAGTTTCAACTTGAAAACCCATTTAACATCGATTGGCCTTTTATCTCTTGGAAGTTCACATAATTCCAAAGTGTGATTTCTTTCAATAGCACTAAGTTCTTCCCTCATTGCTGACATCCACACTTGTTCCTTCAATGCTTCCTTGAAATCAATTGGCTCTGCATCAGCCATTAAAGCAAAATGAACCAGTTCTCCATCTGAAGTTACTGCATTGTCATTGAAAAGTTCATAGTTAGCTAGTCGTTGTGGCCTCTGTCTCTGCCTTTGTGGTCTCTGATCCAGGGATTCATCAGGTGCTGTAGCATTATTCTCTACTGTTGGATCATCAATGACTATAGGAATGGATGGATTGAGACTGCTACTTTGCTTCTGCCAATTCCAAAACTCAGTTTCACAGACCAACACATCCCCGCTAACTTCTACTTTCTGCTTCATTGGATTGTACAGTATGTATGCCCCAGTAACATGATATCCCACCAAAATCATAGGCACACTTTTGTCATGTCGCTTCTTTCTCTTCTCATCAGGTACATGTGCATAGCATAGAGAGCCAAAAACTCTCAAATGACTCACAAGAGGTTTTCTGCCACTCCAACTTTCTTCTGGAACCTGTCCCTTGAGTCTTTTGGTGGGACATTAATTTATTCAGCAAGTAAGTCGATGTGGTGACTGCTTCACCCCAAAATGAGTGAGGAAGACTTTTCTGCTTCATCATACTCTTGGCCATGTTGAGTACAGTCCTATTTCTCCTTTCAGCAAGGCCATTATGCTGTGGAGTATAGGGAGCTGTTACTTCATGCTGAATGCCTAGCCTTTCACAAAAATCTTTAAATTCATTAGAAGTATACTCCCCTCCTCCATCTGTTCTCAAAATCTTGAGTGCTTTTCCACTTTGCCTTTCAGCCATCAATTTGAATTTCTTAAAGATTTCACAGACTTCTTTCTTAGCCTTGATCAGATACAACCACATCATCCTGCTGTATTCATCAACAAAGGATACAAAATACTTGTTTTCTCCTAGAGAAAGTGTCTCAAACGGGCCACACACATCAGAATGCACAACATGTAATAAGCTAGAAGCTCTCATAGGTAAATAGGATTTAAAAGAATTTCTTGATTGTTTACCAACTAAACAGTCTGCACATACTTTCTCAGGTATATTTATCATAGGCATTCCTATTACCATTTCTTTATTGGCTAGATGATGTAAGCTTCGAAAATTTAAATGACCAAACCTTTGGTGCCAAAGCCAGCTTTCCTGATTGTTCATTGTTGCTGCTAGACAATCTACTTCAGGTGTGCTGAGTTTGGTCTGAAAGGTTCTGTTGCTTGAGAGAGATGACTTCATTATTAACCTATGAGCGGGATCAAAAAGCTTCAGACAGTCATGCTGCATGGTGACTGAGAAGCCTTTCTCAACCAGTTGTCCAACACTCATGAGGTTACACTTCATGCCAGGGACAAATAACACATCTTCGATTACAGCTTCTTGTCCATCTTTCCTCCGAATCACCACATTGCCAACTCCCTCAGCTGCTATAGTTCTGTTGTCGACTAGCCTCACCTTGCTCTTTCTAGTTGTATCAAGATCAATTAGCCATTCTCTATGGCCGGTCATATGATTCGAGCACCCGGTATCAAGATACCAAGACTCTGAAGCAAGATTCCCATCAGTGGTTGTTACCATCAGCAAGACTGGTTCAACTGAGTCTGTTTCACCATCTTGAGCCACATGGGCTTCATCATCACTGGATCGCTTCTGCTTTCCTTTTCCATGCCAACACTCATTGGCATAGTGACCCCATTTTTCACAATTATAGCACTGCACCTTCCTCTTATCTGTCTTTCTTGACCCTCCTTTGTGTCTGCCTGACCCTCCTCTTTTGCTTGAGGATTCAGATCTATCACCATCATGCCTTGGTCTTTCTTGAGCAGAAAACCAATTTCCTTTGGTGAATTTCCCTTTACCTTTCTGGTACTTCTTCTTCTCAGTCCCTTCCTTCTTGTGCACAGCAGCCTGCAAAGCCTGATCAGAGGTCTTAACTGCACCTCTTTCAATCAGCTTCATTTCATGTGCCTCTAGTGAACTCTGAAGCTATTCAAGCAGCATATTCTCTGTATCTTTGGCTTTTTCAATAGCCACAACAATGTGGTCGAACTTAGGTGTGAGGGTTCTCAAAACTTTCTCCACCTACTGCTGATCAGTGATAGATTCCCCACACGACCTCATTGAATTCACCATCAATTGAAGCCTGTTGAAGTAATCCGTAATGGATTCCTGATCATGCATTGACAGTAACTCGAACTGCCTTTTGAGAGACTGCAATCTTATCTTCTTGGTCTTCTCAGCACCCCCGTAAGCCTTCTGAAGGGTGTCCCAAGCCTCCTTAGCTGTCTTTGCTTTGGAGACTTTCTCAAAATTTGCACGATCCATGCACTAGTGGAATAGACACTTTGCCTTATAGTCCTTTTTCTTGGCAGCATCATCATCTTTATCAGCAACTCCATTTTTCACTATCTCCGGAAGTTCTTGATAGCCAAGAATGGCTTCCATCCTTATGGCCCAGTAGTCATAGTTCTTGCCATCAAGGATTGGTAAGTTGGAAACAAAGCTGCCATTCCCATTCGAAGAAGCCATGATCACACAGCACACACGCAGCAGTATACACACAGGCCCTGATCTTCTTGCTCTTGATACCACTCTAATAGAACACACTCACATTCATACAACTAAATAAAAGAATTGAGAGAAAGAGTTTGTTACAAAAAAACAATGCTGTAGGATATATCTTCTTTATTTAATAGCATACATGTATTTATAGTACATGAATACTAACTACTCTTAGCAATTAATAACTAACTGTTGTAACAAACTAACTACCAAAACAGTTACAATATATTTGAATTATTTACAACACTGTAGAGCCTTTCAATTTTGTTTGAAGAAAAGTAGGTAGATCAATCGCCAAAAAAACGTACGTAATATAAGTCACAAATTAATGCACAAATGTACTATCTCACGCGTGAACCTTGTTTTGTGTGCAATTTGCAGAACCCATACTGTAGGCTGTAGCTTTAAGGCCCCTACACGAAACTAGAGAGCAAAGCCACCCAGGGGATTCGGATAGGAACCAAACAAGTAGAGACAGACTGGCATGTGCACATGTATGATTGATGAAAGGAAATGTTCAAATAGCAAAATCTATGCATTCATTAATGATCAGAAGCACAGGTGGATATGTGTGGCACTGGTTTTTCCGTATCAAAATTTTGTAATCTAGATGGCTTTTGGATTTGTTTTTAGTTTTAAGTTCTCATGGAGGTATTTCTGGCCCTTTTTTTTGGGGGAAAATGATGGATGAGGTGGGAAGTTTCTCTTCTATATTGCCTCTATGTTTTCTTTCAATTATTACTGACAACTCATTAACTAAAAACTTCTATTTATTATTCACTTTAATAATTATTCTTTGCATCCTTCCCTGTTTTTTTTAAACAAGAAAAATGTACGTAAGGAAAAGGGCAGGAAGGATGCACCAAAAGAGTGAACAAGGTATTGAATGCACCAGAAAGACCATGCTTTTTCTTTTCTAGTTCATACATAAACATTCTTTCCCTGAGCAGACACATAAAAGTTATCAAAGCCTTTTCCATTTTCAAATTTCAATCAAAGTATTATTATTTTATGCCGTATTCCTCTAGAGGAACTCATAATTTTATATAAGAAAGGTTGATATGGAAGAAAAATTCTGCTCTTTCAAAGAGGCTGCAGTTTAATTGCTTGCAGATAATAACAACCAAAACAAAAGTCAGGTTTTATATATATAGCAGAGTATATAGAAAGTAAATTTTTTTCTTTCATTTTTTAATTATGAGACAATGAAAAAGATCCTTTAATCTGAAGTAAAGGGAAATTCTTTTGTTGAGAGTTCTTGTCACATCTTTTTCCACAGCTTAGAAGGAGCATATGTATGAATGATCCTTGATCCTCTTAACAGAACTTTTGAGTATGTGTTTGGCCATAAGTATATGAGGATAGAAGCAGCAATCATTATCAATTTCAAATCCCAAGCTCCATGGAATTTACTGCTGTCAAGAGAAAGTCATTGTATGGAATCCCATCCCAATGAACACCTGAAACAAGTACTGTGGTGAAATCTCAAACACAGTTGATGACTAGATATTGTTCTGCATGTACGGAAATAATAATCAAATCTCAATCGTTGAATATCCAAAAACAAGAAAATTTAAAGATAGAGATTGTAATCCTATAGGAAATAAACACAAACTTTCATTGTTCAGGTTTATCTTGATCCTAGTCCTGCAAGACTTTGTCTGGAATATCTTGTTCACTGGCCTACATGGGCTCGTGTTTAGGAGTGTCATTTGTTTTTATTATTATGAAACTTTGTGGTCCCATCTCTCCTATCCTTTCTCACATTACAGTGAAGCACAAATATACAATATTTACAAAATGCAATAAACTAAAGTATATGTTACAAATACAAAATATTCATATATTATATATATAATGTGAACATCTCTCTCTCTCTCTCTCTCTCTCTCTCTCTCAATATCCCACAGGCATTCACAATATACAGGCAGAGACATTGCTGCTCCAGCTTTTTCCTTTCCTCCTTGCCTCACAGCCTGTCAAGCCTAAATTATTAACCCCATGGTTACAGTTTAAAAATTTGAGCTGGTTGCTTTGTTGTTTCTAAGTAAATTAGGGTTGAACTGCCAGAAGGTTTGATGCTGTCTATGAGCTTTCTCCAAGCTCCCTAGGAGATGCACTTCTTAGATTGATCCGTCCTTTGTTTCAACAATGATTTAAGGAGAATCATGAGAGAATTGGCCATTTACTATGTTAGTATTGGTTTTATTAGTAAGACTGACCTATGGATAAAAGTGCTGGCATGAGGGAGGAAGATGTTCAATGAACTTCATCAGAGAAAACTGCAATTTTGGTACTTCTTACTACAGATATTATAGCAGCAGGTAATCTTTTGAATTAACTTTATAGCAGGCATCAACTCCTAATGTTAACAGTTTTTCTTTCATTCCTTGAGGGAGAGTCTCCAAACGAGGTGTTGCAGTTCTGAGATTTAATGCTTCTTAAGTATCTCATCAACTGAGAAAGTTGAAGGCCATTTCTGATAGCTTTGCTTGCTTTGGAAGTGATTTTATATGCATCCATGGTGATGAATCAAAAAGTTTCAAGAATAACTTCAAAAGAAAATTTATTGACTTGCACTTGTCCTTGACATTTAAACTCCTTGGTTCTGTGTGAAGTACAATCTTTAAATTTTCTTGAACTCTTTTGAGCCTTTATTTGAGCTTCATCAGACATAAAGTTTTAGATGTTGCCTTCAGAATAGCAAAAAATAGCCTAGCTATATTTTCCTTTTCTTTTTGCTGAGCCTAGCTTTATAAGGAACAAGGAGAAATGGGCACTTTTTTTTTTTTTTTATTCTGGCTAGTTTCTTGGAGTAGTAGATGAAGGCCACTTTTATGGGCCTGGCCTTTTGGCTAGTGATGCTTTCATTCCTCAGACATACCCACATGAATGCCTCCATCTAATGTTCATCCTTTTCATGTTTCTTCAATGTGCCAACAATGTTTGGTTACACTTTTGAGTCTTAGCAAATTCTCTGCCCCCTCCCTCTCTACTTTTAGTAAAGTTTCCATTGCTTAGACAAATTTACTCAAAAAAACAAACTAGTACAGTTGCTATAGATGGACAGAATGTAAACACCAGAAAAGGCAGCAACAAAATCTTGCAAAAGATAATGTTAGCACATGATGAAGCTTATTATGACTGGTCCTTTGGGATTTCGATATTCTGTATGTGTGTACTTTAGTTTCTTCATTTGGAATGGAATTGATTGTGGTATGATTGCCTTTTAGTCCATGTCAAAGCATTCCTAAAATCCGAGTTTCCAATTAATATTTGGTGTTTAAATATTAAATCAAATTCTCAAACATTTAGGCTTGATGGCCACGCACTTGGTAATAAGTTAGTGTTTCACCTCTTCTTGATTAACACCAAGCACACAAAAAAGTTCCAAACCTTTGTCCACTGAGTTATATCCTCAACTTCACACTGATTAAATTAATTAGCATTAAAAACAGATAAAGAAATAACGTGTTTCTTTTATTATTTCTCCCAAGCAAAAACACAAGGGAAGGCATTTTCCAATTGCTGATGCATTAGTCAACACTTCACTAGGTGTAGAAGTTGATGTCTGATGATACTGAGGAAAAACTTAGAAGATTTTCTTTTTCAGGCATGGGAACGAAAATTGAATATTCCATAAATCTTCTAGCAACCTCAATAGACAGCAACAACTTCACTGTGGATGGTGTTAATGTCTGGGAGCATTATCAGAACAAAGGATTGACTAACAACCATTACAGTATTGGACTCAACAATTTGCAAGATCCCATGGATAGGATGCTTGACAAAAACCATATAGAATCCATCAAAAAGACAATGCAGATGCATGAGGACATCTTCAAACACCAGGTATCATGATGATGTTGTATGCTTTATCTCTTTCATCTAAACAAGACAAAATTCAGGTTGCTAATCAAGTTGTGTCAGGAATGTTACACTGAATAATAAAACATGGTCATAGGGTGGATCAAATGTCTGATTAGGCTTTATGGTTGTAAATTCATGATAATTCCGGATTGAATTGAGAGGCTTTTAGTTTCAGAGACATTTCATTTATGTTTGGAGGCCGCTGTCTATAAATTAATAGTAATGTGCATTCATATTGCTTTGACACTGATCATAAAGATATCAGAATCAGTGTAAGAAGTCCTTCATTCTGTGACATATGTGTCCATGGCCATAATTTAATCATTCTATAAGCTTCATTAATTACTTGTTTACAACTCCTAGCAGCCACCCTATGTGAAATTATTTGTCAATGTTGTTGAAACCTCTTACCATATCCCAATGATATTTTTATTTGTTGTCTGAGAAGGACATTATGATGGATGAAGATTTGTTGTCTGAGTTTGGTGTCACATACCCTATCCCCCAAATACTATCTTGCCACAACGGTTTGCTTTCTAACATTATGTGGAATTTTTAACTAATGTGGCAAGATAGTAGTGGGGGGATAGGACGTGTGACACCAAAGTGAGACATCAAGTCTTCATTCCATTATGATATGCAAGAATATGAAGCTGTTACTAGTTAGCAATTATGAGTATTTGGAATTTGTAGGTAAGGGAACTACACCGGGTATACAGTGTGCAAAAGATGCTGATGGATGAGCTCAAAAAGGAAAGCAAACAAAAGAAATTTTGGCCCCCCATGAACAGCATAGGCATAAGCCATCCTCATTTCATTCAACAACAACAGCAAACAACACAAATTTCATATGGACCTGATTTGCATGTTCAAAGTTTGGGAGAGGATGTCTACTCTAAGGAAAGGAGTGGAAGCTGTTCAGGAGAGACCATCAAAAGGCAAAGGGGTTTTGATCTTGAAAGGCCTGCTGTGGGAGGAGCATGTGGCTGTGATGAAGGTGAAGCAGGACCTAGCTCCTATACTGCATTTCAGAGATGTAAAATAAGCACTGATGGCTCTGATGAAGGCATGGAAGTGGATTTGACATTAAGTATAGGAGGTAGTCAGGTTAAGAAGAAGAAAAAGTCTTATCTTCTTCCATTAGGATGCTCAGATTCACCCAATGGGAAAACTAGGGAGCTGAATTCATCTGTCTCTTTCCAATCAGATAGAGTAGGAGATGTCAGTGACCCCACCACCCCTATGAGCAGCTCCAGTGTGTCATTTGATCAAGAAAGAAAGGGTCCACATTGGCTTTCTCAAGGTTTAAAGCTTAAATAGGAGTTTAACTTGTTTGATTGTATCATTCCTCTCAACTCTACATGGACCTCTGAATTTATATGGTTCATGTATTGAGATTCCAACATTAGTTTTTACTTTATTCCAATAAATGGATAACTTACACACCAACTTCTGAGTGCCCTTTCTGTAAAAATAGGATAGAGCTAGTTGCAGTGCTTCTTAAAACTAGTACTACTGGGCACTTTATGTGAACTTAAGAGGAACTCGAATGCTAGAATCCAATTTGGGTTCCTAACTCTTTTTTAGTGGGTCATACAACATTATATAGGATTTAAGAACTTCCACTAGTTTTCACTCCAATGGCAACCCAACTTGGGTTCTGAAATTACTTTTAGTGGGTCCCACAACTTGCCTTTTTTTTTTTTTTTTTGCATTGGTTCCAGTGTTGGCAAAAAACTTTTTTTGGTAAAAACCGTTCTTATAGAAGAACCGTTCTCCACCTTAGCATCTATGTCAGCATTCTTCAATGGTGCAAATTGTTAGAACCTGTTCTTACACACAAGAACAAGCATGGGAGATGGTCAAGTATACAAGGAAAGTACATTCTCAAAAGGACTCACATCAAATGATGTTGTTCTGAACCAAATAAGAGCATCACATTGCAACATAACATCCATGTTTATCAGTATCATTGTTTTCCGGTATGTGCAACCCGAATTGTCACAATATACAGGTGGATTCACCATTGTCTGCTCAGATATCTTTTAAACGATGAAGGGGTTCTTGATTCTAATTCATTTCCACCACATTCTCAATTAGTTTGAGGTGAGTATTAAACTGCGAGCCAAAGATTTTGAACACTAGCTAATGGATGGGACCTCAGGGCATTAGATTAGTTAAGACAATTTCTTGTCTTCTAGACCTTGGCCTTTAGGTTTCTTGTCTGTTTCTCCTAGATAAGACTTGTTGCACAACAGTCTACTGGGGAAATACTATGTGCCTTGAACATTGATTAAGCAATCAGGTTTATCCATTTTCACTTAGTTAAAGCAATCTACCACTATTTGTACAAAAGAAAATTAATAATAAAGCCATCATTATTGTTTCCTTCATACATTCTTAGCTGCAGCTGAATTTTCTTCTTTTATTTTGGGGTAGGAAACTAGGAAAGGCATCTTCAAGCAACAAGATGCCCCAACGTCATATGAAGTAGACATGGCATTGTTTTATGTATAAAAAACTAGTTTTATACACATGCGATGCACGCATGTTACAAACATTGAATGACACAAATACCTTACAAAATAAAAATAAGTTGAGTTAAAAATGTTAAATTTATTGCTGATAATATCTTGTATCTACGGAGCACAATAGAGCACAGTATCTCTTTAATCTCACAATTTCAAAAATCTTGTATCTAAGGAGCATAATAGAAAATGATTTTTAAATTAAGATTCTCTAGTATCTGTAAATTGAATATATAATTTGATAATATTCACTGTACAGTTTGTAAACTATCATTAAAAAATATTTGTTAATGTCATATATTGAGAATTATGATAAATATAATACGAAATTGTATAAATTCTAAGATCAACCCAAATATTGTCACAAAATTTATCAAAAGATAAAATTCAAATTATGTTACATAACTTTTTTTTATATATAGGCTTAATTGCACTTTTGGTCCCTGTAGTTTCACCAATATGTGATTTTGGTCCTTATAGTTTTAATTGCTCAAATCAAGTCCTTGTACATTTCACAAATGCGTGATTTTGATCCTTATAGTTTCAATAGTTCAAATCAAATTCTTATACTTTCACAATTGCATGATTTGGTCCTTTTAGTTTAAATTGCTCAAATCAAGTCTCTGTACTTTCAAAATTGTCTAAAAATTTATTTTTTTATTATATTAAAAATATCAATAAAAGCAATATATTATTATAATACGTAACTAATAATATATAAAATTTCATCGTATATTTATTTTAATCAAGAGAGGAAAACAACTACTCAAACAATTAATTATCTTCAATTAAAAAATATAAATATGTAATAAATAAATTTAAAATCTTAATTTAAATAAATATAATATATATATATATATATATATATATATATATATATATATATATATATATATATATATTATATTTTGAACTTGTAGACAATTATTATTTATATAGTTATCTGAGTACTTGTTCTCCTCTCATTGTTAAAATAATTATACAATGAAATTTTTTATATTATTAGTTATATAAATATTATAATAATATATTATATATATTAATATTTTAAATATATAAAAAAGTATCTAATAAATTTTTAGACAATTTCGAAAGTACAGGACCTTGATTTGAGTAATTTAAACTACAGGGACCAAAATCACGCAATTGTGAAAGTACAAGAACTTGATTTGAATTATTGAAACTATAGGGATCAAAATCACACATTTATAAAAGTAAAGGGACTTGATTTAAGCAATTGAAACTATAAAGACCAAAATTATGCATTGGTGAAACTAAAGGAACCAAAAGTACAATTAAACCTCATATATAAGAACACAATTTTTTTAAATAAATCTCTACATACACATTAAGAGTATATCCACGTACCAAAGTTTAGTTGTTGACAAGTTAGATATAAAGGTGGTTATAAGATTTGAATCTTATCATTTTCTTCTCTCCTTTTTCATCTCATGTTACGAGAGAGAAAGACACAAAAAACAAGTTTTAGTGATCTCTACACACAAACAAATTTACTTTTGTGTCTTTCTCTCTCTATCATGAGAGAAAAAAGAAGAGAAGAAAATGAAAGTATCCAAATCCATGGTTATAAGATTGTGAGCCCCAAAAATAGTGACCATTCAACTCTACCCTGCGGGAATTCTCATATCAACTTCAAAGTTGAGAAGAGCTTATCGCTTGGATAGGGAAGAAAGGAGGCCATGAATGCTAACCATGGTTGTGGCACAATGCGACGGCTCTGCTAAATGAAGGGATGATGATGCTATGTTGGAAAACTTTCTACTATGCTCAACATTCCTGCACTATCTATAACTGAACCCAACCCTTGGACTGCTATGGCAAACATCTGACGATTTCAAAGTAGCACAATCTAATTCAACACTTCGCTGAGTCCGACACCATAGAATTCAACAGTTACAATTATTTGACACTACACTTCGATAGTGATATACTGATATATCGTTTAGTTAGAGATTGATGTATCTCATTCAGTGATTGGTCCAGATATACATGTGAACGTGATATGCAAAACCAATTGAAACCATTTTTCTCAAACAAGCATTAAACAACTTCAACACAAAATGAGCTTCCCTCCCCATCCACCTTTTCTTGTCCATAACCATGAGGTTACCAAAGCAAGCAACTCCGACAGTAAATTAACAAAAATATTTTGCCCTGTTCTTATTTTCTCAAAACTCGCCCTGTTCTTACTTATTTTCTTCAAAACTAAGGTTAGTAACACTAGGTTACTCCTCATTATTATTATATCTGCAATGAATATAACAATGTCATATAATTTCAAACCAAATCTAAATAGTTAAAATGCAATATTTTAAAACATATTAAGAATAACATTTTTCATGGTATTCATCAATGTCCACAACCATAAAACAAAAGAAAATCAAGCAAGTCTATTGCTCTACCATAAGTAACCAACTTCAAAAATTTAAACTGCAAAAGGAAATGCGTTAACCCTGATTATCGGACTCTAACATATTCCTGGCGAAGAGGCTAAATTACAAAACAAAATTAAATTGTGGGTCAAAATCAAGCATCCGCAATGGTGACCTCTACCTCCACACCAGGTTCAATTGTGATTGAGGTAATCTGCTTCACCACATCAGGTGAACTGTAGAGGTCAATGACTCTCTTGTGCACACGCAGCTCAAACCTGTCCCATGTGTTGGTACCTGAAACAATAAGCAGGGCGCGAACACAGATTGATGGGTAATGCTATCAGCCCTCCAAATTAGCTATCAGGATTCCAATTACAAAATTACAATCAGTTAATAGAGTGTCAATAAACAACTAAAAGTGTCAATAGCCTCAACGCACAATTGACATGGAGCAAGACAATTACAAAACATAAGTGTACGTTTAGATTTCAGTTTGGCACAACCCAGACCTAAGTTAGAAAAATGAACTTGTTTTGCCATTTTTTATGATGCTTGGTTTACCTTTGAAGCCAGTTGGAAGAACTAACTTTGGGGCCAAAACTTGGATTTGGGTAGAAGCAAAAATTTGTTACTTTTGCATTTGCATTGCCAAAACTCAGTTTGAGTTTTTTTCAACTATTTTTACCATACTACCCTTAAAAATTAACCACTTTTCACAGTCAACTAAATGCTGGAAGACCAATTTGATAATTACACATTTAAAAGTCAATTTGAATGGCACAATCTAAACAACATTCATTCTACCAAAAGTACTTTTAACAATAAAAGTATCCAAACATAAATCAATTACTACAAACTTACTTTTAATCAAAACCTGGTTTGTAAAATTCAGTTCATCAAAACTCAGTTTTTGCACACAGATTCCCAAACACACCCTAAGAGTGCTAATAGCCTCAAGCCACAATTGACATGGAGCACCACAATTACAATACATAAGTGAGCAGACCTAGCAAGGCTAAAGCAATATCCTATGCTCTTTCACTACTAATGGCATCTCTAAAAGCAAGGATATGTGCAATTTAAAAAGGGTCTTGCTAACCAAACACTAGTTGAAGAATCAAGAAAAAGTAATGTTAATAGGAAAACTTAAAATTCAACTTCTCAATACACTGATTATATATTTCTCTATAAAACAACCCTTTTTAATTACTTAACGAGTGCCCTTTGGTTAGCATTTCCCATATAAAAATTAAAATAATAAAAGCTATTATTACAATTTAGCAAGCAGAGTTAAAGAGAATAGAATGGACCTTCTCCACAGGGGGACTTCCTAGTAGTGATGATAAGAACTTTAGTTGGCATCCTGACAGGTCCCTTAACTCTGAGGCGCTTGTCCTTGGCACCACGAACCAAGTCGCTACAAACTATCAAAGTGATACACAAATTCAGTGAAGTGACTCTAAAACTAGCATTAAGCTGACAAATAGAGTATCATTAAATTAAACATAAAAATCAGAATGAATTAATTTAATGAACAGTTACCCTTTTCGAGGTTTTTGACGTTTTTGGATGAAAGTGTGATCCTAATCTTATGGATCTGCTCTTGCGGCTCCTCCAAACCGGGCTTCGTAGGTTTCATCGCAGCGTAAGCCATTGTTTCAGTCGAAGCAGCGCTGTAACACAAATATAATTAACGGAATCAGAATGAATTGAACAAAACAAAATACAACATTTAGAAGGCAGTCAGTAAAGAGTGAAAGAGGAACCTTGAGATTAGATGAGAAGGAGATTGCGCCTCTCTTCGTCGCTTGCAAGTATAAGTTGTGCGCAACTAGGGTTCAAATTTAGATGAGCCACGTCAGGGTTTGCTTTATATTCTAACAAATTGTTGGCCCCCCTGTAATTCCATATAAATTTATGGTGAATTCTGTACCTACACTAATTCTGAGGTAACTTTTATCCTGATTATCCAATCAGAAGATACCAACTTAATTAATTGGTCCATATCAGATCCATATCGGATAAACTTCTCTTTTTATTTAAAAACTCATTCAACTTTTGTTTTTAACCTTTGACCCAAAGGATTTTGTAACAAAAATAAAATTTTGAAACCCTCTTAACTTACCTTTTTTATTTTAAATCCCTGGGACTAGTTTACAAAATTAAAACATAAAATAGAAAGGATTCATTTGCAAAACCAACTTAATCTCTCTTCTCCCCTTTCTGAGTTCATCCAAGAATGTTGTGGAACCCTAAACCTTTGTGAAAATGGCACCCCCATTGAATCCTTTTTCGAAGCTCCAATCAAACCAGGCACAGAGCAGCTGTTGCCGGTGGCGCTGTAGTGTTAGATTTTCTGGAGCTGCCGCAACGGAGTTGTCTTTGCGTAGGTGTCGTGAGAAGGATTTTGGAGTTGCGTTTCTCTTATTCTCACAATCTTCTGCAACCAAAATCTGAGTAGAAGTCTTTGCGCCTCCATGTACCTTTGCTGCGTCTCTACCTTACAGCCTAAACGGTAACTTTCCCAACTTAGTCCTTGTTTTGGTTTTGAACAAAATTCGCCCCTGCTATGCTTCGTGTTCTGTTTACAATCTCTTTTCTTTCATGTATTTGGTATTTGTCACAAACTGTTTGATAAATGGTCTCAATAATTTACTGCCATAGAATGCCTGCAAGAAACAAACACTTGTACCCAAGTTTCACACTGGATGCTATTGCCCATTTCACACTCTTCCTTCGATGCTTATGGGTTAATGCTAAATAGGTCTATACTCGAGTGGTTTGCTCAAAATCTTAGTGCACTCCAAGTGCTTGACCTAAGATTTTGTTCCATGCTCCAGTCCCCACTTAACTTGGTAAACTAAGGTCTTCTATTTTCTGTTTTGATTTGAAACTAGTAAAATGGAAGAATGATTGGTAGATTCTAGTGTGCATTTAGAGTACCTTGTCTTTGTGATACCCTTCTATGTGACTTTGCTTTATTTTATATCTTGTCCATATATGTGTCTGTATGTATGTTATGTACTTGTTTCTGTAGTTTCGACTATTTGGATTGCTAGACATGGTAGATTCTTAAAATTAAAGTATTTAAATCTTATATGTTTAGTCTTCTTTCCACTGGAGTTGTAGGCGGTGATGAAGTTCATAGTGATACTATGGTTTCCTTCAATTATGTGATATTATTCTATTTAGTTATCCTTGTACATTTTTACTGAGATTTATCTTGTTTTATTAGTCTTTTTATTTCAGCTTGTGACCCCCTTCCACTTTGAACTAAAAAAAGGATACAATGGAATATATGTTTATGTACACCTTGTAAATTCCTTAGTTGTATTTTCAGCTATCCCAATCCCTCTAATTCAGAACTGAAATATTTGGTGATTATTGATAAAACACACAGGTGCACAAGTGCCGAAGGTACCACATGTGGGATTGGTCACTTGACATGCTCGTGCAGAGAGCGTCGTGAATGCAACCCATGCTTATGTCCCAATACTGTTGCTGCTGGAACTTGTTGCAAATGTGCCTGCTGTAGCACTAGCTGATATTAGTGACGAACCAACCAGCTCCATGCACTTTTCAAATCCTAAATGTTGTTTCTCTTAGGCTCATACAGATTGCATATTGTGGATGTATTTTCTATTCATATTGTTAATCTTGTGCAGTGTTCAAATTTGGAATATTTGTTCCCAGACAACTTTGTATTAGGCAATCAATCGAATAAGAATGTGAATTTCCAGAAGATACACCTTGTAATATTTGTTCTGAGCCACTGCTTTCATGTTGTTAATGAAGATCAGTGCTTTTGATAAGAAAATGCTAGTAGATATTTTTGTCTCATTTGGAACCACCGTTTGATGCTTTTTCTTGATGAAATTGCAGGATGGAAGAGGTATTTGTTGCAATGATGAAGGCTGTCAGAGATTGGAGAAAGTCATCAAGGCAGTATTTGGGAGGATATGGCCAATTTTTATTGTGGAAAGGCAAATGTGATAGGATATAGGAGAAATGCTCAGTGTCTTCCTTTTTATTTTTCTTTATTGTAATTCTTTTCTCTAATTTTTATTACAGCCTTTCAAGAAACCCCATTTTAGGGTGAAATAGGATATAGGCCTGAGCAGTGATGTTTGTGTGTGTTGTTTCTTTGGTTTGATGGTTTGTAACATGTAATCTTAGGTGACAATGAAATATTGAAATGAATGTCTTTTGTCATCAATATATGTTCTTTGTTGGTTATGGGTTTCTCTTTGGCTCAAATGCATGGTAATCAGGGACTGTTTCTTGGCAAATATCACTGCCGCAATATGAGTGATATACAGGGACTGTACTTGACAATGTGACACCAAAATTAAAGATGTGGAAACTTAAAATTTAAATAACTGTGTAGGTTAATATATCATTTCACCTTTATCATGCAAAGGAAATAAAGTAGATAAAGTGCAATTTGTATTTGTAGGTTACTGGATGTTCATGAAAGCACACTAATGAAGCAAACTCAAATATATTAGTCAATGAACTGTCTTTACTTATTGGGTCAAGTAAACTGAATACATTATTTTTGGTTGAAAAATCAACTCAACATGTTCACCCAAGGTTTTAAAAAGAAATTACAAAGCCTAATGAACCAATTCCGACTAACTGAGATAGTTTTTACTGTTATTAGGGGGGAAATTTACCAGGAACCTAGTTCTATTTGTGATCGTTATAAAACATAAATAATCCACTTGAATGCTTTGAAATCGACTGTCTTGTACATTCTTATATCCATTCCCCTCGTACCTCCTCAATTCAAAATCCTACTGGATCTTTTAGTTCTGCACCTTCGGGTAGGTATATGTATGAAAACCTGTAAAATATAGTAAATGTCAAGTTAGAAGATCTCATAGTATAATGATAAACAAATCCTTGTCAAAATAGAAGATACTTTCCTCGAAGGAACTAAAAAATGAACCATGTAACCTGGTGGATATGAAATGAAGCTGCAACAGTGGACATAGTAAACAAAATGTAGTGAATGAACTAAAGATCTCAAAGACATTACTTAATCCATCAAAAACTTGTCCAGAAGTTAAAAGGTAGTCAACATTGTACTAAAACGGTCCCATAATCGAAGTTCAATCCAAACAACTAAGAACTTAAATATGTTCCAATTTTAAACAACAAAATATTCATCACTATCATTACCCATCTGGAATCATAATAAAAAAGAGAGTAAGTATATAAAAGGTATAAATATTTAATTTGAAATATGATAAAGCTATTTGATGAATGTAAGTATGATACTTGAAATTTCAAATCTAGGAATCAGTAACCACTAAAGGTAACCCTTTTCAAGGATGAATTTAATGTATCTATAGCAGGGTCAATAAGGGATCACATACTTAACGTGTTTTCAATCTATACTAACTACTAACTTCCTTTTTTTTTATTTTGGTACATTACTAACTTCCTTTTTACTTGTACAAGTAATGCCAGATAGCTAAACTTTTGGTAATAGCTTAAAGAAGTCATGAAGTAAACATCATTTTAGCAAACCAACTAGTGCATCAAATCAAAGATTGCATGTGAAACCAAATCAGACAAATCTAGCAAAAATATTGATTCAGGCATTTCCTCAAATAGATTCAAGGCAAGAAATTAAACAAAATAAAATTGAACACTACTGTAAAACCTATCAAAAAATCAAATCAAATTCATGAACAAATGTGGCGTTCAAAAAGTATGTTGAAAGAAAGCAAAATCATTAGTGTTCGTTTCAACCAAGAATCCTATGACAGTAAATCATTGAGAGCATTTATCAAACAGTTTGTGACCAATACCAAATACATGAAAGATCAAAGAGATTGTGAACAGAACACGAAGCATAGCAGGGGCGAGTTTTGTTCAAAACCAAAACAAGGACTAAGTTGGGAAAGTTACCGTTTAGGCTGCAAGGTCGAGACGCAGCAAAGGTACATGGAGGCGCAAAGACTTCTACTCAGATTTTGGTTGCAGAAGATTGCTAGAATGAGAGAAACGCAACTCCAAAATCCTTCTCACGACACTTACACAAAGACAACGCCGTCACGGCAGCTCCAAAAAATCTAACACTGCGGCGCCACCGATAACAGCTGCTCTGCGTTTGGTTTGATTGGAGCTTCGAAAAAGGATTCAATGGGGTGCTTTTTTCACAAAGGTTTAGGGTTCCACAACGTTCTTGGATGAACTCAGAAAGTGGAGAAGAGAGATTAAGTTGGTTTTGCAAATGAATCCTTTCTATTTTATGTATTAGTTTTGTAAACAAGTCCCAGGGATTTGTAAATAAAAAAGATAAGTTAAGAGGGTTTCAAAATTTTTTTTTTTTGCTACAAAATCCTTTGGGCCAAAGGTTAAAAACAAAAGTTGAATGGGGTTTTTAAATAAAAGGAGAAGTTTGTCCAATGTGGATCGGACATGGACCATTTAATTGAGTTGGTGTCTTCTAGTTGGGTCATCTAAGTAGGGTAAAAGTTACCCCAAAATTAGTGTAGGTACCAGAGGATTCACCTAAATTTATAATTACTTAGAGCATATCCAATCCTAAATAGTTAAGGAATCCGTTTTTGGTTCTTAAATGGACCCCACAGTGCCACATCACATTTAAGCAACTCATCTATTTTTTGCTCCAATACTAAGAACCACTCCTTGGTTCTTAACTAACTTTTAGTGGGTCCCACAATGTACCCCACATCTTTATATTTTTATTTAACTTTATTTTTATTCTGAATTAAATATTAATTCATATATTTTTAATTAAAAATATAAATATCCCAAAAATAAAAAAAAAACTGGGAAATATTGCAAATTTATTTTATTTATCATAAAAAGTTAAAATGATGAAAAATACATAACATTAATATAATAAATTAATTTCCGTTATTCTTATATCCGAAACGTTCCCAAATATGCTCCACCAAGTTCGCTTGAAGTTGCCGATGAACTTGTCTTTCACATAGATGTGCTCTCCTTTGCAAGTATGTTGCAAAATCAGGATGATGTCCGTTAGATACTTCAGCTCTTGCGATGTCATTGTCTACATGATTATAATCAAAATTACCACTATATGTGTGTCGTTCGTCTTCAACAATCATGTTATGTAATATGATGCATGCATATATTGTCTGCTTGATTGTATCCATGTGCCAAGCACACACCAGATCACGTACAATCGTGAATCGAGATTGGAGCAACCCAAACGCTCGCTCCACATCCTTTCTTGCCGATTCCTGTCGTTGGGCAAATAATTGTCTCTTTTCTCCTTGTGGCATTGGGATGGTCTTGACAAACGTAGCCTACTCATGATAAATACCATCTGCTAGATAGTACCTCACATTATATGGGGTTCTATTGACCATATATTGCATTGTGGGAGCTTGTCCTTCCAAAACATCATTAAACACATTTGACTGGGTTAACACATTAATGTCATTGTTTGAACCCGTAATGCCAAAAAATGCATGCCAAATGCATAAGTCTTGTGATGCCACAACTTCAAGCATGATCGTGGGTTTGCCATGATCACCTCGAGAAAATTGGCCTTTCCATGTAACTGGACAATTTTTTCATTCCCAGTGCATAAAATCAATGGAACCTTACATACCTGGAAAACCACGTGCCTCCCCCATTTGTAGTAGGCGTTCAATGTCATTGTTGTCAGGCCTTCTCAGGTACTCAGCCCCAAAAACCTCGTTCGCACCCCTTACGAATCTCTCTAAGCATTCCACTACAGTGCTTTCACCAATTCTAACATAGTCATCTATACTGTTAGCAGGTGATCCATATGCCAGTATACAAATAGCGGCAGTGCATTTCTGCAATGGTGAAAGGCCCCTCCTACCAACTGCATCAACCCTCATTTGGAAATACTCATCATGGGAGCCAAGGTCTTCTACAACGCGAAGAAACACATGCCTTCCCATTCGGAACCTTCGTCGAAATTGAGCCTCTGTGTATGCAGGATTTTCAGAGAAGTAGTTATTGGAACCAAAGTGGTCGTAGTCCAAATAATCCCTTAAGTTTTGATGTTAACAAAGAGCTAATTTAAGATTAACAAAGATCTTTTATGGACTAACGTTTTATAGTAAGTGTGCAGGATAAAACTTAATTGAGTCCAAAGACTATCCATAGTCCAAAGACTTTATCTCGTCCAACATTTAATCTTGATTTACGACTGTACGATAATATATAGAACCATGAGTCCAAAGACTCTTTCGGTTACTTTTGTAATAACTAGTCCAATAGTGCTTTTATATTTCAAGCGCGAATATCTTGTAAAAGCATTTGAATTTATTATTCCCTGTATAAGGCTTATATCCCTTGGGACAAAACATTCTTTGTAATATTCGTAGAAATGTAAAGCGTAAGCCAGAATGTTTTTGTCACTAAAAGAAGTTGACCTTCTTCTTTTGGAAAAACAAAAGGCAACTTTCGTTCTACACAGAGGATATGTCAGCACCACTTTTAGCTATCATCCTGATAGTCTATCCTGCTGATCAGAAACTTCAGAAGCTATCAGACTCAACGGATCAAATGCATTCAATGCTCATCAGAACGGATCCTTTTCCATCCGTTGAAGACTGAAGTCTGCTCAAAGACAAGAGGCTATATATACCTCCATCTCTTGAAGATGCATGTGACCGAACTTGAGCAAAAATATAAGTGAAGCAATACTTAGCGATTCAAAATCTTTCAAGAGATTCAAGCAAACATCTGCTCAAGAAATCAAAGAGAAAATCTCAAGCTTGCAAAAGCTAGCAAAGCTACTCTGATCTTCATTTTCATATTACTCTCTGTGTAGAGTTTTTTAAGAGTCTAAGCTTTAGTTTCGAATTCTCACATTTAGTGAGTTAGTAGAACAAACTCCTTTCAAAACCTTAGTTTGGTTGAGCCTGAAGAGGCTTGTCTGTAAAAGAATACTTAGAGAACCTGAAGAGGTTGAGAATACTGCCTGAAGAGGTGTTGAATACTTTGTAACAAAAAGTTTTTGTTATAGTGGATAAAGGTAAGTAGAGAGGACTGGACGTAGCTCTTTGGTGAAGAGTGAACCAGGATAATATCTTTGTGTTATTTTCTCTCCCTTACCCTTACTTTAGTTTATTATCTAACTAACTGACTGGGATTGAATTATCTTTTCCTACGCTGCTTTCTTATCTTATTCAAACTAAGTTAGCGTCCAACTTGGTGTTTGGAAGAGCTCTCTTTGCTTTTAATCGTTTTAGCGTCCAACCTTGCGAAAACTATTATCTGCTTACGAAAAGAACTTAAAATCTTCAGAAACACAATTCAACCCCCTTCTTGTGTTTCAAACAGGTTCCTTCAATTGGTATCAGAGCTCAGCCTCTGGGTTGAGCACTTTGCCATGTAGAGGAAAAGATCCTACTGCAGATATGTCTGGACCAGGTATGCCAAGCGGGAGTCAACCTGTTATGGAAGGTACTTCCATGACCAGGCCGCCGTTCTTCAACGGTACTCACTACCTGTACTTGAAGAAAAGATTCAAAGGTTTCATCCTCAGTACAAACTCAACTCTCTGGACCAGAATCACAAAAGGTCCTAACGTTTGTCTCAACTCGGACAGGACAGACAAAGTAGAGGACGACTGGACTGATGCTGAACGGGCTAGAATGGAACTGAATCATAAAGCAAGATATGCTTTAATGTGTGCCCTCAGCCCTGACGAATTTCAGAAGATTCATGCATGTGAATCAGCCAAACAAATATGGGACACCTTGTCTAATCTCCATGAAGGGACAACCAAGGTGAAGGACTCTAAAATCATCATGTTGGTTGGCCAGTATGAAATGTTCACCATGGCTGAAGGAGAGTCCATCCTAGACATGATGGGTCGCTTTCAGACGATGATGGGTCACTTTCAGACGATCATCAACAATCTGAAATCCCTTGGAACGGTCTACACTACCAAGGAGAATGTCACCAAGATTCTTAGGAGCCTGCCTAAGAAGTGGACACCTCTTGTCACCGCAATCACCCAGGCCAAAGATCTCTCTACTTTGACTCTAGATTATCTTATCGGGACGCTTCAAGTTCATGAGCAGGAGCTTGATCTTGACAATTCTGGAAAGAAGAACAAAGGGATTGCCCTGAAAGCTCATAGGTCCAACAACTCAAAAGCTTTAAAAGCTGATGAGTCCAGTGATGAAGCTGATCAGTCTGATGACGACGTATCAGAAGATGACGAGCTATCCTTTATCTCCAGAAAGATTCAGAATATGTGGAGAAAGAAAAATGGAATGAAAATGAGGCCATTCCAAAAGAAAAGCTTCAAGGATCATGCTGAACCCAAAGATAAAAGTCAGCTGGTCTGTTTTGAATGCAACAAACCAGGACACTTCAAAGCCGATTGCCATACGCTAAAGGACAAGTAGAAGTTCTTCAAAAAGAATAAAAAGAACTTCATGGCAACTTGGGAGGACTTGAACTCTTTTGAAGAAGAAGAAGAAACAAATGAAGAAGCTAACTTATGCCTTTGGTCCAACAAACAAGATGAAGACTCTTCGGACGATGAACAACTTGTTGTTCCCGGAGAAAGAAGTCAGGAGTCTACCTCTGAAGGAGGATGGAATGTTCCACCCATCTTCAAGGGAACAGACTATCCTCGTTGGAAATCAATTTTCCAAATATACGTCCAAGCTCAAGACTATGAATTATGGGACGTCTTCACTAACGGAGATTATCGTCCAATGATTACCCTTGAAGACGGATCAACATCGTCCAAACATGAAGCAGACTGGACGAGTGATGATATCAGACGGTGTTCTCAAAATGCTCATGCTAACTGGTGTCTTGTTAATGCCCTTGATCGTCCAAGACTGGACATGGTCTCGCGATTCCCAACAGCTAAGGAGAAGCTGGACGCTTTGGAACATCGGTTCAGACCAAGAAGCTCGTCTACCTCAAATCTCTGTCTGATGGTCAAAAGCTCTTCGGACGCTGAATCAGAAGATGACGAGGTATCTGTTTCTGAATCTCTTCAAGAAGCATATAATGAACTGCTAAATGATTCTTCTCTATTGCATCATCAATACATCATGCTTAAGAGAAAACTGTCAAAAGTGAATAAAGAATTGGAAGAGTCCAACAAACTAAATAAGTAGCTTGTTGAAGAGAATAATAAGCTTAAAGCTGAGAATGTCAGTCTAACTGACAAACTCACCTCTGAGTCCAGTGAATCCCATGAGGTAACTAGACTAAAACAAGAGGTATCTGATCTCACCAAAAGCGTATCTAATCTTGTTGGAGGATCAGAGAAGCTAGACCTGATATTGAGGTACTCTAGATCACTTCATGATAAGTCTGGCCTAGGCTACGACTCTGAGAAACAAAGTGCGTCTCAGAAAATATCAGGGTCCAACAAATATCACAAGGCTTTTCATTCCTATGAAAAGCAAAACGAAAATAAATTGCATGCATCCAGAACTTACTGTAAGATTTGTGGAAAGAGTGGCCACACCTCTTTAAAATGCATTTACAAGAACAAAAACAAATGCATGGACGAAGACCACCAACTAACCCAAAAGGACCCAAGTCTATCTGGGTACCTAAGAATATGATAATACCTGTTGCAGATCTGCTTAGCAACACAAAAAAGACCCCAGTCCTGGTACTTGGACAGTGGTTGCTCACGTCATATGACGGGAGAAAGGTGTATGTTCTAAGAAATCCGTGAGAAGACTGGTGGATGGGTCACCTTTGGACGCAACCAGAAGAGAAAGATAGTAGGAATAGGTAAGATTGGTAAGCATCCTCTTCCCTCTATTGATAATGTTCTTCTAGTTGAAGGATTAAAACACAACTTGCTTAGCATAAGTCAATTATGTGACAGTGGGTCTGTTGTTTCCTTCAATAAAAGTGAATGTATGGTCAAGAGCCCTGATGGATCCATCTTATTCACTGCCAAAAGGCAAAATAATCTATATAAGGTTAACTTGGGGGAACTTTCAACTCAAAGTGTATCATGTCTAGTGTCTGTTGAAGATGAGTGATGGATCTGGCACAAAAGACTTGGTCATGCTAGCCTGAGATTAATCTCTAGACTAAACAAGCATAGCCTTGTAAGAGGTTTACCAAAGATTGTATTTAGATCAGACGCTCTCTGTGACGCATGTCAAAAAAGAAAACAAGTTAAGAACTCTTTTGAGTCCAAGAACATTGTTAGTACTTCTAGACCACTGGAATTGTTGCATCTTGATTTGTTTGGTCCAACAAGGACTGCTTCTGTCAGTGGTAAGAAATATGGACTTGTCATAGTAGATGACTATACTAGATGGACATGGGTTAAGTTCCTTGCTCACAAGGATGAGTCTATCAAGGTCTTTTCTGTATTCTGTAAGCGAGTTCAGAATGAAAAAGGCATATTCATCAGTTCGATCAGAAGTGATCATGGAGGCGAATTTGAAAATGAGCTTTTTCAAAGGTTCTGTGATGAAAGTGGTATTCATCACAATTTCTCTGCCCCTAGAACACCACAACAAAACGATGTTGTTGAAAGAAAGAACCGATCTCTTCAAGAGATGGCTACGGCGATGCTCAGTGATAATTCTGTCCCTAAGCACTTCTGGGCTGAAGCTGTAAATACTGCCTGCTACATTCAAAATAGAATATACATAAGACCAATCTTGAATAAGACTCCATATGAATTGTGGAAAGGACGCAAACCCAACATTTCTTATTTCCACCCTTTCGGATATCAATGCTTTATTTTAAATACTAAGGATCAACTAGGAAAGTTTGATGCCAAAGTAGATAATGGAATATTGTTAGGATACTCTGAAACGTCCAAAGCTTTTAGAGTCTATAACTCTAGAACTTTGATTGTTGAAGAATCCATCCATGTTAAATTTGATGACAAACAGCCTGATAAGAGATTATCAGAGCTAGATGATTTTTTTGCAGATATGAATCTGAATGACTCAGATGGTCGTCCAACAACCAACAAAGACGAGGCATCAGACGCTACGCAGGACACTTCATCGTCTCAGCAAGCTGTAAACACCCCTCGTTCGTGGCAATTCAGGACTTATCATCCTAAGGATCAAATCATTGGCAAACCTAATGATAGCGTCCGGACAAGGTCAACCTTCAGAGAGCAAGCTGACTCAGCCTTCATCTCTGAGATGGAACCAAAGTCTGTGGCCGAAGCCTTACTGGACGAGTGTTGGATCCTCGCTATGCAAGAGGAGCTCAACCAGTTTCAACGAAGTGACGTTTGGACGCTGGTCTCCTTGCCTAAGGATAAGTCTGTCATTGGAACCAAGTGGGTCTATCGTAACAAGCTGGACGAAGATGGCAAAGTTGTAAGGAATAAAGCAAGGTTAGTTGCTCAAGGCTACTCACAAGAGGAGGGTATTGATTATACTGAAACCTTTGCACCAGTAGTTAGATTAGAAGCTATACGCATCTTACTCTCATATGTTGCACATCATAACATCATGATTTATCAAATGGATGTAAAAAGTGCATTCCTAAATGGTGTAATTAATGAAGAAGTATATGTTTTTCAACCACCCGGTTTTGAAGATCAAAACCGTCCTGAGCATGTATATAAGCTTAAGAAAGCTTTATATGGACTCAAACAAGCTCCTAGAGCTTGGTATGAGAGACTCAGCACTTTCCTAATGGAGAATGGCTTCTCAAGAGGAAAAGTGGACACAACTCTGTTTAGAAAAGTAAATAAAAAGGAATTTATTGTTGCTCAAATTTACGTTGATGATATTATATTTGGTGCAACTGATGAATCTCTTTGCCAAGAGTTTTCTGACTTAATGCAAAAGGAATTTGAAATGAGCATGATGGGAGAACTAAAATTCTTCCTCGGGTTTCAAGTAAAGCAAACTTCAGACGGAGTGTACATTCATCAGACGAAGTACACAAAGGAGCTTCTGAAACGCTTCAAGTTGGACAATTGTAAACCTATGAATACACTAATGCATCCAACGTCCGTGCTAAACAAAGATGATAAAGATAAAAAGGTAGACCAAAAGGTATATAGAGGTATGATTGGTTCCCTCTTATATCTAACTGCGTCCAGACCTGATATTATGTTTAGTGTTTGCTTATGTGCTCGTTTTCAATCCGACCCAAGAGAGTCTCATCTCTCAGCAGTAAAAAGAATCTTTAGATATCTAAAAGGTTCTACTAATCTGGGTCATTTGTATAAGAAATTTGATGAATACAGATTAGTTAGATTCTGTGATGCTGACTATGCTGGAGACAGAATAGAAAGAAAAAGCACAAGTGGAGGGTGTCACTTCATTGGTGCTAATCTTGTCTCATGGTCAAGCAAAAGGCAAAACACAATTGCTCTATCAACTGCTGAAGCTGAGTACATTGCTGCTGCCAGTTGATGTTCACAACTACTTTGGATCAAACATCAGTTGGAAGACTACAACGTGTTTGTAAGCAACATCCCTATCATGTGTGATAACATTGCTGCTATTAACTTGTCAAAGAACCCCATACTGCATTCTAGAGCAAAGCATATAGAAATAAAGCACCATTTTATTAGAGATTATGTGCAAAAAGGAACAATAGATATTCAATTTGTTGATACTGACCATCAATGGGCAGATATCTTCACTAAACAATTAGCCGAAGATAGGTTCACATTTATAAGAAAATATCTGAACATGTATTTCATTGATTGACTGAGAGTCCAATGCATTACGTCCAATATATGCTCGTCCGTTGTACTTTCTGATTGCTCGTCTAATGCATTAATGGAACCCAATCTTTGTCGAATGAACTATTATCTCTTATTCCCTTAACTGAGTCAGTTTTTGTTTTCTTTGTTTGCCAAAAATGCTTTTTACGGCTTCAAAGTCTGAACGTGTGTCATGCATTTAATGCACGTCGTTTCGCTCTCTCTCTCTTTTTGAAAATACGAAAGGTTTTCGTTCTCTCTTCTCCTTTCTTGAAAACCTAAGTCTTGTTAAAAATCAAACCTTCACAAAAAGCTTTCATCTTTCTTCTTGCATCTTCGAAAAGGAAAACCCTTTCTGAAAAAAACCTTCTTCTCAAGACCTCTTCTCTGAAACTATGGCAACCTCTTCTGCTACTACCTCTAAGAGTAAAGGAAAAACCTTTAACGCTCAGACTGCTGATGTCATGGTCGAGTACAAATTTAATCTACAATTCCTGGCTGATAACGGGATTGACATTTTCTCTAACATCCATGTTGCTGGTTGGTCAAGCTTCTTCGAAGGTTCTCCGGTAATCTACCCTGCTCTAGTTAGAGAGTTCTGGACAAACCCTACTATCTCTGCAAGGGAGATTCGCAACAAAGTGCTTGATACTGAAGTAATAGTATCTGAAGCAACCATTTCTAATGCGATTGGGTGTGCCCAATCTGGAATAACTGTTGAGGATAACTGGGAGGAAGAGATTGGTGATGCTTCCACCATCAGAGACTGTCTGTTTAAGAACTCGGGTGACAAACTCATAGCCTCAAAAACGACTGACAAGGCTAGGGTTCTTCACCAAATCTTGAACAAGTCTATCCTTCACAAGGCTGGGTCGAAGGATAATGTATCAAAGGCTCACCAATTCTTCCTGGTTCATTTGATACTGGAAAGATAGATAAACCTTCCCTACTTTCTCTTTTCCTTCTTCAAGTATGCCATTGAAGGCTCTGGGAAGAATACTTCAATCATCTATGCTGCTCTTCTCTCAAAAATCTTCGAGAAGCATATGGCCTACGATGACCTAAAGAACTTGGCTCCAGAAAGAAAAGTCAGATACTACGGTGTTCATGGTATTGAACGATCGCATTAGCCTGAGTTTAGCAGGCAAAGCTTGGTGATGATATAGTTGGACTGCTTCAAAAAGTCCAAACATGAAGGAAAACAAAAAGGAGCTCAGACGCAAGGCTCAGAAGAAGCGTCTGAACAACGAGTCACTGCTGGACGCTCCACTGAACTAGCTCGTCCAACAGCTAGGACTCCTCCTTCTCATCCAAAGCTCACCGTCCACCCATCCAGAAAAAGGAAGCTGATTCTAGCTCCCATTGATGAGGACGACGAGGACGATCTACCCATCTCCAGGGTAGTCAAAGGTCCAAGATTGGAAACCTCGTCTGTTGCTCCCCTGCCTAAACCTATTTCAACAAGGGCAAGGTCTACTCGAGCAAAGGCAAAAGGTAATAATGAACCTATCTCTAGTTCAGTTATTACTTCTTCTGTTGTCCAATCATCTGAGATTGAGGACTTGTCCTTTGAACCGTCCCTACCACCCTCACCCACCGACCTACCACAAACACAAACTCTAACCTCACCAAATGAACCCGAAGACTGGTTCACACCCTGTGGAGATCACCCCTTCCAACCTTATGGTGCTCCCTACCCCAGACGGATCTTTCACAAAATAAAATATAGACACATCCTAGGAATGAACCACAGTAACAAATGCTCAATTTGGGCTGAGGTCAAACGCAACTTTCCTGTCCTATTCCTTGAACACACATCCCCCACTACTGAACCTCACCGCAAAAGCCTTCTTCCACTACCTGAATAAGAATTTGAACAACCACCCACACCACCCACCTCTGGACCACCCCCTGAACATGGCTACTACCCCATCCCACACACTTCAACTGAATGTCTGGCCACTGAGATGTATACAGCTCTTGGACCCTTGGTTGTCTGCCATGAGAAGAAGATGTTTCCTCCAAAGAATGTCTATCCCAACCTCATCAAGGACAAGGCATTCCAATGGTGCCACTACAATGTAAATAGGCACGTTGTTCTTCGTATTGAAGATAAGAAAGGCTACAAGACTGAGTACGAAAGGAGAGCTCGGACGTTTGGCTTAACCAACTTCGTCCTTGATCCTGATCTGTCATTCATTCCAAGCTACCCAACAACATGGAAAGAGTACTCTGATGTTCGGGACTTTCTTCCTTATTATGCCGTGCGGAAGAAGTATGACATGACTCGGGAAGCTAAGATTCATCACAACCTTCCAAAGAAATTTTGGTCGAGGACATCCGGCACAAGAGTAGGAGTTGTTCCCCCTCGAGCTTGTCCAAGGATTCCTATTCTAGATCCCAACAAGAATAAGGACCTTCGCAAAGGCTTGAGTCATGGACGCTGCCTTACAAGAATGCTTTTGATCCCTTGCTTTGGAAGAAACCTCGAGATGACTCTGGGGCTCTAGCAAGCATTTGGAAGAAGGATCCCCAATTCAGATATGACCCAGATGCTAAGGTCTACTGGGAAAACCACATCTGGAGATGCTCTTAAAAAGCATCATCATCTGGACTATCAATTGAGGAGAAAGAAGAGATTCGCGTCTATCCAAGATAATATCGAATCTCTGAGGCAGACTTCATGATCATAGACGATGTCTTTGGGATACCTCTTTATCCTAGAGATGTTTTGCCTTCACCTTCTCCCAGATGGAGAGAAAACAAGTATGATGATGCTGAGATCATACTTGAAGTGCTGCCACCTCCTCCTAAAATTGTCTTTGATCCTAATACTCCTCCTCCTCTTCCTCCTAAGCCGGTTATTCCTGAAGAGACTGGGGACACCGAAATTGTCTATGAGGACCCCTCATCTGAAACTCATGCTGGGGAAGTGGAACAAGTTGCAAACTCAGCTCAGTCCAAGTCTCAACCTATCCCTCTCTCAATGGTCCATCCTATTGATCCATCTCCTTCTCAGGCTCTTAGTGTACTTCCTGATCAAAGAGATGTGGACGCAACCAGGGCCACAGCTGAGAGCTCCGCCTCGGTTATTCCTCCTGAGTTTCAAGAGTTCGTCCAACGGTCTATAGCAGCCAACAATGCGGTGCTCCTTCAGCAAATTGCGGCTATATTCAAAGATTTTATTCCAAAACTTCCTCCTCCTTCCTAAACTTTTGTTTTATTTGTTTTCAAATATACTGACTATGATGTGTTTCTCACTCTTTTGTATGATGACAAAAAAGGGGAGAAAATGGGTTGATTGAATATATATATCTTGATTGCTTTTATAACATGTCTGGCATACATCTTGATTGCTTTTATAACATGTCTGGCTTTCCATGCTTAAAAGCTTATATCTGTCTTATATGCTTTAAATGTTTAGATGCTTTAAATGATTAGAATGTTTGTCTTAGGGGGAGCCCTTCTGCTCTCTAGGACTCTTTGTTTAATCAAATTAGTATGTTTTGTCATCATCAAAAAGGGGGAGATTGTTGGAACCAAAGTGGTTATGGTCCAAATAATCCCTTAAGTTCTGATGTTAACAAAGAGCTAATTTAAGATGAACAAAGATCTCTTATGGACTAACGTTTTATATTAAGTGTGCAGGATAAAACTTAATTGAGTCCAAAGACAATCCATAGTCCAAAGACTTTATCTCGTCCAACATTTAATCTTGGTTTACGACTGGACGGTAATATATAGAACCATGAGTCCAAAGATTCTTTCGGTTACTTTTGTAATAGCTAGTCCAATAGTGCTTTTATATTTCAAGCGCGAATATCTTGTAAAAGCATTTGAATTTATTATTCCCTGTATAAGGCTTATATCCTTGGGACAAAACATTCTTTGTAATATTCGTACAAATGTAAAGCGTAAGCCAGAATGTCCCTGTCACTTAAAGAAGTTGACCTTCTTCTTCTGGAAAAACAAAAGGCAACTTTCGTTCTACACAGAGGATATGTTAGCACCACTTTTAGCTATCATCCTGATAGTCTATCCAGCTGATCAGAAACTTCAGAAGCTATCAGACTCAACGGATCAAATGCATTCAATGCTCATCAGAACGGATCCTTTTCCATCCGTTGAAGACTGAAGTCTGCTCAAAGACAAGAGGCTATATATACCTCCATCTCTTGAAGATGCATATGACCGAACTTGAGCAAAAATACAAGTGAAGCAATACTTAGCGATTCAAAATCTTTCAAGAGATTCAAGCAAACATCTGCTCAAGAAATCAAAGAGAAAATCTCAAGCTTGCAAAAGCTAGCAAAGCTACTCTGATCCTCATTTTCATATTACTCTCTGTGTAGAGTTTTTTAAGAGTCTAAGCTTTAGTTTCGAATTCTCACATTTAGTGAGTTAGTAGAACAAACTCCTTTCAAAACCTTAGTTTGGTTGAGCCTGAAGAGGCTTGTCTGTAAAAGAATACTTAGAAAACCTGAAGAGGTTGAGAATACTGCCTGAAGAGGTGTTGAATACTTTGTAACAAAAGGTTTTTGTTATAGTGGATAAAGCTCTTAAGTAAAGAGGACTTGACGTAGCTCTTTGGTGAAGAGTGAACCAGGATAATATCTTTGTGTTCTTTTCTCTCCCTTACCCTTACTTTAGTTTATTATCTAACTAACTGACTGGGATTGAATTGCCTTTTCCTACGCTGCTTTCTTATCTTATTCAAACTAAGTTAGCGTCCAACTTGGTGTTTGGAAGAGCTCTCTTTGCTTTTAATCGTTTTAACGTCCAACCTTGCAAAAACTTTTATCTGCTTACGGAAAGAACTTAAAATCGTCAGAAACACAATTCAACCCCCTTCTTGTGTTTCAAACAGGTTCCTTCAGTAGTCTCTGAACAATTGATTATGTCCTTCTTCAAGACTTCAATCTATCATTGTTCTTCTTCGTCTGTGCCTACTAGTGTTGTTGGATTGTTGTTGGCTCTCTAGTACTAACCTCATGACTTCTTCTTTAGTGTTGTCCTCAAGTTGTTCATCTACGATTTGGTTCCAGAGTGTATCAAAGGCGTCTGAATTGTTTGGATCCATTATGAGATGATTGAATTGTGAGACAATGAGAGAAGATTGCACAATTTGATAAGAAAATGAGAGAATGAGAAAAGATTGCACTAATTAAAGAGAATATATAGAAAGCAACACAACGGCTAGTTTTTTCATAACGGCTAGTTTATCATAATGGCTACTTTTTTCATAATGGCTAGTTTTTCTTAACTGCTACATTTTCATAACAGCTAGTTTTTCATAACGGCTACTTTTTCTTAAAGGCTAATTTGTGCCGAATAAAGTCACAATACAGTTCATGATCTTGGAGTTGTCTCTCTGACATTGTAGATGTGTCCTTTAAGAGGATTTTATATAACTTGATTGCATTATTTGTCTCCTTTTCCTCAACTATCTTTGCCATGATAGAGTTTTTCTCCTTCACAGCTTCTTTCATGCCAGTAAGGTCGACAATTTTAGAAGACGCCTCTACTGCATTGTTCTTCCTTTTTGCTGCCTTTTGTCCCATTAGGCGGACCATTGGTGATGCTGGATTATAAGCGCAATTTGTTGGCATTTCTGGGTTGGAAGAAGATGAGTACACCCCAGCAGCAGAAATCTTTGTTCTTTTTGAAGAGCTTTCCATGGGTTCGGTCGTCCATTTAGGCTCATCCTTCAGCAAACGCCATGCACGCTCAAATTTCAATACCTCGCCTTCGTCTTGTGAAAAAATAGCATGTGCGGCTGCCATGATGTCCTTCTTAGAGCTTCTGCTTTTCTTCCTTTGGACAGCTTGCTTGTAACAGCCGACGAACTTTTGGACAATAGAATTTAACTTATGCCACCAAGATTTCAGTTGAGCTTTTTCCTCTTTTCAAAATTCCCACGATACTTGTTATAACCTTCTTTAATTCTCAACCAAAAACTATCTGTCTTTTGGTCAACGCCTATAACTGAATCCTTTGACACGTTGAGCCACGCTTGAATGAGTTGTGTATCTTCTTGCATTGTAAATATGACTCGTTTTTTTTTTTGGAACAGAACCCCCTTCTACTTCGTCGAGAGTAATGCCTTCTACGCTGACTTGTGTAGAAAATTGTGGAACTTGTGAATTAGACATGGATCTCGTTGGTGTTTGAGGAATCTCATTAGTGAACTCCACACCACTAGTAGCTATAGAAGGCTTATAAAACATAGGAAGGAAATGGAGGATTTTGAGAATTTTGGCGAGGAGGGGGAGGTTGAGGATAATAAAATGGAGGATATTCGCTAGGAGGGGGAAGATGAGGATAATAAAATGGAGGATTTTGAGGACTCCCATTACTAGGAGGGGGATGAGAATAATATAATCAAGGATTATGAGGATAATTGCCATCCATTTGACTACAATAAAGTGAAATTGTAGAATTGTAGATGTGGAGAAGATGAGTGAAAAAATGTATCCATCGTCTCCAATTTATAGGTGAATAAAATTGGTAGAAATTGGTCAATTTTTAACCATTGTATAGTTTCATTCAATTGCTCATTGTATAATATCATCAGACCATTCATTTGAGAGTAAATGGATAGGCCAAATCCTCTGGACAATTCCAACGGATAGGCCAAATCCCCTGGACAATTCGCATTCTACTAGAACATTCTTTAATTATTTGGATTTTCATATTCAAAAACTAAATTTTGGACCATTCATTTTGGAACTCTTCGTCCCTCACTCTCCCTCACTCGGCTACATTGCCTCATCATCTGTCACTCTGCCTCCCCTTCTTCTTCTCTGCCCCATCACTCTCTCTCACTCTTCTTCATCTCTGCCCGATCGCCTCTCACAATCTCCCTCACTCTCCCTCCGATCTCGTGAAACTCGGTATCTCCTCCCTTGCATGCACGACCTTCAGTCGGCCGGCGATGACTCTTGGATTGCGATGAAGATCAGGAACAGAGGCGGCGACCTCGTGTGGTGGCGACGATGACGTGCGGTTTCTGATTTCAGGTGGTTGATCTTCTCCTGTTAGGGGTTCCTCTATGTTGATTTCTGATTTGTGGGTGGGTTTCTGTGTTCATGGGTTTGTGGGTACCGATTTATAGGTTGTTGTTCATCTGATTTCTGATTCCTCCTTGTTGATGTCTACTTGTTGATTTCTGATTACTGGGTTTGGGGTTTTGATTTCTGGGTTAGGGTTTCTCAATTTTTTAGTAATTATTTTATTTTTTTCAATTTATGTGATTTATGAAATTGTAAACATTTCTGATTTGCATCTATGTTCAACAACCCCCATCCCCATTTCTGTTGTTCGGTTGGATTGAGCTTCATTTTCCCTCTCTATTCTATTACTGAGGAATGCTGAAAAAGGGGTCAAAAAATTGTATTTTAAGGTAAGGACCCGTTCGTTTTGCAATGCACGGCTCTTCACAAGAGCTACCTTGTAGGATGCCTCCAATGCTAAAAAAAATAAGTAACGACTCTTATGGATTAAGGAACGGCGGTAAGAACCGCGTTGGAGATGCTCTTATAAAGATTTTATTTGGGTTTATCAGAATAACTTATAAAAATAAGGGCGTTGTTTGGTACCCTTGAAAAGTAAAAGGTCTGGATACCCTCTGTCCAACTAGAATGTGTTACCTCAATTAATTCAGTAATGTCAATGTCACATGTGACTAAGTTCTTATGATCTGATTAAGCCATATAGGCAAGGGTATGGTATTCAATGAGTACCATAAAATCTTTAATCAAATAAACTTATGCAAATAGTTTATGATCTTCTTATAAGTTCTTTTTAGCTTATTTACATAAGTTTGTCAGTGAAACTTATAAAAATAATTGTTTTTAGCTTATTTGAAGAAAAAAAAGCTTATTGAATAAGCGCTTAATTAAGTAATTTATCTTAAACACACCGTTAATTGGTTTTGTAAATTAACACATCAGTAACATGTTTGACTCTTATCTTAACTATCTTAAAAGTCATTCACACCATGATTTTTCATTGGTTGATAGTGTAAAAAACTTTACATTACCAGTGCATAACAATTAAACTCATTTGTTATAGGCTTTTTTTCTTCTTCACCTTGCTCTATTTATGGAAATATAATCTTTTTCCAAAAGCCTATTTTAAATACATATTGACTCTGTTTGACAAAAATAACTGATAATCTAATTTATGGTGGATAAGCTAATTTTTAGCTGATAGCGGAAAAGCTGAAACATTTGGTAAAATTAGCGGCTGAATGAGTTTATAAAAATAAATTGGCATAAAATGATATATTTATATGATTTTTATATAATTTGTTTTTAAATTCAAATTAAAACTTTATAATTAGAATATTAATTTTTAAATATTTTTATTAGATAATATAAATGAAATGGCATGTTTATATGATTTTTTTTATAAATTTTAATTTATGAGGGACGGAGTAAGTAGGAATTTTATTGGATTAATAAAGGTAAAAATGAGAGAAAAATTAATAATTTATAAATTAAATAAAATAGCTTATGAAAAAAACTATAAGCTAATGACATATACTTGTTTACCAAACACCTCTACTTTGGTCAAACAAACTTATAAGCTAGTCAAATAAGCTATAAGCTAACTTATTGGACTTGTCAAATAGAGTCATTACAAAAAGACCTTAGAAGATCAAGATACTTATAATTTTTTTAAAATTTTTAACTAGATATAATCTTTAATGAAATTATTAATTATATATAGAATAAATATATCATGCTAACATACAATTAGTAAATTATGTAAATATTATAAATTCATAATTATATAAATAAATAGGTTAATCTCGTGAGTTAAATAGGTTTTTCCAAAAGCTCAACTATTGGTATGCATAATCAACGGATTTTTTAAATGACTTAATTTAGCACTTATTTAATAAGATTTTTTGAAATAAGCTAATAAAAAAAACTTATTTTCATAAGTTTATCTTATAAACTTATTGAAATAAGCTACAAAAGCTTATAAAAGGTTATAAGCTATTTTTATAAGTTATTTTCATAAGTTTATTTTTATATGTTATTTTTATATAAACTTAAATAACCTCTTTATAAACTCTTCCAAATATCCTCATGTAGGCATTTTGAAAAATTTAAAATCTAAATTACTTAGATCAATTCCAATGGAAGTTGCTTAACAATACTACATCAAAGATAACCCAAAGAACTCCATCAATTATTAACACAACTATAATATCAAATACACAAAACTCATATATAAGACAAAAATAGAAAAAGGAGAATGATAGCATCAATGTACTTTCCTAGTTCACCCTGGTGCAATCAACCCTTATTTGACCTTGATTTCCAGTTTTAACACCTATCCTTCCCATCTTAGTAACAGCAGCAACAAAAGCACTCTCAAAAGCTGCTTTATTTGAAGCAAATAAGTTGACTGTGTTCTTTGACCTTGCATCTGTAGCCAGCACTTGATCAGAAGTGAAGAGACCCATTCCTTGCTGCAGATTCTTGAAGTATTGATTGTCAAACGTTTGAGGTGTGACGGGGTCCATGTTTATGGCTATTCTAGGATCAACTTTTAGAGGGCACGCCTGTCTAAGTTGTAAGGCATATTGTAGGTTTAGTGTTGGGTCAATTCTATTTCTGGGACTAAAGTTGTAGATTCTTTTTGAGAAACGGTTGCAGTGAGAGAACCCAATTGTATGTGCACCTAACACAAAACACACCATTTTTAAAATTACAGTTTAATCATTTGGTGCATCAAAATTAATGAAAAAGTGCTTTAGTTTTAGAGAAATGCTAGCAACCCTTTTTACCACACTCCCTTCAACACACTCTTTATTATTGGATAGATTTCATATGGGACTCACTTAATAAAGAGTGAGTCCATGTGATTTAGTGGGTTTCACATAAAATCTACCGAATAACGGAGAGTGTACTGAAGAGAGTATGTTAAAGAGTGTGTTACTAGCACCTCTTTTAGTTTTATCATTACAGTTAATTTCAAGTTGTATCAAAATATAATTTGTTAATCATTTGGTGCAAAGTAGCATGATTAATGAAATAACAGAACCATTGCACTTTCTGTTTGTGAAGTTACCTGATAATGCAATCATATCTGTTTGGGAGAGGCCATTAAAGCTAAACAAGGAATTAAGCTGATCCAAATTGAATTCAGGTTGAGGAAGACGGCGTTGAACACTTGCAATAGTAGATATTGTCCCATCACGCCTTCCCAATTCAACTTCATAAAATGGTCCCCCAGTCTACATTATGCAATTAGGTTAGGATTATTAGTTAATGTAATGCCAAACAGTATAATCAGAGTTAGCATAGTGAAAGAATGCTTTAGCTCCCAATAATTTATATTTCTGAGCTTAGACTTGAAAAGCATTGTAAACTATCATAACTTAGTTAGCTGCTTAATGATAAGATCATTAAGAGGTAAACTTTGTTCATGTGCATTGTTGGGATTGGCCCAGAATTCGGATTAAGATAAACTACAGAACTTTTTTTGTATCAATAACTAATGTAGGATATCAAAGTAATGTAAAGAAAGTCAGACTATACCAAATTTACGACATCCCTAGTAGCCAGAGCAAGAATATCAGCACATGAGACTTTGTTTCTGCACTGAGGATTAGCATCAACAGCTGCTTTGGCCTTAATCACCGTGTCAAAGCCGTCCCCAGCTAGTGAAATGTCATCAGGGTGATTTTTCTCTGCTTGATTATTTGGAGATGCAAGCAAAATCGAAGCATCACAACCCTGTGCAGAAATGAATAAAAACTAAACCAACAACCTTTTCAAAAGCCTCATAAACTAAAATGATTGAATAATGATTAATGAATGATACTCACACAAACATGCACAAATTATATAAATATTCCCTTGCGTAAAGGGCGACCTAGGGCACGAGGTTCTCAACTTATGGGATCTAGGATGGGTAGATACACACAGCCTTACCCCCCCGCAAGCGGAGAGACTCTTTGCGGGAATACGAAATTACTCCTTTGAGTATAATACAAAAAAGTTTTGAATAATCACACATTTTCAAACTTACACCAACCTATATTGATTGGTTAATGCAAAATTGTGGAAGTCAAGAGTTATTTAACTCAATCAACACTAACTTAATTGTTTGTAACATTATGAAGTCATGATGAAGTAGGCTTACAGACCCGCACAAAGCAATCATGGAAGAGGAGCCGGAGAGTGGCAGGAGCAGTTACAAAGGTCTGTTGGAACTTCTGTGTAACAGCAGAGCGAACCAATTGTTCCACATTGGGGCATACATTGCTGTAGAAGCCGCGGGTTAGTTGAGCTGAACTTGTTTGTGTACTAATTAGGAGAAGAAGAAAGGATGATAAGACCACATTACTGAAGCTAGGAGCTTCCATGACTAGTTGTTTTGTTTTGTTTTGCTTCTATGAATTGTTTCCAATGCTACAAATTGTAAGGTCTATATATAAACTATAGTATATACAATGTATGTGTATATATATATAGTTAACATGTAATAACAAAATATGTGTTGAAACTGAGGAAGGTTATTAATTAGTACCTAATAATGGGAGAATGATTGATGAGAATAAGAACAAAGGTCTGTTTCATGGACAGTCTGGCCATTGACATAAATATGTTACTCCGTATTTGATAGAGGCGTGATTGAAGCTTAGAGATGGCTTTAAAAATTCATGATCATGCTCTAGTCTAGCTAGCTAGCAAACTGGTTGCGTGAAGCATCCAAGCTGCATTTGAAAAAAATGTGTAGAGGAGTGATTGGGCGGACACATAGTTTACTTGTATATATTACTATTATATGATAATAATTAATACTACTAACGTGTTGGTCAGCCTGTATAATATCACGGGTAAGCATCTACAGAAATGAAAGGAAATTTAATTTATGAGTTGAGGATCAAAGAATTAAGAAGACATCTCTCTCTCTCTCTCTCTCTCTCTCTCTCTCTCTCTCTCTCTCTCTCTCTCTCTCTCTCTCTCTCTCTATATATATATATATATATATATATATATATATATATATATATATGTGTGTGTGTGTGTGTGTGTGTGTGTAGAGAGAGAGAGAGAGAGAATGTCAAGCTTGGCAATTTGTACTTCTTTATGAGATTGTCAACTCAATTGCATGTTACCATCTCCTAACTACTCCCCAACGGGCATTCTTCTGTACCCACTTCTTCTCCTATCAAATAAAATCGCCTTTTCAAATTATTTTACTGCTAAAAGTTCTATTATAACTAATGATAATGGTTGATGTCAAAATAAATATGATATTAACCAACACCACCAACACAACTGACAGATAATTAGGTTCCTTAATAATGTTGTCAGGGGGTTCGATTTGTGCAGTGTGTATGGAAAAATTTGATGGGAGAGGCAAAACCCACTTCGATGATCACTACATCTCGAAAGGGATTAGTCTTCGACTATCGGCTGAGGATAATCTTGTGCACATAAAAAGTATGATATTCAAGGTTTTTTTTTTATAAATATGATATTTACTAACACTACAAGAAATTTGCCTTTAAGTGAATGACAAAATCTGTTATTATATATTTAAAATCCGTAGGTATATATAAAGTTTACATTCACCTACGATCAGTCCATCTGTCTATTATGAATGACGAATACCAATGACAATTGATTGTCATTATACGCCCTTTGCAACCATTGTAAGTCCTTTGTAGTAATCATCTTACTACAAATGACTTAATTGATATACACTATTAGTGTAAAGATATTTATACAGTCAATCAATCAAAAATTATCACATCATTAAAAAGTTTGATTCAAATCATAACTACCTTACACGTCAGACATAAAATGTTTTGTAATTGGTTGAGAGTGTTAAAAACTTTATACTGACAGTGTATTAAAATTGAACTCTACTGCAAAAATCAAATATTTTTAATGATATGACAATATATGATTAATTGAGGATATTAAAAATATTTTAACTCACAATGTCATATAATTAAATACATTTATGCTATTAACATCACATATGAAACCTAACATTAATTAATTGTGCATACACGAAATCAAATCATGTGGCATTTGAGAGGATCAAATTCTAGGTCAAAGACTCCAATGCCTCCATATTTGCTTGTGAGATTCAAGTAATCTACAATACTCCCTCTAGACTTATAAATAAGTGGAAAAAAACTAACTTTACACGTATTAAGAAAGTTAGTTATATTAGTTTAATTGTCTTGATTTATGTAACAAAATAAGTTATAGTTACTGAACTACCCTTTCTTGGGAGTGTACGATGCTCTTGGAAGTTGTTTCTTAGGAGTATATAATGCTCTTAGAAAAATAAAAATAAAAACAATTAACCAAAGGGTATTTTTGAAACATTGACATTAAATAGAGTTGATTTGGTTGACTTTTGTTTATATTTGAGTCCAAAACATTTAAGTACTTTTTTTGCTTATATATAGGCTCGAAGGGAGTAAGTTGCATTGTGTTTGTATTTTTTTATTTATTGTCCAAATGAACGGCCAATCTAATTGTGCTACTAGCATTTTATTGTTTTATATGTTTTGAGTCTTACTAACCGATACTAATTAAAGAATCAAGAAAATACAAGATTTTATTGAAAAATTAAAAATTTCACTTCTCGATAAATTAATTATATCACTTTTTCATAAAAACTTACCCTTTTAGTTTTTTAATCAGTGCGGTTAACATTTCACTTATGTTTTTTAGTGCCAATAGTAAAGAAATAAAAGGATTCTCCATGTATTAATTACAACACTTCCCCACAAAAACTTACCCTATGAATTCTTTAATCAGTTGCTATTAACATTTCACTTATGTTTTTTCAGTGCCAATAGTAAAGAACCAAAAGGATATTGATTGACAATTTCGCATAATCATATGCCTTGGACTTTGACGTTGGATTATGATATTTAAGCTATTTAGATTATATTTGCACTACATTCATTTTACCTTAAAAAAGTAATATATGGGGTGGTGTGTGATTTATTGATAGTGTTAAAAATTTTATATTAATAATACATCAAAATTAAACTCATATGAGAATAGTAAATTATACTTTTATGCAAAATCAATATGGTATTCTAGGTGTTAAAAAAACATTTTTGTAATAATTTTGCATCTTTGAACAAAAATCGTATATTTATAGTTTTTTTTCCTTTCTTTCAATTTGTATGTTAGTACTTCCTCTATTCTTTTAGAAAAAAATATCTTTCAATATTGTTGCACAAAAATTAATGATAACATTAAATAAATTTGAATTAAGAAGACTAACTCTTTTTCTCACTTTATTAATATTTTTTCTCGTGAATGATCACTAATAGGTACTCTAGTGGATCCAACTATAAGCAAAAAAAATGACTAAATTTGACGGACTTAAATATAAGTAAATATCAACTAATCTATTCATATTTAATGTTGTTTTTTCAAAAACATCATTAAGTTATTAATTCATTAATGTTATGAGCACCATTATAACTAAGGGTAATTTAGTATATGCATTTGCTTTTTTTTACATGAAACCAAGAAAATTAAATGCACTTAACTACCATTCTTAATCAGTGGTGGTCCTAAGCATGATTTGGTTGTGCGACCGCACATGACCCCATTTTTTAGGGGGCACCAATTTTTTTTGTACTTAGTATATATGTATATATTAAAATAAAAAATTTATATAATAAAAATGAGTTTAATTTCTATACATTGACCGTGTAAAACTTTGTTACACAGACATCCAATTAAAAATTGACACGTTTGAATATTTCTTTGACTCTTATCCTAACTACCTTAATAGTCATCCATATCATGATTGGTGATTGGTTGACAGTGTAAAAAACTTTACACTACCAGTGCATAGCAATTAAACTCAATAAAAATTTATATAGTTAAAAATTTTATATTGGAAACTTGAGGGCCCAATTGTTTTTTAAAATTTAGGGTCTAATCCTTTTACTACTCATTTTAGTAAAAAAATTTAAAAGTTAGGGCCCAATCCTTTTACTACTTAACAGCCACACAAAAGACTCTCCATTTTTTCCTCAATCACGTAACTCTGTCCATTTTTCCTTCACTTACTTTAACAATTTTTTATTAAAAAAAAAGCCAAAAGACTCACTCTCCCTCACTCAGTGACTCACGTCTGCGTCTCTCTCTTTGTCTGACGCTCTAACCTCAGATTTCGGTCGGACAGTCCCTGTGCCTCACGTATCTCTATTGGCAGTGGTGCATTGTTTCATTCACAATCTAACGTTGAGTATGTTGATGAGTGTTTTATATTTCACTATTTTTTTTATATTGTAGATTAAGTAATTGACTCACTTAATAGAAGATTTGAGCAATATAACACATATGAGGAGATTTTTGGGTTTTTGTTTAGTATTCAAAGGCTTAGATTATTCTCTGATAAAGATTTGAAATTATGTTACAAAAATATTGAAACTTATCTAAAACATGATAATTCTTATGATCTTGATGGTGAAATTTTATTTGTAGAACTTATCTAATATTTTGTTTCACTTGAGGTTGTATCAAAACAATTAATAGCTAGCTTTTTGAACCTCTTTATGCGCTTTTGATAATCTATATATATTCGGCTTATAAAAAAACAGGACACCAATTTCTCAGTTCGCACAGGACATCCAAAATCTCAGGAACGGTCCTGTTCTTAATCAGTGTGCAAGTAGGTATTTTTGCTTATAATTGAGTCCGGAGGGAGTATAGTATAATAAATAATAAAGGTAAATTTGAAAAAATAATTTATATTTTCTCCAGATTATTAAATGACAAAAAAGTTAGGATAAAATGACCTTTTTAGAAAAAAACTTTTTTATCAATGAATGAGGGAGTATCATATTATTGTCATTTGTCAATACTCGATACACGTTTGGCGGTAGAGGCAATTAATTTGAGCCGCTCGGTTTCCTAGATCAACGCACCAATATCTCTTTTATTTATGGTTTCTATATTGCACCTTAGTTTCAACATTTTTTTTTTTTTTTACAAGAGTCTGAACAGTTAGTTAGTATTACTTCCACACACCTAAAATGATTACTAAAATAATAAGGGTGAGGCTAACGAGTGCCTTAGGACACTTTTTAAGGAAACCCAAAAAGTAGTTTTGCATTGAAAAATTAAATATATCATCTTTTTAAATATTAAATATATTAATTTCCAACAAAAAATTTCTTTTCATATTTCCTTAACATTCTCCAAATAATAAAAAGGGTTGAGATCCCTAGCTGATTGACCAAAGATTAGTTAGGGAGGCCTTGTTTTTTCTTTGCAATAATGATAATGAGATATTGTAGTTAACGAGCCCGCAAGCAAGCAAGCATATTCTATAATCTATGGGCATCGAAGATCATGACAGCGCAAGGCAACATTATTAGTACACGCTACTCCACCACCTTTAATTTAATTCAAATCTAAGCGAACAACAAATATGCCAAAGATATGGCTTACTACAGCATTTTTTATGAGAACTATGCTACCCCAATCTAAGGCTTGCACCAATTCAACCTTGATTTTGGGTTGCATTTTACTATTGTTTGGGAACGCACTTCACAATTTTGTGTCAACCACGTATTTTGCCCTGCCAGTGACCATTTCGACTGAAATTGCATGACTCACCATGTTGGGTGAAACTGATCTTACCGAAGAGGTTTCATTTGTTTTCTGTGGAATTATAATGCAAAGAATCAAGAGATTGAAGAGGGAAAAGAATGTCTTTCTAGACCTGCAACAGGTCGTGCAAGTCCATCACTCACTATGCTCTACAAGATGGTAACTACCAAATGCTAAACGAGGGAGAAGGGAGAAACTAAAATCCAAATCCCTTGACCGAACGAGAATATTGAAATCACTGACCATTATCGTAACTTAAATGGATAACCAAGGGACTTATTACTGGCAAATCAATTACTAGTTTATTAGTAATTGGCATCATACTTAACTGGTATAAATGTGGATCTAGATGTTGCTGCAGTAATAGTAGTGTCTTCTTGACTCAATGAAAATGCAACCAGACGTGACATAAATATGATTAATTTTACATCAAAATTTGAACCCGTATATCTACCAGAACACAAGGCTATAATATCAGTTTGGTTTAAATTATTTTCAATTCACACATGAAAATAACGCTTCTCGAGACAATTATTTTGAAAGCTATGTAAGAAAAACTTTCTCCCAACGTAATTTTGAAATGTGATTTTACTTTTGCAGAATATAAAACAAACAGACTCTTAATGTCAATAAGATAAAAAGCATCCCCTTGAGATTTTTAAAGCACATATTTGTTTGTTTGAGACTAACACTGTTTGGTTGCAGGGGAGAGAGAGGAAATTGGAATGGGAGGGAATAGCTAAGAACATTTTCCCTTCCCTCCCCTCTCATCATTTGAATATGAACCAAACGGTGCATGAATGATCAGTTATCATGTTTTCCATCGCTGGAAATCCAAGTTTCTAGCATCTCCCTTTTAACAAAAATAGGCAAACAAATTTTACCCCCCGTTCTCAACATAAAACAAAAATAGAGTGTCGATCGAAAGTGATAACAAAGAAATAGTTCCCAGGAACCAAACCAGCCTCCTTACAGAACATTACTCCATCGATGAACATGAACAGCATTAGCTGGTAAAATATGACCATACTAGAAATGTGGAAAAGAAGAAGCAAAATAGGATCATAGAACAAAATAACCCAGAAATATTTCATATAACCTGACAACCGTTCTTCTAATGTACATTTCTTCAGTATTATAAGATACTCACCATGAATGTATTCAGTAGCCTACAACAATTAGAAATAAACAATTCACAGGGATTTAAGAACCCAAAAAACTGTGGATTCAAAATAATCCCTCCGGGTCTGGACCATTCAACCCAACGTGAAAATATGTTGAATTGTAGGCTTTCATTTTGATCTTCCACGGCAACAATTGTGGACTGTTGTACTTATATGCTTTGTTGAGTTTGTCATGACCAAACTAGTCATCCATTACAGGAAAAAAATAGTTTAACAATCTTATCCAACATAAGTTCATCCGTCCAACACAGCTTTAAATGGAACATGAAGGGGGGAAATTACTGAGATACTTTCCTTTCATCATCCATCACTGTTGCAACAAGCTACCTGCAGATAAGTCTTCACTAAAAGATTAGAGAAACATTTATCAATACGTATATGTAACTCAAAGGACAACGGAGCAATCTGATTAAGATCAGAACTAAAGAAAGATGCATTAACCGCTGACCCATCAGATATTTTTAAGTTACAAAGCACGGGAATCAAACTTGAAGATCACTCCGTTGTTTAATAAGATAACCAAATTTCAGAGTCGGTCTATGGGTAGATATGCATCATCTTAAGCAATAATATGCATCTTCTTGTAAAAAAACTACTCAATTCGAAGCTTGCACGGAAATACACAGGCATTATACAACTTTATTTCTTAATCCTACTTTACAATTTCGTTGTGATCCATGCAGCTGACCCCATCTAATGGGAAAAGGCTTTGTTGTAGTTGATGTTGTTGCTTTACAGTTTCATGGTACAAAACTAAGAAACACGTCACACTAAAAGAATGGAGAATAACTTATCATCAACCCTACAGTATTTTAAAATTTCAAAGCAGAACAATATATGTCAAGACTTAAGTGATTTTTTTAGGGTAATGTTAAAAGACAGTTGAAACATTTCATTCTTCAGTTATTACCTGTACAGGACAAAGAACGACTTTCAGCTGCCCTGAAGAACTCTCTGGGGATCAAGCTGCCCACTACAATAACTAGAAGGGACAGCTGAAAGCTCTAGTCTTCCTTTCCATTCTTCTCCAGGTTTCAAAGTGATAGGCTTTTCAATAACAGCAGCCTCTACACAGAGCATATGCTTATACTCATCATCACCAAAATCAGCCATAGCCTTCGCTTTCTTATCCCAAGGATTCCACACCACTGGAAAGATAAATAATAAATATTAGAAAAGAAAAAGGTTAGAAGGACAGACACTTAATTGTGTGAAATTAGAAGTTAAGAACTCAATTATAATGGAAGTTATATGTAATGCCAACAATGGTTGGCACAACTGGTAACGGTGGATCGCATCAACTAAGTTGGTCGAGATTCGATTCTTGCTAGGGTCCATTGTTGGTGGGTTATCTGAAACTACCTCCATAAGCACTCATTGAGCCTGGAGGCCTGCCCTGACCATGGGATGGAGTGGCCACCCTTGACCCTAAACATTTATGTGCAAGGAAACAAAAGCTTTATATGTAATAATTCTCAGTTTCGGTTCAGAGTTATTAAATTGTGTCCAATGAAGCTATCAATTTTGTGCTTCTGATTCTTCCAAAGTGCATTAGTACTAGCTTTAAAAAACCTACATTACTAGATTATAACCCAAGCTCAAACATCACAAATCAAGACATCAACAGGTATTTGAGTTTGGACTTGGAAAATGCCATTGCTAGCTTAAACTAGAGGTGCTTCCAAATAGTCACTTTGACTGTATTGCTACTTGGTATAACCTAAAAACTTACAGGAAGATTTTAGATATGGAAATGAAACAGATAAATACTTCAAGCTATGCTCTACCAGGAAACTTAACTTTCCACTCTACCATATGACATTCTTGTATATTTACACATCTATAAAGCACACTTGCATATTTTGAAAGAGCTTCAGATAAAAGATGTCCCAATCAGTACACCTTATGAGTACCACAAACTTGGTATGTAAGATGAGCTGGATAATACTCACCTGCATCAGGAAGGCCATCTTTGCGCAAAACAAATGTTCTCTTTTTCTCATGATCAATAATTGCAATCTTTGTAGGGGTGCTAAGATATATCTTGTCAACCTATCATATTAAGAAAAAGAGAAGCATCAGTTTGAACTCACCAAAACCTATGAAACATCAGTGCATCAGCATTGGCTACATATATGTACCTAGAAATAGTCAGGTATCAGCAGTACAAACCAGGTACATCAATTTTTTCTTTCTTTTGTTCTTTCCTTTGTTAGTACTATTTTCAATGAAAATATGTTTAAGATATGGGTTGGGTCCCACTGATACTCAGACTTTGAATTGGTGGCATCTTAGAATTTGGGTTTGGACCTAACTCAACCCCAAAAGCTAGCTCATGGGGTAAAGGTTGCCCCCACTTATAAGCATTATTCAGGCCATATCACTATCCAATGTGGGACTCCAACACACACCCCTCACGCCCAGGACTGGACATCTGCAGGTGGCCCAACGGATCTCGAATAGGCTCTGATACCATCTTAGAATTTGGGTTTGGACCTAACTCAACCATAAAAGCTAGCTCATGGGATGAGGGTTGCTCTCCACTTATAAGCACTATTCAGGCCATATCACTATCTAATGTGGGATTCCAACATGGCATGCAATCAACCAGCACAATCTGAGCAATGGCCACCCTTATTACAGCAAAGGGTGAAAAAGTAAAAAGAAACGAAAGAAAAAATGGGAAAAACAAAAAGACGGAAGGTGGGGATGGGGAAGAAACATCTGTTACTTGTTTCTGCAAATGATTAAACAGCAACGCTTTTACATCTCTTCATCCTTCGATGATATATATAGTAGAGAGAAAGAGAAGCTGTCAAAAGGAAAGCTTTACTTTGGTGTAGGTGTTTATGTCCCACTTTTGGCATGAATTCAACACCATTAAGTAGCAACAATAATTTAAACATTATAAAAAATAAATGAAAAGCATTTTCAGGAACAATAAACTGATCCTATATTATAAGTATTGCTATATTGGACAAAGTTGGTTTTTGTCACAAGTTAACGAATGACATGGGCATTTAAAACCACTCAAAGTATAAACTTTGTTTTCAAACAAGAAAAGCAAATCCGCTTTCCCGGATGAAACGCAAATGCCATATAACTTATCAGTAATAATTCGTACGTCGTTTTACGAATTTGAATTCTTACGATTTAGCATTATGACTATATTATATATAAATAAGTGGTCCAGGCCTATGACTTTTCTCTTTCGTTACTTAAGAACAATGGCTTTGTAATTTTATTTTTAAAGAATTCATTTATATGAATAACTGAATAAGTATATAAGCATACTTTATTTATTTCTATTGGAAAAAACCCAAGTCCCACATTGACTAGAGATAGGCTTCATAAGAGCTTATAAAACTTGGACAATCCTCACCTCTTGAGCTAGCTTTTGGGGTCAATTAATTCAATTTACTGTAATAAATTCATGTCCTTGATTTAATACCAGCATCTGTGCATCCTAAAACAAAATATAAGGGAAACAACAAACTTACTTCTGATTCAAATGTTAAAGCATCCCCCTGTTCAGTAAAACGTTCCTTGTTCTGCAAGTTGTCAAGATAATCCAGGGTCTCTAATCCCTCTACCCGAACTTCACTGAACACATGCAAATAATCTAGTAAGATGCTCTATCTATCCATCTATAATAAAAAGAAAACTAATCTATATGCAGAAACTAAGTGAAGTTGAAATAGTAAAGGCCAATTAGAAATAGTAGGTTAAATTAATATATAAAATAGTGAAAGATGAAAGATATGTGAATAGATACATCACAAAGGTTCTAATTGAACCAAATGATAGTTAAGAAATTTATCGAAACTTGAATATTCCACCACACAAGGATTTGTGATAAATAGATAGAGCAGCAATTTTAATAATAGAAGCAGTTGCTTCTTATATCTATGCTAGCGCACTTTGAAAATCTATGTATCCAAACTCTGCACTTCATGTACTGAAAGCCAATAAATCCACAGTTGATTTTAAAAGTTCCGTGCCAACACTTTTTTTTTTTTATAAAAGAAGAAAGTCAATAAGGAAAAGAGAAGATGACATGCCAACTTTTACATTCTGATACAGATCTAAAACAAATTCCAAACAATACAAGGAAAAGATTCACTTTTTCACAAGTCCAGGAAACCAGCTTACACCCAAGTTCTAAGATGGCATAATTCTATTAACTTGCTAAAATCTGGAACTAGATCTAAACCAAAAGATACAACAACAACAACAACGACAAATACAATGACAACCAAACCTTATCCTGCTAGGTGGGCGAGTTTTAGAATCAAAAACCTAATTTCCTGTAAAACAATATAGAGCAAGGTCTTTCTCAATCTTCTATAGATTTCTTATGTCTTCCTCTAGGACATCATCCCCTTTCAACCAAGCACCCAAAGTAATACACCCTATCCCCTCTCATCCTCCTCCCCAAAATAAAAGCTCCAATAATAATGATTTAAGATCCCTTTCTACATAAATTCACTTGCTGTTGCAATGAAGCATATCCAGGAAAGAAAAGAGCATTTGGATCTGCATTCTGGACAACTATAATAACCAAACAATTACAAATTTGAGCCCTAACTATAGTACAATAATTTGAATTTTCACTACAAAATCAAGCAACTGTCATCACTGAAGGAGACAAACCAAGGTTGCAAACAGAGGGACAGCAAGTTGCTAAATGTGTCGACAGAGTCAATTATAAATAAAGACAAGTACATTAATTCAAAACTGTGATATTCAAGTGTGTGACAAACAGGTTTCAAGCACTTACCTAATGTCTGACACAGAGAAATATGTATGATAAGCAAAGGTGAATGAAAATGGCTTCCCCTCACTGTTTGTGTTCCTGATCCGAGATGTCAACATCAGATCTCCTCCAGGTCCCAGAGCTACCCTAAGACGGAACTCAAAACTATATACAAAAAGAATGGCACATAATATCAGAAAAAATATAGATAAACAATTAAAGCTATGAAAAAGACATGTCTGTTAAACGAGATAGTAGTAAAAACAATAAAGGTCAAAATGTTGAATGTCTCCTATATATACCTGTGAGGCCAAACCTTCATGTCTTCTTCTGAGGGCTTAAGAATCAGATCAACAAAGGCTTTGCTCAAAGTAGTTGTTGGAAATGGAGGAGGGTCATCATCAACAGCCCAGAACCGGTTTCTAGCAAATCCATGCTGGTCAAGGGTACCATGGCTTCCAAACTGCAAACCGAGAGCAAATTTCCGTGACCAGGTCATCTGAAATCTGATGATAATAACGAAGCAACTTTTGGAAGGCCATTTATGTATTGCAATGATATTCAGAATATTTTGTAGAATTTTCCATTAAATTGCTATAATTGGTTTAATTGTTATTTAAGATCTCAAGTATAATCATAGATTAAGTGTGATGAAGACAACAGTATATAGAAGGAAAATGCCTAAAGAATTAAAGAATCACATTATTCTGGTTTTCCTTTAATTACACTATTAATGTTAATGTGTTTACTGTGACTAGCTTAGTAAGGAGTATTTTAGCATATATTATATTTTCAGTTCAAGGGGTATTTTAAACTTTGCTGCTTGGGGTTTGAGGTTAGGTATTAACTGTGTCTATGTATGGGATTTTTTTAATTCGTTTCAGTTATTTGGACAGTTAATGTTTCTTATTAGAAAATGATTATTTAACTTGGGCCCTCCCAAGCAATATTATGTGCCCAGCTATCAAAAAAGAGAACAATGTTTGTTTATGAAATATGGCAGCAAGTTGCTCTCTTCTTGGTTACGCACGATGCGATCAAGTTTAATTCTTGTCTTCTCAACTTCTGTTTCGGTTAATTTTCCACATTATCTGACCCTATTCTCCTTGGCAGAAAGCATTATAAACTAATCCCCAGTCAAAACTCAAAACCTAATTGTCCATTCCTCGAATTTGTCGTTAAAAACCCAGCACACAGAAAGCCCGATTGTACTGTTTAAAAACCCAAACGACTACTAGACTGGCCCTGAAGCCGTCATACTGCCTGCAAATCGCCCTCGTTAACATACACCCAATGAATACATTGTAACGTGATTACTTGAGATAATTTATTATGTTTTTATTTTTCAGGGAGGAATGTCATCATCTATGATTTATCTTTACAATGGTATCATTTTAAGAACGTGGGAGCTTAACTTTTATGAGTATTAACACTTCCCCATCTCATATCTTTGCGCCCTTCTTCTCCCCTTTCTACCTCTTCTTCCAAAACAGCTTTCGCATGATGGAAGCAATCATGAAAAACATAAATAGTTAAGCAGTACATACTTGTGGAAAGCATATTGGAATCCCTCCACGAATTGCCTTTGGAGGCTTAAAGGTAGCCTGCACAAGGAACAAGATATTAATAAAACAAGATGAACCATAGCTTACCAACACAATCGCAGGAGTTGTAAATTTTCAAAACTATACTCACATCACATGACAGACCATGTTAAAATAATTTAGGCTAATTTCCCCTAAACTGCAATAATCCCAGGAAAAGAAAGGCATCCTTTCAGAGTGGACAGGAGTTACATTTACTGCTATTGAAGCAAATATTAATATAAGCGATTCAAACATTCTAATATAACTCATGCATTTCCAAGCCTACTTTGATAGATTAACACCCCAAGTACGATCCTCTCCAATCAGACATTAATGATTGATATTAATGTTATTTCAAAAGCAAATTAAGATCTCGTACTACGGAAAGATCCTATAACTATCAGAAGTCAAGTTATTTCATTTGATCACTTATGTATGAACTAAGAATATATTGAGAGCAAACCAAGACTTTGAAAGATCATCAAAATTTAACTTTGTTGCATAACAAAGGACATCAATATAATGCAGTGAGAGATGACATAGAAACATGTTTGATATCACACACACACATACAAACACACCTTACTACTGAGAAAAAGCAATTCCTCGCCGTGGTCATTCTTCCAAGAAGTCACGTGACCACCGTATAGGTACACCTGAAATGAAAATCACAACAACAGCACACACACAAAGAAATCAAATGTCATCATCATCATCATAGTATAAGCCAACAATATAATAATACAAGTTATTTTTCGGAACACAGTAAAATCGAATCGAGCAACGAAAAAGTATTATTACTAAGCAAATTTTGTAAATTATTTTTGTTTAATTTCAGTGGAAAAAAAAAACAGTGTAGAAGTTAGATCAAGCATCCTCCACAAACTAACAAATCCGGATCCGAAAGAAACTAACGAGATCGGAACTACGCACTTCGAAAACCAAAACCAAAACCAAAACCAAAAAAAGCGAACCTATGATGAGAAAGTGAGAATCAAAAACGGTGAATGCGAATCTGGAAAAGGATGGATGAAGCGAGGAAATGAAGAGAAGAAAGGGAAGTACCTCGGCGGAGGAACCACGAGCCTCGCGAAGAAGGATCTTGTCGAGGCCATTGATGCCTTTGGAGAACTCAACGGAAGGAGTTGAAGGTGGAAGCGAAGAAGGTGATGAAGGAGTCTTCTCCTTTTCGCTATTATTACTCATACCTATTTTACTTTCAGACTTCTTCTCGGTTCGGTAAGTGTGAGTTGTGAGAACTGAGAAGACGGATAATTCTATTCTATGATTATCTATATCTCTCTTTTCCTTAACTTCAACGCCACATCAACAGGGTCCCTATTTCTATTTCATTTCTTTCTCCCATCTGCAACACCATCTCCATCTCCAACCTTTTGTTTTTTTCCCCATTGTTTTTTAACTTTTTTCAAACTCAACATCAACATACACAATTATTAAACATACTTGCTTTTTCGTGGGCCTATTTGTTCTTTTTTATTTGGGTGTAAAGCTCCATTCTAGTCGCTAACCATCTTTAAAGTGTAACTTTTCATCCCTCCGACAAAAAAAAAAAACTCGTCGAATAATTGATGACAATAATAAAAGAGGGACAATTTAATTCTTCTGTTAGTCTCCACTCTAAACATAATGCTAAAATGTTAATATATATCGTTATTGGGTCCAGGTATCTATTAAACTCGTTCACATGACCTGTGTTGATGCATCTGATGTGGTGCATCTGATACATGCGGTGTGATGTTTTTAACATGGAAGGATTAATGTGTCCTACAATAGAAATTATTCATGACTAAATTTGGTTATTTAAATAATAGTTAGAGACTTTATTGAGTCAATGCATAATTATTTTTATGATCTATTATGCATGTAGAGATTATTATCTGGATACCTGACTTACTAACGATACTGATCAACACTTTAATGGTGTGTTTAGCATGGAAGCAAATGGAGGGGGACTAAAATGTCTCTCTTTTATTATTCTCGGAGACGAAAAGTGGTACTTTAAAAATTGTTGGGACATAAATGTATCTTTATTCTTTATTTTGGTTATGTTTTGTTATCTTCTGTATAAAAAAAAAAAAAATGCACAAATATTAAACATTTAATCCTTTAACTTCATTTTGAATTTCTTTTAAAGACTAGACTAATTTTGTTGGCCGTCAAAAAAATATATTTAGTCATCTATCCGAACAGCCCTTATGCTTATGCTTGAAAAGAGAGAAGATAGAAATAAAGAATGTGTATAAAAAGGAAGTGATGAGTAAAAAATGAATTTTAAGGATTGTTTAGTATCAAAGAAACATGAAAAAAAGTGAAAATAAAGAATATGCGTTGTTTTAATAGATAATTATATCTATGTTAAATGAGAGGATTGCTAGTGGATGATGGATAAATTAACCTTAGCACCACTTTATCTCCCTCTTTCCCTTTTCTTTTCGGATCTGGATTCCCTATAGTAGGAAATTCATGCATTTGGTGCATTTGTACAATCTACTATCATTGGATTTGCATCATTTACTTCTTTCATATTTTCAATCCTTGATTTGTTTTTTCTCAAAAAAATAGCAAAAGAGTACAAATAGAGATAGATAGAGATATCCAACTGTAGGGAATCCTAATCCTTTCTTCTCATAAGTGAAGAAAAAACTTTTTATGCGTGTCCCACCAATTTTTTTTCTCTCTATTTTTTTTATCCGCAACCAAACAAGAAAAACTAAAAAAATATTATACTTTCTTTCCTTTCGTTTTCTTTCCTCCTATTTTCACCCAAATCAAACAAAATATTAATTAGGTCCCACCGAGGCAATGAGAATTGGAAAAGAAAATTTGACACAATTGAGTTTTTGCATAAATAGAATATTATTACTTTTATTACATGTAATTGTTAGTAACTGAGTTACTAACATAGAAAAAAAATTAATTTGGTCTAAGAAATATATGTTGATTCAATTTAGTTTAAATTTAATTTGAAAATTCATTAAATTTGTTTCAACTTAAAAATGAAAGCATAAATGCGCTGCTGGTGCTATCTAACTAGAATTTTTCTTTAGGACAATGATATACATGTATCTAACTGCATAAAACAAAAATAACACAATTTTTTTGGCTCTAAAATTTTCGTTCACCACTTTTCACTGTGGTAGGTCTGTGAAATTTCTAAACTCTAAAATGTGTGTAATAATTTTCAGCCATGCAGCGGTAGGTAATGTCAAATTTCTGTACATGAATTTTCTACATCTAACTTTCCCCTCTTTTATAATTAGTAACTACGAATATTTTAATAAATTAAAAAAACTAAATAATTTTTTCCATATAATTATGGTAGGCCAAGCAAATAAGAAAATCAGGCTATTTTATTTAAAATAAATGTCACTTATTAAATTACCTTATATTACCTTATAAATTTTACAAAAATAAATCATAATATAGAGATTACAAAATCAGAAAATAAAAAAAAAGGCTCAAAATAAGAGTAAACAGAAAAATATATATTGAATTAATTTAAAAAATTTTACAAACTTGCTTTCAACAACCGGGCCTGTAATAAACAACGAAGCGCGTGTTTGGTGGAGCAGTAAAGGATCACGTTCACAACCAAAACTATGTCCAAAATCACAGTTTTGCAATTTTTTTAACATCAACCATGAAAGCTAAAGGTGTTAGCTTCCGCGTCAAGCTCAACCAGCGATGTTGTTCCAAACACAGCATCAGACTTGTACCTTGACTGGGCTCTAATTTCTTTTTTCTTTTTTTTTTTAGGGTTTAAGCTATTGGGTATTATATTGATGATAAATAAAAGAAAAACTCCTATACAGTTCCTATTCTGTAAATGTGCTCTCTCACAGAAGTTGATCACCACTTTATGAAAAAAACTAAGACTTTCAGCTTATATCATTTTCTGTGTTTGGAAGGATCCATCATCGTTTTGCACAATTGAGAAGAAAGAAGAAAGAATCACACTTTATTTCCAAAACAAATAACGAGATGGCTAGTTTTTACACTCTGCTGTACACACTTCATCCTCAATATCAACACAACCTAAGTAGACCGCATTTGCAAGCCCAACTGGTTTACCAAAACAAATTTAAATTAAAAAATAAAATGAAGATTAACATGAAACCACAAAAAAAGGCAAGCTCACAATCAACCTGTGCTCTATAAATTTAATACCAAGCAGCTAACTCAACAAAGAAATTACCCTAAATATTCAAACCAATGCAAAGAGAAGGGGAGAGGTGGAAAATCTCTAGTAGTTTCTCTTCATGAAAAGTTTCTCGGGAGCAGAAACAGCTATGCTAAAAAAAACACTGATGCTGTCCCTTTCACTTCCATATGTTCAGTTCCTCATTGCGAAACAGAGAAGCTCCCTGAGCTGAAAAGGAGACACTATATAAGTGTCAAGAAAAAAATATATAAACTTCAATAATAAAAATTCGTTCTGCCTGCAACCTGAACTGCCAGAAGCTGACAGAAGGCAAAGTATACGTTTAAGAATCAGAATAACTGAATGGCCATTTTGAGTTTGTTCTGTTTCCATTTGGGCAACTTGTAAAAAGCATTCTTTGTCATCCCAAATTTCTCTTTGAACTCCACAGATGATAGATAGGTCTGCATGCATCAAGCTCAAACAAATCAAAACTAAAATGAAAGAAAGCCTAATTATAAACTGCAATTTCAAAATGATGGGGGAAAAACAACCAGAAGATGAAAAGCAAGTAGAGAAGAGATGACGACGATGATGATAGAGAAAGACAATCCATTATACCTCCCGTTTAGTCACATCAATGTCTGTTACAGGATCTGTGGATGTTATTTTAAGGCGTTCATACGGGTAAACAGGTAGACCTTCCTCGTCTTCAGCTTCACCCTCTTTCACATCTTCCTGTATGGTAAGAGATTCCATTCTGCTGTTCACAGAATTCTCCTTGTCATTTGTCTCAGGGTTTGATTTGGGGGTAACTGGGCTTACTTCACATCATAACAACCCAGAAACAGAAAACATTTTGCATTAAAGCAAATTCTGATACTCAAAGCAGTGCTCAAAGGAGGGGACGGAGAACATTCAATTACTTCATATGTTGTTTACCTTTAAGTGAACGAGGCATCATACTTTCTCGTGCTGGAGGTGGTTGTTCAAAACCAGAGCTAAGTGCAGCTATGGCTGCAGATTTGGGTGCGGCCAGTTTTGCAGACTCTGGGGTCACAGATTTTGGATACAGCTTTCTAATTACTGGAGGAGGAGTTGAAAGGTTCCTAGCATTAGGGTTCTCAAAGGTAGCTGCTAGTGCATTAAAGGCTGGAGACCTGCCCCGCACACGAACACGATCAGGACTAACAGACATGCTGCGGGAAGAACGCTGGGATTTATCTGGCACACTACTAGACCTTCCCCCATAAGATACAGGTGTTCTCCGTTTAGGTTTCTAATAATGTATCAGGCATTCAACAACAAAACAGAATGAGTACAAATACAAACAAAATATATGAAGACTCAAGTATTTTCCCTCCAAAGTAGACAGATGGATCAAATTAAAAGATGAAGCACAATAAATGATTTCAGAAACATGTCAGTTAAAGTCCAAACAAGGGCTACATGAGGTAATATGATCCAGCACCCACTCAGGCCCCATATCCATCTTCAATTAAGGATCAACAGCAAGAACACATCTTTGAATTCAATAGTAATATAATATTCTATTCACCAATGAGCTTGTAGTTCAATTGGCAATGGCCCAAGTCTTCGAAACTTGGGTGTGATGTAGATGTCAGAGGTTCAGTCCTCCACCAAGCCACCTTTCTATACCCCTACCCAGGTGCTTACACCTCCAATGTATATGTATTCTCTTCAATCAACCCGCCTATTTTACTTTCCAACTAACCAACAGTTATTCATTGTAACATTTGGAAAGCATGTTTACAAGTTTCTTGAAGCTAATCCATTATACCATTTATTTTCTGTTTATGATTTTCAGTGAAGCCATTAGCAAACGTTTATGTCATACTTTACTATTTAATTTATTCATATAATAGGCACAAAATATGCACAACTCAATTACTACTTTAGTCTGGTTAACATTTATCCAGAGCCTAAATTAGTTACAGTTATTATGAATCCTTACTCGGAAACTTTATGGGTTATTGTAACTACAATAAGTTTAAATTAAAAAATTACTTAAGAAATGTTGAAAATATGTTTAGGATCTTTGTATTTATTCTATTGGTATATCATATCGTATCATATCATGCAAACAGGAATGGAATCTCCTATATTTATTTTGTAATTATTTCATTAAGCCTATATAAAAGAGACTCCACTGTGTCGTTTAGACACGGGTTTTTTCAGCATCATATGCCTCTGTTTTCTCTATTTCAACATGGTATCTAGAGCCAGATAGAGGTAACCCTAAAACCGTGCTTACCTGGTGGACCCACTGTCCTCGGGTGAGAAATTTTCTTGGCAAACTGTGTTCCTCCGGTTTGCCCTTTATCCACTACCGTGACCTTTTTCCAGCACCTTTCCAGTCGTCTTTGTCCTCTGCTGCCGTCCGATGTCACCTTTGTCGATGACCTTTCCGGCCGACCACCCCACTATCAGAAGCGCACCGTCCTGCGCGGCCCAACCCTCGAGACCCACCGGCAGCCGCCTGTCACACGCCCGCACGGGCGTTTAGAAGCCTCAGCGAGCAGTTCCAACCACCACCGCGTGGCAGCTCCGTTTTGGACGGTGTTCCCATCGCGGTGGTCACCTCTATCTGGCGGTTCCAACACCACCATTCCCAGGCTGATCCAAGCATTTTTGCTATCGACGCACTATGCGTGCGCCGTTTCGGGCATTCAGGTATCGTGTGGTCGTCGTTTTTGGACCTTTTGTTACTGATCTATGGCTTCCCCTAGTTCCACAGGTCCTCCTAAGACCATGGATCCTCCTCAAGCCTCTTCAGTTACTTATGAAGATTTTGTCCAGTGATTTGAGCATCGCCAGACCTCCGGATCTACTGTTTTGGTCACACATACTGGTAATTCATCTGCTTGCATATCTCAGTCACCCTCACTTGGTCCTTAGGTTCTTGATTCTAGTGCGTCTGACCATATCTCTGGTAATAAGGCTCTTTTCTCCTCTCTTTTTACATCCGGTTATTTACCTAGTGTCACTTTGACTAATAGTTCCCAAACTCAATCCCAAGGAATCGGAACTGCCCATCCATTCCCTTCCCTGTCAATTGATTCTGTCCTTTATGTCCTTGGTTATCCCTCTAATTTACTCTCTGTTAGTCGTTTAACTCGTTCTCATGATTGTTTGATTACCTTTACTAAAGACATTGTTATCTTGCAGGACCGAAGTACGGGACGGATGATTGGCATCGGATGTGAGTCTCATGGCCTTTACTAGCTCTCCATCCCCTCTCGAGTTTGTTCAGCCACGGATTCCCCTCTCACCATTCATGCTCAATTGGGTCATCTTCTCAAACTCCAAAGGTTGGTGTCAAGCCTTTCCAAGCTCTCTAGTCTGCCCTGTGAGTCATGTCAATTAGGGAAACACACTCGTAGTTCATTTCCTGATCGAGTCAATAAACAAGCTTCATCCCCTTTTGCTTTAGCTCACTTTGATGTTTGGGATCCTTGTCGTACTGTCTCTACTCTTGGGTTCAAAATTGTGAGTTTTATTGATGATTTTTCTCGTTGTACGTGGTTATTCTTAATGAAAAACAAGTCGGAATTATTTTCCATTTTCCGAATTTCTATCAGGAAATTAAAACCCAGTTTGGTATTTGAATTAGCACCTTACATACTGATAATGCTCATGAATACTTCTCCCAACAATTTCAAACCTTTATGGTTTCTAATGGCATTCTTCACCAAACGTCTTGTGCTCATACCCCTCAACAAAATGGGGTTGCCGAACGCAGAAACCAATATCTCATTGAAACCACTCGGACCCATCTCATTCATGGTCATGTTCCTCTTCGCTTTGGGGGGGATGCGGTCATGTCGGCTTGTTATCTTATAAACCGCATGCCCTCCTCCGTCTTGGATAATAAAGTCTCTCACTCTCTCCTTTTTCCCCATCTACCTCTTTATTCCCTTCCGCCTCATGTCTTCGGGTCCACTTGTTTTGTCCACAATCTCTCTCCTGGTCTTGACAAACTCTCGGCTTGGTCTCTTAAGTGTGTCTTCTTTAGCTATCATAGGTCCCAAAAAGGTTATCGTTGTTATTCTCCTACTATTCAACGCTACCTTATATCGGCCAATGTTACCTTCTTCGAGTCTGTACCCTACTTTGAATCGACCCACTTGCCTCCTGAGTTGCTTTCTACAGTCACCCATGTTCCTTCTGATGTTGTCCCTCTCGAGTATGTCCCACCAAAGACTCCGCCTATGGATCCCCCACTTGCTCGGCCATTCCAGACACATATCATTGCTGCCCACCACCCACCTTGGTGAATGTCCCTGTCGCTACTCTTGTTGCTGAGGCCATGATGGACTCTTCCACAGCACCACTTCCCTTCTTGAATCCGGCCCCGCCACCTAACGTTGACCTTCCCACTGCTCTCCGCAAAGGTATTCATTCTACTCGTAACCCATCTCCTCATTATATTGCTTTGAGTTATCATCGCCTTTCTTCTTTGCATTATGCATGGCTTTCTTCTTTGTCGTCTGTCTCTATTCCTAAATCTCTAGATGACGCTTTATCCCATTCTGAGTGGAGGCAAACAATGATTGATGAGATGTGTGCTCTTCAAAGCAATGATTAATGAGATGTGCGCTCTTCAAAGCAGTGGTACCTGGGAACTGGTCCCTTTTCCTTCTGGGGAGTCTTTGGTTGGTTGTCGATGACTTTATACGGTCAAAGTTGGTCCTGATGGTAGAATTGATCAGCTTAAGGCTCATTTGGTGGCAAAAAGCTACACACAGATATTTGGACTTGATTATGGTAATACTTTCTCTCTTGTGGCCAAAATGGCCTTTGTTAGGATCTTCCTTTCCATTGCTGCAATCCGACACTGGTCTCTTCATCAACTTGACATTAAGAATGCATTCCCGCATGGTGATCTTGAAGAGGAAGTGTATATGGAGCAACCACCTGGGTTTGTTGCTCAGGGGAGTCCTCTACCATGGTTTGTCACCTTCACAGGTCTCTTTATGGTCTCAAACAGTCTCCTTGGGCTTGGTTCAACAGATTCAGCACTGTAGTGCAACAGTTTGGTATGATTCGAAGCGAAGCCGACCACTCTGTGTTCTATTGTCGTTCGGCCCAAGGTACATTTATATGATTGTTTATGTGGACGATATTGTTATAACTGGTAGTGATCAGCAGGGCATACTACAGGTGAAACATCTCTCTCATCAGTTTCAAACCAAAGGCCTCAGTAAGATAGTCTAGTGATCTTACAAAGGAAATATGCTATGGACATTCTTGAAGAGACAGGATTATTGAATGCCAAACCAGTTGACACTCCTATGGCTCCAAATGTCAAACTTCTACCCTATCAGGAGGAGTCACTTTCTGGTCCAGGGAGATATAGAAGATTGGTTGGAAAATTAAACTACCTTTCACCCGTCCAGACATTTCTTTTGCAGTCAGTGTGGTAAGTCAATTCTTAAATTGTGATATGAATACTTGAAATACATTAATGGTGCTCCAAGAAAAGGTCTCATTTATGAAGATAGAGGGCATACTCAAATAGTTGGTTACTCAGATGCCGATTGGGCAAGTTCACCCATTGACAAGCGATCCACTTCTGGGTATTGTGTACTCATTGGAGGAAACTTGATATCCTGGAAGAGTAAGAAACATAATGTAGTTGCAAGATCCAGTACAGAAGCAGAATACAGGGCCATGACATTAGCGACTTGCGAACTCATTTGGTTGAAACAATTACTCAAAGAACTTCAGTTTGAAGAGACTGCAAATGATGTTAATCTGTGATAATCAAGTTGCATTGCCTATTGCTTCTAATCCAGTTTTCCATGAGATGACCAAACATATTGAGGTAGATTGTCATTTTATCAGGGAAAAGATCCAATCAGGGGACATCATCACTAGCTTCGTCAACTCCAATAATCAACTGGCAGATGCTTTTACCAAATCCCTGTGACATCCTTGGATTAGTTATCTATGTAACAAGCTCGGTGCATATGATTTATATGCTCCAACTTGAGGGGGAGTGTTGAAAATATGTTTAGGATCTTTGTATTTATTGTATAGATATATCATATCGTATCATTTAATGTAAATAGGAATAGAACCTCCTATATTTATCTTGTAATTATTTCATTACGCCTATATAAAAGAAACTCCGTTGTGTAGTTTAGACACACGGTTTCAGCATCATATGCCTCTGTTTTCTCTATTTCAACTAGAAAAATCCTTTAAAGTAGAAAGCAAGTCATCCATTAACCCGCTAACAAGAAAAGAATATGGAAAAATTGAATCGAAAAATGAGCTTAAATGAATATAAGACAAGAAAAGGAACATCTCATTAGTGATTGTAAAATAAGCAAAGAAATACAAGATGCCTTACATCCAGTACTGGAGCACCCCCATTCTTCAGAATTGTAAGCTTCCTTTGAAATGAGTTTCCCAGCATCTGCAAAGTAAAACAGGAATTGTCAATAATCAGGATTTTAAAATAACTTGAGCCCATACCATTGTGCCATTACATTGAGAAACTTACTGCAGATTTTGCAGAGTCCCATTTAAAGAAGCGAATGAAAAAAGATGGCTCACTCCCTTCATTGACAACATATATTGGAGCCACGCGAGATAATTTTTCTAGAAGGAAATCAAGCTCAAGAAATTTCTGTTCAATTCAAAAGAATGAGTTAATAAATCCATAGTTGACTTTAGAAATTCTAATGGATTTCAAATCCATCACATAAAAGACAATGAAAATGCTTAAGTTAAAATATTACGGTTTTCTAATGATATACGGATATCATAGAACTTAAATCATAATTAAAAGAACTGAAAAGGCATAATGAAGTCTTCAACATACTAGCCACTAAATTATACAAGTATGTTAGTGGCTTCCAACAACAGAACAACCATTTATACCTCACCAATTGTTAGAGCCTGCATTCTACTCTTGTGGTCAACCTGCTGGCCAACCCAGATAAAGATTTCCGAGTGACAATCCATGATGAAAATGTCTTCTGTCATCAAATCATCCTGGGAAAAGCTGTATACCTCTGTCACCTGAAAATATTGCTTCAGATTAATGCACTGCTGCATAAATAAATCCAACTAATTGTATCTTCATAAGCAGCATAGTACATAGCAGGAGGAAATTCACCCTGAAGATTTCTTAAGCGAACTTTCAGTAGGAATTTAGGTGTCAAAAAAGTAATCCATAGCACATTAACCAGATTTTACGTCAGCATTCTTCACTCAGAGTCAGTCAGTTTTTAAAGGATGCCATGATGGCCATAACCACCTTGAATTACATCGATCAGGTTAGCTGTATTTTGTTATAGTTTGCTGTTCATAATACCAACTAGTTATACAAATTTGACTTTGAATAACCTTCGCTGTCTGTGTCAGTAACCGTTTTCGATATATGACAGAACATATAATTGAGTGATCTGACTATATTAGCACATACTGAATGCCATTATAAAGAACTTAATCAACACCTGAGAATGTGCCTTTCCAGCCTCAGATTTAATCAACGGTACAACTGATGTTGGATGTGCTCCAAAATTGTATTTCATCCCTGTTTAGTAGCTTTTCATTGCCCATCATTCTTGAGTAGTGGGCTGTGGGCTTCTATGTTTTACCAACATTATCGGTTGATCAAACTAGCTTGTATTTCAATCTTGTTAATCACCTACCACTTGTGCTTAAAATGGATTGATTGTTAAGCTTTTTTTAATATGACAAACAACTTAACATGTCATAAATAAAATATTTGATGTAAGGGAGTACTTTAATATGCTTTCATGCCATTGTATCTCCATAAATTCCAAAATCAATGGTTTATAGAGATAATAGATCAGTGGGTGTACTCACCTTTAAATTTCCTGCACATTGTTCAGTCAAGCAGCGGGAGAAAACCATCATAAACAAGTCAGCTGTTTGTCTTCAAAAGGGAAGGGGGATTAGATAAATCCTTCCAGCTAGCAAGAAAATAATCCTTACCTTTTGAGAAGTTGCAAGAAAATAGGTGAGGATCGCTTTCAGGCTCCCTAATAATCTTTTGACTGGGATATTCAGATTTTCCTCCTAACAAATCCCAAAATTGTTCAGATTCTGTACCTTCCCTTTGTGGTTTGGATTGTAAATTTGGCTGCAGAAAATTGTCAGGCATATGAGAACCAGATAAACAGGGAAACCTGACTAAACAAAAATAACAAATATATTTAATAATAATAATAATAATAATCTCTTGAATCATTTGAAAGTTTAAAAACTCGATTGTTTTATTCTCACACATCAAGACTGAATTTTGCGAATATGAATTGATTATTATAATAAGTGATATGCTTTTGTTTTTCATATCAGTATAATTTTCTGACTGGGAAATGGGTATTGAGGGGAAACGCCACTGACTAGCATGGAACCCAGAACCCGTGACAGAGACAATCCTAGTGCCACTGGGCTATAGCCCAAATGGCAATAACCATATATTTAACCATTTTCAACATGAAAGCATAAAAAATTGCACCCACACTTAGCAATTTGACACCCCCCCCCCCCCCTAAAAAAAGAAAGTGCTAACTTCTTCATGTTTGTTTGAACACAAATTTTATCACTACATTTATCTCAGCACATATCAGACCTTTATCAAATCCAGCATCCTCTCAACAAGTTCCTGGTCATCTGCGGTTGTAGAGCTTCCAGACCATGTAAACACAGCAGGCCCATTATGAAGTATGTAACAATAAGAGGAATTCAAGGAGGAAGCAACCTGGTTGACAAAAGAATATGAAAAGAATAAAATGATTACATAAACAGAATCAGTACATTCAAAAGAGTCTCACCCAATACAAAAGTGTCTACCCAAAGAAAATATGACATACTGGTTCAACTTGTATAGCTTGCATATTGTCTGGTCCAGAGCCCTGGATGCGGAATAATGCAACACCATCCTCGCTGTATGTCTCATCAGGAATTTCCTTTTCCGCAATGTAAGTCTTATACGCATCACTAAGTCCACCCTGATAGATAATAATAATAATAATAATAATAATAATAATAAAGTTATCTTGCCAGTATTAAAGAAGAAAAAATAAATAACTAGGCTTTTTTTAGTTTCCACAATATCAGAATCCCACAAACCTTAAAAACAATAAAGGTCTGGAAGATAGAATGAAATTGAATTGGTTCATTGCCTTCATATATACGAGCCTACAATCAATTACACATGCACAATATCAGTAAGGAGAACAGAAATGAGCACAAATAATATCTCAACAAAGTGGAAAAAAAAAAATTTACCTGGGAAACCTGAAACTTCATTGACTCAACCAATTTGCTTGCCAGTGAATTAGCTGAAGCTCTTTCTTCCTATTTTCAAGTTTCAACTAAAAGAGTTTGTAAACAATGCAGATAATAGATTCACAATACTTCAAATGCAAATCCATAGTAAGAATGAAATAAATTCCGTTATCCATTTTATTTAACACTTTCTGGTCCCAAAACAGTTACCAGTGCATTGTAGTGTAATGATATACATACGAACATGATTGGCTGGTATAGGTTAAATTAATCTGTAGGTCCCTACATTTTTTAGAATTTTAAAATAGGCCCCTATAGTTTCAAAAACTATTTTGATAGGTTCCCTAAATTCAGTCTATTGTCAGGTCCCTATAAGAACCCAATTGAAAAATTAAAATTAAATAAAACTAGGGACTTGCAGCTTGATTTAACAGCTAATATATTTTCCTGCTGCAGGTCAATATTTTGCAACCAGGTTATTTGTTAATTTTTAAATTAAAATCACATAACTAAGTAGAAGTACACTTAAACACTAATTCTTTCACCTCAACACTATTGTTTCCAATCCATGTCCCAATAAGATAATCTTCCTTATCTTCTCCGGGATATGTATACTGAAAGATATAGCAATCTCCACTATAAAATTTTGACTGATCAGAAGCCGGAAGAAGAATCTTTTCCTGACCGTTCACACGCCAAACCTGTGCAGTTAGGGTAAAGCTATTGTTAACCACAGAAGCAAAAGAGAAATGTTGGAATTTAACACCAAATCAAAACCACTCTACCCAAATAGGGAGAAGTATAGAGCATGTTTTTGAATTCTCAATGGACATCAATTATCAAATGCCAATAAAGCAGAGCAAAACAACAGCTAACATATCAACTGCAAGTATGCATAAAACTCCACAGTTGGAAACGTATTTCTCCTTGCTGGCTCAAGCATCAACTACAACTTCAATATAAATTAAGACATGTTTTCATTGAATCTTGAAATTCAAATTCCTAAAATAGTCGAAAGCAACATACTTCTTGGGCACACCAAAGCAAATGGAAAATATCCAAAATATTTTATTAAGTCTAGTATATAAGATCATAATATATTACATATTATAGGCATGACTCAAACCCTAATACCAGTAGGAGAAGAAGAAAAGATAAGCAAAAAAGCCTTCTTCTGCTGGCTAAAAACAGACCATTTACAATCCAGTAACTCTTAATTGAATAAAACAAATACATAATTAACTTGTCAAAGCATATTAATTAGCAGATAATCAAAATGAAAAACAAGTGTTTCGTATTTTCTAAACTCCAGTTTGTGAAGGAAGGGGCATGCTTCCAATTCTACATTAAATACTTCCCCCAATTCTGAATTCATTTCTTACAGAGGATAATAAGCAGCAACTCAATTCAATCAAAATGAAAATAAAGTAGTCAAAGTTTGACATATCCCAAGTATATGATAGAATACAGCTCGCATGTACTACAAGGCTACATAGTCTGCTTCTCGTTCTGATGGCCATCTTAAGGATCAGAGATAGCAGGAGTTTTAAGGGTCTAGTGATTATAATTCTAAAAGATTCTGTCATTAGAAGAAATCAATTACCCAGGGGATATGAAACCAATAAGAAATAAATAAAAGTGAAACCAAGAAAGGTTATATCTTTATCAAGAAATATTGGTTATCATGGATGATTTGCTGTGAAAACTAGCAAAGTACCTGCAAATGTCCTGTGCAATCGATGTAAGGTTGAGGTTCTTCCTTAATTGGATCGGCTTTCAACAGACCCTTAACATTTACGCCTTGACGTTTTAGAAGTGCTACAAAATCATACACAAGAAACAAAATTGGGATGATATAATGACAATCCGGTCCATGATGCTGATTGCAAATCTTGTTGTTAGAAAATCTATGCAGGCCACAGTAAAAACTGAAATTATTTAATGCTTACCTGCTACCTTGCCACGACCATCTTCAGATACTGTTACATCAGTGGTCTGAGGCCAAGACTCAAACTTGGACCTGAACATCACTGTTTCAAATCCTTCAATAACACGAATTATTTGGGGTTTCAGTTGAGCAGTGCCACTGACTAACTCCTGTTTGTTTGGTCAACAGAAAATAAAGAGTCATTATAACTTATAGCAAAATACTTGACTGTACTGAAAAGAAGTGAGATGTTACATCTGCAGCTCCACTTGCACTTTTTCTTTCCTCAAGAGAGGTGTTTCTTCCCATCCAGACAAACACTTCCAACCCACAATCAAGAATATAGCATTTATTCGTGTCTAGTAATTCCCTTTTCAAAGAATCAGTCTCAACAGGTTCTGCTTGTCCCTTTTCAACACTGCAAAAATGAAAATTTCATTATAATAAGAGTATTATAGAATCCAGCATTTTAATATTACAAATAAAATGTTGTCAAAATAATTCATACTACTTTCAAATTCACACTATAATCAACTACTACAACTTTAGGCTAAAAGTATAGAAATTTTTTAACAGTCTTCACATTGATAAACACCGTAAGTTTGACAGATGAAAGGAAATAAAAAACATTGGTAAATTGTAGTTTACACCATTAAACTTTGGGTCATGAGCAGATTAAACCTTAAAAATTAAAACTGTACACTTTGTGTGGAAAACCGCTTTCATCAAGCAAAATATTAAAAAAAACTAAAGGAAATGTCATGTGACTTACATGTAACACTATTAGAAAATGTTTTAACGTCCAATAATGCCATGTTAAATTAAAACTAACCAGGTTTTTCCTCTTAACTATGTTAGTTTTTCACTTAAATTTGAATTTTTCACTTAATTATTGCATTATTGGAGGTTAAAACATGTTTTAACTTTTAATGGTATCCCCTGCAAGTCACGTGACACTTACACTAACTTTTTAACAGTTAGCTTGACATAAGGGGTTTTGTGCTCAAAGCGTGAAGTTTAAGTGGGCATTTGCATGTTTTCAAACCCTATGTTCTAATCCAGACATGGCCCAAAGTTAAAGGGTGTAAGTTGCAATTTTACCCTTAAAAAAATAGGTGAAAGAGGAAGATGACAAAACATTTAAACATTAATGAATTTCATCCCAATATCACTTTACTAAAAAAAGAATGGAATATATCATACAAAAAAAAAAAAGAATGGAATATACTGGCAGGGAAAACACAAATGAAAGTGCCAGAGGGAAAATTGAAATAACATATTACCAAAGCAGCTTTGGAGGGTGAGAATCAGCAGGCTTATCATCATCACTGGCTGTTTTTCGTGGAAGAGGAGCAAAGCCCCCAAAGAAACCCCAGAATTCTCCGGTTTCAGGATCAGCCATCAACTTTCCATCCTCTGCATGGAAGTTAAAGTATTGAAATTAAATTTGCAACACTTGGTGATCACCTTTACAACTTAAAAATATACTAGCCCACTTACCAATAGCAGCTACCTCACATTTCCCCTCATGGTGGGTATCCTTAATGTACTGTACAACTTCCAAAGCTTTAGCCCTTTCTTGAATACATGAATTGGAACCATTAAATTGGAAGATTTTTGACTCGGTATCGAGAACAAAAATATCATCATGGTTGAGTGAAGATCGAGCAAAAGGAACCTATAAACAACACAAATGGTTACTCAAACAAGTACAAAACAATGTTTCTATACATTTGTATGTCTGTATCCGTGGTGCACAATAGTGATATACAAGACTCAAACCTCAATGACAGAGTGATAATGTCAAACTTGCCTCTTTGACATGTACAACATGTTTCCCTCTGCATACAAACAACCGTGTCTTATGTTCTTCAGCCTCAGCATGTTTAAAACCAGAAACAACTCCACCTTCTTGCGGTATAATACATGGTTTGAAATAAGACAGGAACTTTTCAGTTTCATGGCCCTGTACTTCACGATACTGTACAGCACGTCCTCCAAGAGCTGCATCCAGCTCAACTGTCTTGATGGCCGCAGCACCAGCTTCATCCTGTTTTAAAGTTACAGTCATTAGGTACCAAGTATACAGATATTACAGCTAATGTTAAACCAGAAAAGTGTGGAAAATATTTTTTTTTTAAAAAAAACTATATACCCCTCCCCCCCCCCCCCAAAAAAAAAAAAAAAAAACTTACCTGACTGGTGTCTTTACCAAGCCAGTAATGGATATCATGGCGCAGAGCACCACTTTTTGATGCAGTTGTCTGCATGGAAAGGACAAGAAATAAGAAAATATTGATAGTAATGAAAAACATTGCTCCATATATGATACAGTATGTACAAGCAACTTAATAAAAATTAAAAACAACTGGATTAGCAATTGTGGCAAAAATTCACTAGAAAACATGGGAGTAATGTAAGTCTAGCCAAAATAAGTGTTATCGAGGACTACATTGAGGCTTCAACCGAAGACCTCATGAACATTCTTTCTCGGAAAGAGAAAAACGAAGTTCATGGTAAAGAAGCTGACAAATGACAATGTCCTTTACCTGATCTCATGTTCATATATGATTAAGGGGAAATAATATATTTGTAAATACAGACATCATTCTTTTAACCTGAGGACACATTCTGTACCAAAACCAAAGGTAATAGAAATTAGCATATAGGTATAGGCATAGCTGGCCCAGATTTCTCATGTGAATTTCTTTACAACACAGACAAAGTTCCCCCTTTCTTGTATTGCTGCATTTCTTAATACAAAAGGATAAACAGAAGACTTGACTGTGTCAATATCTAAGCTTCATGTTCAGCCATCTTAAAATGTGCCAGTCCTACTAGATAGAATTGGAATAATGCTGACAATCTCAAGACGAAGAAAAATATGGTAAGCATGTGCATGTTCACATGTTACTTGAGCAAAATGATTCCTGTATTATTTTAAAGATAACACCAATGCCTTCATGTTTATGCTAAAGTACAGAGGTGCTACAGTATGAAACATCAAAGTATGAATCCAATAATAATGATTTGAAGTTACTCTCCACCTTTTTAGGGAGCATACTTAGAGGGCTGGACACACATTTATCATAAAAAACAGAACGATTCGATTTAATTATTCAAATGAACTTTGGCATGGTTGTACATCTGCAGGTCTTCAATGTATAGAAGTTCCATAATAAACATTTTCCATAGAAAAATGAACAAAAACAAAATTGATCTGACAAGCCACTGCATACCAATATCCTGATTTTTGACATTCTGGGAACAGGCAGGAATTTAAAATTACATGTAACAAAATAATAAACACAAATAAAAGCTTCCTGCAACAGCAGATACCAATATGAGGCTAGCATTCTATGAATGAATAATCACTTGGAAAAAAATGGCTAACCTTCAAGATCACATAGGAGTCCCCAGTGAAAAACTTCCCATGAGAGGACTTAGGGACAGGAACTGGATTAAAATTCTCAATACGCCATATTTCAAGTCCACTATATATGGTTAAGGAGAATAGCGCAGAAGCACTGGGAACAGATAAAATGAATGAGTTAAATTAAGCGTAGAACAGAACCAAATGAAGCAGCAACCTTGAATGAATCTTGTAAAAATGAAAATCTGATAAAAACAGCACAATATGTTAACTAGATGCAGGATACGCCTTTTGTCCAGCTCCCTGGAAAGCTGGATCCACATCTCTCATGGAAACGGCCATATTAATCTTCTGCTATTTTGTCTTCCACAACCTAGCTAAATGTAGCAAACAAATATCCTGAAAGGCAACCGTAGATGATTTAATGAGTGTACAAAGGTAAGATCAAAGTATTAAATTGCTGAAGCTGAATGGAAATGCAAAGGCTTCATTAACTGATGTTAACAGTCACATATACTGAAGACTAAAGTAAGGGGTCGAACATCATTCACCAACACTCATATCACATATATCTTCTCTCATCTAGCATTATTCCAACTTTCCAAGTACAAAACTTTAAGAACTTATTTACCATATCCATGTTCCATAAGCAAGATATATGTATCACAAGCAGCAACAAAGAATAGGAACACATTCTTCAGCATATCATTGTCAACAACTACATTCTCACTAGTTCGAAAACACAAAATAAACTGCATTTTAATTAAGCACACATGCCTTGTCATTGAAGTTGTCTTACTTAAAATAACATAAAACATGACAAGAACCCATAAGAAAATTGCATCTTTCATTCTTTTGTCAACCTGTCTGTTCTGCTTGCCTACTAGAGCTAAATGTTTTTGGTAGCCACCGTTTGTTTAAGGGTGACGCGGCACTCCAAATTGCCTATTCACATCCTTTACTAACTAATCAAAATTTTAGTTTTCCTTTTTTTTTTTAAAACAAAAATGAATGGTCAATGACGAGTGTGAATAGACAATTGAGAGTGCTAATAGCAGCACTCTTTATTTAAAGTTTAAACACACACACATCCGTCACTTATGCTAGGAGAGTTGCCATTGGAAAGGAAGCCTAGTAATAGCAATTCTACTATTCTAAGAAAATTGCCTAATAATATAGAATAAAAAATTATATATACATACGAAAAATATAAAACATCATATAGGCTCTATTCTTTCACTGATTGATCCAAGGCTAAAGGTGCTTCGGAGTAACAAATGATATGTAAGCACGCATACACAGGAACATGATATGGCACAACACTTGAGCTGATCTCGAGAATCCAACATGCAAAAACACTCAAACACTCACTACTAAGTATGTTCCCATTTTCCAAAGTTCCGAACTTCAACACCACATCATCAGCTAACTCTAGTTTCAAAAAATACCAAAATTTCAACATCGAAAACCAATAAATGAAAAACTCGTTTGATTCGGGTCAATCAAATTCAATCACCAATCAGAAAACGGATCAAAATTCAAGCAAAAATCCATAAAATTCGATGCAACTTACTAAAAGAAAATCACTAAAATAAAGCATCGGAAAACGGATTCAAAGCCATGTACCTGGAAAAATAAGCCGAAGTAGCAGCAATCGATTTTTGTCTTTATCGGAATCAGCACAACAACAAAACAAAAAACAAAAAAATACAAAGACTTCGAGCTGAGAAAACCGGAATCGAAATGAATAGGTAGCAGCGGATCCAATCGATGGAACAAAATTGCGGAGAATTGAAGGGTTTTAGGTGAAGCAGAATATGGAAGGAAAAAGAGAAGAAGAGGAAAAGTGGGGGCTGAAGAAGAAGAAGTAAGAATCTTAGAGAGAGAAAGAGAAAGGGAATATATTAGAAATTAGAGAGAGAGAGAGAGAGGTGAGAGAAAGGGAGGGAATGATGAATGCCAGGCGTGCTTATCACTAACGGCAACAAAAGCCCACCCCACACTACACCAACAACAACAACACACACACATTAACTGTAAAACTCCATTTTAATATTATTTATTAATGTATTAATATATTTAATATTGTTTTCTTAGTGTGTTTTTTGTTTGGAGGGAATTGTTTTTTGTTTTTTATTTTGACTCATGAGTCATCATCACATATGCTGGTTGAATTCATTTCTGGAGAGTGGGCCAGCAATGGTGAAAACCTCAAGTGGTAATTAAGATTTTAGAATGCAGTCCTCACAGTCTGTTTCAGCTGCCATTTTATTGCATTTTATTATTTGGGTTGAGAGTTTTGGAAAGGTGGCATTAAGTGGATGTTTGTTTCTGCATTTCAATATGGTGTTTGAGGTAGTTTTCTTGTTCAAAATGGTAAGATAGTAATTATTTTGATATAAAACGTGAAAGTTATGAAAGCTCCAGCTTTCACGTAACTTTCCATCAAACGCCCAAATAAACACACTATAAATCAAATACAGTAAAAAAAATATGGCAAAAGGTCAAGTGAAATTATTAACATGAAATACTTTTTTAGTTTTTACCAATTAATCAAGGAAAAAAAACACTAAAGCATCGTTTGGATTGGCTGATTTTGGGGAGAGGGAAGTGGGGGAGAGAGAAGTGGGAGAGAAAAAGAAAAGTTTATGTGTTTGGATAAGAAGAGAAAATAGGTGAGAAAGAAAAAAATGAAATGGGACCCACATAAAATAAAATCTCTCCAAAGGTGGAGAGAAAACTAATAAAAGTGAGCACATAATAGGAAATACCAATTTCATCCTTTTATTTTCAACAATGATATAAATTTATTATTATTGTTATAAGGGTAAAAATGTAATTGTATTAAAATTTAACTTTTCTTTCTCTTATACTTTTTCCCTTTTTCTCTCGATCCAAACAATCTAAAAATTCACTCATTCTCTATCCATTTTCTCTTCTCTCCTACTTCTCTCCTCCCTACTTTTTTCTTTTCTACTTCTCTCATCATCCAAACAAAGCATAAAGAGTATGTTTGGTTTTATGTTTGTCCGAACAAAATTACTTTTAGAATGATAATCTCATAATTGTCAAACGTAAAGACAATAATTTTATGTGATGGGTGAACATATTTTTGAAATGCAAATACAAAATAATGCATCCATTGTTTTTTTCTGGTAGGTAAGTAAACAGGGAGGAATATGCATGTAAACAACCTTTATTTATTGTTGTTAATATTATTGTTCAATTCAATTTATATTTCTAAAATTTGGTTTGGTATTTGACTAGAGGGATTTTTGATAGGGAAATGCATTTTTTCTTATTTAAAAAGAAGAGATGACAGAAAAGGAAAAAAGGGATGGTCGGAGGAGGACTTTAGGGTTGGCTATGGAGGAAGGTGACCTATATATGCATTGCGAGGATTGGATGCTAAAAAGAGAGGAACCGGGAAAGATCGGTTACCGGCCAATGCTATTATTATTCACGTAAATTGCCATAAAGCCTAATGTGTGTGGGGCAAAGCTTGATAATAACTTTAGTAGAGAAAAAAGCATCAAGCCCCCTTATTCACCTTTTCCCCCCTCTTTTCTATAGGGAAAAAACAAGTTAGAATTTCATATTTCGTTGGTGGATGAGATGTACCATTAGCTGGCAAAAATATAAAAAAAAATGTAAATAAAAAAATAAAAATTTTATGTTATTCTTAGAACCTGTTTGGTAAAATTAGTTGTCAGCGGATAAGCTAGCTGATAACGGATAGCTTATAACGGATAAGCTAGCTAATAACGGATGAGGTAGCCGATAGCAGATAGAGGATAAACTAACGCATTTTCTGTGAAAGTGTTTGGTAAAACTAGCGGTTGAACTAGCTGAAAAATATAAAATGACATAAAAGGACATCTTTATTAATGATTTTACATAAAAGAGAGAGAAGAGGATAAATATAGAATTAAATGAAGATAATAAGGATAAAAGTGGAAGAAAAAATTAAAACGCTATAAGCTATAAGTTTAAACGCTATAAGCTCGTGATAGAGACGCTTACCAAACGGGACTAGTTTTTCATCCGCTATAAACTATCTGCTATAAGCTCGTAGAAGTGGCGTGCCAAACAGGCTCTTAGTTTATTTACCAAATTTTGCTTTTTGCATTTGGCTTTTCCGGAAGTTGGTTGGGTATAATCCACTTCTCGTTAGAGATGTTCACGAGTCGGTTTAGTTCGGATCTGTATTTTTTTTTCAGAAAATCTGAATCAAACCAGTCCGTTCAAAAATGGATCGGTTCAATTCGTTTCGGATCTGAACCGGGAAAAAACTTGTTAATTAGTATGCATCGTCAGTGTAAAATATTTTTATACCGTCGAGTGACTTTTAAGATAGTTAGAATTAGAGTCAAACATTTTTAATGATGTGACAATTTATGATTGGTTGATAATGTAAAAATCTTTCACTGACGATGCATATCAATTATAATATATATATATATATATATATATATATATATATATATATATATATATATGATGACATTTAACTCACCCTACACCTAAAATCCTTAACCTTAAAATTATGTGGGAAAGAGTAAGGTGGATACACAAGCATCTTCAAATGGGTGATTCTATGATCCTTCAACATAGGAGTTCAGACCAATCCTCCACTATTCTAGAGCGTTGGTTTTATTATTTAAATATGGGTTAAATATGTTTTTGATCTATGTAAAATAGCGAAAATACGTTTTTAGTCCATCATCTTTTAAAAGTTCTTTTTTGATTTATCAATTTTCAAACTAGCTCACTTTTGATCCCTAACGAGAGCTCAATTTTCAAAATAGGGATCAAATGTGAGCTAATTTGAAAATTAAGGGACAAAAAAGAACGTTTTGAAAATAAGGACTAAAAATAAATTTTCACTATTTATAAGGACCAAAAACATATTTAACCCTTATAATATTTTTCTTCAATACTTTTTTTGTGAAATTTAATCAAAATGATATACAACTCATAATTGTTCTATGCGAATAACAAATAATCATATAATGCAATTATTATATAGTTTGAGTTTTAAATTAAATAATCGTATCATAAACTTATTAAACAATCATATAATGCAATAACTTTTTTCTTATTTTTCATAAATGCCTTTTATTAAATAATTTATTTAAATTAATTATCTATTATATATAATTCCTACCTACCTCAATTTATAATTAAGAATTATAATAATTATTTTTTAATATAAAAATCATATCCTAATTAATTATAATAGTAGATTTCTTTTAATTCAATGTGTCATAAACCCAAACAATAAAACTTAACACAATAGAGAAAATTGATATTATTCATCCATATTATTATAAAAAATGATTTCTCACCTCAATGTCTTATATTTTTGTTTTTAAAATTATCATTGTCAATTATTCATTTAATAATTAAAATAATATAAAAAATATAATTATAAATATATTTTATTAAGGATGAAAAATTTATAAATAAACTTATAAAAAATAATGTTATAAATAAATTTTACTCACCTATTAAATAGTTATAATCTCTATAAATATAGAATACTTAAATTGAAGTTTGCAGCACTGAATGTAATACTTCCATAATTGTCAATGTCAACCATATACATCACATTTATTTAAGAGAAAAGGCTCATCCACTGCGACATATTGACAAAATATGCTGTAAAGATGAACTCTACTATATTTAACACCGTGGAGATAACTTTGTCTATTTCCTTTCTTGCGGATAATAATTTGTATCGTGTGGTAGGTATTGGTAATGCATCCACTCGCTAACTTTGTTTCTAGTGTCCTTTGAGTTTCATGTAAATTAATTCATTTTTTATTGACTAAAATTTAAGTAATACATTAACTTCACATAAAATTTTATGAATTCTTTCAGATATTTAATTATTATTTATTATTAGTGAAAAGATTTTTTTATATTATCAACTAATCATAGTTTGTCATCATTAAAAATATTTGACTCTTCTAAACCTTAAAAGTCATACATATGATAATCTTTGTGATCGATTGATAATGTAAAAAACTTTATACTAATAATAATATATCAAAATTTAAATTTTCTTTAAATTACATAGAAAATGAAAAAATGAATCAGATAAAAGTGGGATTTGGATCCTCTCCTTCTTGCTCTCATATTTTTTTTTCATGTTATGAAAGAGAAGGAGACAAAAATAGATATATTAATCCTTATTATTTAAGTGCAGATGGGATAAGGTTTGGATGAATTTTTAGATGCACCTACGAGAATAATAAAGGGTTGTGTATAGTTTATAAAATAACGTCAAACAAGTTGATTTTATTCTTACAAAAAAAAGTTTGATTTTATTATTGTACAACGTTATAATTTAAATTGGAAAGACAAACATTATTTGCATTGGTTATCTGTAAAGTAAGATAAAAGGCACCGGCCCACCGCCAAGCGCAGTCATCGCAGCTATTACGCAAGTTGGGTTCTTCTTCTTTCAGACAATGATGTGTTAGAGGAAATTTAAATAGTACATCGTATCATATTCTAATACACGATTGACCAAAGTATTGGGTCATACCAACGTGCTACTCTGAAGGTTGCACGTATTATTTTGTCATTTTTAAGTGATTTAAGAGTTGAATGTCTCCAACACTCATAAGACCAACTGCAATGATAAAATTCATTTCGGATTTTTAACTCTTTTTTAATGGATCCTATAATATCATATAATATTTAAGAATTTCCATTAATTTTTACTTCAATAGTAGAACCCAACTTGGATTCTTAACTTAGTTTTAATGAGTTTCACAATTAATCGATTCTTGTAAGCTAAGAAGATGAGCTAAACTTTTTAGAAAAGATTTATATGCGTACATAATATAGTTTATCTTATGCACTAAATTGTCATGGAGGAATTATTAATGTCACTTTAAATATGATAAGTGTGACTTTAATTTTAAAAAATGTGAAGTTCAACCGATTTCTATTAATTCAATATACACGTTGAATTAATTACAATCCAATATATCTTTTATAAGACTATGAGCTTGTTTAGCAAGACACTCCTACGAGTTTATAGCGGCTAGCTTATCGCGGATGAGAAAGTAGTCTCGTTTGATAAGCGTTTCTGTCACGAGCTTATAGCATTTTTTCACGAGCTTATAACGTTTTTTCCAGACGCTACTTGAAGTAGCGTTTGAGCTTATAGCTTACAGCGTTTCATTTTTCTTTTCACTTTTATCCTTATTATCTTCATTTAATTCTACCTTTATTCTCTTCTCTCTCTTTTATGTAAAATCATTAATCAAGATGTCCTTTTATGTCATTTTATATTTTTCAGCTAGTTCAACCACTAGTTTTACCAAACACTTCCACAGAAAATAAGCTAGCTCATCCGCTATCCGCTATCAGCTACCTCATCCACTATCCGCTATCAGCTAACTTATCCGCTAACAGCTAATTTTACCAAAAGCAAAGAGAGAACATGAGACTTGTAGGCTTGTAGCAAAGGTTTGGAATCTTTGAGCAGGGTACAAAAGAAAACAGAGAGAATAAAAATGAGTGGCAATTGGCAGATGGGGGTTAATGTTCATAGTACAAGAAAGTAGGCCGATTTATATATCTCTTGCACAAGATTATCTTGACTGTATCTTGTTTTGTAGTTCAAAAAACCAGAAAGGAGTCAATTTTGGCATCATGTGGTGGTGTTTTTTCTTTCCCCTGCATGCATAGTGGAACCAATTTCTCACCAATCACTGTCTTCTTCAACTCCTCCAAGTAGGGCATATGCTATTGCTGCTGGTTTGAGTGCTCTAGTCCTAACTCACCTTCTTACACTATATTTGGGTCCAAACGTACGTTTGATCCAAAGGAACTTTATAAATATTGTCTCAAACGTATATTTGCAATTTTTCAACCGTAAACCAAATATACACTTACTCCTTAGCTGAGATTCTCCCTTCTCATTCATGTTTCACACCATAAAATCCTCCAAGCAATATTGGTATTTATTTTCCTTTTCCTTATTAGAGAGTTTCAGACTTTCACTCAAATAGAAAAACTTACTTGTACAACTTTTTAGTAGACACCATATATTATCTCTCCTTTTTATTTTGAGATGTGATAAGATAAAAGTAAAAATATAAATAAATATGAATTTGATTGTTATGTATTGATAATGTAAAAAAATTTTATATTGTCAACCAATAATAAATTATCATATCATTAAAAATATTTAGCTTTTATCCTAACTACCTTCAAAATCACTCATATTATGATTTGTGATTATCTGATAATATAAAAAATTTTACACTCACAATATATAGCAATTAAACTTAATAAATATTTAAAATATAAAAATACGATATTAATATTTAAAATTATTGTACAGCTAATAAAACTCTTCTCAAAATCTCTTTTTCCTCGGAGTAACATTTTTTACCATTAAATAATAGTGTTATTATTTGGGGTGGGTCTTTCATCACACACTTATGCCCCACTTTATGGTCTGTAACAAGTTTACATGGCTGTTGGGCTGCTATCGTACGCGTGTATCTAGGACCACCGCTAACAGCAAAGAAAATGCATTCAGGACACTCGACGAAATCACTATTAATTCTTCAAACTTTTATATGTTAACAACATAAAATCCAAGTTATTTTTTAAAGGACCTATTATCAAATTCAATAGTACTCAACGTGGGAAAAACTTAGTTAACTTAAAATGGCCCTATAAAGAACTTCTTAATTGCAGAAAGTGCAAAATAGCACGTTTTTTATTTTTCTTAGTGAGTTAACCATTCATCTCATAACACTAGAGTCTTTGTTTTTTATGATCTTATAACACTAAGTCTAACTCCATTGCCTAGAATTTTCTAACAAATTTCATTTATAGAATGATGTGCAATGCTGTTGTGAATGCTGTGTATGTTCACCTTACACCATGAATTAAATTTTTTGGACATCAAAATAAAGACATCACTACAACAGAAAACGTTTTTAATAGCGTTTATTTTTTGAATTTAATAGTGTTTTTAAGCGCGGTATGGTGCACGCACCACTTAATGTATAATCTAACGTAGTGCACGCACCATATCGAGTTTCTTTGTGTTTAATGTATTTTTAAATATGTATATATAAAGAAGATAAAAAATAAATGAAAATGTATATAATGTTAAATACAATATTCAAAATTTGATATTTAAATATTATCTCTTAACCAACATGTGATTGATCCAAGTGGTAAGGAACTCCGACACCTTAAGCAAGTGATCAGGTGTTTGAATCCGGACTCTTGTGTATGGAGAATCTATCTTATGTGCCCAACAGGTTTCCCGACGGAGATTCGTTACAACTAACGGTAGTGGATACTTCATATCTATATCATGATTACAAAAAAAAAAATATCATATCTCTTAAACCATTAGGGCAATGTAAGTCACAATTATATATCATTCTATCGAAAAGCTTGATTAAATTTTTGGATTTAGACCTTTTGTTTTTTTGGTATCGTTTGGGTAAACAACTTATTTAATTGCTTATATCAGAAGACCTTATTCAATTAAGTAATTTAAGTGTGTGTTTGGATGAACGTTTGACAAACGTGATTTCGGATAGAATTGATTTTGTAGAATTGATTTCAATATAATTGAGTTTGAAGTAAAGTGATTTATGCTTGGATACATTCACGTAAAAGTGAGTTGAACAATAAATTTAAGGCTAAATATCACGTTTGGGGAGCAAAAGCTCCAAATCCTAGCTTCAAATTAGACTCTATTCTAGAGGCAAAATCAATTCTCTTTGAGAATACCAAAACATGTCAAAATCAATTTTTTTGTCTCTGGAATCATTTTTGTCACTCACAATAGTGAATTCAAACATGAACTTAGTATGTGTTTGTTTCCACTTCTTGAGACACCAGAAGTGCTTTTGCACCTATTAAACGTGACTCTAGTAAAAAAAGAAGTGTTTGGTTACATGTTTGGAGAAGCAATTTTGCATCCAGAATCAATTCTATCAGAAGCAGTTTGAAGTAGCTTCTGCTTTTGGATTGAAAAATTACACTAAGTTTTTCATCAAAATTGTTTTCAAAATAAAAATATTCAAATATAAATCACTTTACTTCAAACTCAATTGTATTGAAATCAATTTTACAAAAACAATACCGTCCAAAATCACGTTTGTCAAACGCTCATCCAAATATACGCTTAGTGTTTAGATACATATTTGAAGAATCGCTTTCAATATTGTGAGGGAAATACAAGTTCAAGAGAGTATTGAAAGTGAGAGATGAAATGTTTGGTTTTCATTTTCAAATTATGATGGGAATCTCAGTCATGTTGAATATGAGATTTTACATAAGGCATTTTAAATATGCTTAAAAAATTAGTTTCATAAAATAAGTTAAAAATAACTTTTGAGGATTAATAAATTACTTATTTAAACATATTCAAAAACTATTTTTTTTTTTTACATAAAAGCACTTAAATTAATAGAGAAGTTCTATCCTATTCAAACAAGTTCTTAGCCATGTAGTATTCTCTTTTGATTTTAATATCGTACTACATGTTTTTTTTTAGACTTTGGACCTTTTTTTGGTCTCGTTAATTTCTTTCTCTCCCCTTTTGGGCTGCCTTTCCGCGTTTGAGGATCCGTTGAAAGTTCCGACTATGTAATTTGTCTTGCAAGTCAGAGAAGTGAGGAAATTTTCTTCGGCTCACCAAATGATACATCTCAAAACCTTATGGATTTAATTGTTATGCATTGACACTGTAAAACATTTTTACACAGTCAACAAATCAAAAACTGTCACATAAGTAAAAATGATGGACTCTAATCCTAACTACCTTAATAATCATTCAAACCATAATTTCTGATTGGTCGACAGTGTAAAAAACTTTACACTGTCGATGCATAATAATTAAACTCAAACCTTATTAATAAACTTTGTATAGAATTTCATTATTTGATCTGAAATTAAATTTTAAACATCAGTAACCAAATATATCTTCAAAATATAGCCTTTTTTTATAAGGTAAAACTAACTAGTAGAAGTACTTACAAAGACAATAATCATAGGTTGGAGGTCGTTTGCTGCAACAGAAACGATCTGAGATCACAATCTTTGTCATTGCAACTCCCACTAGGAGCCAAACCTATTTGACATGTTTTCTTTGGATGGCAATTATATTTGCCACCAACAATGGGGGGCTTGCAATTTCGCAAAGCAAAATTGACCACCTTGCTGAAGGGAGGATGACCTTGCATCACACAAGTTACCAGCTACCATGGCAATCAAAGCACCTATGATTAACAATCGTGATAATAAGTCAGATTAATCTAAACTAGTTAATTAGTCTCACCTTGTAATACCCCGCATAAAAACATTATAGGAAATTAATTGGGTGAAGATTTATGTGTCTAAATTTTATGATTTCAAAATAAAATAAAATAAAAGAATATGAAGCTAAATAAATATTTTTTTATGCAATAATATAGATTAAATTTTTTGTGACTTATATAATAGTAATATTTTTTTTTTTTATAAGCAAATGTTAGAATGTTAAATGTAATGTTAGTTTTTTTTCTCCTTTGTCATGGTTTGAACCTGGACCTCCAACTCTTTATATCCATAGCTCAAACCAATTGAGCTATCCCACCCTCCCTTATAATAATAATAATAATATATCTGTGTCAGTTAGAATCTATTTTTTTCCTTTTGATTTTTAAAGGATATTTAGGATATGTTAGCTTGGACTCTCTAGTCTGGAAGGACAATTTCTTATGTGTTATCTAGTGGGTTAAGTTAATTTGTAGGTGTTCCTTTAGATAGATAAGGAATGGTTTGTTTATGAACATTGCTCCCCATTTGCTTGATGAAATGACTGAACTATAGAATTTCCTTTGAAGAGGCTTAACATTTGATAATGATCATTGGACCACCATTAGGCCTAGGGATTGCTTAGATCTCATCGGAATTATGTAGTTTATCTACTGTTTTGAAGCAAGAATGGCATGGTATTGATCTTTATTTGTGAATGCGTTTTGCTATGATAATTGATTACTCTCCTTTCAGACATATGCAGTAAAATAGCTCTGCTTTCCTCTCCTCTACATTGTTAATCTTCTCAAATTTTCTTGAATTCAAAAAGGTTGGGTAATCTCTGAAATTTCTGCTATGATTTTCTTTGGTTGACAAATAGAACCTTGTGCGAGGTCATTGATGTAATATCCGGTTTCTCACCCTTAGTCTTGTTAGCAAGGTCCACCACAAGGCACAGGCAAAGAAAATGCATGCTGAACACGACCAAATTACAGTTAATTCTTCAAACTTGCAGTATGTTAACGACATAAAATCCAACTTATTCTTGGAATGACTTATTATCAAAATCAATAATAGACAATTGGGGAAAAACTAAGTCAAAATGCTGTAAAATACTTTTTTATTTCTGAATGGAGTTTTGCTATGATAATTGGTGACTCTCCTTTCAGACATATGCAGTAAAATAGCTCTGCTTTCCTCTCCTCTACATTGTTAATCTTGTCAAATTTTCTTGAACACAAAGGTTGGGCATTCTCTGAAATTTCTGCTACGATATTCTTTGGTTGATAAATCGAAGTTTGTGTGAGGTCTTGTGAGTTAAAATCAAATGTACAGCTGCTACATCTTCAAAGTTATATTATTTTCCTACTGACCTGAATTTTTGTATGACTTGAGCATAGATTTTGGGTTGATGAAAGTTGGTTTTGATGGTTATGTGTAGTGTTTTAAATTGGGGTTGCGATTGCGATCGCGATCGCGTTGCGTTTTCATCATTGCGGACAATTACAGAAAATGTGACCGCAATTGCAGTTGTGATATGGTTTCGAAGATTAACAAAATCACAAGCAGTTGCGAACCCCATTTTAAAATCTGCTATGTAACCTTGGTATCATGAATCCTCTTATGCTGCAATCCCTTGTTTAGTGTGAATAGAAAAATGGACGACTTGAAATAATTGTCATGTGCGTTATTCTTATTTTGTTCTTAGAATGCATTTGGTCCAGCTTTTTTTGAGCTTTTCTTCTCCTTAAAAGAAGAAGCTGGACCCAACATATTTTACTCAAAAGCTCTACAAAAAATAAGGAGCTTATTTTTAATGAGGAAAAGGAGCTTTGAAAAAAGTTAAGAGGAGCAGCTTTTTTTTTTTATAATAAAGGAAAAGAGGCTAACTAGCAAGATCAGAAGGACAAACCCCTCCTAAATCTTTAAGAATAATCAGCTCTAAAAGAGGAAAAGCAACAAAAACCAAGGAGACATCAAAAGAGGAGCAATGACCCTTGTTTGCAAGAAAATCAGCCGCTTCATTAGCAGATCTTCTACAAACAAAGATAAAAGTATTCCAGCCAGGGGATCTAAGAAGAAGAATAGCCTCTGCAAGTAGAGGTTGAATAGAAGGAATGGAAGTGGAGCCTTGAGTCACCATATCAAAAACCACCAAGGAGTCTATTTCGAAAATGACATTATTGAGGCTTAAGGATTTAGCTATTTTGATGCCATGAAGAAGACCACTCATTTCAGCTACCAAAGCATTACATGGGCTTAGTTTGCAGAAGAAACCTCTCACAAATTTGCCATGATCATCTCTAATAATTCCCCCATAAGAGGAGCATCCACCAGAATGTAAAAAGGAACCATCTGAATTACATTTAAACCATCCTACATTTGGTTTTTTCCAGAACTGTTGTTGACCATAAGAGTGGTCTTTAGACATCTTACTTGGGTATTGAAGCTCCTTCTCAATAAAATGAACTTGAGAAGTTATATCTGACCAAAAACTCGACTGCATAGAAGAGGAAGAGGAAAAAAACTAGGCTGCTCCTAACCTTCCAAATGGCCCAAACAGCCACAACAAAAAAAAATTTCCAATTCCAAGGGGTGGAACCCATCTTCTTTGTAGATAAGTTCCAGCCAAGCCACTGATGAAGGCCAGTACTAAAGAACTTACTCCACATATTAGCATCAATGCACTTATTCCAAAAATCCTGAATAACCTCATAATCACGCAGAATATGCATCAAACTCTCAAGGGCAGAAGAGCATCGAGGGCACATGTTATCTTGCGTCATGCCTCTTCTAGATCTTTCTTCATTGGTAAGTAAGCAACCATGGACCAGCTTCCATAGGTGAGACCGGACTCTAGCAGGCCCTTGCCATGAGGAGCAGCTTTTATATAGCTTATGCGGAGCTTTTCGCATACTGAACTATATTTTGATTCCAACTATGAGTATTTGAAAGTTATATATATATATATATATATATGTTTATCTTGCGAGTGAGAGGAGATGTGGAAAAAAAGAAATTCTTCGGCTCGCAAAATATGTTACATCTCAAAACTTACTAGTATAATTAGGATACCAACATCATCAACCAAATACACCCTCAAAAACATTATTACATTACAAAAGACATGATCTTGGTATCTTATTATTTCATCTATTCATCTCCATTTGAAGATGATCAACCAAATACATCCTCAAAACATTGCCTTTTGTCAAGGCTAAAACTAGCAGTGGTACTGACAAAGACAAAAATTTAGAAATCGAGGTTCCAAACTAATACAGAAACCCTCAGTTCCTTGAATTGGGTACCTTGTTACACATTGAGTAGTGCAATGCATGTCACTGCAAACCTCATTCGGAGGCCAAGTTGATTCACATTGTCTATTGGGAGGGCAATCGTAGGAACACATACAACACCAATCGCCACCACCGATTGGTAACTGGCAAAGCGCCTTACTACCAGCATGAGCGGTGGTGCACCTCATATTACACGTAGCATCACAAACCCCTCCAATATTGTGCACACACGTGTCACCGGCCACCACAACTATCAAAACACCTATGACAATGATCGTCATAATAAGTTATACTTCAAATTAAGAACAATGCTAACAATACACTCTTTTCAATACTTCTTTCAATACGTTCTTTTATTGGTTAAATTTCATATGAATCTATGTAATTTAATAGATCTCACATGAAATTTATTCAATAAAAAAGAATGTATTATAGTCTCAATTGATTCTTTATATATAAGCACAATATTATAACTCATGAGCACTGCCCTTAAACAATAATGAGTACCTAACATAGAGAGGAGAAGGAGAGTGACAAATGTTGAGCAGAGCTTGGCCATACGTGCTAAATAAGTTATAATATGATTATTTCCTCTTTACTATTGACCAAAATATGTACTCAAGTACTCGACATAGCTTCTTTTATACTACAAAGAGTGGCTTTGAAGTTGCACCAAAATGAGAGTGCCTTTAAAGAATAAATTTTAAGAATATTCGATTTGATTTATAAAATAAAAACGTCTTATTTGGATAGTTATAAAATATCAGAATTGATTTTATTATAAAGTCTTGACGGTTAGAAATATACTCAAGTATGATTTGATTTGTTTTTTTTCTTAATATAAAGATTGTTTAAAGAATACAATCAATTATCATGTTTTTTTATGCATTCTAAACATATAATTTAACTCTAAATTAAATCAATCAAAAAGATTTCATTTTTTTCAATAACTAGCTAGATTTGTGCAAGCTGCAGGATTACTATTATTATTAATTAATAAAAATAATAATTCTTCTTCGACCATATGATATCCCTAACTTTCACTGTCATGTTTTTTTGTCATGAGTTTTTTGGGTAAGCAAAGAACTTTTGTCATGTGGCATTTACTCCTCTTATATTACTTGTATTACTATCATTTCGTGTTGTTGGTTCTGATTGCCTGTATTTTTGGTGAGTTCTGCAGATGTAATGGTTGATGTACTTCACAAATTGCTGTAGCAGTGTTGGTTCTGATTGAGATGAGTGTTGGTTGTGAGAGGACGGAAAGTTAAAAAGGAAATCCTTTTAGCTGCGGCTCCCTTTTCTGATACTGCATAGTTGTTTGTCTTGATACGCCAAGGAGATTAATTGTATGAAAATGAATTTTTTGCTGGTCCAATATATATGCTTCCTGCTAACTATGGTGTCCTATTCATGTTTCTGTTTGTTCGAAGGTTTTATTTAAGCCACTTTATTAAGGTTGGTTCAGACTGTGGCATTCGGGTGCATGATCTTTGTAGGTTGGTTTTAGTTTGGTTTGGTGGATAATTGGGTTTAGGCTAATGTAAAATTAATACCGGTTCCATTAGGTAGTTTCAGTATTATATTTACATTGGATCTACTCTTTTGATCTTTGATCTTCTATATGATTAGAGTACCCCTTGTATTCTTTATCTATATATCCTTTACTTGTAAAAAAAATATGAAAGGTCTCCATTTGGGTGCTTAATCATATTCCAAGTTATTAATTTTTCATCCATCGGATATGGAGATAATCTAGAAAGACAATTATTTAAAAGCCCAATGTCAATGGGATCGGTTAGGGAATAATAAAAGTACATCAATGTTATAATTATGATGAAAGATACTCAAATTTTAGCACATGAGTTTTGTTCTGATCGATTATACGAGGATACTGACCTGATACTTTTTTTCTCGAGTGCTCCTTTCTGTAATGTTTCTTAGGGGGGATTGTGTGTTCAGTCGAGCCGATTCAGTGATACCGGAACGTCCTTCCTTGTGAGTCGAAAGCCGGAACATATGGGGGTGGTACCTGTGGAAAATGCTTCGAAGCTGGAGTTAACAATGGGGGCACAGGTTTAAAAGCATAAGAGTCTGCATGAGAGAGAGATGGAGTTGGAGGTGGGTACTCCCTGTATTTATAGTGTCGCAGAGACAGAAAGTAGGCACAATTCCTTCCTGTAATCACGGAGGGTCGGTGTGGGGGACATGGGGCGCTCCATCCCGTTCTAGCATGTGTCGGGACTAAGCAATGCCAATACGCGTTGGTCTCTCTGTGACGTATGGAGGGATGTCTTACGGACCATTCCCTGCGGTAATTGGGGTCAGGGACCATATTTTAGCAGGTACTTAGCTAGAGACGGATGCGGTGGTCGAGTAATACTCCCTAATGAGTCGACGTAGTACCAGATGATTTGGTCCTTGGGTCTCTCTTTGGCCTAGTTCTGTGGTTGGGTCCTTATTGGGCTTAGGCGGTAATTTGGACCCAGAACAGGTGTAATATAAAATTAGCAAGTATCTTGTGCATTGCATGAATATTTTTAAATTTAGAAAATATTGAAAAAATAAAATAAAAAATTTATTTAAAATTATAAATGATATATACCTAATTAATTTAAATAAAGTCTAAAAAATATAGTTTAAAATTTAAATTATATAAATTTTAAAAAAGATGTGTATCATTAATATTTAAATATATTATTTTAAATATAAAAAAGAAAAATTAAGAATGATATATGTCATTTTATAAAAAAAAGGTAATTTTTATGGCTTTGAGGGGTATGAATGCTTATACATACTACTCCGGACGGTGATGGCTTCCAAGCCATTTTCTTTAAAACTTTAGGGTAATTTTTAGGTAATTTTTATTGGTAATGACGTTTGGAGGTTGGTGTCGGCTGCTTTTGTCGATAATGAATTTGATGAGCGCATTTCTGAAACTTTAATAGTGTGCTTATTATCAAAGTTGATCATGGTGCTACTTTCAAAGAATTCGGGCTTATTAGCTTAATTATTAACTTTAATTGTGCTACTTTAATAGTGTTTATTACCAAAATTGATAATTGATACTCCCTTCGGATCTATATATAAGAAAAAAAAAATTTAACTTCACACGTATTAAGAAAGTTAGTTATATTAGTTTAATTGTCTTGATTTATGTAAAAAATAAGTTATAGTTACTAAACTATCCTTTCTTGGAAGTGTATAATGCTCTTGAAAGTTGTGTCTTGGGAGTGTATAATGCTTTAAGAAAAATAAAAAAATAATTAATCAAATGGTATTTTTGACACAATGATATTAAATAGGGTTGATTTGATTGATTTTTATTTATATTTGAGTCCAAAAAATTTAAATATTTTTTTACTTATATATAAGTCGAGAGGAAGTAACTGATATGCAAATTTTTTTTTGGTGCTACTCCTACTAGTATATTTTAAGCAAATTTTCACCAGTATTCAGAATAATTAATGCCAATATCCCTGGGATTGACTAAGGGACTCATTAAAATATATAAAATACTATAATTATTATAAAAGAAAGTCAAAATATGGTACGCCTTAAAACCTTATTATTATTGAACATCATCAAGAATATGCCAATATGGTTTCCTCCGGATCTATATATAAATAAAAAAAAAATTTCACACGTATTAAGAAAATTAGTTATATTAATTTAATTATTTTGATTTGTGTAAAAAATAAGCTATAGTTACTAAACTATCTTTTTTTGGAAGTTATTTCTTGAGAGTATATAATGTTCTTGGAAAAATAAAAAGACAATTAACCAAAAGATATTTTTGGAACACTGACATTAAATAAAGTTGAATTAGTTGACTTTTTCTTATATTTGAATCTAAAAAATCTAGACATTTTTATGATTATATGAGTCCAGAGGAAGTTTGGAAGAGAGAGTGATATAGGAGAAGTTGGGGAAAAAAATTCTGTCCCCCAAAATATGGTACGTCTTAAAACCTTATTATTGAATAACATCAAGAAAATACATCCTCAAAAATAATATTGCCTTTTTTTAAAAGCAATGCCTAACTAGCAGAAGTACTTGCAAAGACAATAATTTAAGACTGGAGGTCCTACACTAATACATGATCCTTCAGCTCCTTGATCTGGGTACTTTGCAGTACACTCGGAATCACAATTTTTGTCATTGCATGCCCCAGGTGGAGGAGGCAAACCCATTTGACATGTTTTCTTTGTAGGGCAATCAAAGGAACACCAACAATATTTTTTGCCACCACCAAGGGAAGGCTTGCAAGCCGCCTGACCATTGTGATGAAGGGAGGAACATTTAGAGTTACACTCAGCATTGCAATCTCCAATATTTTCCTCGCACGTCTCACCAGCCACCATTGCTATCAGAGCACCTATATATATTACAACGATCATCACATAATAAGTAAGAATGTAAACTAGTTAGTCTCATCGAAGGTTTTAAATTATAGATGTGATTGCGTTTTTCGTTATTACTAATTATAATTGCCAGAAAATACAACCGCAAATATTATACCAGCATAATATTATTACTCATAAACACTGCCCTTAAACAATAGTGAGTACCTAACAGAGATAGGAGAAGGAGAGTGGCAGATATTGAGCAGAGCTTGGCCATACTTGTGAAGAAGTTTATAATATGACTATTCCTCTTCACTGTTGATCATATATGTAATCAAAATACTCAACGATGGTTTCTTTTTATACTATATAAGAGCGCCTTTAAAGTTGCATAAAAAACAGAGAGCAATTAAAGTAAACAAATTCAAGAATCCGTTCCATTTGATTTATAAAATAAATACCACTTATTTTGACTGTTATGAAAATAAGATCAGAATCGATTTCATTATAAAGTTTTAATGATTTTAATTAGAGTTTAATTTTGATACATTGACCGTGTAAAATTTTTTGCATTTTCAGTCACCACAAATCATCGTATATGTAACTTTTAAGTTATTATGATAAGAGTAAAACATTTTTAATGATATATCAATTAATTATAATGAATTGTCAGTTTAAAAAATATTTACATTAACAATATATATCAAATTATATTCATTATAAATATATTCAAATATGATTTGATTTGATTTGATATTTTCTAAATATTAAAATTTAAATTTAAAAAAATACAATCAAATCAAGTTTTTTATGTATTCCAAACATATAAAATATTTAATTTCTAAGATAAATCAATCAATTCAATTTTATACACCCCACAATGATTCCTCGTCGTGAAAAATTTGAGTCGTACACTGACTACCGACACGAATTTTACTTGTGAAGTCAAAAATTTAAATCATGGAATCGCCACTTTAAAAAAATGTTTCACCCGAGGGTTAATTTCATATTTATGTATCGGTCAAAGACCTAAGAAAATTCCATTTCCTATTTCAAATAACTTGCATTTATTTTTGCTAGAAGGAGAATATAGAATTAGAGTTTAATTATGACATATTGTCATTATAAAGTTTTTATATTATTAATCAATTAATGTCATCACATGTGTAATTTTTAATATAGTTAATGTAAAGGATTTAATTGGTATGCTGTAAGTGAAAATAATTTTTATGCTGACAAACAATCACAAATCATCCTATATATGATTGATTGACAATGTAAACAACTTTACATTGATATTGTATCAAAATTAAACCCTTTTTTTGATAAAAGTCAAATATTTGTAATGATTTAGAAATATATGATTGATTGAGTGTAAAAAATATTCACACTACATTATAATTAAATCCATTGGTTAATTTAGCAAGCCGTATTTACATAGGTTAACCAAGATTAAAGCTAACAATGATATAGGTCACAGATGTATTAGAATTGAGTTTGGGTCTAACTCAACCCCAAAGCTAGCTCATGGGATGAGGGTTGTCCCCCACTTATAAATACTATTCAGGCCATATCATTAAACTAGTTAGTTTCATCCAAAGTTTTAAATTGCACGTACGATCGCGTTTTTTTGTTATTGTTAATAATTTTCAAAAAATGCGACCATAATTGCGGTCATGATATGGTTTCGAAAACTGTCACCATTAATGATTTAACTTTGGTTAACGGAAGAATCAATTTCACGAATTCTTTTAATTTAAAGATTAATTTGAAAGAATCAATAGTTGATGGTGTCTATTTGCAAAAGGGTCATAGTTTAAGGGGTGCATATATGCTCTTTTCCCTAATATTTAATAAAAGGTAAATTCTCTATTACTAATAAAACGGAAAGGCAAAAGTTTACCTTGTTTAAATGGTCTAATCAAATGGTGAGAACCATTTAATATGATACACTAACTTGATTTATTTTATTGAGATGAGATATTCTAATTGAGCATAATAACTTTTACCCTTCCATTTTTTGAGCACCAGAGAATTCACCGTAATAAATTTACCAATGTCTATATTGATTGAGTGGAATGAGTTCAAGTATGCCATTATATATAGGAGAAAACTTAGCTACAATTTCATAAGTACATTAGGTGTTATTTTTCAATGGGAATATGACATGTGTAATAATTGTTACACATGTTATCTTTTCATTAATGAATCTTTACACATGTCTTATTCTTATTGAAAAACAGCATCTAATGTACTTATGGAATTGTACCTAGTCCTTATATATATATATATATATATATGGGGAACAAAACCGTTAAGAGATTTAAGCATTTAATTATATTTGAGGTAATTAATTTGGAAGATTGTATGATACTCATTAGATATCATATCCTTACCTATGTGAATCAATCAAATGATGAGAATTTAGACTTATGTGACATTAACATGACTCAATTAATTGAGGTGATACATTCTGATTGGACATATGATACTCAAACCCTCTACTACTTTCGAAGGGTATCATAACAACGTACAATTAATTTTCCACCCATGCATTCAATATAGAGATAATCAAGAAAAAAACTAATTTAGAGTAATGCCAGTATCCGTTAATCCGTAGGAGATTAATTTAGGGAAAATTGGAATATATTTATTTATTATATATTATTGATTATTGATTTAGGGATAATTGAGAGTAATGCTAATGCTACTGGCCCCCCAATGGAGTGGAGGAGGGTTTACAATAATGAGGATTACAAAAATCATCAGGATTGGTTGGATCGCAGTCGTATAAACACAGACAGAAGCCCTCGCCACCATGAATGGGGGTTTTACAAAACCCCAGACCACGTTCCCGATGACGGGCTCTGCAAATCATCCCACACCCAAAAGTGCATTTCCCAATATTTTCCTGGCACTTGTCACCTGCCACCGTTCCCATTAAACCACCTGCCACAATCGTCAACCATCACAAGTTATTATAGCACTGTAGTACTACCCCTAAGCTAGCACTACCAATATTATCAAACGATTTCATAATAACTCATAACCATCACTATAATTAATATATTAAAGGACATATATATATACCTGATACAGAGAGGAGGAGGAGGAGGAGAGTGGCATATAGCGCACAAAGTTTGGCCATGCTCGATCGTTGATAATTAGTTACAATATGAATATTCCTCTGTAGGAGGTTGTTGACTATATATATATATATATATATATATATATAATAGAGGTCCAAATTGGTCCATGATAAAAAATCATGATGATATTTTGATCCCTGAGAAATAGAAAATACCAATTTGATCCTCAAGAATGTAAAATGCGAGTCAAATTGATTCTTTTTAGGTTAATTTTTAGGGATATTTTAGTCCCTATCAAGGATTATTTTGACCCGCATTTTACATTCTTGAGGATCAAATTGGTATTTTTCATTTCTCAGGGACCAAAATATCACCAAAGTTTTTTGTCGAGGACCAATTTATATATATATATATATATATATATATATATATATAGAGAGAGAGAGAGAGAGAGAGAGAGAGAGAGTTTAATTGTTATGCACTGTCAGTGTAAATTTTTTTACACTGACAACCAATCAGAAATCATGGTATGTGTGACTTTTAAGGTAGCTGAGATAAGAAACACTTTAGCTTATTTGGCAATTTCTGATTGGTTGTCTGAATAAAAAAAATCTTTACATTGAAAGTGTATACCAATTAAATATATATATATATATATATATATATATATATATATATAGTGGCTTCTTTTATACCAAATATAAGAGTCAATTTAGAATCATAAGTTTTAGGTCATGATTGGATACTTTATAGGTTTAATTACATTTTTAGTCCCCAACTTTTTAATTGTGCGATTTTGGTCCTTAAAAATTTTAATTGCACTTTTCGTCCCTCAACTTTTTCAATTGTGCGATATTGGTCCCTCAAAAAATTTAATTACACTTTTCATCCTTTAATTTTGTGAAATTGTGCAAAATTAGTCTTCTAAGGGACCTAAATAAAGGCTTTCATTGTACATTGCACAATTTAAAAAGTTGAAGGATGACAAGTGAAATTAAAATTTTTGAGGGACCAAAATCGCACAATTGAAAAAGTTGAAGAACGAAAAAATGCAATAAAATTTTTTGAGGGATCAAAATCGCTCAATTAAAAAAGTTGGGGGACTAAAAATGTAATTAAGCCTATTTTATAAAAGTTTAATTTTGACACACTTTTGGTGCAAGTTTTTTTTTAGGAACCACCGCAATTAGGACATTTGGCTCCCTAATGACATCTCGGGGTATTCCCATTAGCTTCGGCCCTTTGGACCGGCTATAAGATTAATCCTCGGTCGGCTAGCTGCTTAGAGCAGGGAATTAACCATTGGTTTTCGTAACCTCTCAACTAGATTGTCTGTCATCAGGATTCGAACTTCCGTTCTTCTCTTTATGGAATCGAGATGTTTATCACTCGACTAACTTCGATTGATAAAGTTTTTCACACTATCAACAAATTACAAATTATCCTATATCCGACTTTTTAAGATAATTATGATAAAAATCAATCATCTTAATTGATAATCTTTACACCGCTGATACCAAATAAATCATATTTAATAATACTTGAAACAAATTAGTATATCCTTATTTGGATATCTTATAAGGATCCTATTAATTCCATTTCACTTTTATTTTACTTTAAGCCATCCAAAAAATAAAACATGGTATCATTCCATTCCATGTATTTTCATTTTCCATCGATCCGAATATAGGCTTAGAAATTAATTTGGTTTTATTTATAGAATTAAAATCTTTTTGTATGGAAAATTGAAATTATAAGTTTCGATTTGATTATAAATCTTTATGATTTTAATTTCAATTAAGTACATTAAAAATATACCAAAATAGTCAAATAAATATATCAAAGTAGTCTTGGTGCGACTTTGTTTGGTTTCCCATCTTGGTGCGGTACTATTTGATTCCCGTCTTGGTGAGGTGTTCGTTTGTTCCAGATTGACAGATCTGCTTCGATCTATTACAGATTTGATCAAGATTTGGGTTTCAATGCTACAAATCCAGAAGCATGGGTATTAAGATGACTTTGATGGTGTCACTTTTGTAGGCAAAATTTGATTTTGCTGTATTATGCTTTTAACCTGCATGCTGTGAGTTTGTTCGCAGTTTCATCCTTTTCTGTTTTTAGTAATTTTAGATCTTTATTGTCATCGATATACTTTATTAATTTGAATGAATGAATGTCTTTTCTTGTCAAAAAAACTGAAATTGGGGTTCCGTTTGTTGAGGTTTGAAAATAACTGATTGTCCATAAACGTTTTTGGCCAAAATGTTCTTTTAAAACATTTTTAGTAGAAAGTCCAATGCAACAAGCATACAAATTAATGTTTGAAATGATTTTTTATTAAAAAACTTTTTTAAAGAAAAAAGCCTAAGTTGAACAATGAACTTTATTTTTATAAGATTTTACAAGTTAACTTGATTTGATTTATAAAGTTAAAATCTTTTTGTTTGGAAAGTTGTAAAAAACAAAAATTTATTTGATATTATTTTTTATGAATTTAATTTCAGTTATTACATTAAAGTATGCACATATAGACAAATATGTTTGGATATGATTAATTGGATTTGATCTAATCTAAATATATAAGTTGAACAGCAAATTTAGAAAGATAACTTTTAGAAATTAATTTGATTTAGACAAAATAGGATTTATTTAAATTTTCACATCGATCTTATAAGTTTTATTTTTTCAAATTGGTTCTACATGTTATGTTTCGTTTTCACGTTAGTACTTTCCGTCAATTTCGACATTATGACGTCAAATCAAAAGCCACGCGTAGCACTAATATCATAGTCATGTCATGTCAAAACTAACGGCGTTAGGCTCAAATTGACGAAAAGTACTAATGTGGAAACGGAATATAACGTGTATGACCAATTTGAAAAAAAAAAAAAAAAACTTATGAAAATGATGTGAAAATTTAAATAAACGTATAAGACCAATCAACCTATTTTGCCTTTGATTTATAAAATAAAAATATTTTTTGTTTGGAAAATTATAAAAAGTAAAGAATTAAATTGATAAATATTTTATCATTTCAATTATTTACATTTGAAACACATTCAAATTTCTTTTGATTTTTTTTATAAAGTTAAAATGTCCTTATCCTTTTTTTATAAGCAAAACATATTGAAATAAAATTGAATTTGATTTGTTCTAAATATAAAAATTGATTTAAAATCAAATCATAATGAAAATAAAATTTTAAGGGTGCTTTTCGAATCGTAAATTTTAGAAATGAATTTGAATAGATTTATAGAATACATATTTTTGTGTGCAACGTTATAAAAATAATTATGGATTTGATAGTTTCTTTTGGTGATTTGATTTGGTTGTTTTTAATTATTTTAATTATTTACGTTAGAAACATATTCATATATTGTTTTAGTAACCTAAACATATCGAAATATGATTGGAGTTGATTTGTTCAAAGCATAAAGTTCTTGATTTAGAATTAAATCAAATCATATTTTTTAATAAACTTTAAACATAAAAAATAAATTCAGTAAAAAACCAAAAAAAAAATAAGTTAATTCAAATCAATTTCATTTTGAATAATAATTCCTTCTTTGGTGGCCTAGAAAACAACCAAAAAAAATTAACTACAAATAAATAAAACTTCCTTAGAGTGTGCTAACTAGGGGTGGACAGGTAGACCACGAACCCGCGAATTCGGCCAACCCGACCCGGCACAACCCGAAAAATTCGGCTCGGGTCGAGTTGACGGGTCAGTCCGGGTTGTTGTGTACTGAGACCGAAAACTTCGATTCGCATACCGGGTTGAAACTTTGTCAAACCGACGAACCCGACTGTCCCCGAAGATGCTTGGTTGTGTTTGTAGCTTTTAGGTCATAGCCTTCAGATCTGGTTGGAGGAGGTGTGCGATAGAGCTAGGCTTCTCCCTATCTATCTTAGCGCACGATTGCCAGATCTGGTTCGTGGTGTGCGACGAAGCTGCATGGTGACGAGGGTGGCGTGTGACTCTGAGGGCGGTGACAATGAAGAAGAAGAAGAAGGAGATAGGCACTGCACGATGAGGGTGGTGGCTCTATGGCGATGATTATGGCACTGCATGATGAGACGAAGTTGTGGTGGCGACGACGTAAGCTGTAGGGTTTCTTTTCGATAGTGGAGGTGAGGTATAGTCAATAGTATGACGTTTAGGGGTTCGGAATGTTAAAACTTATATTATTATTGGCCCATTGGGGTTTGTTTATTTTTTTAATTTTCGTTTCTTGTTTTTTAATCATTTTGTTGTTGGATTCAAAAACCGACCGGCCCAACCCGAAAGTGGTCGGGTTTCGCTCATTTTTTATACTACCCCGCCCCGAACTGACCGGGTCACTGTTTGTCGGCTCAGGTTCGAAATTTCCCCCGACCATATTCCACCCCTTGTGCTAACATTAAGGGCGATAATTTTGAAAGAGAGAATGTTTCCAATATAGAGACGAAATATCGAGACTTGCCAGGCGGTGACAAACATTATTGTCTTCACAATATTTCTATATTTTCATTTATGAAAATATGGTTGGGAGAGTTCAGTCATTTAATGTCGTCCAATACCTTGTGGGATTAGTCTCCGCAATTGCATTCGAAGGATACCCTGGAAAACAAAAAAATTATATTTAGCTTGGATATTTATAAAAGAACTTTAATTTTTTTAGGTGAAATTGAGACTTGAGAGCTTTAGTTATAATCGTCATATAATATTTTTTTTACTAGATAATCATCATATAATATTAGTTTCCGAGTATAATTTGTCTAAAATAATATCTTTTTAATGTCCAAACATATAAATTAATCTCTAAATTAAAACAATCAATTTAATTTCATTTTTTAAATATTTAGCATTTGTTTTTGTAGGATGTGCACAATATGTAATATAATCTAATATCTATTATTTATTTGACCCCACAAGTGGGATCGCCACCCCATATCATGTTGTCGATGGAAGCAGTAGAACCCCCCAAAAAGTATATAGAGGGGTAAAGGTCCTTTCTTTTGTCGTTGCACCAAGTGTCCTCTTCTAAGAGAGAAGAAGTTTCCTAATGGGTGGGTCTGATGAGATTTAATGCAATCTAAAGTAGGGGTGAGCATAGGACGAGTTATGACGGGTTAAGCTTATCCCTCACCCGACCCTAAATAGTGATCAAGCCAATTGTGTGAACCCGAACCCATCTCAGACTCGAAGGAACCCGATGATGTGTGGGTTTGATTAAGACCGGACCAAGGTGGGACGGGATCGGATTGACCCGAAATTATTTCATAACACTAAAGTTGTAACATGTCCACCAAAGTTTGCCATTTCTAATTATGGAAAAATGCAATGCATCAAAAACAAATGAAAACAAAAGCATCATGTCCCAACATATTGCAACAGAACCAACTAAACTTCTTGAATAGAAAATATTTATTTTCCATCACAAGATTTATTTCAATAGTGCCATGGGAACAATCAGGTTTAGGTTCAAAAGTAGTGACGAAGGTCACCAAGCAATACAGCAGCATCATCGTGGCTAGTGGCAGGATTTATTTTCATCAAGCAATACAACCAGTGAGATTTATTTCCATGGCTCGATTTCCAAGTAATACAAAAGCAATACAAGAGCATTATTTACACCCTTTGCAAGAGTTCTTGGACAATTGATTTGCGCAGAGAGAGTATGTGAGAGCGAGAAGATGTTGCGCCTGAGAGAGTATGTTGAGATTAGTGTATTGGGCTGAGCTTGGAGCCTTGGACAACAGTAGGATAGGAAGGGTAAAAAATAGGATTATCCCTTACAGTAGTCTATCTCTATCTCTCTCCAATTATATTTTTTTGTTATTTTTTTGGATAAAGCAAATCAAGAGCTGAGAGTATGAGAGAAGTAAGTCCAATGATGGTAGATTACACAGCTGCGGCAAATGCGTAAAATTGTTATTGCAGGCAATCCGGATCCAAAAAAATATTGATATTAGGGATGGGTCGGGTAACCCTAATCCGCCCCCAACCTGGTACCAGGTCAGTAAATGGGACACGGGTTCGTCCCCTTTTTGTTTCGGGTTCGAGTCAAACCTGGAGCAAAGTGTTTGGGCCAGGACAGTTGTCGGATCGTACGAGGTTTTGCTCGCCCCTAATCTAAAGGGGAGATTACATCGAAGGAAAATGAGTTTTGATAATTAGGAATGTAAGGTTTGGATTTTCACTGGTTGCCCATTCGAGGACCCCGCAGGTATCGAGAGACGGAGATGGGGAGGAAACAAGGGACGAGGAGTGGGGGAGTACTCTTTACCGCCGTCCTATTGCCATCCGTAATTAGACTACTTTTTATATGAAATTTTTAGGAAATTTGATGGTGAAATAACTCATTTTTTTTTATTTCAATAATGCGTTCTAGTATTTTTTTAGTTGGCTGGTGAACTTATGTGCCACACTCAACATCCTTTGGGATTTTATAAAAACCACAAACCAAAAATATTTTTCTCCCTTAAATCCTTCCTTTTCTTATTTTTGTAAATATCACATGGTAACTTTTTTTTTTACATTGTGTAAATTTTTTTTAGAATATAAAAAAAAAAAATATTAAAATCATACATGAAAAACAGTTTTCCTTTTCTCCTTTTCATCTCGTTTATTTTGCAAATATGAATTCATGGTTGTTTTATGTCTTTTTATTTATTAATTCATAATGTTTTTATACTTCTTGTAAATAAATTTTTGGTGATGTCTCCTATTATATGTTGTATGCGATAAAAGAGTCAATAATGTTTTTCAGTACTTGTATGCGATAAAAAAGTCAATTTAATCATAACAGTTTGCTGGCTCAAGTGTTTTAAAATGTGGACCACATCACGTGATGCAGCCACAACATCTCGATTGTGGCAGCCACCGCAACCGCATCAAGCTATGATTACGGACCGCATCGGTTGCAATTGGCCACAACACAACCACAACACCAATTTAAAACTTTGACTAGCTCTAAAAATTTAAACCTTCTTTTTTCACGTGAAGGATAATAACAACAAATTCTTTTTAGGAATAGCAATAAAATTTAAACCTTCATTTTTCACGTGAACGATAATAACAACAATCTGCATTAATGGGAGTTAAAGTCATTTTGTGTGTGTAAATAATTTACTTCTCAAAACGAAAAAAATTCGATAAAAAGGAATCAGCTTTGTTGTTTTACTGCTGTTAGTTCTTTTCCATCACAATCTAAATACTAAATAGTGCAACACTACATTCTTCTACATCGTTCCATGTTGCAAATTTTGAAAAGGTATAACCATATTTAACAAATGTAGGTATGATTTATGAATGGATACATTAGTGAACTTCATATATAGAATTTTATTGCTTGATCAAAGTTCTAATCAACATCAACTAAATACATCTCTAGATCAGCATGCCTTTTTCCTATGTAAAAACTAGCTAACAAAAGTACTTACAACGACAATTATAATATGGCCATATTATGCCAGAACAATATCCCTCAGCTCCTTTGCTCGGGTACTTGGCAGCACAATCCGAATCACATTATTGATCGGTGCAATCTCCAAAATCAGGCATACCTAGTTCACATAGGAACACCAACAAGACTGTTGGCCATCACCAGGGACACTAGTACCAGGGGGTGGTTTACAAAGCCCCTCACCACCTTGATGAATTGAGGAACAATTTGAGTCACAAGAAGCACCACAAACTCCACCAGAAAATTCAATGCACTTGTCACCCGCCACCATAGCTATCAAAAGACCTATCACAATCGTACATCTTTGGAGGTTATTGCCTGCTGCTATGCTTTGTGTTTGGTTTATGTTAGGATTGTGTGCAAGGGGTTGTTAGGCTTGATAACAGATCTTGGAAAACAAGAAAACTGATGTGTAAGTGCTACGTTGATCCTGGATGGAGAAAAGATTAAGGAGAACTAGTATTATGGTACGACTTCTCCATGGTTGCTGCACTGTTTGCTGATGTGGATATCTAGCTCAAAGGTGATAAATCAAAAGTGGATGACATTAGGATTTGCCAAACTGCAAGTAAAATTGCAAGGCAGTATAGAATAGAAAGACCGTTTACTTTTTGTGTATGTAAAATTTAGGAAATCTTGATGTTACAGAGGGATTTTCCTGGTGTTAATCTTGTAATGGTGGGCTGTTTTATATGTACAGGGGGTTTAAGTTTTAAACCTTGGATTATGCTTGTTGGTAGGTGTATATGTAGCTGAACTTGGAGACTTACGTAACATTTTGATGGTGTCTAGCATTGGGCACATGATAGAGTGGTGCTCTTCAACCCTTCCTAAAAGGTGGAGAGAGTTCTCACTGTGATGCTTGATCTAGACCTTTTATTATTAAGGAACTTTTCAATTATCGAAAAAAATCATTAGAAATGGGATATATAAGAAATCAGGTGAAGTTTAGGCAGTTACATTTGTGATGATGGTTACTAAAGACCACCACATAAAAAGCTTGCTACTGAGCTTTTTCCCTTCTCATCTTCTCTTTCACTGTAGAATGCAACCTTTTTGGTGGAAATGAACAGAATTCCGGCAATAAGAGCAATTGTTGTGTATAAATAGCACTGTGAAGTCTTCAAGAGTTGCTCTCCTTCTTGCATCCCAAAAATATGCTTAAAAATACCCTCATAGCTCCCACAATCTTGTATTACCCTTCAGAGTTTTGGTCAGTTTAGGATCCAATTTCACTGCCGTAACACCTCGATTTTTCGTGCTTTATAAGAACGATAAACTCAATTAATGAGTTTATATTTTTATCTAGGTTATAGAAAATGATTTTGGGAAAAAACTAAAATCATATTTTTGTTTCATATAATCGTAGGAGCCTACGATTAAGTTTTGAGCCGAAAACTCAAACAAAACCCGATCTATGTTTTTTCAGATGATAGTGTTTTTCTACTATCACGACCTAATCTTGACTAACGGACGAGACCATTAGTCTTAGAATTTGATCCTCTATCTTTTTCCTAAAATGTGTCGTGACGTCCAAAATATAAATAATATTTTATATTCGGGCCGATAATCGATCGAGGAGACGATTCGAGCTGTCTTAGGGTTTTTCGAGACCCACGATCAGATGTTTTTCATGCCAGAATTGTATCAAGTTATTTGAGGACTCATACCAGTGTCGTAATGATCTCAAATAACGGGACGTGAATTGACCGAATTGCCCTTGGTTAATTTTACTACTAGTTACCTTTTCATTTCTTAACTCTTAAGTCTCTAAACTTAAGAAAATATCTTCATTTTCACCCTTATCCCCCTCACTTTTCGGCAGCCTCCCTCTCTCCCAACACTCTATCTTCTCCTTTCTCTCATATTCCTTTCTTCTTCCATTAGAGCTCATTTTGGAGCTTGAGTTTTTGAGTTTCTTGGAGCAACCTTCATCAATCTTGGAGTAGATTATCATAGGAGGTAGTATTCCATCTCTATCTCTCCCAATCTCTCCTTTCTCTCCTCCATTTTTCATGATAAAAGATGTTAGGGTTTTGTCCCTAAAATCTTTAAAAATGCATGAAAAATTGTAGAAAAATCGTATCTATACCAAACCAATTTCTATGGCCTAGGTTCATGACATACTTGTATGATCCAAGAGTTTAGAGCCAAGAAATCTCCCTAGCTATATTTTCTAAGAGGAGGCCGAAGCCCCCTTTGTGTGTAGGGTAGGGTTTTGGTTGGTTTTTGATGTTCTGATCTGATATCTAGGGCTGTCACACTTAGTTAGGGTGTTATCCAAAAAATGAGAAATTTTGGAGCTCCCTAGCTATTTTTAGTGTAATAGGGCCGAACCCTAGGGGTGGTGCATTAGGAGAAATCTTTGTTTTGTGAGTTAATGCCGCTATGATTTGTGTGTATGTAGTGATCGGCAGCGTGCTGAGCCAGTGATCAAGTTGAACGGGTGTTCAAAACTTATCTGGAAACTACAAGAGGTAAGGGGATAAACCTGAGGAATTCCATTTTCGACAGCTATGTGCTGCATCGGTGTTTGTATTGTATTTAAATATTCTGTATCTGATTGTTGGTTGATTGCTTGATTTACTGCTGTTGATTTGATTATATATGATATAACTGTTGATATAGTTGAATGCATGCTATAATTGCTGAATGATTATATGGATGTATCGTGTGCCCTGCTGTGGGATTTAAGGCATTAGAGGACCTAATTTTGATTAGGATCTGACATCGTGTAACTTAAAAGCTTTAAAAGTCTGAAATGTATTTTAATAATGAAAAGTGAAGTTTAAAAGAAAATAGGGCATTAGAAACCTTCAATTGTCCTAAATTGATAAATTGACCGTTTGAGCAAAGGTGTTTTGAGAAATGTAGTTTTCAAAGTCATATGAGTTTATTCAAGAAAAAGGGGTTTTGAAAGCTTTGTTTTAAGTTCGTATTTCAACGAAAAACAACGAAAGAAAAAGAAATGGTCTTTGGGCCAAGTTTTGTTTTATAGAAAACCGATCTCGATGACTTTGTGTAAGTATCGGAGATTTGGGTTTTTGGTTTTCGAGTTTTCAAGAAAAGTTGTTTTAGAGTTTAGAAACTAGAAACCGAGACGTCGGGGTTCTAGGGTTCTGCAGAGCACGTGGATCAAGGATCCGTGTTAGTTTGTGGTCCTGTCGGCTTAGGGACGATCTTTGTGGTCCTGTAAGCTTGAGGATGTTTTTGTGACCTTGAATCCAACGTCCTTGACTGGTGCATCGGTTAGGGATGTTTGGGATTTGAGTTGTTTTTGGACTAAATGTCCTGTTTTGAGAAAATGCTTTTGAAGCTTAAAGAGTCTAAGACATGATGGTGGTTGTTAGCGTTGATGCTGCAACGAGGAAATATTGATGCGACAAAGATCAATTATCGGAAACTAGATAGTATCTCATGCATTTTGTGTGTTTGGCAGACGTGCCGTGAAATGGGGGACCTTGATAGGCAAGGGGAACCTGAGATGACTTAATGTCATTATGTAACATTGTGCATTGATGGACAATGATGTCATACGAGCCAGGGAGAGCGTATTGTGCCCAGTGAAGAGGACAATATAGTATGACTTATACATCGTGAGTACCACTGACATGCGCATCCATGTATTATTTCCTGGAAAGGGTTACGTGCTCACGTTTGGCCGAACGTTGATTCTGGCGTTTGTTATTGTATCCTGCGGGGCAATAACGTTGAGTCTGATCAACTCGTGTTTATGGTGATGGGATTTCCGGAAATCTAGTTTTGAATCTTAGTTGAGATATATGGAAGTGCCATGCATACGTTTAGAGAAAAACGTTGATTGTGGGGTATGAAGCCCTCGTGCCTTTACTGTTGTTAATACTGGATTATACATGCTATATTATGTGATGTATGATGATTTGAGTGAGTTACATTATATGAATCTGCTGTTTCAATTAGGCATCTAGTTTTCGTTTTTGGATTCATATATTGGTTTCTTACCCTTGCATGTTTTCTGGACTGGTTTGTCTTTTTGGTATATATGTTATATCTTGTTTACAGATGGAGCCGATGCCAGACCATCTCGCGCACTCGGGGATGCGCGCCCTGATTTTTGAGCGAAGGACTGACCCAGCTGCGTGGGTTATTCACCCGGGAGTGGAAAGCGCAACATACACGGAGACGGGACCTCGCAAGAGTACCCGCACTATGGAGATCGTCCAGGTACCTCTACCTCCCATCGGGATGATGCTGCAGGCCCTTATGCAGTAGGGAGTGATCGAGCATTTCGCCCCCGCTGCACAGTCCCCGCAGCAGCAGCCACCACAGACACCTCCCCCGCCTTTTGTTGTGGTAGCAGGTGAGCATGTAGTGGAGGATGTAGAGGAGGAGGAGGAGGAAGACCCTGAGGAGGATCCTCAGGAGGACCCGGAGGATCATCCTTTGGATGCTCCCGAGCCTCATCCACAGGAGAACGGGAACGTAGGTTCTCAGGGTTCTTCTCCTGGTTCTAGCATTGGACCTTTCTCTGGAGGATTGTCCAATGGCTTCCATTAGGGACCAGCTTAGAGTGTAGACTTTCTTTTGAGGCAACGGTTTTTGGTAGTCTGATAACGGCTACTGATGGCCATAGGTTTTATTGATATGGTTCTAGACTGTCGCTGCCTAGTTTATAGCTTTGTAGGAGTTTATCTCTTATCTTTCTTTTGTAAAGGGACGTGTTGTCCATAGCTTTAGTTGATGTATATATGTATATCGTTATATATATGAGCATATTCTGTTGTTTCTGGAGTGGTAGTTTCATGAGTATGAATAATAAATAAGGAAAAAAATTTCATCACAATTTTCAGAATCTAATTTTGTTAAAGGAATCGTTTTACCAAAGTAAAACCAGCAAATTTGATTTATTGTTTTAATGTATCTTTTGGGTTACAAAAAGTGACACAGGTTTTGAGGGTGTCACATTAGTGGTATCAGAGCTGGTCGAGTCTTTCGGGAATCTTTGGGGAATAGGTCTGTTGTGTTGATGTTGTGTGATCTCTGTATCGCGAGGCGAGCTAGTGTTTCGCGTCGCGACCCCGAGAAGTTGTGTTTTGCTTCTCAGGTATGTTCTCTGTATCGCGCGGCGAACTGGATTTCGCGTCGCGAGGCAGAGAAGTGGTGTTTTGTTTCTCAAGCATGTTCTCTGTAGCGCGAGGCGAACAGGATTTCGCGTCGCGAGGCAGAGAAGTTGTGTTTTGCTTCTCCGGCATGTTCTCTGTATCGCGGGGCGAGCTAGTGTTTCGCGCTGCGAGGCAGAGAGGTTGTGTTTTGTTCTCAGACAGGCTTCTTGGATCACGAGGCGAAATGATGTTCGCATCGCGAGTCCGAGGAGCTGTTCTTTGCTCCTCAAGCAAACTCTCTGGGTCGCGTGGCGAGAATATGTCTCGCGTCGCGATGCCGAGAGTTGGGATGTTACTACTCGGGCTGACCCTCTGTCTCGCGTCGCGAAGGTGCGGTCGCCTGGCGAGTAAGTGGTTTCTGTTCTTCTTTTTATTTCCTTCTTGGAAATAATGCATGTTTATAACTGCTTATTTGCTTTATTTTATGGTTGCTATTCGACTGACTTTGGACCTTGTAGGTCAGATATGGAACTAGAATTTTGAGCGGAAGCAGGACGTGGACGAGGACGTGGACGTGGCCGTGGACGTGGTCGCGGTAAGGGAGCTGGTGTCCAAGCTGAGGATGTTGCAGGAGCAACTGGGATGGATTTTGTTGCCCAGGCAATGGCAAATATGGCTGCGGCTATTGCTGTCCAGACTGCAACCATGAACGCCCACAATGCTCAAGAACAACTTCGTGCTGATCAGGCCGCCGAGGGCCGAAGCTTGACTACTTTCAGGCGTCATAATCCGCCACAATTTTCTGGTGACGTGGATCCTGAGAAAGCTAATCTTTGGATTCATGAAATCGAGAAGATTTTCAAGTTGATACGTAGTCCAGAAGAAGTGAAGGTACCATATGCCATATTCCTACTGATAGGAGATGCGGAATATTGGTGGAAGGGAACAAAGCAACTACTAGAGGCCAATCATGAAGTGATTTCGTGGACACTATTTAAGGATCGCTTTTTGGGAAAGTATTTCCCTCAGAGTGCAAGAGCAGAGAAGGAGCAGGAATTCTTGCGACTACAACAGAGAGACATGTCAGTCGGGGAATACGCGGCTAAGTTTGAATCGTTGGCCAAGTACTTCTGATTTTTCCAAAATAATCCTGAGGAAGATTGGAAATGTGAAGCTTTTGAGAGAGGACTGTGGTATGAGATCAAAGAATCGATGTTACCGCAAGGAATCCGGAATTTCCAAGCGCTCATTGAGAAGAGTAGACAGATAGAGCTGATGAAGTGTGGGAGAGATAATAGAGGAAGCGTCAGAGGACCTTTCCGATACAAGGGTCAATATCAGGACCAGAGAGGGAAACAAAGTCAGAAGAAACCATATTATCGACCCCCTGGGAACTTTCAGAAACAACTTTATCGACCTGTTGCTCGTGCATCGGGCAGTGGAGGTCAGGGAAGTCAGAATCAAGAGAGGAAGTGTTTCAAGTGCGGAGATCCATCGCATTTGGCGAACAACTGTACCGTGAGGAATGACCATTGCTACCGTTGTGGACAACCAGGGCATTTTGCCAAGAATTGTAGAGTACGGAATCCAGTCCAAGATGCGGACAGAAATGGTGGAACCAAACGACCGACGGCTAAAGGAAGAGTTTATACCCTAAGTGGTGCTGAGGCTTCGAACTCCGAAGATCTGATACAGGGTGTATGCGACATAGACGGTAATCTCTTATTAGTTCTCTTTGATTCAGGTGCAACCCATTCATTCATTTCCATGGATTGTGTGAAACGTTTAGAACTATCTGTTTCTTCCTTGTCATTTGATTTAATTGTTTCTACACCAACTGCTGAACCCGTTGTTGTAAATTCTATATGCCTGAACTGTCCTATTGTTATTCAGGATAGACATTTTCTTGTTGACCTAATATGCTTGCCTTTAGTACAATTAGATGTAATTTTGGGCATGGATTGGTTATCTTCCAACCAGATCCTATTAGATTATGCACATAAAACCCTAGTTTTTCCTAGTGCTGAGATTTCTGGATTTTTAACCGCCAACCACGTTAGAACTTCTTCGAAAGAAGGAGATCCGAAATACGTGCTTTTGTCCAACTTAGAAGTCGAGGGGAAGATCGAGCTGAGTCAGATGCCTGTTGCGAGGGATTTTCCTGAGGTGTTTCCGGATGATGTTCCAGGTTTGCCACCTGTGAGGGACATAGAATTCTCCATCGATTTGATTCCAGGAACTGGACCAATATCGATTGCTGCATATCGAATGTCACCTACAGAGCATGTTGAGTTGAAAACACAAGTTGAGGACCTATTGTTGAAGCAGTTCATTAGACCAAGTGTTTCGCCATGGGGAGCGCCAGTTCTTCTGGTGAGAAAGAAAGACGAAGGTTTGAGACTTTGCGTGGACTATCGTCAGCTGAACAAAGTTACGATCAAGAACAAGTATCCTTTACCTAGGATTGATGACCTGATGGATCAATTGCGAGGAGCCGCTGTTTTCTCGAAGATCGACTTAAGGTCGGGATACCACCAGATTCGAGTGAAAATGGAGGATATACCAAAGACCGCTTTTAGAACTCGTTACGGACATTACGAGTATCTCGTGATGCCTTTTGGAGTGACAAACGCACCTGCTGTTTTCATGGACTACATGAATCGGATTTTTCGTCCGTTTCTTGATAAGTTTGTTGTAGTGTTCATCGACGATATTTTGGTTTATTCTAAGAATCGTGAAGAACACGAGGAGCATTTATGGCAAGTTCTTCAAGTTTTGCGGGAGAAGATGTTGTATGCAAAACTCTCTAAGTGTGAGTTTTGGCTTGAAGAAGTCGGATTTTTGGGTTATGTTATCACAAAACAAGGAATTTCTGTGGACCCTGCTAAAGTAGAAGCTGTACTTTCTTGGGAAAAGCCAAAGACTGTGACCGAGATAAGAAGTTTTGTGGGATTAGCCGGTTACTACCGAAGATTTATTGAGGGATTTTCCAAGATTGTGTCACCGTTGACCCAACTGACGAGGAAAGACCAACTTTTTGTTTGGACTGATCAGTGTGAAGAAAGTTTCCAAAGGATTAAGGAGCTTTTGAAGACTTCATAAGTGTTGATACTTCCAGAGCCGAGTGAACCTTATGAAGTATACTATGATGCTTCACATCAAGGTCTAGGTTGTGTGCTGATGCAACACCGCAAAGTGGTGGCTTACGCATCACGGCAGTTAAAGATTCATGAAAAGAACTATCCCACACATGACCTAGAATTAGCTGTAGTTGTTTTTGCACTAAAGATATGGAGACATCATTTGTACGGTGCAAAGCTCAACATCTTTAGTGACCACAAGAGTTTAAAATATCTGTTCGATCAGAAGGAGCTCAATATGAGGCAAAGACGATGGATGGAGTTTTTAAAGGATTACGACTTCACGTTGCAATACCATCCAGGGAAGGCGAACGTTGTGGCTGATGCTTTGAGCCAGAAAGCCATTCATATTTCAACTATGATGGTGAGAGAATTGAAACTGATTGAGGAGTTTCGTGATCTAAATTTGGGGTTGGAGATAAGTCCTAAGAAACTAAGCTTTGGAATGCTTAAGATCTCCAATGGATTAATGGAAGAGATACGTGAACAACAAGCTACTGATGAATCTCTTCAAGAGAAAAAGATGTTGGTGGAACAAGGGAAAGCTAGTGAGTTTAGCTTGGGAACAGACGGGATTTTAAAGTGTAATGGACGAGTTTGTGTACCCAACAACCCTGAGATGAGAAAAATGATTCTAGAAGAATCCCACAAGAGTGGATTAAGCATTCATCCTGGTGCAACCAAGATGTATCAGGACATGAAACAAAGATTCTGGTGGCCAGGCATGAAGAAACAAGTTGCAGAATACGTTGCATCATGTCTAACTTGTCAGAAAGCAAAAGTAGAACATCAGAGACCTGGAGGGATGCTGCAATCCCTAGATGTACCGGAGTGGAAATGGAAGAGTATCTTTATGGATTTCGTGGTGAGTTTACCCCGAACATCAAGGAATTTTGATTCGATTTGGGTAATCGTGGATAGGCTGACGAAATCAGCACACTTCTTACCTGTCAAGACGAACTACACAGTAGCGAAACTGACTGAGGTGTATATAAGAGAAGTGATTAGATTGCATGGAATACCCTCGAGTATTGTTTCGGATCGAGACCCGAAGTTTACATCGCGTTTTTGGGAAAGCTTGCACCAAGCTTTGGGAACCAAGTTACGCCTAAGTTCAGCATACCATCCTCAGAGGGATGGACAAACAGAGAGAACGATTCAATCGTTAAAAGATTTGCTAAGAGCTTGCGTGTTGGATAACCGAGGAAGTTGGGATGAACTGTTACCTCTGATTGAATTCACGTATAATAACAGTTATCACTCAAGCATAGGGATGGCACCCTATGAAACTCTATATGGGAGGAAATGTCAAACTCCTCTTTGTTGGTATCATGATGGAGAGAGTACAATTCTAGGACCCGAGGTTGTGCAACAGACGACTGATAAAGTCAAACAGATTCGTGAAAGGATGAGGACATCTCAGAGCACGCAGAAGAGTTACTCGGATAAGCGAAGACGACCTCTCGAATTTCAAGAAGGTGATCATATGTTTCTGAGAGTCAATCCAACGACTGGGGTAGGTCGGGTAATGAAATCCAGAAAACTCACTCCTAAATTCATTGGACCATACCAAATTCTTCGGCGTATTGGTCCAGTAGCGTACCAAATTGCTTTACCTCCTTTTCTTTCACATCTACACAATGTTTTTCATGTTTCACAATTAAGGAAGTATATTCCTGATCCATCTCATGTAATTGAACCTGATCGAGTACCTTTGAAAGAGAACCTGTCTTATGAGACTGCACCTGTAAGGATCGAGGACAAGAGAGTCGGGCAACTGAGGGGAAAACAAATCTCTTTAGTCAAGGTTATTTGGGATGATACAACGGAAGAAGCAACTTGGGAGACTGAGGACAAGATCAGAGAGCAATATCCTTATCTGTTCACAGGTATGTAATTTCGAGGACGAAATTATTTTAAGGGGGATAGTAATGTAACACCCCGATTTTTCGTGTTTTCTAAGGACGATAAACTCAATTAATGAGTTTATATTTTTATCTGTGTTATAGAAAATGATTTTGGGAAAAAACTAAAATCATATTCTTGTTTCATATAATCGTAGGAGCCTACGGTTAAGTTTTGAGCCGAAAACTCAAACAAAACTCGATCTATGTTTTTTCAAATGATAGTGTTTTTCTACTATCACGACCTAATCTTGACTAACGGACGAGACCATTAGTCTTAGAATTTGATCCTCTATCTTTTTCCTAAAATGTGTCCTGACGTCCAAAATATAAATAATATTTTATATTCGGGTCGATAATCGATCGAGGAGACGATTTGAGCTGTCTTAGGGTTTTTCGAGACCCATGATCAGATGTTTTTCATGCCAGAATTGTATCAAGTTATTTGAGGACTCATACCAGTGTCGTAATGATCTCAAATATCGGGACGTGAATTGACCGAATTGCCCTTGGTTAATTTTACTACTAGTTACCTTTTCATTTCTTAACTCTTAAGTCTCTAAACTTAAGAAAATATCTTCATTTTCACCCTTATCCCCCCTCACTTTCGGCAGCCTCCCTCTCTCCCAACACTCTATCTTCTCCTTTCTCTCATATTCCTTTCTTCTTCCATTAGAGCTCATTTTGGAGCTTGAGTTTTTGAGTTTCTTGGAGCAACCTTCATCAATCTTTGAGTAGATTATCATAGGAGGTAGTATTCCATCTCTATCTCTCCCAATCTCTCCTTTCTCTCCTCCATTTTTCATGATAAAAGATGTTAGGGTTTTGCCCCTAAAATCTTTAAAAATGCATGAAAAATTGTAGGAAAATCGTATCTGTACCAAACCAATTTTTATGGCCTAGGTTCATGACATACTTGTATGATCCAAGAGTTTAGAGCCAAGAAATCTCCCTAGCTATATTTTCTAAGAGGAGGCCGACGCCCCCTATGTGTGTAGGGTAGGGTTTTGGTTGGTTTTTGATGTTCTGATCTGATATATAGTGCTGTCACACTTAGTTAGGGTGTTATCCAAGAAATGAGAAATTTTGGAGCTCCCTAGCTATTTTTAGTGTAATAGGGCCGAACCCTAGAGGTGGTGCATTAGGAGAAATCTTTGTTTTGTGAGCTAATGCCGCTATGATTTGTGTGTATGTAGTGATCGGCAGCGTGCTGAGCCAGTGATCAAGTTGAACGGGTGTTCAAAACTTACCTGGAAACTACAAGAGGTAAGGGAATAAACCTGAGGAATTCCATTTCCGACAGCTATGTGATGCATCGGTGTTTGTATTGTATTTAAATATTCTGTATCTGATTGTTGGTTGATTGCTTGATTTACTGCTGTTGATTTGATTATATATGATATAACTGCTAATATAGTTGAATGCATGCTATAATTGCTGAATGATTATATGGATGTATCATGTGCCCTGCTGTGGGATTTAAGGCATTAGAGGACCTAATTTTGATTAGGATCCGACATCGTGTAACTTAAAAGCTTTAAAAGTCTGAAATGTATTTTAATAATGAAAAGTGAAGTTTAAAAGAAAATAGGGCATTAGAAACCTTCAATTGTCCTAAATTGATAAATTGACCGTTTGAGCAAAGGTGTTTTGAGAAATGTAGTTTTCAAAGTCATATGAGTTTATTCAAGAAAAAGGGGTTTTGAAAGCTTTGTTTTAAGTTCGTATTTCAACGAAAAACAACGAAAGAAAAAGAAATGGTCTTTGGACCAAGTTTTGTTTTATAGAAAACCGATCCCGATGACTTTGTGTAAGTATCGGAGATTTGGGTTTTTGGTTTTCGAGTTTTCAAGAAAAGTGGTTTTAGAGTTTAGAAACTAGAAACCGAGACGTCGGGGTTCTAGGGTTCTGCAGAGCACGTGGATCAAGGATCCGTGTTAGTTTGTGGTCCTGTCGGCTTAGGGACGATCTTTGTGGTCCTGTAAGCTTGAGGATGTTTTTGTGATCTTGAATCCAACGTCCTTGACTGGTGCATCGGTTAGGGATGTTTGAGATTTGAGTTTTTTTTGGACTAAATGTCCTGTTTTGAGAAAATGCTTTTGAGGCTTAAAGAGTCTAAGACATGATGGTGGTTGTTAGCGTTGATGCTGCAACGAGGAAATATTGATGCGACAAAGATCAATTATCGGAAACTAGATAGTATCTCATGCATTTTGTGTGTTTGGCAGACGTGCCGTGAAATGGGGGACCTTGATAGGCAAGGGGAACCTGAGATGACTTAATGTCATTATGTAACATTGTGCCTTGATGGACAATGATGTCATACGAGCCAGGGAGAGCGTATTGTGCCCAGTGAAGAGGACAATATAGTATGACTTATACATCGTGAGTACCACTGACATGCGCATCCATGTATTATTTCCTGGAAAGGGTTACGTGCTCAGGTTTGGCCGAACGTTGATTCTGGCGTTTGTTATTGTATCCTGCGGGGCAATAACGTTGAGTCTGATCAACTCGTGTTTATGGTGATGGGATTTTCGGAAATCTAGTTTTGAATCTTAGTTGAGATATATGGAAGTGCCATGCATACGTTTAGAGAAAAACGTTGATTGTGGGGTATGAAGCCCTCGTGCCTTTACTGTTGTTAGTACTGGATTATACATGCTATATTATGTGATGTATGATGATTTGAGTGAGTTACATTATATGAATCTGCTGTTTGGATTGGGCATCTAGTTGTCGTTTTTGGATTCATATATTGGTTTCTAACCCTTGCATGTTTTCTGGACTGGTTTGTCTTTTTGGTATATATGTTATATCCTGTTTACAGATGGAGCCGATGCCAGACCATCTCGCGCACTCGGGGATGCGCGCCCTGATTTTTGAGAGAAGGACTGACCCAGCTGCGTGGGTTATTCACCCGGGAGTGGAAAGCGCAGCATACACAGTACCAGTCTGCACCGTGAGCGGGACGACGGAGACAGGACCTCGCAAGAGTACCCGCACTGTGGAGATCGTCCAGGTACCTCTACCTCCCATTGGGATGATGCTGCAGGCCCTTATGCAGCAGGGCGTGGTCGAGCATTTCGCCCCCGCTGCACAGTCCCCGCAGCAGCAGCCACCACAGACACCTAGCCCGCCTTTTGTTCTGGTAGCAGGTGAGCATGTAGTGGAGGATGTAGAGGAGGAGGAGGAAGAAGACCCTGAGGAGGATCCTCGGGAGGACCCGGAGGATCATCCTTTGGATGCTCCCGAGCCTCATCCACAGGAGAACGGGAACGTAAGTTCCCAGGGTTCTTCTCCTGGTTCTAGCATTGGACCTTCCTCTGGAGGATTGTCCAATGGCTTCCATTAAGGACCAGCTTAGGGTGTAGACTTTCTTTTGAGGCAACAGTTTTTGGTAGTCTGATAACGGCTACTGATGGCCATAGGTTTTATTGATATGGTTCCAGACTGTCGCTACCTAGTTTATAGCTTTGTATGAGTTTATCTCTTATCTTTCTTTTGTAAAGGGACGTGTTGTCCATTGCTTTAGTTGATGTATATATGTATATCGTTATATATATGAGCATATTCTGTTCTTTCGGGAGTGGTAGTTTCATGAGTATGAATAATAAATAAGGAAAAAAATTTCATCACGATTTTCAGAATCTAATTATGTTAAAGGAATCGTTTTCCGAAAGTAAAACCATCAAATTTGATTTATTGTTTTAATATATGTTTTGGGTTACAAAAAGTAACACTAATTTTGAGGATGTCACAACTGCTATCCCACATACCACATATTACGAATGAATCTTTTATTCTATGACATTTGCAGATTTATCTGTTAATTGACAAACTCACAATGGCAAATAAAGCCATTCTAAGAAACACCATCTAGTGGTGTTTAGTGGCAACAAAGCCAATCTGTTTTAAATGACTAATGGTTTCAAATAAAAATTCCAAGCATTCGAACGTTTAATTCTACAAAATATTAATCATCAAAACGTGTATAGTATATATCACAAAGAGTAGGTAACATTTAAATTATAGGAAAAGACATTTCATAAAATTTCATGAAAGCATATCATAATTGCCTCTATGCTAATTTACTCAATTACCCTTATGACATTATTCAATTTATTAAATTAACCCTAGGACAATCCTACACTAACCCTTCACTACCTCATACCATACATTTATATATATATATATATATATATATATATATATATATATATATATATATATATCCGTTGACACTAGGTGTCAAATTTTTCACTTACACCAATTTTTAACTATTGATTTTAATTTGATCTAACGGCTTAAACTTATCGATTTTGTTGAAGAAAAAATAATTAAAAGTACATAAATGTAAAGAGAAAAAATAGAATGTATTAATAAAAAAAGATTTTATGTATATTTTTTTCTATAACAAAGATTTTAAGTATCTTGAACTTTATTAAAATTATAATATTTATTTTGTAAATATTTTGTGTTTTAATTTATAAATAGTTATTATTTTATAACTAGAAAAAGATAGGAGAATATTTTATTAAAAATGCATATGTATTTTTTAAAGTGCAACGTTATTTTAAAAAAATGCAGAATTTTTACTAAAAGTTCTATAACAATTATTTATAAATTAATTTTTATGCATTAAAAATTAATTTATTTTTATTAAAAAATAATACATAAAAAATCAAAAAATGGAGATTGTTTTTCTAAAAGTTTGATAATAAATATTATTTTTATTAATAAAATATATTTTTTATTTGTATTATATCTACATATAGTTAACTTTATTACTTACCAAATTATAAAATAATGCCTAAAAAATAAAAAATTTGCAAATATTATTAAATTTCAAATGCAGAAAAACTAATTTAAATTTTTTAGTATAAAAATGTGCGTTTTTTGTGAAATAAGTTGCATCATTATTTGCAATGTACAAAATAATACGCATTATTATAACAGTATCCACATTTTTTTTGTAAAAGTATCACGTGAGTAACATAATAATTAATTTTGTAAATGATTTTAATCTAATTGAGTTTTTTAAGTATTTTTTTTAAAATTATAAATTTAATAATATTTGCTACATTTTTCATTTTTATGCATTAATTTTAATTTGATAAATAATAAAACTAACGTAGATGTAATACAAATAAAAATTAATAAAATTATTTTACTAATAAAAATAATCTGAAAAAATTTAAAATATTTAATATATTAAAGTAGTTAATATTTTATTAATATTATAATTAATGATTTCAAATATCTAGAAATTGGAATATAAAATATTTAATAAAGAAATACTATAATATACACCATCAGAAAGAGAAGAAACGCACAAAAAAGCACTATATTTTAACAAAAATTAAGGATATAAATACTATATTTTAATAAAAAAACAAAATATTCTAATTTTAAGCAAAACAATCTTGTTATTAAAAAATTAGATCATATCATTAGTAAAATATTCTTCCATCTATTTTTATTTAATAAAATAATTTGTAATTTTAATAAAATCCAAGATACTCATAATATTTCTTCATTAAATACATTCTATTTTTTTTCCTCCCATTTATATTACCTTTAATTATATCAATGGTTAAAAATTGGTATAAGAGAAAAATTTGACATCTGATGTCAAGGGATCCTGTCTCATATATATGTATGGTGTGTGTGTGTGGTGTGCATATCATGTGTCCAATCCTTTTTATATCTGTATTAGAGGCTGTTTAGTAAAATTAGCGGATAGCGGATGAGGTAGTTGATAACGGATAGTGGATAAGCTAACTTATTGGTGTGGAAGTGCTTGATAAAACTAACGGTTAAACTCGCTAATAAATATAAAATGACATAAAAGAATATGTATCTGCACCTTTTTATATAAATAATTTTATATATAAAAAAATTATATATAAATTAGTATTATAAATGTTGAACGTTACTATTATATAAAAAAAATATTGATATATTATTATTTATAAAAAAATTATATAAATGATAATTTTACCTTCATATATTAGGTTATATTATCATATAAACACAGACAGTACCCCTCGCGACCATGGATGGGAGGTTTACAAAAACCCAGACCACCCCGATGACGGGCTCTGCAATCCCACACCCCATATTGCATTTCCCAATATTTTCCTGGCACTTGTCACCTGCCACCGTTGCCATTAAACCACCTACCACAATCATCAATCATCACAAGTAGTTACTCCATTACTAGTACTAGTATATACCAATATTAAACAATTGGTTAAAATAATATTTTGGTCCCTATACGTGATATTGATTCTTCATTTAGTTTCTATACGTAAAAAGTTATTAAAAAGGTTCTCATACGTGCAAATATTATCCATTTGGTCCCTCCCGTTATGTTGTCGTCTTTAATGATCCGTGAACTATTATGTTTAGGGACTAAATAAAGAATTTCTGTCACGTATAGGGATAAATTAAGAATTTGTGCCACGTATAGGGACCCAATAATTTAGGTTAAAGTAATAATCTGGTCCCTATACATGACACAAATTCTTCATTTAATCTCTATACGTGACACAAATTCTTCATTTAATCCCTATATGTAGTAGTTCACGGATCATTAAAGACGACAACATAACGGGAGGGACCAAATGGATAATATTTGCACGTATGAGGACCTTTTTAATAACCTTTTACGTATAGGGACTAAATAAAGAATCGATATCACGTATAAAGACTAAAATATTACTTTAACTTAAACAATTTCATAACTCATAAGCATAACTATATATTAAAAAACATATATATATACCTGATATAGAGAGGAGGAGGAGAGTGGCATACAGCGCACAAAGTTTGCCCATGCTCGTTGATAATAATTAGTTACGATATGACGATTCCTCTGACGCAGTTTTCCATGATAACTTGGCTTCTTTTATACCAACTATATTAGAGTCAATTTAGAATCATAAGTTTTAGGTTATGATTGGATATTTTATAAGATTTTAATTATGACTCACTTTTGGTGTAAATTTTTTTTTATCAACCACGGCAATTAAGACATTTGGTTCTTCAGTGACATCTCGGGATATCCCACAAGCTTCGATCATTTGGATCGACTATAAGACTAATCCTCGGTCGACTGCTTAGAACAAAGAATTAATCCTTGGTTTTCGTAACCTTCCAACTAGATTGTCTGTCATCAGGATTCGAAAATTGCTTTCTCCTCCTTACGGGATCGAGATGCTTAAACCACTCGACCAAACTTGATTAATAAAGTTTTTTTTACTATCAAGAAATTATAAATTATCCCATATCTGACTTTTTAAAGTAGTTATGATAAAAATCAATCATTTTGGTTGATAATCTTTACACCGCTGATACCAAATAAATCATATTTAATAATAGTGAAACAAATTACTCTATCATTATTTGGATATATTATAATAGAAAATAAATTGACTAATAAGTTGGTTCCATATCATACCCAGATTGATATGGAAGAAAAATAGAATGAAATGAAATTCATAAGATCCTATTAATTCCATTTCATTTTATTTTAGGGTGAAGGCCCAAATTGGTCCCTGGAAATTTTTGAGGACTTATTTTTAGTTTCTGTAAAAATAAACTAACCATTTAGTCCCTCAAATTTACAAACGTGGGACACATTAATCCCTAGGTTTAGTTTCAACATCCATTTATTTGCCTACGTGTCTCATTAACCATTCTACTTGACTCCCTGGTGGTCCTGCGTTGCCTAAGATGAATTTCCTCGGTAGAAAACGAAAAAAAAGTGAAAAAGCATGCATAATTTTAAAACTCAAAATACCTGAAAATTATACACTTTTTTCACTTTTCATTCATTTTTCACGATGAAAATTCATCATAGGTCATGCACGCAGAACCACTAACAAGCCAAGTAGGATGGTTAATGGGACACGTAAGCAAGTAAATGGACGTCGGAACTAAACTCAGGGACTAATGTGTCTCGCATTCGTAAATTTGAGGGACTAAATGGTTAATTTATTTTTTACAGGGACTAAAAGTGGATCCTCGAAAATTTTAAAGGACTAATTTGGTCCTTCACTCTTTATTTTATTATAAGCAATCCAGAAAATAAAACATGGTATCATTTCATTCCATGTATTTTCATTTTCCATCAATCCAAACATAGGTTTAGGAATTAATTTGATTTTATTTATAGAATTAAAATCTTTGTGTATGGAAAATTGAAATTATAAGATTCGATTTGATTATAAATCTTGATGATTTTAATTTTAATTAAGTACATTAAAAATATACGAAAATAGTCAAATAAATATATGATTAACTGAAATTGGGGTCGGTTTGTTTAGGTTTAAAAATAAGTGATTGTCCATAAACGTTTTTGGCCAAAATGATTTTCTAAAACATTTTTAGTAAAAGTCCAATGCAACAAGCATACAAATTAATGTTTGAAGTGATTTTTTATTAAATAAATTTTTGAAGAAAAAATCCTAAGTGGAACAATGAACTTAATTAGAATCATAAATAGATTTTATAAGTTAACTTAATTGATTTGATTTATAAAGTTAAAATCTTTTTGTTTGGAAAGATGTAAAATGTAAAAATTTATTTGATTTGATTTTTTATGAATTTAATTTCAGTTATTACATTAAAGTATGCACAAATAGACAAACATGCTTGGATATGATTAATTGGATTTGATCTAATCTAAATATAAAAGTTGAAGAGCACATTTAGAAAGATAACTTTTAGAAATTAATTTGATTTATGTCAAATAGGTTGATTGGTCATATATATTTATTTAAATTTTCACATCGGTTTTATTTTTTTCAAATTGGTCTAATACGTTATGTTTCATTTTCACGTTAGTACTTTCCGTCAATTTCGACATTAAGACGTCAAATCAAATTAAAGTCACATGTGACACTAATATCATAGCTACGTTAGGTCAAAACTGACGGCGTTAAGTCGACGTTGACAAAAAAGATTAATGTGGAAACGGAATATAACGTGTAGGACCAATTTGAAATAAATAGAACTTATGAGACTGATGTAAAAATTTAAATAAACGTATATGAACAATCAACTTATTTTGCCTTTGATTTAAAAAATAAAAAATATTTTTTTGGAAATTTATAAAAAGTAAAGAATTAAATTGGTAAATATTTTATCATTTCAATTATTTACATTTGAAACACATTCAAATTTCTTTTGATTTTTTTTATCAATTACAAAGGAGGAAATCAATGGCAGTAACAGACAAATCTTATCAAAAATCAAGAAGCTCTCTCTGCTACATTAATGGAATTTGAAGTTTGTACATACTTTAAGAGAGGGGTACAGATGCGCAGACTAACTTGTTAAACAAAGCTTCCTCCATGAATATGGCTTTAAGGAGCTCTCATCTCCTCCTTCAAAGCTTGCTATCCTTCTACTTGGTGATGTTGCAGGGACATCCATACCCCGTGTTATTCGTGTTTAGTGTAGGGATGTTCATCAACCGATCCAAACCAATTCAAACCGCAAAAACCGAACCGAAAAACTGAAAACCGAATAAACCGAAAACCGAAAAACCGAAAACCGAAAAAACCGCTTTTTTTTCATTGGATTGGATCGGATTTCGGATCCCCTAGTGAAAACCAATCCAATCCAATCCAAACCGACCTACTATATACATATACTATTATTTTTTTAAATTATAATACTACTCATACTTAAGCATTATTTTTCATACTTTTATGAACGAACACTTTCATTCTCTTTAATATTTTTGTTGGAATTGTCAAATACTAGATGTATTAGAATGTGTATAGTTATTCATGTACCTAGGAATCAATAGTTGTTCATTTACTAGAAGATTTTATGCATGTACTTAGGCACTAGAACTACATTAATTCTAGTATATATAGGTTTAATGTTGGTTTTCGACTTAATATAACTATGTAACGATGTATCGGTAAAAACCGAATTATCCAATCCAATCCAAACCGCATTTGATTGGATTGGATTGGATCGGATTTTTTTAAGTAAGCAAACCGATCCAATCCAAACCGCAAGTTGTTTTCATCTTTGGATCGGATGGTTTTTTGGCTCAAAACCGATCCAATCCAATCCGCGAACACCCCTAGTTTAGTGTTTACTTTGTTTTTTGTGTTTCGGCCCCTTCTATTACCAAAAAAAATTCCATTTCCTTTTTTATAAGCAAAACATAATCAAATAAAATTAACTTGATTTGTTCCAGATATAAAAATTGATTTAAAATCAAATCATAATGAAAAGAAAATTTGAAGGGTGCTTTTGGAATCGTAAATATTAGAAATGAATTTGAATAGATTTATAGAATATATATTTTTGTGTGCAAAGCTATAAAAATAATTATTGATTTGATAGTTTCTTTTGGTGTTTTGATTTGATTGTTTTAAATTATTGTAATTATTTACGTTAGAAACATATTCAAATATTTTTTTAGTAAGCTAAACATATTGAAATATGATTGGATTTGATTTGTTCTAAGCATAAAGTACTTGATTTAGAAATTAAATCAAATCATATTTTTTAATAAACTTTAAACATAAAAAATAAATTCAGTTAAAAAAAAACATAAAAAATAAGTTAATTGAAATCAATTTCATCACGGGTTGTTGGCTCCAGTGTTTTAAAATATGGATCACATCACGTGATGTAGTCGTAACATCTCGATTGTGACAGCCACCGCAACCGTATCAAGTCATGATTACAAACCTCATCGATTGAAATTGGCCGCATCAGACCGTAACACAATCACAACCACAATCAAAAACTTTAACTCTCTAAAAATTTAAACCTTCCTTTTTCACGTGAAGGATAATAACAACAAATATTCTTTTTAGGAATAAAAATAAAATTTAAACCTTCCTTTTTCATGTGAAAAAGAATAAAACATGCATTGGGAGTTAAAGTCATTTTTTGTGTGTAAATAATTTACCTCCCAAAAGGAAAAAATTTCAATAAAAAGGAATCAACTTTATTGTTTACTGTGTTGTTAGTTCTTTTCCATCACAATCTAAATACTAAATAGTGCAAAACTACATTCTTTTACATCCCTCCATGTTGCTAATCTTGGTATGATTTATGAATGGATATATTAGTAAACTTCATAGAATTTTATTGTTTGATCAAAGTTCTTATCAACATCAACCAAATACATCTCTAGATCAACATGCCTTTTTTCCTATGTAAAAACTAGCTAACAAAAGTACTTACAACGACAATTATAATATGGCCATATTATGCCAGAACAATATCCCTCAGCTCCTTTGCCCGGGTACTTGGCAGCACAATCCGAATCACATTGTTGATCGGTGCAATCTCCAAAATTAGGCATACCTACTTCACATATTTTCGGTATGCATTCATAGGAACACCAACAAGACTGGTGGCTATCACCAGGAACACTAGTACCAGGGGGTACTGGTTTACAAAGCCCCTCACCACCTTGATGAATTGAGGAACAATTTGAGTCACAAGAAGCACCACAAACCCCACCAGAAAATTCAATGCACTTGTCACCCGCCACCATAGCTATCAAAACACCTATCACAATCGTGCATCATGAGTAAGAATTTAAACTAGTTAATTAGTCTCAACTGGTCCTATATATTTAAGCACAATGTTATAACTCATATAAGTACAAATTTTTTAATGATATAATAATATAATAATGTGTATATTACCTGATATAGACATGAGAAGGGGAATGACATGTATTGAGCAGAGCTTGGCCATACTCGCTGATTAGTTACAATATAGTTTCTCTGTAAGAGGCTTATGACCATATATATGAACTCAAATACTCTGACTGCATCTTTTATTTATATATGAGAGCAAACAAAAAAAAAAAAGAATCACGAATGTTAAAAACTAATTTGATTCGATTCGATTTGATTTAAAAGGTAAATTTAATGTAATACACATTTACGAAATTAATGTATCTATTTAATTTCCTTTCTAAAATACAGTATACCTTTACCCTGAATATTTGAGTTATTTCCTTTCTAGGTGGTATTTGGAAATGTCCGAAATGATTGTTGCGCAAAATTAATTATTGCTTTTTGTAGAAAGTATTGTTTCGAGTTTAGTTTGAGCCACGTTTGAGTAAACATATTCAATAAACTTTTTTTAAAAAAAACTAAATTTTTTTTATTTTCATAAGCTTCTTTGACAAGCTTATTTAAATAAGCTAAAATAGTTTATGAAAAGATTATAAACTATTTTCATAAGCTATTTCCATAAGTTATTCTCATATAAACCCAAATAAGCTCTTCCAAACGTTGCCTTGATATATTTGAAAAAGTTTATTAAAGTATGAAAAATGGTGTAAAAAAATATCAGAAATGGATTTCATGAAAAACTTTTTTTTTTTGGAAATGTTGAATTAATCTATACATATAACTTCATAATTATTTTATCATCGCATAATTAATTATAAAAATATATTATTAATCCAAACAAATTACTTTATAATTTATTATTAAAAAATTATTTTTTTTGCACAACCCACATAAAATATCTTATATCAAAATAGCTTAACTTTCATTGGATTGCAATAAAATGAAGGTTGTAGATTTAAACTGACTCTTGAATTTTATATATATATATATATATATAATAGTTGGTTCCATTTTATACCTCAAATTGGGAGAGAAGAAAAATAGAGGTATTGGATGTAATGAAATGAAATCCATATGAATTCTATTCATTTCCATTCCAATCCATAATATTTCCAATAATCCAAACAATAAAACCCCATATCATATCATTTCATTCCACTCCACTCCATTCCATGTATTTCCATTTCCCATCAATCCAAATATACCATAGGAACTAATTTGAGGATTTGACTTATAAAAATATTTTTTTTGTATGAAAAATTGTAAATATAAGAATTGATTTCATTATAAATCTTTACTACATTAAAAATATAAATAAATAGTCGAATATATGATTAGATATTAACTGGATTTACTACAACAAAAAAGCCATTTAGAAACAGATTTTGGCCAAATCGATCGCCAAAACGACTAATGATTGATCTGGAGACCGATATGGCCAAAATCGATCTCTATAATCAATCTTTAAATGGCTATTTTTTTAGTGATTTGGGGTCCGTTTGTTTAGACCAAAAAATAATTGATTATTTAGAAACTATTTTGTAGAAATGTTTTTTAAAATATTTTTAGTGAAGTCCAACCAAACAAGCATATGAATGTTTTAAGTGATTTTTTTATTTAAATTTTTTTTAAAGAAAAAAGCCTAAATTGATGAGTACATTTAGAATCATAATTTTTATGAATTAATTTGATTTGATTTATAAAGTTAAAATCTTTTTTGTTTTGAAAGTTGTAAAAATAACAATTGATTTGGTTATAAATTTTGGATTTAATTGATATGCATTATCCGTGTAAAGATTTTTTACATTGTTAACCAATCATAATTTGTCACATTAGTTAAAATGTTTAACTCTTATCCTAACTAACTTAAAAGTCACTAATACCATTGATTGACAGTTACACTAATAGTGTATAGCAATTAAACTCATAATTTTTTATGATTTTAATATAAGTTATGTACATTAAAAATATGCACAAATCCAGACAAATATGAAATATGATTGAAGGACGCTTTTACGCTGTGTTTGCTTGGGGTGATTTTGGAGAGAGGGAAGTTGAAGAGAAAGAAGTGGAAGAGAAAGAAGCTACTTCTATCGTTTGGGAAAGGATAGAAAAGAGGGAGGGGAGAGAATATTTCATGGGATCCACAGCCAATTGTTTTCTTCTCTCTGGAGGTGAGAAAACCAGAAAGAAAAAGGGGAAAATGAGTAATGACAACTTTAACCTTTTATTTTTAATTGTATAAAAAGTTATTAAAGACAAATATGTCTTTATAATAAAATTCAACTTTTTTTTCTTTTCTACTTCTCTCATACTTCTTTCAATCTAAGCAACCAAAAAATCTACTCATTTTCTACTCATTCTCTCTTCTCTCCCACTTCTTTCCTCCCTACGTTTTTCCTCCCAAGTTCTTTTCTCATTCAAACAATGCGTTAGAGTCGTAAATTTTTGAAATGAATTTGATTTGATTTATAGTTTTTAATGATTTTAATTATTTCCGTTAGAAACATATTCAAATATTTTTTAGTAAGCTAAACAAATTTAAATACCATTGGATTTTATTTGTTCTAAGTTTAAAAATTGATATGGAAATTAAGGCTCTATTTGATAAGGTAGATCCACTAGCTTATAGCGGAAAATTTATAGCGGATAATTTTATAGAGATGTTTGTTAAACATTTTTCTCCCTAGCTTATAACATTTTTTTCACTAGCTTATATTGTTTTTCCATATGCAACTTGAAGTAGCGTTTGAGCTTACAACTTATTATTTTTTCTTTCATTTTTATCCTTATTATTTTATTTAAATTCCTCTTTTATCCTCTCATAAATAAAATTTGAAAATTAAGTTAATTAAAAAAATATATATTTAAGAACTAATTTCACTAACGATAGATATATTTATGATAAAAAATAGCTGAGAATACATTTTTGTCTATAAAAAATAAATTTTATGTAAATAGTTATATCAACATGCATGTCATTTTATTTATATGATCTCATTTTATTCAATAAATTAATTGAAGATAAAAATAAAATAAAAAAGTAATATTTAGTTTTTGAGATGATAAATAAATTAAAATTATTAAAAATAATAATTATTTTAAAATAAATAACATATATATAATTATATAATTTATATAAAAAATCATATAAACTTGTTATTTTATGTCATGTTATATTTATTAGCTATTTTAACCACTAATTTTATTAAATACTTCAAATCCAATCAACTAAGTTATCCACAATAAGCTATAAGCTAGCTTATCTGCTATTAGCCTATTAGCTAGTTTTTACCAAACAGAGCGTAAATCAAATCCTATATTTCAATAAACTCTAAACATAAAAATTAATTAAATTTAAATAATTTAAATTTTTAATAATAATTCATTCTTTGATGGACTAAAAAAACAAAAAAAAATTAACTTTGAATAAATAAAATTCCCTTGAAGTCTGCTAGCAATAAGTCGATAAGTTTGGAGGAGACGTTTTTCAAATTTAGAGACTAAAACACCAGATTTGTGAGATGGTCGACACAGTTACTATCTTCACGAGAATGCACTAAGAGATAAACTTTTCAACTTCTCTATAATAACTCTTGGATGTATTGATAAGACAAAATAAGGATGGTAAGATTATGCTTTATCATTAAGCACAAAACATTTACAAAGTTTGATTCACAAGCATGCAAAGTATAACTAACTAGCCGCTTCTACGGTGAGAGAGCTTATAGGTCTCTCACGGTGCACCATCTTTGATAGTCGTTGAATGAAGGAGTCCCATATGATTTTATCATGCACGCTCCATATCAGTTTTTTTTTTCACTTTGTTTTCCCTCTCTGGTCCTGCTTGTCGACATCCACTCTCTCCAATGTCCCCCACCATCTTCAACCTCTCTTCGCACCGCTTTCTGTGACCTTCGTGATCTTCACCGTCGCCGGAGGGTTAAGAACGGCAGTGTGAATAAACTTAGTGAGAACAGTGCAACGTCTTCAACTTCCCCACCACCTTCAACCTTCCCACCGCCATCAACCTCGTTGTCGGAGCTGTTCATGTCGGTGGCGCTGCCACCAGTGACACGCCATGTGAGACGACGGAAATAGAAAACCAGAACCCCTTTTTCCTCCTCCAATTCATGATTTCTCAAAATAAAAATTGGAACTTTGTTTAAACCCACCTAAGATTGGAGGGATCCGTAAGTGATGCGGTGTTTTGAGCAGCAGAGGTGGAGTGCGCGACGCAGTGGTTCTGGATGGAGCGGTGTCGCGGATCTATGATGGGCCTTACGCGGGGGCTTTGCAATGGGATTTCGGCAGCGAGTGAACGACATGCAGTCCATGGTAAAGATCGACGGTGGTGTTGCTGGGTGGAGTGTGGAAGTGGAAGCAAGAGATGCAAAGGCAGAGAGTGGTTGTTGACAATCACAATGATGCAAGACCGCTTTTCTCTGTCGCTCTCCCCAAGGACAATTCCTCCTTCTCCATCACCATCGCCGCCGCCTCATATTTCAATGACAATGCCTCGCCTTGCGGCCATCACCTCCCTCTACTGCGCCATCCTCCACCCTCACAACTCCCTCCTGATCACCCACTCTACCGCCTTCCTCGCACAAGGCTTCTACCAACTCCCCTTTGACAAGTAAGTTTAATTTCCTCTCTGACAAATGCTCGTTTCGACGGCTTCTCTGGCCTTGTTGTTGGACCGGTTGGACGAAGGAAAGTGGTGGTTTGCGACGGTGGCGGAATGCATTGTCGTATTGACAGTGTTGGCACCTTGAGGGAGGATGTGAGAGAGAGAGTTCGGGAAGATGATCTGGTGTGGAGGGTGTATTGTATTATCATGAGAATTACCTGAATCCAATGGTGAATAATGATCTTTCACCATGAGAGACTTAATAGGCTTCTTACCCTAGAAATGGCCTAACTATATTATGATTATCATGAACATATCATGTTCCCGCCTTAGTTATTAACAATTGAGTTACCAATACCTGATATTTTAACAAAACAATTGTAGTTCTAATAAAAAAAATAAAAACAAAACAATTGTAGTTCTCTTTTTGTTTTTACCACTTTATTTTATTTATTTTGATTATTATTATGTGATATATATATTCTTTTGATTGTTATTAGGTGATGTTTTACTAATTTTGTTTCCTTTTTGGAAAACAAAAATTTGAAACCCATTAACCATGTTAAGCTAGGTGGGATAGCCTTTGCAACTCATGAAAGTGACGAAACTAAAACAAGCTAAGATGCAATTCGCGGTGACATCTCTAATTGCTAAATACCTATATATATTTTTTTATTCATACTTTTTTTTGACTGAATTTTTTTTCAATTTATACTTAGTTATTAAAAATATTAGGTTGTGAATAAGATACTAAGCATTTTTTTTTTGGTATGCGATAAAAGAACACAAAAGCAAAACTATAATCTAATAAAAATTGTGCCCATGGCATCCGTTAGCAGTAACAATTCCATCCATGCGGTGGTGAGGCGAAGACCTGTAATGTAAGCTCGAATCCATACTTGAAACCAACTTGGCAAAAAAATCTTTCCCTCCCAAAGAGTATGAGTGAAGTTAACCGTTAACTCTTGCTACAATGTCCTTGATTGTGCCAATAAACAGTGGCGTATCCATGGAAAGTCGGAAACATATAGAGCAAGAGCTTTGAAGGAGTCTGATCAACACTTAGAGCTGGCAGGACGAGGTCCTCAGTTAGGCCCGGCCTGTTTCGGGCTTGTGGCCCAATTGAGCCGGACCAAAAAAATCTGAACTTAGTCGGGTCACTAAAAATTTATGTTCTTTGTTCCCTCACTTTGCAGTACCTTACTGTGACAAGTGTGGTACGTTTTATGAAAAACTTAAAGATACATGTATAATTTTTGTACATAGATGTATTTAATTCATTTTTTAAACACATTGACGTATTTGCATGTATATCAATGTAAAACCTCTTTTTAGCAAAAAAATATTTTAATACACAGATGTATATTTTGATATAGAGATGTATTTATCTCAGAATGTGTTTTTTTGAAGAAAATTTATAAATACATCGATGTACACATGAAAAATATTATTTTTCTATCCGTTTTTACACGTTTTTCGGTCATTAACACTATCAATGACACATGATTACTCGTTTTTAATCACTCCGGTATGATGTCATACGTTTATGGCTATAAAAACAAGTTTTGGGAAAGGTTTTCATAGAGAGAAAACATCTGATTTACATAGAGTTCTCCCAAAACTTTCTTAATCCCCCTTTTCTAAGTTTCTGAGCAATATTATATGTGAGGGTGTTTGTTAGTAGTTCTCTTCTATGCAAGGAGAACCTATTCTTGTGAGAGGTTGTTTTGTCTTGGAGATGTTTTATCCTGGAGACGACGAGGCTATACATTACTGCACATATTAGGTAGAGCTGCGAGATGTCTTAAAGAGAGCGAACTATTCTTGAACGTGTCTTTATTTTTTTGTGTTTTTTATTTTTTTTTGAGCATTTATATGTGTATAATATAAATTACTTTCATCGTTTCCCTATCTATTATCCTGCTATAATGTTTTTGGGGTCGGTTGCCACACGTCGCTATCTGTGATTGTTAGTGTTATGCAAGATAGGTTTTCCATTGATTAAGTGGAGCTTAAGTTTTAGAAGTTCTCGAGAGGAAGAAAAAAGATATCAAGTTGAAGAAATTTCATATAATGTTTTACGTTTTGAGAGAAGAAGACTTTGGCTTATAAGAAGTGGAGCTTTGGGGCAACAGTTAGAGTTGTTGCCATGTGACAAGAAGGTCACACGTTTGAGTAGTGAAATTGGTCTCTCGCAAATACAAGGTAAGGATGCTCAGTATAGACCCTCCATAATGGGTCCGACCCTTCCCTTGATGTTGCACACAACAAGAGCTTTATAACATCGTGTTGCCCATTTTAAGACGTTGGCTCATAAAGGATGGTCCAATTAATTGTGGAAAATAATTCAGTTTTGCAAGTGAATAGCTTAATATCAAAATCTTCACATATAACAACCAAAACTAGCTGAAGACAAAGTTACTTTATGATGAAAAATTTGTTTCAAATGATTTGTTATGAATATCTAGCATTAGTGTAGCATTAAATTATGTTAAGTATTACCAGTTTTCCATCGCTTCTGGAGTCTCTTTTAGAAGCCACTCAATATATTTGTATTCTGTTGACCTTTATTCCATTGCATTTTGTTGGTTTGTTTAATGCCCTACCCCAGTCAGCCTATGGAAGAGGTTAATATCCCATTTAAATGGAGGCTTAATGGCTAATTTAAAGACCTTATTGTAAAACAAGCCTTTAAATGGGCTTTCAAGCCAAACCAAACTTTTTAAAAGGCTAGGCTAGACCATAAAGTTCGACCTTGTTTGATAAATAGGCCAGACTCCGATCTTGCATTTGGGAAACATGTTAGGCCCATTTAAAGCAAGGTCTAACTTGCCATTCCTGTTTCTATTAGGGATGTAAGCGGATCCGATCCGATATGAACCGATTTTGGTGGTTTAAAACGGATTATCAAATCGGATAAGATCGGATTCAAAAAACTAAATCTAAACCTTTGGTTCGGACCTCGGATTTGGAAAATAGGAACGCACCCAAACCGACAACTTTTAAAAATAATAATATTTTATTACTAAAATTAATATTTTAATATAAAGTTATGTTTTATTGATTTATATTTTTTTTTTATATTTTGTTGCTTTTTCCTAACCTAACCACTCACTGATCAGAACCTGCTGCCACATTCTCCCTCTCCAGAGTCCAGAAACAGAGAAGTGAGTTCTTCTTCTCCCTACCGTGCGGCGCCACCACCACGTGTCTGCGCCCCTCCGCCCTGCGTGACGGCGCACCACCACCGACTGCGTTTTCGTCTTCACTGAGCACCACTGCACCACTGCCGGCGCGCTCACTCTCTCTTGCTCTCTTCTCTGCGTTTGTGCTGCAACAAAGCAAAACCAAAATAATATTATTATAGTATAGCTGGTACTGTTTGAATTCTCATTCTTGTTCTCTGGCAATGTCTCTCTGGTTGGGTATGGTTTTGTTGCTTATTGCATTCCTAATTCGTATGCAGCAGGGATCGCAAATCATCCTAATAGAACCCTATCACTATGAAGACGATGACGCTAGAATCCTGCACCGCTGCTACTACTTCTAACTTAAAAAGGTAATAAATAAATAAATAAATAAATATGCTATTAATAATATTATTTTATGTATGTTTGTCAACTTTGAGTTACACTGCTGCGCAAGGTTTTAAATTGTGGTCGCCGTTGCAGTTGTGTTGTTTTCCGTTATTACGGGCAATTGCGAAAAAATGCAGCCGATGCGGCCGCACGACCAATTGCGGTCGCCATATTGTTTCGGATACTGTCAAAATCAAAACATGACGGCCCCAATTGTGGTTTTGGACCTAGATTTAAAACCTTGCTGCTGCGGAATAATTTTCGGCCTTGTTTAATTGACGAAGTGTTGTTTCATTCTCATATAAAATTTTTATCTTTCGCTTTGTCAAAAATTAAAAATTTGCATTGCTCTGCCTATTTTTCAGGAAAAGGAAAGAAGGCAAAGGTGAGAAAAAAATGAAACAAGGTAAAAGTGAGAAAACTAGGAAACATGCTGACGTCCGTAAATCTCATAGCATGCTGAAGGATGACCATGAGGATGAAGGTTTGATCTAAACATATTTTAAAGTTACATATTTATTATGTGGAAGGCAAGAACTTGATATGTGTAGCAAAGTTCTACTTAGGATTTTATCATTCATTTATGTTCTGCAAGGCTTTATTACGGGCGTACGATCAGGTTCATAACTTTTTTCTAATCACTTATTGGTGTTCAGATAGATTTGGAGTTTTTATTTTACTTTTTTTTGGTAGTCCAAATAAATCTTTTTGTGAGGCCATGGTTATGTGAATTTAATTATTGGTTCCTGGTTGCATGCTCTGCCACAGTCTAACTGTTTTTTTTTTCCTGCAATCTCTCTTCATTTTAAGTATCATAAGGTAATAATATAATTGTGGGTTATCTTTTTGCTGATGTTCATATTCTACTTTCTTAGGGTTTGACAATGAGTCTCCAAGAAGCAAAGTTGTGGAAAGTCAACATCCTGATGACAATGATTCTGGATTGACAGAAGGTTGTGAAACTGAAGAAAATGTTGAATCTTCTCATTCATATGAAGAGCATATCAAAATCAATGGTCAATCGACTTCTGAGGATTCAGTGCATTTGAGGTTTGTTAATATTAAATTTCTGTTGTTGACTTGTTGTTATGGGTTTATTTTTTTTTTTAAAGAAGTTTCATTAGAGAGAAGAGGAAAAACTAAAACTACGGGAGAAGGATAAGGTATTCTTGGCATAATATATATACATATATGTGTATACATATATATATATATGTATATTATATATATAACGATGCACTTCAATTCTCCAATCTCTAAGCCAAGTAGAAATGGAAGATCCTCTAATTTTGTTTATACATTTTCTTTTAATTTTTCATAACTGATTTCCATATTATATATTTTAATAATTTTACTATTTATAATTTTGACCTCTTTTGCATGTTCCGCAATAAATCTTATAACTACTAACTATTTACTGCTTACTTGATACTGTTATTTTGTGTTGCTTGGTCAATATACATTGCTCGTATTAGTTTTCTATTTTTTTTGCATGCTTTGTCATTCTTTAATCTGACATTGTTTTCTCCATGTAGCTCTTTTGATTTACATTTGCAACATATTTTATCTAAAGAAGAAATCGACAACCAAAGGAACTGGAAATTTAACTGGGAGATACCAGCTATTGGCATGTCAAATTGCAAATGGATAGGAACTGGAGAGAATATTTTGGAGGTATTTCATGTCATTATGTTCTTATGGTATGTCCAAGATTCCATGTTTCAGTGGCTTCTTTGTGGAAGCGAAAAGTTTAGAACAATTCTGTGGCCACATGCGGATCAATAACCATGAAGGATTGGGGAATGGTTGTCCTTGGTGGCTTGGCTACAGCAATGCAACTGCTTATTTTTCATTATGATGAATTATTTTTCATACCGTTTCTGTTTTTTTATTGCACTCAAATAAATTATGCTATCTATTTGGTGGAAAAATATATTAATTATTGCGAGTGTGGTCAACTTTCATTCCCTTACCCTTATAGGTTTTGAAGTCAATAGTACTAGTTGTGGACTTTTCGTTTGCATCCCAATCATTTTGTTGGCAGGGTTACTTGTTGAGTTGATAATAGTAAATTGTGTCAATGATGTGTGTCTTCTTGAAGACTTTGATTAGTTGACAGTTGTCTTTGTAGTAAAAATAAAATATGCAGGGGTTCTTTTCAAATTGAATCAGCATCCTTCGACAAAAAAATATTTTCCTTGATTGTTATCTTCCCCCCTTGTCATTGACCTCATCCATGTCTTAGCTGTGTTGTAATTTTGTATTCTGTAAAATCATAATCTTTATACGCAAAAAGAAAAAATATATAATCTTATATTGGCTTGTAAAAGATGTCATTCTCCTATTTGCTTAACTACACATTACATTTTTCTCTGTTGCTTTCTATTTTAGGGTTTGAATGTCAATTCTTGTGATGGTCTGAAGGCAAAGTTGTATGAGCACTGGATGGATGTCTACAAGTCATCTGGAGGCAAGGATATTAATTCACCTAAACAAAAGATGTTTTTTTCCCTTTGTAAGTTCATTTGAAATCACAATGGATGAATTACGTTCTTAGTTTCATTCATTTGCATGTAGAAATGCCTACATCTTCCCATCTAGTTTCCCAAGATTTTTATCTTGAATGTTTGCTTCACTGAGGATGTGTTTAAGATACAGTTTCTTCTATTTTTCAGAAAATTTGCATTGATTTGCATGAGTATATGATAATAATGATATGTTTTCAGCTTCAATTTTTTTAATTATTTTATGGGCTTTGAGTTCATGTTGACTTGGTTCCAGGCAGCAGCTACCGGGATATACTTTACTGTAACAAGAGACCATTCTATCTCAAAGGCCTTGAAGACACAAGCATCATGGATGCATACATAATGCATTCTGTAAGCAAAATTTCCAAATCCTGTCATTCTATATAAAGTTATGTTGTTTGTGAACATCTTTTAGACTTTAGTGACTATTATGCACAGCTCAATCATGTTTTCAAAACAAGAGACTGTGTGAAAAAGAATGATGGCAAACTGACCAGGCTTGGAGAGAGTGCTGATAGTGATGGATTTCGAGATCAAGGTTTTACTCGTCCAAAGGTTAGGAACTTTTAATTGTTTTCTTCTGATGGATTTCTAATTCTAAATGCACTTGCAACTTGGGTATCTTTAATCAGTGTTCTGTATTTTGTTTTGCCGTATTAGCTCTGTAGTCCTAGGAAATATTTGACTTATGGAGAGACATTCTGCAACAACCTCTTATTTATTAAATTAATTGGTAGATTTAGTATTCCATAAAATTCCATAAAATATACATTTCATTGTGGGTTTCACAATATGTTTGGCTTTTCTTTTCTATTTTTAATTGATAAACTTATTATTCCCTTGAAATGCACTTTGAGTTAGAAGCCAGCTTCTATCTTAGTGCTAAGCATAATTTACAGATCTTCTCGAAGTTAGTTTGTGATGTTTTAAACAATAAGTAAGATCTTTTTTCTGTTTCGTGCTTTAGGTTTTAATTTTATTGCCATTGGCAAGCATCGTGTATCGTGTTGTAAAGAGGCTTATACAACTTACACCTTCAGCTTACAAGGTACTTTAGTTTTCTCTCTCTCTTTTTTTAAATTAATTATTTCGTCGTAAAGTCAATCTATCTGAGCATTGAGTGTTGAACATTATATAATATCAATATCAATGCATACTCTGGAGTCTGAAGTGTTGCTTGAATTCTTAAGCTGGGGATTTGAATTGATTATTTTGAATAACATGGTTGTTAATGAATAATGACATACTGATTAAAGTGTAATGCTGTAAAATTCGGCCATATTTCCTTACTTGTGAATCTCTTTTGGGATACAAAATAATTTTCCTTGCTTGTATAATTTCTGGTAAATGTAACTTCCTGCTCAAGTTTGTGGTCATTGACTTGTTTATTGTTGCAAGTGTTGTTGCTTATTGAATTATCCATCTTCTCGCGTTACATTTTCCTCGAGCAAGATAAACAATTCTGAAGGTCCCTTGTGATATTTATGTTTTGTTTTCTCAGGTCAATGTTGAGCATATGGATCGTTTTTCCACTAAATTTGGAAGTGAAGAACATGAAGGCCACAAGGAAAATGGTCAGGAGTCTGACGATGCAAAACCTCAGAAATCGTTCAAACCCTCTGACTTTCAAGTACTTTTTAGTGGCAACAATGAAGATGACTTTATGATTGGCATCAAATTTACCAGGTAATAAATTACATTCCTATCGTGATTACCATTGTTTGTTGTCTTTCCGTTTCCTGTATTAATTCTCTGCTCAATATCTGTAACTCTCTGCCATATTAATGTACCATCTCAACCCTTGGGATGCTTTTCTCAAACTTTGTATTTGTTGTAACATAATGCAATGTGAATTGATTTTCTCATTTCTAATATAGATTATATGCTTCGTTCTGTGCAGGAAGACGATCAAGTTGTTCAGTGATTTCCATACCTCAGACATCATTGTTGCTTCAGCACTTTGCTTGGTTAATGTTAGCAGATTCCTTTTTCTTTTTTTGTTTCCCATTTATTCATAGTTTCTTTTATCCATATTTGACTAGAGAGACTTCTTTTAGCTCTCTTTAGATTAGATTTAGAGTCTTGTGACTGGTCCGTACAAGTTCCCCTTATATTTTGGTTCGAAAGTTATTTTACATATTTATGTTTTTGAGGGAAAAAATTATATTATACATTAGACAAATACAAAGGCATAGGATAAAACAGCCTCTTAATGGAAACAAGAGAATAAACCACCAACATTTGAGAAAGTTCCATCAACAAAGCAAGGAGGAGAGGAGCATATTATATGGCATGAGCATAAATCTGAATATGATGTATATTAATTATGTATAGGATTCCATTCGACCGTGGTATATATAAGTTTGCAGTACATTTTGTTCCTTCATATGAACGGGAACTTTTTTAGTTATCAATAATCTTCTCAAGGTTATGAAATGTTGCTGAACTTGTTTTTTAATGTATTTCTTATATATGGTAATAACATCATATTGTTCTAAATGTTAGAAAATTGAAGAGGCTGGGTGTAATAAGGAAAAGGATGTAGATTTTCTTTCATCCATAGAGGTAATTTGCCCTACTTCTTCTTGTTGGACTATATAATTCTATCTGGACAAGTAGTTGCCCTATATATGGATCACATGGTTTGAAGTTGACAAAGTGTAAATTATTTGTTCTGAGCAGGTTCTGATTATTGATCATGCAGATGTAATAGTGATGCAGGTTTGTAGTGATGTTTCTTTAAATTATTTAATTGAAGGCCCCTGTGTTTTGGACTGCCATATGAATATTGTTTCTCATTATTGTTGTAACTTTCTAGAATTGGTCTCACGTGCATACGGTTATTGAACACTTGAACCGCTTACCGTCTAAGCAGCTCGGAACAAATGTTATGCGCATTAGACCATGGTACATTCTATGATAGCTCTTTCTGCAATGAAGTTGGTTTTTCCTTTTTCCCCTAGACAAATATAAAATCTGCATGCTTTTTTTTTTTTCCATCTGTGTTTTCATTTCTTTTAATTTGGCATAAAAAAATTATTGTCAGTTAAATAAAATAAGTTATGGTCATTTTCTTTTCTTTTTTCTTTGTCATTTTCTTTTCTTTTTTCTTTGTGTTTGATAGCTGAATAAGTTCTATTATAAAGGAAAATTAAAATGAGAGGAAGATAGGATATCCTTTTGAACAGAAAAACTAAAAGAAAACAGTAAGCCTAAGTGGCTAAAAAATGCAACAAATTTGCATGAAAACTCTTGTTAAAAGTCTGCATTGAATGGTTTTATATCAGTATCTATAAGAAATTCACAACTCTTCCCATTGGGATTTTATTCCATGAAGATGCTATTACTGCCACAGGAAGATTGTATTATGACTTTTCCTTATAAGAACTGCCTAAATTTTTAAGCACTGTACTAGTAGCATTGTTTTCGCATTTCAATTGCTAATAGCTAGTTTCTAATTTCTCCAGTATTAGTGTGATATTGCAATATGTTCTCTTCCTGTGAGAGACAGGAAGACATGCTGACAGGCACTCATGTTATGCAAGTTAAGAAAAATCAGTAGTACATTGAGTTAAACTGAGGTATCTGAGCATGAAAGCTACAAGTATAAAGTACATATGCACTATGAGTCTAAAAAATGCCATTGAACATTAAGCGAAAAAGTTCACTTTTAAGCTGAAATGGGTTTGTCAAAATTTATGTTCTTATGCATTCTATTTTTATTCTCTATCACTTATAATTACTTATTTATTTTTTTGTTCCGTGGACTGCAAGTTACACTCAGATTATTACAGGCAAAGGTGTCTCAAATGAGATGTGCTTTTCTCGCTTTTCTACGTAAGAATTTTGAAATTCTAAGTTTGTATTTCTTGCTTAGGTACCTTGATGATTATGCCAGATTTTACAGGCAAACAATAATTCTGGGTCTTTATTCAAATCCAGGTAATGAAGCTTCCATCTTGTGGCCAAGACTTTTAAGAATAATTGTGGATTATTCTTTTTTCTTTACCTTCTTTAGAGTTGACCAGATGTTATCTGTTGAACATTTGCCTTTGCATTCTTCTTCCTTTTCTTCCGATTGATAAATGGGGCACATGTTTGTTTGCTGGCAGATTACTTCACATGGTGATTCATCATGCATTGTGACAGTTTTTATTTATTCAAACTTACATTAACAATCATCATGATAATCTGTTTCCAATTATATTTTACATTAACAACCGTCATGATAATCTGTTTTCAATTCTAGAATGAGGTTGAAATTTTAGTTTTTGAATTTGCCTTTTCTGAAGGAGTATGGTTGGTTAACATATGGTCAATTTCACTTACTTATATAGGTGCTGAGTTATTACTAGAGTTTTCTATTCAGTCCTATTTTACCCCCATTATTTAAACACAGCCAGGTATATTATGACCTAGTCATTTCCTTGTTGCAGATATAAATGCTTCATTCAATCATCAGTGTTTTAATTATGAAGGGAAGGTATGTAACATGTCTGGTTTCACTTTCTATGTTTTTTCATGGGTTCAAGGTTTCTGCCCACCTTCAATCATGGAGGGCTTAGGGATGTATCATGGTTGGAGAGTTCTCACTACATCAAAATCTCTCAATTTTTAGCTGCTCTTTTATATAGTCTTCTATTCTTTTTTGATAAACTTAACACAAGGGCATTATTGATATGCCTGGTTATGAAATGAAAACTGCAATGAAGATTTTTTCCCTGTTCCACATGATTACACCAATCAAAATAATTATGTTTCTAATTTTGGTTTCTAATTAATATCTGCAGGCGAAGCTGATCTGTGAATATAAAGGTGTTCTACACAAAGTGCTACCCCAAATACGACAAGTACGTTTTCTTAATTTTGCCGGCTTCTTGAACAAGTAATTTGCATTTGTTCCTTCTAAACTATTGTGATGGGAAGGAAAGCGTTTGCAGGTACATTCTGATAGTCTAATTGGCATTATTGCCCTTCAGTTTCTTTGAATCTCTTATGTGATATGTAAAACGGTATTCATTGTTGTGTTGTTAATTGATGGTACATGGAAAAAAGACTCATTAATGATATTGATTTACCTTGGTATATAGTTTATTTTTATTCTAGATTTTCTGCTTGTAAGTAGAACAGAGATAATTTTTTTCAGGATGGGTTTTCTTAATCTGTAAATTAGTAGGTAAGGATGATTGTGTAATATGGATGTTTGATAATTTAGCATGTTTTCATGCATGTCCAATAATGTGGAAAGCAGTTTATCTAACAATTTTTTTAAATAAAAGAAGAAATGCGTTAAGACAAAAAAGAAACTACAATGAATTTGGAGGATAACGAATCCTCCTTAACCTAAGAGCGAAAATTCATTTCGATAAGTTACACATATCACTTTGCCTTTATTGTTTATTGTTCATAACAAGCATATTTTATCTGTATTCTGTTCAGAATGGAGGTCTTTATGAGCCTGGAGGAGATTAGTTGGACTGTCGTAATTAAACCAGGCATATGTGTTATATCCCATACTCAAAACAGTATATATATAGTCTTCTGGTATCAACACCCTTTACTAATGCTTTTAATTCCATTCCAGCGTGAGATTGAAAAGCAAACTCATTTGAAAAGAAACCTCTTTAGTGCTCATCTATGTTCACGGCCATGTCTCCATCAAATTTGACTTTCTTGGTTTGTGCTTTTACTTTCATGTAAGCCTTGATTTCGTCTATTCTTTCTTCATCTCTTCATGGTTCACATTCTGATAAAGGGTTTCAGTTTTATCTCCCTTTATGTCTTCAAGTTTGACCCTATTTTGAGGGAGGTGCTCAGCTATTCCATAGTGGTTGGTATGCATTCCCTTTTCTAAGTTACTCGAGGTAAATCTCTTCCAAGGCTCCAATTTTGGGTAGGATAAGAAATAATCTAGATTTTGGTGTTGGGTTAGGTGGACTTTTAAGGTAAATAAAACCTAGGGTTTTGATTTGGGGAACTTTGCAATTACTGGTATGTTTGCTCAATCAGTTCGCAGAAATCTTCAAATTGAAACCCTAGGTTTTAAGTTAAAATTTACCCAACACCTAAATCTAAATTATTCCTTATCCTAACCAAATCTAAGCCTTAGAAGAGATTTACCTCAAGGAAATTAGAAAGGAGAATGGATGCCAACCAGTATGGAATAGCCAAGCACCTGCCTCAAAAGTCAAAACAGCATCAAACTTGAAGACATGGAAGATAAAATTGAAACCTTTTATCAGAATGTGAACCAAGAAGAGACGAAATCCAAAACTTAAATGAAAGTAAAAGCACAAACCAAGAAAGTCAAATTTGATGGAGATGTGGTCATGAACGTGCACTTGAGAAGTTTCTTTTCTATCAAGTTTGCTTTTCAATGGTGTAATGGAATTAAAAGCATTTAAAAAGGGTGTTGATACCAAAAGATTTAAGTACCCTTAATTATAAAGCTTATCCTTTAACTATATGTGTGTGTGTGTTTTGAAAACAGGATATTACAATAGATGAAAATGCTTTTGTTTTATCTATGTTTCATGCGATTATGATATGTTTGCTCAAAAATTCATTCTTGTCATGATTAGTTTGTTTGATATACTAATGGTGCTTGATTATTATTTTTTCTTTATCATTGCGATCAGGTGATTCATTTTTTTCTTCTGAGTTATCAAATATTATTCAGATTTATCTCTGTAGGGTTGTGGCTTACTTTCTCTTGTGCTAATACTTTCTCTAAATCTTGAATCCTGTAGATTTATGAACGATTTAATGTAGACTCAATAGTAGATGCTGATGATGCCCGTTTTGAATATTTTGTTAAGAAGGTATGTATTTTGGATTTGTGGTTTTGAAAATTTTATATGTTGAGTTGCAGTTATTTTGAAGAACTTATCGTCCATTCTTTCTGATTATTTGCTGCTGCCATTGCTGGTCTTTGTCGAGTAGTTTGGCTCAAGTCAGATGTCAAATAAACATACTTTTGTAACCTTATAGACTGAAAATCATTGCTTAAACCTATAGCCATCCTGGATGACGAACTTTCATCTGGATATCCATGATACTTAAAGTGTGTGGGATCATTTTTGCTTAATTTCTGTTGGTATGTAGATACATCTTCCCAAAATCCTGTCTCCCTGTCCAATGAATAATTTTTGCCACATGCCCTTCTCATTTAGTCACGCTCACATGACTCACATTCTAATTTGTTTCAACCCAAAGACATCCTTTTTTTACCGTTACTTTTATGTTCCATAAATTTATATAATTTGGATTTTTTCACTTAATCTGAGGTTTCATAATAGGTCACTATGGCAATGATGTGATTTATCTTTAAATGAGAATTTATGTTTTCTTGTACAAGTAATTTTGAATTTAGCCATAATAGATTACAACGGCAACCAAAGCCTTTTCCCACTAGGTGGGGTTGGCTGCATGGATCAAATGACACCAATGTGTTCTATCATAAACCAAATATTCCGAGAGGCCATTTGGATCTAAGTAATTTAGCCATAATAGATTATCTCAAGAAAAATTAAGAGAGGAATAGCATTTCCCCATTTTTTAATTTGAATCAGGTATTTGTCTTTTACACTTGGCGTCAGGTAAACACTGCATTTGTAAAAGTCAAGTAATTAAAAAAGATATAAAGAAAATGGCGAAAGTTTTGTTATTTTGTTTTAATTGCAATTGTTTGAAATTGTTCGTTGTCTTTTAAACCTTTGAGACTAAACTGGATCACGAGAGGACTACATATAAAAAATACATGTCAATTGGCAAAATTATCAACGGAATAGGTTAGACATTATCTTGTGACACAGAATCTGTGTCCTTTGTGTTGTCCCTTTAATAACTAACATTGTGGGACTGTTGCTACCAAGTTCACTCATTCTCCCTGCTCAGCGCTGCTATACCTTGATGTCTTCTTCTTGGAGACATTATATGCCATCTAATAAAAGGATTTTATATTGTGTCACATCATTGTAAATAAAATATAATTTTGATTTGTAGTCAAAATAAGTACACTAACTTACATGAATCTTTAATGTGACTAATGAGTAATGAGTAATTATTATCTTGGTTGGGTTATAAAATTTGTCATAATACAGTTGTTTTTAAGGAAATGGTGACATTTTAGAGAATAAATTATTTTTCGTGTATAATTTTTTTCCTGCCTGAACTGTCCTGAGTTCATGTTATGTATCCTCTTCCTGAGTTCATCTGCTTAGAAATTGTCAGCGAAATGCTTTTGTTCAATTTCTTTATATAAATTCCTTAGGATAGTTAAAAAAGTATTTATGACTATGTGCTTGACTGCTTGTTATAGCAAATTTTGACACTTTCTCTGAGTCATTTATATATCATGTCAATCATTCTTGTCTTGCAGGTTTTCCCAAGAATCAAAGATTCTGATCAGGTTTTTTTTTAAAATAAAAAGTCTAGTGTATATTTGATAATTTAAATTTATATACTAATAATCTTGTTTTTCATTGATGGAACTTTTGATGCAGGGAGGGATCATGCTATTTACCAGTTCTTACTTTGAATTTGTTCGGATCCGAAATTTTTTGAAGTCACAGAATGCCTCCTTCTGTCTTCTTGGGGAGTAAGGAGCTATTTCCATTATTATACCATTGTTCTTATTTTATTGGTGTTATATTATCGATCGTAACTTCATAATGAATTACAGTCTAGCTCTTATGTTGCATTGGGATTTTTTATTATTTTTTTTTTAATGTAGATATACGACCCAAAGTGATATTTCTCGGGCGCGTCTTTGGTTCTATCAAGGAATAAGGAAAATCATGCTTTACACTGAGAGATCTCATTTTTACCACAGATATAAGGTTGTATACTCTGAAACAGGTTCCTTTTGTTATTTTCTCTGGGATGTAAGAGCAGTATGTTTTGTAAGTTTTAAAAAACTAAAATATGGAAATACCTGCTGCCTGCTGGTTGTTTGTCAAGTAATGACATGCCGTACCATAAATGTTGAAATTGATGCCATAATCATATAGAATGGGCGTTAACACAAAATAAACAATGACAATTTAGAAGTGATAGGACTATGTATATTCTAGTCCAAGGTGTTAATGATACATATTGTGACTGAAATTTGTGCAAGCGTAGTTTATGTTGTAAGGGCTGAAGTTATTTATGACTGATATGAGGTGTTATTATCCTCCTCTATCCTATTATTAGTGATACACAATATTGACAATTTTAGTTTATTTCTTGATGGCAGATTCGTGGGGTTCAAAATTTAATCATTTATTCTCTCCCAGAGAGGAAGGAGTTTTACCCTGAGGTGAGCAGGCTTGTAGAGTAAGATGTTTTTCTCATCTCTTATGTCTCAGAATTCACTAAGAAAGGAAAGGGTATAAAACAGGAGTAGAATCCTCCTAAGAATACAAAAAAAAGTTAGAGGAATGGAAAAAAAACATATCTCGAAAGAGCAATCTTGTCCCTTTGGATATCCAACCTAGAAAGCCTGGAAAAACCAGTGTGCAAAAACCGACAAGAAGCTAAGAGAACCAGCTGTCTGATAAAAAGTGTAGGGGAAGAAATTTATGGCTAAAAGTTTTTGAATTATGCTCCACCTAAATTCAACAAACTTTTGCAAAAAGAGCAGAACCAAAAAGCACCTTCTGTTTCTATAGCCAATGCTTTAGCAGAAATTTTTTCGGTCATGGCTTCTTTTTTATGTCGATATATATTTGCATCAGAAGTTATTCTCATGTCATTGTCATCCTTATGAGTGAAAACATAATCTAGAATCTTAAATATTTTCTTTTTCATTGCTACCCCTCTTTTTCTATTGCAGATTGTGAATATGCTTGATGGGTCTGACAATATGGCCTGCACTGTTCTTTTTTCTTGCCTTGACAAGCTTCGGGTAATACATTACTCTCCTTAAGTCCTTGAATTTAGTGTGTGTGGGTTTATATTATTAGTATTTGGATTGAAAGGTGATTGATGCTGGAGAGGGAGAGATAAACGTGAAGGTTGGGGTTTAATGGCTTGGTGTTTTATTGCTTCTCGATTTCTTCTCTTGCTGCTACGTTGTGACATGAGTATGCCTATATATAGGCTTTTTCACTGCCACGGCTCTATTGACTTTTTCTACCTAAAGCTATCCAATTTTTTCTAAATTTTTCATTGACAAACAGCATATTTTTTTTTCTTCAACTTCAACTTGTATAATTGCTTGGACCATCTTATTTTCATTTTGCTTTCTTCTCCTCCGGGGTTGCATTTAATTTAGCCAGCATGGTTTTAACTATTATATATCCTTTCATTTTTGGATTAATCTTCAGCTAGAAAGAATTGTTGGAACCACTCCAGCGAAAAGGATGGTAGCTGCAGAGAAAGGTGTTTTTGTGTTTTGCCATTAGCATTCTGCTGTACCCCACGTCCGTTACTCTGCGAAGAATAGAATGACGTGTTTTAATGGGCTTGAGTCCGTGATGGTATCATGCAAGCGGCTCTTGAAAATAATTTCCACCAGAAGATGAAGGCAAAAAGGTTTTTCTGGGGATGCTATAAGAGACTAACAAACATATAGGAAAACTTCCCCTTGAGGGTTCTAATTTAGAATTGACAGCCTTGACTACGAGAATATTTTTTTTTATCTTGCTAGTGAGTGTCACGACATTAGTTAAGGAATCAATAAAAAAAAAGTTTGTAATGGAAAACTAAGTGTAACATTTGTCGATATATTAAATACATCATTTTTTCATATAAAATTTCCTTTCTTGATTTCTCACTTCTCAGCATTCCTTTTTTTGTTAATTATAGTGAGTAATGCTGAAGGCATTAAAAGTTTAATTCACACGGGGTGTTGGATGGCAGAATTTGACGTCTCTTTTTTTTACAGGGGGTGTATGAAAATATGTACGTTCGCATGGTGAAAAAGGTTTATTGTTAGTAATTTATTAGTTTGATTGATAAGTTTTACTTTTAATTTGATTGGACAACGAGCAAAAGGCCACATAAATTGGTAGCATAAAAAGAAAATAAAAAAAATAATGTTATTTGACACCTAAATCTCTATTTCTCATAAAATCTACTATTAGAAGAGAGAAATGGAGGAATATGGGAACTAGGTTGATATTTTTTTTCCTTTCTAAAAGGATTATGTATAAACGGCTTTTTGATCAAATTGACCTACTTTTAAAAATTATTTATCAATATAATGTTATTTTGAAATTATTTAACAAACTAACCCACTTTTAATCACGTGGTATATTTTATTAATTTTTATCTGACATTGAAAAACGCTATTATCAGTAACGTTTCTACCAGATAGTGCCACTTGGCATAATCTGATTCGCTGTAAAAAAATTTAACAATATCACGTTTAGCGTCGGCCTTCCAAAAAGGTCGATGCAAAACACCTGTTGTAAAGATTTCAATTTTAACAGCTAGCGTCGGTCATTGCTTACGCTAAAGGCCAACGCTAAATATCCATTATCAATACTTTCAATTTTAACGACTAGCGTCCGCTATGGCCGACGCTAAACTCAATAAATCAAAATTTAATACATACTTATAACTAATAACTAAATATAACGAATTTTAGAAATCATAACACATATTAAAATGTAGCGTGGCCAAGCCGACGCTAAATTCACGGAATTTACGATCAATAATCTAAAGTTATTATTAAATATTGTGTAGATTAGTTATTTATTTTTTTACTTTTAAGAAAAAATTCTGAATTTTGAATATAATAATAATTTTATAGTATAATAAATTTTATTTTCTCTCTTCTTATTAAAGCTATCATTAACTATTCTCTTTGTGCTTTTTTGTCATTAATTAATAACATATATATTTTAATTTAATTAATAAGTTAACTTAAGTCAATATAAATATTTATAAGTAGGGATTAACTTATTAATTAAAATTCTTACAATAATATTTAGTAATGACAACAATACATTAAAATTTAACTCATACTTTAAACTAAATATAACAACTTTTAGAAATGTAGCGTGGGCCAGAGCTGACGCAAAATTTAACTCATATTTAAACTAAATACAACAAACTTTATAAATTATAACACATATTTAACGGATAGCATGGGCTCGACCGACGCTAAATTTCTCTGTGATTTTTTATCATTAACTATTTTCTCTGTGATTTTTTATCATTAACTATGTTAGAATATGTGTAATGATTTCTAAAATTCGTTATATTTAGTTATTAGTTATAAGTATGTATTAAATTTTGATTTATTGAATTTAGCGTCGGCCATGGCGGATGCTAGATGTTAAAATTGAAAATATTGATAATGGGTATCTAACGTCGGCCAATGACCGACGCTAGCTGTTAAAATTGAAATCTTTATAAGAGAAAATTCGTTATATTTAGTTATTAGTTATAAGTATGGATTAAATTTTGATTTATTGAATTTAGCTTCGGCCATGACGGATGCTAGCTGTTAAAATTGAAAATATTGATAATGGGTATCTAACGTCGGCCAATGACCGATGCTAGCTGTTAAAATTGAAATCTTTATAAGAGGTGTTTAGGGCCGACGCTAAACGTGACATGTTTAAATTTTTTTACAGCGAACCAGTGGCACAATCTGATAAAAACGCTACTGGCAGTAATGTTTTTATAAAACGCTATTCAAAGTAACATTTTTCAGTGTTAGATAAAAATTAATAAAATATACCACATGGCTAAAAGTGGATTAGTTTAGTAAATAGTTTCAAAACAAAGTTATATTGCTAAATAATTTTTAAAAATGAGTCAATTTGATCGAAAGATACTGTATAAACTACATAAAGAAGGAGTATAGAATAGCATTATTGATTAAAAATAAAATGAGTAAAACTTGGGTAGGGCTATGGAAACAATTTTCTCTCCCCTCTCACTTCTCTCCCTTATCAAACAAAGCATATTATCCCCAAAACTCGACAATCCACAATTTTTTTAATTTTGATGAATAACAATCCACAAATATAACTGGTAAAAATTAAGTAACTTTAATATTTATGATCTGCTCCAACAATTAAAGCACCACCCAATAAAAAACATCACTCTAATAGCCAATTATTGAAACAAGTTCGACCGCAATATTATCCAAATTTGGGAAAAAAGTTGTTGGTCATTCTAATCAATGTCTTAAGGACAGTGATTAAGGATTACAAAAATAGTAACATTTTATTGGAAAACAAAGTTTATCACTTCTCAAAATATTAAATGTATCAATTTCCAATGAATTTTTTTTTTTGATACATTGGTTAGCATTCTCCAAAGTTGTCTTACAAAGATAAAATCACTATCAATCAATCATTATCAAATGTGTAATTTGTAATCAATGTGTTAAGGACATTACTTAAGGAATAAAAGAGAGATAAACTTTCATTGAAAAACTAAGTGCATAACTCCTAGATTCATTAAATACACATCTTTCAAATAAAAGATTTCCATTTTAAATTTTTTAACTAAGGTCCTAAGGACACTCGTTAGCATCTATCTTTGTCTATAAAAGGGTACAGATATTTTTATCAATTAGTCAATAGTTAATTACATGTTATATTACATTAAAATATAAATATAATAAATAATTTTTAATAAGGTCTTATATTTATTTAATTACACTTTTTAATGTGATTATTGGAATAAATAATTAATAAAAACTTATTTTTATTAATGTTAATTGCAAATATAATTTCTAGACAACCGATAAATATGAATATTAATATATGAATTTCGTACGGAAAATGGCCTGAGAAACAAAAATATATATTAATATGTGAATTTAGGGAGTTATTTAACTGATGAATCATAACTAAAATAATAAATTTCTAAAATTTGTGATGAGGAGTATTACATATTAAGACATGAAAAGGTAGTTTAATTTACTTTCATGGATATGACTCCACTAGGATGAAATTATTTTTAAGGGTCTGTTTGGGAGTTTGGAAGAGAAAATGGAGGTGAGGAGTTTGAGGTATAAGAGAGGGGAAATGGATGAGGAAGGGAGGATAGTCTCCCATCTTATATGAGAGTTTATTTTTCAACAAAAGAATCAAAATCCCTCAATTTGGAAGAAATTATAAACTGAACTAGAGAAGGATTTTGGAGGATTTTTAAATTTTTTTATACCATTTTTTCTTCTAAAAAACTCTCAAAATGTCTTTCCCTTCCCTCCCTTCTCCTTCAAACTCCCAAACAAACTCTAAAGTGAGAAAACAATGGTTATTCTTTTGAATTATTTAGTGGGTTGATATCTCAATATACTTTATCAAATTAAGGATGAATACACTTTTATTTGGTCATTTGACAAAGTTTTTTCCCACGTTATATATCGGAGCCTCAACTAATGTCTCTAACTCAGTAACTCTACTCTAGAGTTTTGTTCAGCGAGCTTCTTCCTCTTCTTCTCTCCGTTCTCTGCAACCGACAACTCGGTTAAGAACCCCTTGATTAAATTGTGAATGTGAAACCATCCTCTTTCATTTCAGACCCAGTTTCTCTTTTTCACGTGCCTCTCAGAAGAAGTCCCACATCGGCTAATATAACAATAACTTGGCAGTTTATATAACAGAAGTCACAAGCATGGGTTGTCCCTTCGGGGACATCCGATAAAATTGGAACGATACAGAGAAGATTAGCATGGCCCCTGCGCAAGGATGACACGCACAAATCGAGAAATGGTCCAAATTTTTTTCACATTTTCTACACCTTCTTCGTTCATGGTTCGTTCCTTCGTTAAAGAACCTTCTTCTCACGTTTTTATTTTATTTTTATTTGGTTTCCTAGCTTATACATTGGTCTGGTTAACATTGTTGGCATCAAATGTTTTTCCTACAAATGAGTTATCTGTTAAATATGACTACACTGAAGTGAAAGTCTGGAATTTAGAAAAGAGAATCCTTTTGAAGATCGAAACAATCACATTTGAAAGTCAATTTCAGTCGGAAAAAGGGTTAGGCAAATACACAATTTTATTTTTGTGAAAGATACTTGTGGTCTTGTGCTAGTCTAGGAGTAGGAGGGGTGTGCCCTTCCTTTCAGCTGGGTTTTTTTTGTTCTTAAGTGTTCAAACGTAATTATTCATTTGTGTGTCTCATTGATCCATTTTTATTCATTTAATTAGTAAAGCTAAAAAAATTGAAAAGAATTACAGAGTTGTCCATAGTGCCAATTTGATGTATTCCTGCTCAATCTTAAATTTGCAACTCACAATAGTTATATGTGCTGCATATGATAAGAAGTTTGGTAATTCCATTTTATTTAACTTCCATGATATGATGAAAAGAAGAACTTCAGATGTAAGGAAGGAAAATAAAAACATAAATCTAAGTACTTCTCCTTGACCATGTCAAATAAATCTATGGCTAGACACAGAGAAGGGTATTGGCAGGGAAAACAATAAGAAACATGGGATATATAAAGGAAGTTAAAAAGCTTCCCATGCATATGGAAATATTATTATTTATATGGTTTTGATGATCCCTTTTTAAGATTGAATTTTAACATTGAAGTGCATTTGCAAAGCTAAGCATAGCATGATCAGTGATAGGTGCTTACCAGATTTTCTTTAGAAGAGAGTGAAACATCCTTCCTAGGAGATCCCAATATGCTATGAGAGTGGTACAGATTATGATTCTCCTAGCTTCCTCCACGTGTCATCTATAGAATTAGGGGTTGGCATTACTAGTTAAAACTTTGATCAACAAATCTGACATTTATGTGAAAAATATTTGTATGCTTCCATCCATTGTGAACTAGTTTACCTTGCTATATGATGATATTCATATGTGAAACCATATCTCCCAAGAGTTCCTTACTTTACTAAGATTCCATTTCCATTCCTGCAAAAGCTTGCAAGGTTTTGGTTTTGAATTCTGCCCGCTAACCAATGAGTATGGTTCAAACACATTATTACTTGCCAGAATCCAAAGAGTGGGAAGATCTTATAGAAATGTACAAATGTTCCCTAGCTACAGTGAGCTCTTCTTATTCTTCCAATTCATGGACATGGAGGATAATATAATGCATTAGTTCTCGTCCTTCAACGAACTGTTTCTGTATGTAAATGACTTCATATGTTGAAATGTTGGATGGTGCACATTCATGAATACCATACTTATTTTTTGTCCTTAACTTTGGAGATGGAAGGTTTGATACAGTACCTGTTGGTCCTACAAACCTGAAGTCTTACAATGACTATCAAATGCATCTGGTTCTGCTGCAAGAGACTATATGTATCAAAGATTTCAAGTATGTCATGCCTTTTATGGATATAATAATATAGACGCTGAGAGATGTTGGCTGGGTTAAAGCATTCAGGTTTTAGTTTTGCAGGGTCATAGCAACATGAAATAACAGAAGCATACTACATGAATTTCATTTGCAATGTGCATTAATACAGAAAAGTTAAGTTTAAGGACACGGTATAAACAAATAGGATGGTTTTCTTATGATATAAAGACTTGAACTCTTGAATTGAATGTTTACGATGGTCCATTGAGCTTTCCATCCCTGGCAATAACATGTGAGTTTGAAAGATATTGACCCCTCCTGGATTGGATTAGTCAAACCAAACCTTACATTGCAACATCCGGGGGTACATTCCATTACAAGTTGCTTCAACATTTGTTTATGCTTTAAGATATTTTTCCTTCTTCACTTTATCAGGTTTGATAGGAAATCAGATGAATTACTTTTAATTAGACTTAGAGATACATGCAGATTGCTCAATGTGCTATCAAAATTCGAGTTAGTTGTCTTGTGGTATAAATTACCGTACGGATGCCCAAAATATATTATATTTTAGTGTTAATATTACTTATAACAGAGGCAAACAATCATTGTGTATAGTACTTGAAGACATTTTGAAGTAATTGAATTACAGGATGACATATATACAATTTTCAGAGAGTTTTAGAGTTCATGACTTTGCATCAGGGTTGCTGAGATATTGACTTACGATGCCTAATGGAGGAATTGACTGAGCAAATTTCACCCTGCATTCATTTGAATTAAATTGGCAGAGAATCCTCCTAAAACGAGTTTAGCAGCATGTCAAACTAGACCATCACAGCATGCTTCATGCAAAGACATTTCGGGTTTGCCAGTCCAAGTGTACAGTGATGTAAAAAACTGTACATCAAGTGAGAGAGCCAGAGCCATGCAACACACTTCTATCAGAGAGATTCAAAAGTCTCAACTCAACCAACCAGTCCTCTAGATTCAAACCAAAGAAATGATGGTATCTGGCAACTGAGCAATCCCAAATTGCATAGAGTGTATTTTCATGAATGAATAAAGAGGGCTCAGTGCAATATTCCTTCGGAAACAATGTTTATTTGTCAGTAGTCCATTCTTGGCAACCAACCAAAGAAACTTATGGATCCTCTCAAGCCCCTTCCACCTCCATATAAGATGAAAGAGGTGGTTGCTTGGTAGAGAATTGAGTTTCAATGATACTATCACTATGGTAAGCTGTGGTCACAGACAGAAAAATTACCACCATGATTGGGTAGGACTCCAGGCTATAACATATGACAACAAATTTGCTTCCATTAAACAAGATGGATCCTTCTCCTACTATCTGTTGAGTCCCAAAGATACTTCCAACAACCTTACAAACCGGGTTGGGAAGCAACATTCATACCATTGAATAGCACTAAGTCAAGCACCCAGCCATGGATGACTTCCAACTCGACAACCGATTCATAAGCTCATCAGTAATATAGCTACAAGTCCTGGTCTGGTTAAGGTCCTGTGGTGAAAAAGCGGAACACCAAGATATTTACCAAACTCATTAGTCAAATAATACCCAAAAGCAGGTGTAATCTCCTGTGATCCATTATGATTCCACATTCCTAGAAAAATGATTTTGTTGAAATTTATGATTGGGATCTGTCCAAGTCTTGTAACGTGGGAGAGTGAGCTGGTCTTCTTCATGAGATTGTGCTTGAGAGTTGTTACTCAGTCCAAGATGCCTAAAGCAATGTTGGAGAGTAAGACGATTTGGAGATTGCTAATTCTATGAATAACCAACCATCTGGGCAATTATAATATTATTCGTCAGGGCCGTCGATAAGGGCGTGCAAGGAGTGCAACAGCACAGGACCTCAAATTTGGCCCAAAATTTAGGGCCTCCAAAATTTATTTTGACCAAAAAAAATGTGTTAGAAAGAAGGCTCTTTTTAAGTAGTGAGAAAATTGATATTAGCTTGAAGTTGTATTGGTAGAATTTTAATAATCTTCTTTGTATTTATTGTCCTGGAGTGGGTGTTTAAGATTAGAACAATTGTCCTTTTTGAAATAATATTTAAGATTGCCTTTTTTTTTTGAAATAATATTTAATTATTAAAATTGTCCTTTTTTTTATTAAGGGCCCAATTTTTAAGATTAGAACAGGGCCCCCAAAATGTTTAAGACGGCCCTGTTATTCGTGCCATGCTTGCCCAAACTACATTGATATGGAGAAATAATCAAAGGCATAGATAGCCCTTTTGAGTTCATTAGCAATTATCTTCACCAGCTTCTGAATATTACATAAGCTGATTAGCCAGCTATGTTTAATCATTTGTGAATGGTGGTCAACCTTCAAGATGAGGGAAATAAATGTTTGATTAATAGAGTTGACCTTATCAGGAAACTCAAAGATGGAACGCACCAACTCACAAACTCAAAGGGCAACCTTGATTTCATCCTTCTAAGATTCTACCAAGATCCGCTCCCTAAGGAATAGGAAAAAGCCAGCAGAAACAATAAAAGTTTGCACTTGTTTATGTTGGTAAAAGTCCTTGAAAAAAGATTTAGCCAATCTCTTTCAACACACTACTATTATCATCATGAATCCAGCAACAATTCTGTTTTGGCGTTTCCTAGCAATGGTTGGAATATACACAGAAGAATGTGAATAACATACTTTTTCATACACTACTTTTAGCGCACTTATTTTTATTGGATCATGTCTAACACTCTTTGATATATGATTTAAAAATTACAGACAGTATAAAATGTAAATAAAAAAGAGGGTATAATGTGAAAAAATATCTTGCTAGCATCTCTATAAAAAAAGGTGAGCAAATCTCCAAGGATGATACATTTGCAGCGAAACTTCTGGCCCTCAAGATTTTCTCTTCAAAGAGCATTCTCATAATCATCCATTGCATATAGTGCCTTGAAAGAGTAACTTTTGCAATAAATTTTTCTCCCGTCTAATGAAAAGAGATTATATTATAATGCTTGTTTTAAACACAGCGGAGTGGACTTTCATTAGAAAGATTATTTACAACTCAATAATTAATTGCAGTCTCCCCAATCCCCCTTCAATGTTTTAATACAGTTTTGGTTAAAATCTTTTAGGTCAGTAATTCATTACAAACTGGTAGTATTTGACATTTTTCTTTTACACACCATGGGTATTTCACTTTTACGCTTGAAATACAATTTTATCTTTAATATTCTTCATTCTTTGTTATCCGAAAACAAGAACTTTTCCTTTTCAACATTATTTTTCCTTTGGTACAAACAAGGTGAAGTTGTATTGAAAAGACATTCTATGCATTCAACAGAAAATTGATCAGCCTTAAGCTTTATCAAGAATCAGCTGAACTTGTCTGCAGTTCAATCTCTGGTAACAATTAACCACATCCTACAAATGCCAAATGGAGTAGAGGGAGTAAACAAAACACAGCCAATGAACTTATTCATGCTCAATCAAAACAACATGCAAGCAACCACAAGGACAAGGGAGCAGGCGTTCAGGTGACAAACTAGGACTAACTGAGTTCAACAAGCCTTGACTAACCGTATCACCAAGAAAACCACACACTAAGCACTAGGCAGAGAAGATCCAGTAAATTTACATCAGGAAGGATTTCCTTCCAAACAATTATACTCAAACAATATTTCCAACCAATTATTCGAATGACATAATTACATCGAGTTCCACAGTATAGATTTACATACACTAATTGTCTACTAAGTCCATTAATGTGTAAGTCCATTAATGTGGAAGCTATCAAGGTGCAGATATGAAGTCGGAGGAGTAATAACAATGGTTTATTCATTAGCAGGCCCAAAGATTAATGTCTCGGCTATTTCCTGTGATTAGCAGCAGAACATATGTGCTGTGGAGTTTGCATGCCACAGCATCACTGCCAGAGACCCGTGTGTCTCCTATGTATTGCCATCATGTTCCTGGTGTTTGATTCCCTGCATGCAAAAAAAAAAAACAGTATAGGATAAGAAGGCTGGCCAACAAACAAATATAGGATAGGAAGCCATCCTAATCCAGATGCCAGGTGTTTGATTCTCTTGCTCCATACAGCATTCTTTTTTTTTTTTTTTTTCCTGGAGACGCGGTTGATATGTTCAACCACAACAAGTCTCTTCATTCTAAAAATATAACCAGTTGTCTGACTATATTAGCTTCCACTAAAACTAATCTAAAGAGGTATTCAACCATAGTTTATCAAAAAAGAAAAAGCCAATATAGAAGGCATGAAACCAATTGTTCTGTAAGGACATTGTGATTAGTTGAGTTAGTGGAAATGAGGTGGAAAATAGAGAACAGGTCGAACCAAGAGTAAAAACGAACATTTTATTTTCCACCTTCTAATATTTTTGTCGTACTAAACAAGTGTGAAGTAGTTTTCACTCAATTTCCTCCTTACTTCCCACATATTCAACCAACCATACGGTACAGTAATTAGACTAATGGGTTGAAGCAAATAAAAACCCCAAGTGGCCATTCTCAATGTGAGATGGATGCTAGTTTCTTGGCAATAGACTGAAATTTAATTGCCATTTATCTCCCAAAAGGCTTTGAAGATGTACTCTCTTTTTACATCATTGTAACAAATTTAATCCAAAACCTCACTAGTACTATATCATCTGAACTCCAACCAAGATTATATTTATTTTTCTTTTGTACCACAATTTAATCAAACTCTCTTCAATATATATATATATATATATATATATATATATATATATATATATATATATATATATTGAATCAAACTCACAAGGGTGAAAGTTGAAATGGATAAGGGTGGAGTGGGGCTAGAATGAAAGGTCTTAGATTCAATTCCCCAACATCACTCAACTTCTACTTGTGAGGAGAATCATGCTAAATAGATGATAGTCTCCAACTTCTTACACTAAATATCAGCACAATCTCATTCAGTTGAAAGGTTCGATTGACAATTTGGAGACTAGCTCCTCTTGCCAGAATAAGTTCTGGAATTCTTGGAATACCAGACAGGAAAAGCAAAGAAATACAGAATATAGACTCGGAGAGAATCCTAGCCTTAGGAACAGCCAACCCCACCCAAACCACTCTACACAAACTTTCCTACCCCTTATGTGCTCTGCCTGCCCTCTTATCATTGGCTCTATTCTGTTAGGATTCCCCCCTTCTCTCCACTCCAGCTCGGCGTCACTTTTCTGCCCCTCAACTAACTCCTCTCTCGGCCCATTACCTGAAATGGGCTTCACCCTGCATTCTGACTTTCCTTCTATACATCAAAATCTCATTTTTTTTTGCATCTCCTAGAATATACTCTAATGGTAATGGTTATGGGTCTAACAGACTGTCAGTCTCCCCCACCCTCCTTTTAATTCTTTTCTTCATACCACTGAATACATGGTATGGCATAGTTAGCATAACATGCGAAGATGAGACCATGATTCAATTTCTCAACATATTAAAAACAGAATATTTTATCAGGTACACCCTACCTGCCTAATTATACATAACAAGAAGAATTATTGAACACACCTCCAAATTGCTGTTCCAACCGAGCCACAATGTGTTTTCCATATGTGTATTTCTTCAAAGCATGAGCATGAACTCTTATGTAAGAAAGCAACATTGCTCGCTGATTTTCAGAACAGATATCAATAACCTTCTGGACCACATAATTTGCAAATTGGTCTTTCATCATTGTCTACAATGAAAATAAAATACGATCTAGTAAGCAAGAGTACAATTACAAACCCCAAATTGTATGCATCACGCCAGTTATAAACGATCTTATTTATTAGCATTATTCACATGACATTTAATGCTCAGGTTTTACCCTTGTAATGATTTAGAAGACTGCAATAATAATTAAGTAGAATAATCATCAAACAAGATCAAAGATGCCAGCACATAATTAGTATAAAAAGTGGATCATAATGTAGTCTGAGTCACATAATAAAAACAAAGAAAGAACCTTGAAGACTCTAAATCTGTCAAATAAAACAGCAAAATAAGCCATAAAAGGTTCCTGACATGGTTTGCTAGCAGACTTCTAGTTAAGATGTTAGGAACCCGAAATCAGAAATGCAAAAGTGAAATAAAAGAATGAATCTTTATTGATTGAAATGAACTGAAAATGAACAACACAAGGAGAGAAACTCTCCTCCAAGGGTTTCCCCTTCACAAAGGGTTTCCCCTTTCACAACTGAGCAATAGCTCTGTTCTAAATTGCAATTCTCTCAATATTCATTCTACCCTTATTTCCCCTATTTATTTAACTCCACCTCTTCTAATTAACTAACTAACTTTACAATTAATCCTAATTTCCTAATTGGGCTGGGCCTAACATAAGACTTAAGAGGTTGTACACTAGAAAAAATATGGGAGATGTAGGGGACCAAACTCCCTATTAACAGAATTAGGAGGGGAATAAAAGGGGAAAGTTGGGGAACTAAGGGGGTTATGTAGATTTTCACGGGAAATTGGAAAGTGGAGGAGGAGTAGGATTTCTTGAATATCCTACAGGGTTCAATTTCTGTATCTTGCGTCTTGTTGTCATTGACTTGTTTTGCTATCACATCGGTGACGGAACCATTTCTGCATACAATTCCTATTGTTCTACACATTCTTTTTGTTGAGTCCCACATTAGTTTTTTTTGGTAAGAATCATGAATCCCACATTAGTTGAGTGTATGAGTAAAGAATCATTTATAATGACTTGGGCAATCCTCCCCCATGAGCTAGCTTTTGGTGGAGTTAGGCCCAACTATTCTAATATGGTCTCGGATATTAACCCATACCATTCTCCATCATGATCTGTCTCATCATATTCCGCTGCCAAGTTCTTGTGACAATGCTGTTATCTCTATGATTATCATCTTCCCCAGGCAATCGAAACCTAGATCTTTTTTTCACTATTGTCACTTTTTCTCTCCCCTTTCTCCCTCCTCCAACGGCTGCCATCTCAGATCCACACGACTAAGGTGTGTATCTCGTCAGACCAACCACACCACCATGTTTGCTGCCCTCCACTTGGCCAGTCACTGGAACATCTTTGCCAAAATTCAGACATGCCACCATGCACCGTTCCCTAGAATCTGCCAGGACTCACCTTTTAGCACGCATGAAAGCACAATCCGTTTATGTGGACGATATTGTTATAACTGGTAGTGATCAGCATGACATACTACAGTTGAAACAACATCTCTCTCATCAGTTTCAGACTAAAGACCTTGGTAAACTTCATTATTTCTTGGGTATCGAGGTAGCTCGATTTGAGGATGGTCTAGTGATTTCACAAAGGAAGTATACTATGGATATTCTTGAAGAGACAGGATATTGAATGCCAAACCAGTTGACACTCTTATGGATCCAAACATCAAACTTCTACCTGATCAGGGGGAGCCACTATCAGACCCACGAGATTGGTTGGGAAATTAAACTACCTTACAGTCGCCCGTCCAGACATTTCTTTTGCAGTCAGTATGGTAAGCCAATTCTTAAATTCTCCTAATCAAGACCATTGGGATGCTGTGATACGGATCCTGAAATACATTAAAGGTTCTCCAGGAAAAGGTCTCATTTATGAAGATAGAGGACATACTCAAATAGTTGGTTACTCAGATGTCGATTGGGCAGACTCACCCATTGACAGGCGATCCACTTCTGGTATTGTGTACTCATTGGAGGAAACCTGATATCCCGGAAAAGTAAGAAACAAAATGTGGTTGCAAGATTCAGTGCAAAAACCGAATACAAGGCCATGGCATTAGTGACTTGCGAACTCATTTGGTTGAAACAGTTACTCAAAGAACTTCAATTTGAAGAGACTGTGATGCTAATATGTGATAATCAAGCGGCATTACATATTGCCTCTAATCCTGTTTTTCATGAGAGGATTAAACATATTGAGGTAGATTGTCATTTCGTCAAGGAGAAGATCCAATGAGGAGACATCACCAGTAGCTTTGTCAACTCCAATGATCAACTGACAGATGCCTTCACCAAATCTCTGAAAAGTCCTAGGATTAGTTATCTATGTAACAAGCTCGATGTATATGATTTATATGCTCCAACTTGAGGGGGAGTGTTGAAAATATGATTAAGATCTTTGTAATTATTATAGATTTATTGTATAGGCATATCGTATCATGTAAAAGGAATAAATCTCCTATATTTATTTTGTAATCATTTCATTAAGTCAATATAAAACGGATTCCGCTGTGTAGTTGAAACACACGATTTCACCATCTTATGCCTCTGATTCTATCTCTTTCAACAAGCCCTATAAATCAAATGACTGAGAACATCCACCAAAATAGTAAATAAAAAAGGAGATAAAGGATCCTCTTACACCCCTCTGACCACGAAACCAAGACTTTGGTTCACCATTCAAAAAACAGCAAAAGCAAAGGATAAACACCCGGAAATCAAATTCCTCCATCTCAAACCAAAACCTTTTTTTTATTCAGAACTTAATCCAAAATGCCACAATTAACCCAATCATATAGCTTTCTCAAGGTCCAACTTAAAAACCAAACCCTACTTTCTATTTCTAATATCATCCACCACCTCATTTGCAACAAGAGCTGCATCTAAAATCTATCCGTCTGGACAAATGCACTTTGATTCTCAGAAAAGGTGTCGGTGAGAACTTCACTCGGTCTAGAAGAAAGGAACTTCCAAATAATTTTATAAACACTTGAGTTGAGACCAAACTAATAGGGCTGTAGTCCTCAACTTTGACTGATCTGTCCTTCTTAGGCACCAGGGAAATAAAAGTACAGTTCATACACCAATTTTAAAACTCAGCAAACACTTTAAATAGAACTTGTTTCATGATGTCCCAGCTACTTTGAAAGAAAACATTGGAAAACACATCAGGATTCGGGGCTTTCTCTTTCCCAGAATTGAAAACCGGCCTATGAATTTCCTCTTCCTCATAGTGTATCTCCAACCAACCAGCTTTATCAGATGAAATAGGGCGAGGCTGAATAGCAAAGGATTCAGCAACTACAATTATAAAGACAATTCAAAACATACAGGCATAAGACTGAATTAAGAGTGTAATTTGACTTATGTACTGGATTATTAAGTTTAATAGTTTACCCCCTCACACTATGAGGCTGAGATATTTCTTCTGTACAACGAAATAACCATGATTTGTGCAGGGCATAAGCTTATAAATAACAGATAATCTTTTAGGTGCAGTTGTTTTTGACTTTTAGATCTGGTAACAAAGCCTCTCTGAGCAAGCTTGAAATTAGACCTTAGGCACCTCGATTCTTATTTTTCAACTTGATGTATGTGATGGCCTTGTTGTGTGTGAGGGGTGGCAGTGTTACAGACCACTCATCTGTTAGACTTAATAGGTATCTAACTATTTGAGGGAGGAAAAACCTGTAAGTATCTCAACAAAAAAATAATTGATAACACAAATTTATCAAAAGCAAAATTGAAAAAACCATGGATATAAGATTCAGTTAAACTATAGGAATGACTCGAATTTCCCTGTTTCTTTGCATTTGTTTATTCTGATAATATACTTTCATCAATAAAATAAAATAAGAAAAACTCATATGACAACTATCACAAATAAGTACATAGATAGCAAATTTTCTTCTATGGAAGTTCTAGAAATGTAATCCCCAATGACAACAATACACAAACGGTTTATTACTAGTAAATGTGATTTTTCACCACCAAGAAAGACGTTAGAAGTATTAAGAATTCTATTAAATCTACTAAAAAAATTATTATTATTTAAACATATTTCAAGGCTTATTAAAGATCTCCATAAAAACCTAAGAAGCCAGTGAATGAAGAGTTCTTTTCTGGTATGAAAAAGTGGGAATTCTGAACAACTATTTGCATGTAATTACCCTTGCTAAGTTTAGACTTACCAATAAATTATCATTTTGTTCATCATGCCCAATAATCTCCGCAATTAACAACTCCCGTTCATTGGCATCACCATACTCCAAACATTTCTCCACAACATTTGAAGCAAATTTATGCTGGCTTAATTGAACAATATGTCCTGACAGCTTGCTAATAATTTGGCTCCTTTCCAGAGGATTTCCTCTCTCTAGCACATGCTGTAATGACATAACTTAAGAAATCGAATATAATTGACATATGAAAGGGCAGCAAACCATAACAATATCCAGAGTAAAAAATAGTTAACACTAGCAAAGTGAAGCCCAGAATTAATCTACATCAGGTCAAGTATGGTAATATCACTACAAAGCCATTGGAAAAAACAATCTGAATCATAAACAGAACATCCTCATTAAAAGAGGGAAAAAACAATAGAAAACAGAAAACATCAATGAAGTAAAGCTTCCCAATCCCTCAACATATTTGTAAGGAAGCTTTGTTGCCGATCATTACATAGCCAGTCCCAAGCCCAAATAAAAGAGAGTTGTGTTAGGCTGTCAACAACCAATGCAAAACTTTTTCGAATCTTTATGACATGGTCAAATGATTTGTACACACAGAGAGAGAGAAATGATGTTGAAATTAAATCTGAAGGCATTTGTCTAGAAAGGCCTTTTACATTTCTATTAACTCCTGGATATTCTGCACTGCCCTAGCTCACATATAATGTACTCTATTCACAATAGACAGCCATTACCAACGGAAATTATCATAGCATGCATAAAAATAAATCAATTTCTTGTCTTCCCAATCCCAGATGTAATCCTTTGCAGTTTGAAGGATATAAAATGTTTTGCCTATAAATTTAGGAAAATGATAGTTTTGCATACTATGTGATGTATTCGCACAATTGAGAGTGTGTAGAAAAAGTTTCAATGGGGCCCAGAGTTTGTCTAACGTCTCAAAAAGGAGTATGTGAATTCAAGTACGTTTAGGTATCATCACTCAAATATATATGCATGAACACAATTCCAAATGCAAGATTAAATTGCATAAAAAGAATCAAACATGACAGCAATGACTTTAAGAGAATTCGAATGCTAAATGTTAATATAACAATCTCTGAACAAAAACAAGAACCTCAGTATTTATTTTTGGGTAAAATCACAAGTTTCAACATGAACTTTGATTTATATAATGCTACTCTTTGATTACCAAATGTATTGTCTAAAGTACAACAAATATCTGAGTCAACTTCATATTGGTATTTTGAAAGACTAATTTGGTTTGGAGTAATGATACAAAGGTCGCCCAACAAATTCATATGCAAAAATGCATTCTCTCAAAAGCTCAAACTCATCAGATGCCAAACCTCACATAGACTGTAATGACATTCAACATGATTCTATCCAGTGGATGGCTATTTAAAATACAATGGGAGTTGTGTACCCAAAACAATATTAAAATACCATAGTAGTGTTTAAGATACGGAGTCTAATCTAATTCAACATATATACCCAAACCTCTCAATGATCCCATTCTAGATTACATTGCTTGATTCCATTACATAACAATACCTCAGGTCCCACAGCGGAAACAACCATAATTCAGAAACTACGCTCCAGATAATGTAAAAAAATTGTTATAATTTTTTTTATAAAAAAGCATAAAAATCAACATAAAAAATCATCAACCTTCTGAAAAGGAATATAGAAGCCTGGAAAATAAATTTGAGAACAAAGGTAGTAGAAAATGGTTTAGCAAACAGAAAAATTCAAGTCCAAACAAAGTAAATGGAAAATAGAATAGAAAGGAAGTAAAAAAGAAGTTAGAAAGTGAAATATCAATGTAGAGTAACGCCTGCTGAGACTGTCACAAAACATGCTATTTTACAGCCACAGCAAGACAGTTATGGATGTAGTCATAGTTTGTGGTGGCTTGTGGCCACAACCCTGGCTAATTCTGCAATGCAGCCACTATACGGATGCTGTAATTTATAATTGTACACATGATAGAAGGGACGTACATATAACTACCTCCAACTTTGACGCAGTTTCTTTCTACTATGCACCATAAACATCAGAAGCTAATAATCAAGATTATGATACAGTAGGAGAGATAGCGACTAACCTGGGTAACATAATTACCATATTGGTCCTGAGCAAGAGCACAAACTGACTCCAATATCTCATCCACAATAAACTGACATTGAACCTCGTCTGTACAATGCTCTAGAACTCTCTACAAGAAACATTATCATAGGACTAAATTCATGACCAAACAAAAAGCAATTTCTTTTAGGGAAAGAGAATTCAATAACCTTACTTGTATTACTCGGCAACCATATGGATGCATTGATAGAATAGCAACTTGACTGTGAAATGCAGATATTATAAAGCCAATCTGTTTAGTTGGAATAGATTCAATGCACTTCTGTATTACATGATTCCCATTTTGGTCACGAACGCATCTCATTACATTTCCATCTAGCTCACGAACAAGCTGAGCTTTCTGCTCAAGCTCAATAACCTCAAGTGCCTGCATGGAAATAAAATCAAAATAAATATGATAACATTATCTCTAACATAGAATAAATAACAGCTTAAAAACATGTTCCAAGCTTGGAGGTAACTGATATGCTTCAAAATCCTTGTCAACTGTACGATAAATAAAACTGAGTACAAAGAATAATCAAGTAAAAATACTTGAGCAAACAGTTGAATAATGAAGCTTCCCATAACTTGAGGTAATTGAGCAGGATAATATGTTTACTATACAAGCACAAACCCAACTCTATCTAAACTCATTGATTTTGTCATTGCTTGGAAACTACATCTTGGCTATGGAAGAAAAAATAAATTTACATGATAAGCAACTGGTTACTAAGTGCAAACCAGATTTCATAAACTCCTAACCCCAGGTGCTGGTGGGTGCAACAAAAAACAAACCAGGTTAGACAACCTGAAGCTCTAGTCAATGCCTAACTAGGATCTGGATATATGCAGAACATTAATAAATCTCCAACTATAGATGCTATGACTCAGTGATAGAAACAAAGTCATATGGACTAAAATCCATTCTCAAAGCATCTAACCAGATTGCAATAGTTCTGGCCTGTCAAGACACGTCACTCAAATCAGAGTAGTGAATAGCGCGCGATCGCGGCGCTATAGCGGGATCGCGGAGTGGAGCGGGGTGGCCACGCTACTGGCACTCCATCGCGTAGCAGTTTCAGCTAGCGGCTATCGCGGCCGCAAAATGGGTCCAAATAGCGGGTTTTCGCAGACAAAAGCGCCATTAGCGGCCGCTACTGGTTGAGACGGTTAAAACCCAACTTTACCCTCCCCTAATATGCATGTAACGGTAATAAGTAAGGGTATATTCGGGTTTTCAAATTTTAGGGTAGATTCTTCCTTTACATTACTCCCACGTTTCACATAAAGCACGATACCCCTTCCCTTCTTCTCTATTCGAACTCGTATCCCTCTTCGAACGTGAGAACTGCTCTCGTCTCACTCACCGGCGCCGTCCTCCGCTCTTCCACTCGCCGACGTCGTCTTTTCCAGCCAACCCATAGTTCCGGCCACCCTCTTTCTTCAACACAGGATTGTTTCTTCTTTTACTCTTTTTCCTTCTCTGTTTTTTGTTCTTCCTTCTTTTCTTCTTTATTTCTTTTTTTTCTCGTCTCTGTTCTCTCCTTCATCTCAGTTTTTTCGGTTGTTCTATAGTGCTCTGCTGCTGTTTTGAGTCATGGCTGCTTCATCTCAGTTTTGTTTGCAGCATTAGTCTATAACTTATTAATTATGATTATATATTTTGACTTTATGAGTATGTTTGCACTATTGGGTAATTTGTTATGTTTTAGCATTTACATATGTGTGTATTTAAATTTAAATTTTTTTTATCTTATATGTCTGTACATTCAAATAGCGGCCATACCGCTCCCTCTATCCCGCTATAGCGTTTTTGGGGGTCGGCCGCTCCGCTCCGCTATCCGGGATCGATAACATAGACTCAAATAAATGTATGCTAATGTCATAAAGCTACATGTATCAAAATGAATTACATACCTTTTGGATTACACGACAGCCATACATCTGCAGACTTAAAGGCAGTATCTGACCAGCCAATCGATTTGCAAGTTCCCTCCTCTGCTCAGAGCTTCCATACTCGAAAAACTACACACAGGGGAAAAGAACAAATTAGAACAGAATAAATTCAAGACAACCATAAGTTACTCTAAAATTTAATGATGCTGTACTTCGCTTCAAAAACACACCTTCTGTATTACATAGTTACCAAATACATCAGTCATTAATTTAGAAGCGTGTGGAAGAACTTCTTTGAAGACCAATGCTTTCTCTTCAACACCACAACTTTCCAACTTCTGCTGTATAAATCGACTCCCATGCTGATCAGCGCTGGAGTTAAAAACCACAGTGAACTTAATTTTCAAAGCCAAGAAATTGATCAATCAGATAGGTGGAAAAAGAACTGACAAGACTACTTGCCTAAATTCAACAATATGTCCAATAATATCAGATAGCTCAAATCTGCGACCTTTGCCAGATTTTAACTCTTCAAGAAAATTAACAACTTTGGGGTCGTGACCGCTGTCAAAGGATCTCTGACCTTGCCATCCAGATAATCCACCTCCATTTCTACCAGAAGCTGGGGAAAGTTTCATTTCATTCCTTCCTCCTGGAAGACCAGGACTTCCTTCTGGGTATCCTGACAAAACTGGACCAGGATGTGGCGAACTGGGATACTGCATTATGAAACCCATGTTTGGCGGGTGTCCAAAATAACTTGGAACCGTTAATCCTCCTCTTCTTGAGTTCATATTAGCACTGGTTCTCTGATCATGCAATTTTTTATCATCCAAATAAGCACCACTACTGGGCCTTTTCTGTGAATCAAAAGGACCAATTTGGCTACCACCAGTAGCTCTAGATGCCAGCTGATCAAAATGACCAGAAATACCATACTCCTCGACAAAAGGTTGCTGATGATATTGCATGTAAATAGGATCGCCAAAAGAAGGCTGCAGAGGAAATCCAAATTGCCCAGGGAACTTGTTTGAATGTACCATTTCAGCTCCATGCGAAATGCTTCCCCCAGTTGAAACCCCTGGTGGTAGCGGAGTATAACTGGAACTAGTAGCCCCATCAACAACAAGTGGTACAGCACCGTGAGGCGGATATGCAGTAATATATGGAGAAATGGCTGTGGGATTTAAAGTGTATCCACCCACATATTGTGGAGTATATATGCCTGAGGCCTGCAAATTAGTGTAAAATGGATTTGCAGAGGTCATATAAGCTGCTGTGGCATATAGTGGAGGTGTAAACCCAGATGACTGCAGTACTGGTTGGACATCAGAGAACTTGCTAGAATTATGAGGAAACTGTTCTCTACCAGCATAGGCAGAATTTACACTTTGAGGATTGGCATTAGAAACTTCACGTGGATTATTTTGTTGCTGGTATATCTGGCGTTGCATCAAATTATTCTGGTAGCTGGTCTTCCATTTTTCTTCATAACTCAGGCTTTCTGAATTTGGTAGATTAGATACCCTAAGAGCATTTAGTTGAGACTCAACAGTTGTAACATCTATGTCACTAAAACCCACGCTGCCCGTGGATTCAAGAGATGATGAGCTTGCGACAGGGGCATGGGTATCAACAGTTAATGGCACCCTCATATCATCTGCACCTGCAGCAGGTTTAGCAGCCTCTGCTGTAGTGACAGGAGGGTCATGAGAAGAACTGGAACCAGTATCTAAGTCAATTGGGTCATCGACCAGTCCGTGACTTACGGAAAGAGACTTATTGTATACAGGAGACATTGTACGGGGAAAATCTTCCTGAAAGTTAGAATTTTGAACCAAAAAAAATATGCGTTAGCAATCACAGCTTTTACTCCCAAGGAGGCAATAAAGAATCAAGTACTTACCCACTTAGAAAATAAGCAAAAGAAATAGAAAAAATACCATAATCATCGAATTACAACACATTGCAGCAAACAAAAGTCAAAAGAAACTAAAGAAAATAAATGGACAATATAGTAAAATATGACAAATAAATAAACTATTCGAACGTATGAAAATATAAGGGAACTAATTGACATTTTATATGCAGGAAACTAAATGGGCTTCACAAAATTGAGAAGTAGATATCACAATAATCACCTGAATTAAATCAACCACATTTTTGTTCTGCGATGCCGATGAAGCTGCATACGGTCTATGCCATGTTCCACTAGTCTTAACTGACTCGTTATCACACGACGGTTGAGGTGAATCATCCTCGGACTCCTCCCTGTGTGTTGCCAAAATCCGTTGTGACAATTGTAAAGAACTTTTACTGCTATCATCTGCAAAAGACAATCCCCAATTATTGCTAAAACTACTAATGTGACGTCCCATATGGCGATTTTCCCGGGAGATAAGCGGGGGAGGAAGTCTAGGGTTTAGGTTGACATGAGAACTGTAATATGCCAAATAAGCTGGACCAGACCGTAATTGTTCTTCAGACTCACATTTTTGCATAGCTCTGTTTAGAGTTGCAAGGCTTGCATTCTGGGTGGTGTTCTGCTGGGATAATAGGTTTTCTATGGCCAGAAATGAGCCTTCCATGCTGGGTGGTGCGCTGCCACTGCGATTGGGGGTCACATCCTTTCCACTGCCATGGAACCTATGGCCCTTCAAAAGTATACCCAAATCCTCTGTCGCCATGTTATGAGATGGTGGACCAAAAGTTGCAGCTTCCTTAAGAGAGGGCCATTTACCTCCAGTTTTTGAGATTCTAATTGGACTCTCAGTTGCCATTCCACTGAAAGATTAGTTTTCCCCTTCTTTTGTAACGGAAGTGAGAAATATCATATCATCTCCTAAAGTGCACCGAAAATTGTTGGATCAGTATAAACTTCTAACGCGAAATAAACTTACTAGTATTACCATATTACACTAGAAAAGTACACCAGAACAGTACAACAAACAATAACTCCAATCAATTAATACAGTGAGTCGCGACAAAAGGTATTAAATTGAACACTTCACATGAATTCGTAGAAGTATTACGCAAAATTTCAATTTTGCTTAAGTCACTAACAAATATAGATGAAGTTAAATGATGATAATGTCGTATTCCTTAAATTCATAGATACAATTCAAAGGAAATGAGAAGGCATTGACATCATACAGAATTGGAGCTTTGAATTTAATGTTAGGCATTGACATCATCCACACTCAACTTTCATGTACAACAAACATTTCAATTTTTAAACACGTAACTGAGATAATCACTCAAAAATATCAAAAGCAACCCCACCTACCCATTTTCCAATTGAACACACAGCCAATATGAGATTAAAATGGGAAAAGTACAGTATCATAAATATCTAAAAGGGTAAATAGATGAAAACAAAAATCGCATAGCCTTATTCAGCACCAAAAGAAGAAAAAAAAAAAAATCAGAGCTAAGCATGCTTTTGAAAATACCAAGGTAGACAAACCTTGAAAAATTAAAGACTCTGACCAACAGTATGTGCAGAATTCAATCCCACTTATCTGGCACATCCCCAAAGTAACAAGTATTTTTTTTTTTTTTCTATTCAGAGGGTAAAGAAAAACAAAAGAAACATGTATAACAAAGCACACAAAAATGAAAATGAATTCCTATTACAAAATACACTATCAAACAAGCTTACTTTACTGGTCAAAAATACTATTTCTTCCCTGTCATCATTCTCATTGACCAAACAGGAAGAAAAGGGAGGATGGTTGCCAGATGAAGAAGATACAAACTGGCCCTCAATTACACAATCATAAACAAGCATCATCATGATCATCACCAAACCATGAAGCACCACTATATTAATACCCCATGAAGGGGGGAAAAAAAAACAAAAATTTTCCACTTTTTCAGGGTATCAATTCAAAACCCATGAAAACAATAAAAAAAATGAAAATTTCATGCATGTACATAGAGAGAGGGGGGGGGGGGGACAGGACAATCAGAACAAAGGAAGTAGACGAAGCATGAAGAAAATGACACAACCTTGCTAAAAAGAGTGATGTGGAGCTGAGAGCAGTGGAGATTCTTGTGTGATGGTTAAGATTCACTGTTCCAAAAACCCTAGATTCTTTGCAAAGGAGAAATTTTGTAGAGAGAGAAAGATAGGGGAGAGAGAAAGAGAGAGGATGATGTTGAGGGATTCCAAAGTTGATGTGTTTAGTATTTTGGTTTTTTGGACGTAAAGTGCAGTGTGCAGAAAGAAGCAGGGGATTTTTTTCTAAAGCTGCGTCTCTAAATCGATAAAATAATATATATATATATATATATATATATATATATAATCTAATATAATATATTATGAGTTTAATTTCTATGCATTGACAGTGTAAAGATTTTTTATACAGATATCCAATCATAAATTATGATATAGATGATTTTTAAGATAGTTATGATAATAATCAAATAAATATGCTGATATAATAATTTATAATTAAATGTCTATATAAAAAATCTTTACACATTCGATATATAGAAATTAAAGTCATATAAAATATAATTGCTATTGCTAATTCCATACACGGTTTTTTTTTTGCTTATTCTTGTGTTTGGGTTTGGTTTGGTCTCTGTAATGTGAGGCAGAATGGGACAAAGGTGGAAAGTGGCCAAAACAATAGTACACATACCACAAAAATAGAACACTCCATTTAAATAATTAAATATAAAATCAATAAAAATTCCTGCACGCACCCTCTCCCTGGGTCACTTGTCGTTTACTATGCAACACTGAACACTCCATTCTCCCTTTTTTTTTTTGCCAAAAAAGTTGGTGAAGTTTTTATCACATTAAATATTGCATTAGACTCATCGGAATATATATACACTGAAACTTTAGGCTTAAATATTCAGGATATTTTATAAGTTTCAACAAAAGCTTAAACAAATGTTCTTATCCAAAAAAAAAAAAAACTTAAACACATGTTATAAGCTTCAACCACAATCAATATGCTGATTGAGTCATTTTAGGGTGCTTATTGAAGTACTCAACCGGTCTAACTTGTAGTAATATGAATCTTGCTAATGAGTATCTTAAGGGTCCGTTTGGTGGTTAGAATAAGAGAGACATAATATGATAAGCTATCATATCCTATTTTAATCTGTAGTTTGATGAATCAGCATAATAGGATAAACTTTTCTTATTAGCGTATCATATCCTACTACTTAATTACAATTTTATCCTGAGAGAGGGATTGGGTTAGAACCAACAGAATAGGATAAGAAAATGTTTTCTCTTTTATTCTTTACTTTTAATATTGTTATTATTTAATTATGATTTCAAAATTAATTAGTCAATCTTATTACTAATTAAAATATGTGATTTAATTAGCAGTTCTTATAAAAAGTGAAAAAATATCGCAAGTTATTTTTTATTTAATTTTTTATAATTTAAAAAATGGACTAATGTAATATTAAAAAGTCAAAAATGTATATTATCAAATATTTTTATATTTTTTAATTTAAATGTATAAAAAATCAAATAATATTAAAAAAATATAATATTGATATAAGGGTATTTTTATCATTTGGGGATATTTTATATTATATCATATCATTATCTGATGCGCATTAAACATCGGATAGAATAAGCGTTTATCATGCTCATATCCTATCTTTATCCAGATCTCATATCTTATCCGTTCTTATCTTATCCTGACCATCAAACGAGTCCTAAGGGCATTATTTAAGAAATCAAGAAAATGAAAATTTATATTGAAAAACTAAGTGAAACACTTTTCAATCTATTAAATATATCATTTTTTCATATAAAATTTTCTTTTTTTATTCCTTAAACAATTTTTTAAAAACACTCGTTATCATTCTCTGAACATATTATATTAACTGAGGTAAGGACTTAAAGTTATGGAGATTGTAGAGGAGTTTTTATGGAAAATTGAAACAGGTGCTCTGTCTTCACCAAAGATCCACACTATGCATGCAAATCCAACATTTACGTTATCAAGAAAAACACTCTCATCAATCCAATCATCTATTTGCATCAAATGTCAACATTTCCAGGGACTTGTCAAATTTTCTCTCCCTCATCAATTTTTTTTCCTTCGCAAATTAGATGTACGGTACAACAGGTTGCCCTTCCATAATCTTAACCATTGATTATCTTTGTTTAGAAATGAATGGTGTTAGATTGGGTGAGTATCGGTGCTCATTTGACTTTAATGCGTATCCAATCCATGTAAATTATATATGTTATTGTGTCATTTATATAGATTAATTATGTTATTCTATCTATATGGCCTTAGTGTACTAAGACTTCATTTGAATAAACATCATAAATCACTATTAATCTGAGTATAGCTTAGTTAAAACTAGGAAGATTCACGGGTCACTTTCATTTTTATGTATGTTCGAAACAGCCTGTTAAAAAAAACAAAGACTAAATATAACAACTTTTCTGCTTCTAAGATATTACATGTCCTCTCTACATTCATGACATTCTAAAATTGATATGTGCTAAAAACAATGAAGCTATATCGACAAACTCAATCCAAGCCAAAGCATGCTTCCCGAGTGTATATATCCAAGCCAAAACATGTTTTTCGCACCGACTTAAAAACATATGGAATATTACCATGTGTAAAAAACGATAATTTCCTGCTATATATATATATATCAGATATATTTGTCACTGCTAAGGAATAAAACATTTCATAACTATATAGTGCATGTTTGGATTTAAGTTGGAATGGGCTCACGTTTTGTGTCTCGAAAAGTGTTTTTTTGTTGAACGTTCTTTCAAAAACAAATCTAAACACACCCATATAAGTTCTGCCTATATTAGCATAAAAGGCTTTTGTAGAAGACTGAGTCAGTCTTGGTCCTTGACCTTCGTTTAGTTCATGATTCTCAAAGAACAATAGATAAAATCCATTACAAAATGAAAATATTAGAATAAGCATAACAAAAAACCTTATGATTTTTCATCTTCAAATTTTATCTAAAATAACATCACTTTCCTAAAACAACATCATTAAAAAATTAGAACGATGTCTATTTTACAATAAAAAATATACCTAAATTCAATTAGGTTAGAATACTTATTTTATTTCTTCGTATAAAAATACTTACCGAAAATCTTTGCTCAACATCATATATGCACATAGAGATAAAAGAAAAAATCATGTGCACCATGAATAGAGCTTCTAGTATTTTATATCTTTTTATTTTCCTCTTTGGTTGTATCAATATAAATTGAGCAACAAACGACCAAACGGCCTCCTATTAGTTTATGATGGGGAGAAGGAGATCCCTTGCTTAAAATTTCATACACATTGTGCATTATATAGCCCTTTTGTTTTTAAATTATTACCTTGGACATGTTATGTAGCATATCATTTAAAAAATGAGTGCTTTTATTCACAAAACACAGATGCCATCATATATGATGGTGTTGCTGGTTACAAAATCTTCTGCTATAAATTATCGGAATGAATATCAAAGGCTAAGTGTAAAGCAACAAAGGAAAAACTAATGTCCGCCCATGCAACATGCAGTGGTGAAGAATAGACCCAAAAAGTATGAAAAGAAATGCAAGGGTGAAATCATAGAAGTTGTGTTAGCATGCTTTTACCAATCAAAGCTTTATAAATGCTTATATTACCAATAAAGAATTATAAATTAAATAAGAATAAACATTGTACTTCCAATGAAAAATAAAAGGTGTGCAACAAAAATTTAAACAGTCATTTCTCATAAATCAAGCTTGTTTCCTCTGAATGAGTATTGCAACAGAAGAATCATATAATTATTTATAGTAAAAAAAGGAAGATTATAATCATAATTATGAGATAAACCCTTTTTTAAACCCAAAAAACCTTTAGAGCTGCTGGAGGATTTTTCTTGTGAAAGATGTTTGATGCTTCGTCTTGCACTGTTGCTTTGTAAATAATTTTAGACTCGATCATCTTTTGATACTTTCCACCACAGTAGACCACAGGCAACACCCAGAAAAACGATAAATCATTAATATTACTGAGATGTTCGACAACTCAAGTGCTTTTGAGGCCACAAATATCAACTCAAGTGTTCCACCAACACGTATCAGCTTGTATCAGTTTTAACTATAAAGCCTTTGATGGTTTGTGCATGTTACTCTGACTTTGGAAGCGAGTTGTGTCGCCTTTCTGGAGGAATTTATACACAAATCATTTCTTACAATAATTAATATTAATTGGGTATAAAATCATTATTTGCAAAAGTAGCACCAACTGGATGACCCGCCTCTTCACCCATTGAGAAGACTCTAGGACCAACTAACATTTTCTCATCAAATGTGGAGTTCAAAGCCTCTCTCACTGTCATCACACCTATAAGCAACAGAAAAAGGAATTGTAATTAATTTGGCCTTGAGAAGGAAAAAAAATGAAAAATACCCAACAAAATTTGAAGTGTCTACTTCATAGGGTTTCCCTTTCCCCCAATTGTAACCTGAAGCTTCTACGTTGCTACCATCAAAATGTAGTTTCAGAAAGACAATATTTGTATAACATCTAAATATCAGTCTGATATAATTTGTTAACCATCTTGCTCTCTTCTCTTTTTTCCTACCAAAACCCTATAATTTCAACATTCATGTTACTTATTCAAAAAATACGACTAACCATAGTTACTTCATGTTTTCCTTTTTTTCCACCATTAAATCCTTCCAGATCCATAGTAACTTCTGATGATGCAACTAAAGTTATAGAGAAGTAGAATATAACCTGGCTAACACATCCCGGTTGAGATATGGAAGAATCCTTCCCCCAAATTTTTGTTCTAAAGCATCAAAATGTATCACTTTCTGTACTACCAAATAACCTTATAATACCACCTCTGTATAACTAATTAATTAATTGTACACAATATATAAGGAACTATAGAAAAGTATGGAAGATACATGCAATCTATGAATAAGAAATTAATTTCGGATACTAAAAATATCATTTGTTACACTAACTCCGTAAATAACATTTTTGCAACAACTCCTTTGGCTTTTTGCATCCTTTAAAGCAAATTTTTATTATGCAGTATTATCAATCTGCCAAAGTTCTAATGCTTCAAATAATTACGCAAAATTATCTCTGGCAAGCAAAAGTCTCTCTAGACACAATTCATTGGTAAAATATGCATAAATGATTGCCAAATCTTGCCAGACTTCCATTTCCAACTTCCTTTCTCTTGGAGATGACATTATCTAATAGTCATAGAAGACATTATCTAAGTAGTGAATTTATGTCAAACAGTTCATGATCATAGAAATATATCAACCCAAATCACATTTTTATATAGTATATAAAAATGGCTTATCCTTTATATAATCAAGATTGTAAAAAAAAAAAAAAGATAAGAGAAAAAAGAAAAGGACAACAATTTGGTAACCAAAATCAATCCCAACAATTAAAAAGTAAATAAATTGAAAGTGAAAGAGGACTTAACCAAGTTGTGTCTTCTGCTCAACTGATTCGTCAGCCTCGGGTGCAGGTTCTGTGGTGATTCCAAGTATTGCAGAGCGTCCGGCCAACCAAGATTCTCATGTTGGGCTGTTGTTTGGAATAAAAGAACCGTTGGTGAAAGAAGGCATCAAAACAAAATATAGTTACACATAAATCTTTTTTCATTTAAAAAAACATAATGTTCCAAATGCTTTTTCCTTGTTCATTTTGTTAGTGTGTGTGTTTCTGTTAAACTTAAAAAATTGATCGAGTTAGTAAGATGAGAAGACACAGGTACAAAGAGAAATGAATTTGTTACTCTATACCAATGAAGCAAGAGAAAGAAATTAAACACAATATGGAGGGTAAGGCATTCTCACCTGGCAAAATATTTGATAAGGGTCATACATGCTTGAATTGAGCTGCGGTATGATTGATTTCCACAGCATTATATTAGATAAAAATTTAAACATAGCACAGCTTATAAGTCAATTACAATATTAAATTTATATTAAAATAACAAAAGTAATAAGAAACAAAAGAGTTTTTTTGAAATCTTATGAAGACTTTTTTTACTAAACAAAATTTATTATCACAACATTGATTGAGCAAGGCCACCTACTTTCATAAAAAGATGAATGAATTAGAAGTAAAGAGAGAAGTTACGAAGAAAATGAAAGAGGAGATTAAGAAATCAGCTGAGCAGATTATGAATTCATAGTGCAACATATAAGTCACCATAAAATGTATGAACCCCCAACTTGAAATGTCCTTTTCTGAATGTTCTTGGTGCTAAAGACTGGTTTATACTACTATTTTTCACATCTTTAATATTGTATTAGTGTGCTTTTTTTTATTAAGAGTATACGACTACGGATTGATCACCAAGAAACAACTATACTTATGTCTTGGCCAACTTAAGATTGTTAAAAAAAATATCATAAAGGAATAAGGATAAGTCTTCTCCAAAATCACACCATAATTCCTTTAAAAACAAACCCACATTCCCATCATGATGATTCTGAATTATAATTGCTAAATAGTTGTTCAGATTCTGAAGGAGAACTTGCACATAATACTAATAAGCACAATATCTTTTGTTTCTCTCTTTCTCATACTCTAAAAAAAATAATTATATCAATAAGCACATAATACTAATAAGAATAATATTAATAAGCACATTAGAATCTGAAGCAACACTTGCAATTTTTTTCTTAATTTATTTTGTTTCTCTCTTTCTCTTCTTCACTTGTTTTTTAATCTTATTTTCATTCAATCATCAGAAGCACATAACAGAGTATATATGAAAGATTCCTTGTTTGGTTATTAATCAAGAAAGTCCGCAACCATGTATACTAAGGAAGAGTCAAACAACTATGGCCATCAGACTCAAACAAATATGTGCACCAAAGCATGAGGAAGTGAAAGTCTCACTATCTGCTGTTTAATAAGTTTTTTGTTGATTTGCATACCTCTATGGCCCGCTATCAGTTCTATAATTTTTTCAAGCTCTTAAGCAATTCCTATGAATAGGAATACACTACACAGAGTGAGGAAGGCAAATAGAACAAAAATACTAATATAGTCATGTACCAAGGATAAAAAACAGCCATGTTGAGTAGAGAAAAATAAAAGACAGAAGTTTTAACACCAATTTCAGTTTGGAATGATGTCCAATGGGTAAATAAAATGCAATAATATGGTAATAAAATAATATAATTACCTTTACAAATATGACTGAATAGAGTAAACCTTCTACAATCTCTTTGATGGTTTTCTCTAGTCCTACTCAAAAAAGGATCAAAGTTAGACTAAGACAACAATGGTAACTCCACTTGTTATTAATCCCCCCCCCCCCCCCCCCCCGATTAAACATCATTTTTCATTAGTTTCATCTATGATTACATACAAAACAACAAAAGCATCATATACAAACAGGAAACATGAAAATAAATTATAGTCTGATAGTTAAATGCTAAACTATAAGTAAACATGTGAAATGCAAGCAACCTATAAATAAAACAAAAAATAAATTAGACATAATAAAATTTGAAATTAATTGAGCATTTACCTCAATCCTCAAGGCTCACATAACCCCCTTCCTCTTTGAAATTTAAAGAAAGATCAATGAGTAAGGTTATAATAACGAAGAATCGTGTACAATAGGAATCTCTATGTGAAAACATAAAGAAACGCGATATCATATTCAATGCATTTACAACTGAACTAATGATAGATCTCTTAAAGCCTCTTATCAAACACAAAGACTGATAAATCCAAATCCTCTGTATTAGGACCTTATCATGACATCATCATCATCATCATCAACAACACTCAACTCTATCAAAACCTTGTTCCTGACATAGCAATACAAGCGCATCACTAAAAGTTGATAAACTAAAGAAGAAAAGGAAAGGAAATAAACAATTTCAGCTCGTCTAGCTGCATTTTAATTAAAAAGATTCATGATGTCATGATTTCATATCTAAAGTATCTAATATTAGTAATATAACCACAAAATTTGAAAATTTTGGGGAATATAATTTTACAAAAAAGAGACAAAGGTACATTACACACTAATTAGCAAGACGGGAACTTGAAAACACTGATGGATGTTAGAGTGGGAACTAACAAAGGGTTATATAGGGATTGAGAAGAAATGGTGTCGTAAGAGTAACTTAAACCTGAGATCAGATCAATAATCAAATTTTCGGTTGCAAAAATAGGGGAAGGAAAGGGAATGAGCGTGGGCGAAGAGGATTGTGTCACAGAATAAACGCATAATAATATAATAGAGAAAGAAAAAAAAAAAAAAAAAGAGAATGAAGTAGGAACGCATTATTGAGAAGGAATATTTGAATTAAAATGGAAAAAGAAAAAAGAAAAAAGTTACTGACTCAAGGAAGATGTTCCCATGGACTTCGTCGTAAACATGCTTCAGTAAATAGAAAGCAGTAAGAAAAAAGTTGGGTAAGAGGAAAAAGAGTTGAGTGTAAGAAGGATGAACAATATACTGTTAGAGAAGGGAGCTGCAACAACGAAACTATGTATGTACTATGAACACAAACAAAAAGAAAAGATGAACAAAAAGGCATATTGGAGAGGATGAACTCTAGTAAAACCCTTCGCTTGAAATAATAGAAAGAAGAAATGGGTGCTATGACTTGACTTGCGCAGTATGCAGAGGAGAAAAATGTGGAATGGTGGGTAAGAGTATAATAAAAAATAAGAGAAATAGATATAATAATAATGTATAATATTAATTTAAAAATTTTAATTAATTAATATTAAAATATGAGGTTTTTTGAGAGCAGAAACAGATTGCTTATGTTGAGAGAGGAAGAGGAATGGGGTTTTTGAGCGGGAAGATTGATTGCCAAAAGAATGACACCTATTATATATATATATAATATAATATAGTAAAATAGTAAAATAGATATTAAAAATATCTAGTCATAATAAAATAAATATTAAAAACATCTCTATTTATTTTAAAAATACATTGGAAGTACAAATATGTAAGCAAGGGAAATGAATACGCCTTACAAAGAATTGAACCCCAAACTCCAATTTAAAGATTATAAATATAGTAGTCGTAAGTTATAAACCTGTGGAACAAATTGTTTTAGGGTAAGTTTGTTTAAAAACTTAATAAATAAAAATATATTTATTATTGATTTAATTTAAATTACATTATAATTTTAACCCATTAAATAATATAAAAGTTGATATTCCTACCTTTTACTTTACAAACTAAGGCTTTTTTTCGGAAATATCATTATTTATTTTTTTAATTACTCAAGTATCATCCTTTTATTTTTATTTTCCAATCTATCATTATTTTTAGTTGAGTTGGGAAGTCTCCCATTATGGGATTGACTTCTCGCTAGAATTTCATTTATTTATTTTTACTTTATAGTTGAGAAGTCGCTTCCCCCAATGCGACTTCTCTTCATTGTTTTTTTTAATTATTTTTAAAGGTTTTAAATTAGTTAAGTAATTTAATTTTTAATTAATTTAATTAATCATTGTGTTTATTACATTAATTAATTTAAATAGTTAATTAATTATTATAATTAATTTAATTATTAGATTTAGTTAATCAAATATATTTAATCATGTAAATTAGTTGACATGTTAATTAATTTTATTAATTAAGGTTTGTTAAAAAATTTAATTAAGGAAATTAAATGTTAATCACAAAATTTAATTATAAATATAATAATCACCATAATAATTAAATTATACGTTTTAATTAATTAAAATAAAAAATACAATAATTACAAGTATAGAAAAATTAATCTCCTAAATGGTGTCCAGTCCCACACCGTGGAGGTCGCCGCTTATGATGTGGACGGCGATGATCGGGCTGTTCTTTATTAGGTGTAGCCGGTTGCTCGTGTTGTTGCATAATCTCATTGAGATTAAGATTTGCGGCAACCATCAACGGATCATCTCTTATTTTGCCCATATACGACGTTGAAGAACTAGCGGCCACTTGGTGGGGGAATGATGGAACGCCAATTGTGTACATACTTTCCATATAAATGTGAGCCGACTGTGGCGTTCCAACGTCTACGCCAAATAAATTGCTAATAAAATCTCCTTCATTGGATGCGCAAGTGTGACGACAATGGTCAAAGTGTTCAACAACATGTTGTTGTGTAGGAGTGAATGCAAATGAGCGGCGAGGCCATTCAAGGTCTAGTTGCGATGAAGTGAAAGAAAATGAATGGCAAGGCGGTTCAATCTCTTCAATTCATCATCCATGGCAATTAGGGGCTGGGTTGTCGACGTATATTATGCCGTTCACGTTGTTGGGTGGGCATACTGGGTCCAACATTAAAAAATTTGTATCTTTAATCAATGTTAAATATCTTCTATAGATGTATTATTCAATATTATTATTATTATTATTATTATTATTATTATTATTATTATTATTATTATTATTGTGCTAACTAAATTAATTATAATAATGAATTAACTATTTCAATTAATTGAATTCATTATTATAATTAATTAATTAAATTAATTAAATATTTAAATTACTTATTTAAATAAAATGGTTACCTAAATTAATTAATAATAAAATTAATTAAACAATTAATTAACAATTTAAAAAAAAAAATGATGGTTAGAAGTCAGTCCCATAAAGGGCGACTTCTCACCTAGATAAAAAACAATGGTACATTGGGAAATAAAAGTAAAAGGATAGTACTTAAGTAATTAAAAAATAAAATAATGATATTCAAAAGAAAAAGCCTACAAATTAATTCACTAATTTATAGATTTTAAAATGATATGTAATACATTACCTCTAATATATTAGAAAGTAATGTTTTCAGTTCCCCCAATAATAACTTGTCATTTTTATTCCTAGTGATTGTCCTTATTTTTTTTATTTGGACCTTTTTTAGGTCTTTTTGATACCTAGTCTTTTTCTTACTTTTAGAGAGAGAAGTTATGAATTTAGAGGTAACATTCCTAAAAACTTCACAAAGTGGGAGATTTATCAAGATCGAATGCTAGAGAGCACATTGAAAGATGCATATCCTCAATGAGTTATTGTGAACCCTTCTCTTTGTTTCTCTTATTTTTATGATGCATCTCAATTAATATTGTTGTTTTTTAATCCAATAGATTGCTAAACTCTTTGTTAATTAGGGATATTAGGGATCCCATTATGTAACTTGAATCTCCTGTATTTTTTTATCAATGAGTTTGGGTTGTGTATTCATAACTTGCCTCGTTGCTCCAAATTGTTTGGTCAAGAATTGAGTTGGTGTGGGAAGATCCTCTAGTTGCATGAATAAAAGATCGGATTTAGACCGTGATTGTAAGCATATAACGCGAGGTTAATTTATATCTTGTTGGTGGATATATATGTTGATTAGCCTATAAAATAGAATTATACCCATATTCCTCACATAACCAATAAGACTTATGCGTAATAATGAAAAATTGAATAATACTCATGAAGACATGCTCTATTAAACAAGTGAATCATAATTAATTGACATATAAATAGGCCTTTAAGTGAATTATATTTTTTTTATTATTATCAAATTAAACCATTAATTAATTAATTCAGTGAATTTATTTGGGGTGTTATGAAATGATGGGTGAAAAGGTGAACCTAGACTTTTATTTCTTCATTGAATTTCAAACAAAGTTGCAATTTACTATTTAATTCTGAATTTTTCTCATTTTAATTTGTGCCATGTTTGCCTCCCTTAATTCATTGCTTGAATAGTAGTATTATCCATTTAGAAACAGTACTCAACTGGCGACTCTATGATTTGAAAGACTTATGCACTTGCGGTGTCAACATTGAGGTCAGAACTTTATGTCCTCTGAGTTAGTAACGCTGAGGAATGAGTGAACTATATCGAATAGGTCTTTAGCATCGTCATGAGAAAGTCTCCAAGTCTTGCCTTTGCTTGGGGCTTTGATATAGCGATAAAGAATTGAAACGTGGCTAAGTAGAGAAACCCTGTAAGACCAACTAATTAAGCTGCGATGCAAGCAAAACTGAACCTGTGAGCTTTTCAACAGGTTATCAAAGTGAACAAACTCAATGCAAATGTTTATAAAGTGAATACTAATGTCGTAAACTTTTGTAGAGGAGCATGCTTTTAGTGTAGGGATAGTGTTAAACGATTGAGATGAAAATTTCATAGTAGCCAATATTCAAAAGTTTGGAGGATTGTGCTTTTATAAGCTGTTTAGATATTATCCCGAGATTTCCGACCTCAAAGATAAGTATTTAGTTATCCTTTGACTAAGTTCACCATTGACAAAGTCGGGTCAAGACGAGACGTTTATCCTCGGTCTCATGGTCATGCGGTCGAGTACTTGTTAGTGGTTGATAGGAATATTATTTGCGTGTTTCTTTCGAGTTTACACTCACTTCATGTACACATGTCAGGTTATGTCAAGTGTATGTTCTCAGCCTTCAAGATTTCTCTCCCATCTTGAGTTGTCATCGTCCACGTTATTACTTATTTGTTTGAATAAGCTCGGTCATGTCAACCTATGATCCTCAGAACATACATTAATGAACTACATTAATCAGATAACCTATTTCTATATTACCCCACTAATGATAAACATTACAAGAGGCAAACATTCTTTAATCACTATTACTAGCATACCAATGAATCCCCAAAACAAAAAAAATGATGGCCAAACATGCAAATGTCATTAAAATTCGTAATCTATACATCACAACCAATAGTTCATAGAATATAGTAGAGAGTCAACAAAACATCAATATAAAAGGACTACATCATCTCCCAAGCTAAGAGAAATTTAGCTAGACATGCTAAACAATAGAAAACAAGAAAAAAAAATAGAAGAAAAGGGGTAAAACTCCATGACGCAGAAGATAGATGACAAAGGATTCCTTATTATTTTCCTCTTCAACTCCAAAAGTTTGCCAAATTAGGACTTGGAGCTCTGACTTTCGTGTGGCAGCTGTTGACGAATGATTACAGATTGGTAAATATGGGTTAAATACCCTGTCAGAAAACGTATCCATGTTGAGCGTGGAGTACTTGACAACTTAGTTTGTTTTATGTAAGCCAACGCTGAGTGTTGGCTTTCTTGCTCCAAGCGCAGGCCTGATAGAGGTTACAACACTCTTTCTTCTTTCTTTCCCAACTTCACACCTTCATCTCCACTATATTATTTCCCTAATTACAAAACAAGCAAAAGAACACTAATAGGCTAGCTTTAAAGAGTAAAATAAACAAAATGCGTAAATCAACCATGAACAACCCAATTAGCTAAACTTAAGGACAAAAACTCACTCAAAGAGGCAATTTAGGAGCAACAATCCACTCAAAATACACACATAAATTACATAATCTAGAGATTATCATTTGCGGTCATTATAAATCACTCTTGACATAAAAAAAGGATAATGCTTTAGGTGACACTAGTATCTATTGCCCGTGCGTATGCACGGGTAAGTGACATAACTCAAATGTTTTGAAGTATAAGAATAATAATAAAATATATCTAATTATGGTTAGAATATTCTAATATAATGAATAAAATTATATATTATATTATTGATTAAAAGATAAAAGTAAAATTAGATATTCATTACTTGTATTAGAATAATTAACACTTCCTTCGTGTTAAAAAAGGATATTCATTACTTGTATTTTAATACACATACTTGCATTATAATAATTAATCATGGAAACCTGACAAATTACATGTATAAGAATTTCATTTTGAGAAATATTTCTTTTTCATCTTATATATGAGAATGAAATTTTTTACTTTGATTAACAATTTTTATTCTCAAGCATCTTTTATGCTTGAGAATGATTTTTTATTCTTATACCAAACTTGAAAAACTTTTACTGTCTCCTGAATTTTTCGAGAATATTAAAATATATCTGATACTAAACGCTTCCATAAATGATTGAAATAAAGCATTAAATTAAAATAAAAACATTTAATATCTTAAAAAAAAAAATATGAACAAAGTTTACTAAATAAATAGGAAAAAATACTTTCTTAACAAGACTCAGACCCGGATGTCTAATTTATTTATTTGGATAATAACAAAATCCCGGATTGACCCAGACCCGGATGTCTAATTTCGGATCCATTCACACAACACAACCAAACTTTCGGATCCTTATGCTCTGTTGCGACTGCGAGGCAGGCGAAGAAGAAACCTTGGTTCCAATGTGTTGATTCTTCATTCTTGTAACGAAGAAGAAACCTTTTTGTTTGTTTGTTTGTTCAGTTTTCGTTGTTCACATCACAGAGTTTTCTTCTTTTTCCTCTGCATGGCAACGGAAGCGAATGAGAGCATAAGGAACACCCTTGTGGTCAGGAACTCCTGTTTTGGTCTCCCAACCGCTTGCCCTCAATGCCTCTCTGCTTACATTTATCTCAACCTCTCTCAAATTCCCTTCCACTTGCAATTCCACCTCAACTACCCTGATTCTGGTACTATCACCTTACCTTATTCTTCATCTCTTTGTGCTTAAAAAAACCAAAATTTCTATCATCTTCAATAACCCCTTTATTTAATTTTTCCATTTATTTCCCAAAGTTTTGGCCTTTTAACCATTTGATTGTGTTTGAGGCTTCTGGGTCATCTTACATTCATGCCCATTTGATAAAGTTTCTTTCTTTTCTCTATTTCTGTTATTTTCTTTTTTTGCTTATGAGTGTTTGATTTTATTTAATGATTTATGTGGATTATGGTGTTTAGATCAAATTCCTTACTTTGAGGCTGGTGATGATTGTGTGGCATATAACAATGAGAAGGAGGGGATCATTGAGTGCTTGAAAAAGGATGAAAGGGTAGGTGATTTAGATTTAGATGCTGGGTTTCCTTCACTCCCTGAGTGGATACCAACCAAAGTGATGCTTACCACTTGGCTTGCTGATGCACTTGAGTATGAACTGTGGGTGGGGTGTGGCGGTTCCTCTGCTTATAACATCTATTATTCTGATCTTCCTTGGCCTATAGGAAAGGTCTTGTTTTGGAAGAAAGCTCAGTGGGTGAAGCAGAAACATGGGATAACTAAAAACAATATTGAAGTAAAGGAAGAAGAGGTTGGTTTCTCTTGATACTTGCTCTGAGGACACTTGAGACTATGAAAAGTTCTCTGCATAGTAGTTTCAATTTGCTGTAAAAGAATTTTTTCTTTGATTTGGTATTTATATATAGCTATTTTCTATCAACAGATTTATGTGAGAGCAAATTCTGCATATGATGCCCTGTCAACTTGGTTAGGGGATGGTAACTACTTATTTGGAAACAGGTGACTCGTCTGGTTCTGTATTATATGTCAATTTATCTTTTGCTAGATCAATATGTGCCAACATTTTTCGTTGCCCTTTCTGTGAAGCACAAACACCAACGCCGGACGCGACACAAACATGGACACTCAGGCATGGATAATGTCCAAAATATAGAACATTGGGACATGACACTATATATATGAGCAAGTCAAGTGAAACTAAATATGAACAACATGACAACAGATCTAAATTGAGAATCAAGATTATATATTTAGCTTCTCAAAACAATTTGCTAAGCTTTACGTTTTCCCTATGATAATGAGCCTAAAAAAACAAATACTAAGAGGCATCATTTTACAATGTAAGCACTTTGTCTCATTACAAAAAAGATTCCAAAACAAGATGAACTATATCTTTCACCTTCAATCTATTCATGTACAACAAAAAAACTAAGAAAAGATCTAATCTATCTCTGACCTTTCTGAAAGTTATGTATAAAATAGGAGAATTTGTTTGAAATTTTTTGAAGAGTCATATTCTTCAAGTGTCAAGCCATTTTGGGGTCTCAGCTGAGTGTCCAAGTCGTGTCCCGGAGGTGTTTGAGCCGACAAAAAAATAATTTTTTAATTGGATACCCGGTGAGTAGTGTTCGACGCGTGTCGTACAGGTATTGGAAGCGTGCCCGACACTTTGACGCCTCAAGAAGAAGTGTCTGTGCTTCATAGCTCCCTTTCATTTTCAGAGCAAGTTTTGAATTTAACTAATGTATTCATATGCTTTATTCTGTTTATGCAGGCCATCAAGCTTGGATGCCATTTTTCTTGCACATGCATTAGTTGTTCTTCAAGCTTTACCTGTGAGTTATATTACCAATTATACCATGATTCTGATATTTAAGATGACTGGATTCTCTAACGACTATTGGCCACTTGGGTTACAATGGCCATTGGTCAATAAATGAGTCAAAAGGAACTTATAAAGATCATACATATATTTTTGTTATCTTTCCAACGATATAAAGATCATAATTTTTGGATGTTTATAACTTAAGATATGTGCGAAATGCCGAGCTGGACGCTGGGTAAGTGGGCCTTGACGCGTTTTGGGCTTTTGGGGCTCTATAAATAGAATTTTAACACCCTTAGGGTGTGGTTTTGAACCCTTATTACACCTAGAAACTCAAAAGCGACTAACAAGAGAAGAAATACAAGGATTTGAGGAGAAGAAGAGACCTTAGGCTTGAGATAGGGAGATCAACGGAGTAATCTTAAAAGTTCTTGGGGTGCATCTTTGGAGGTCTTCAAGAGGTAAGTAAAACACCATCTTTCTCACACCTTCATCGTATTTCGAAAAGGGGTTTTGGACTCTTAAAACTAATACATGGAAGTTCCCAAGACTCAGACAAAAAACCTTGAAATCTTGATCTCGATCTTTGGGACTTGCTACACGTTGTTTGTAATCATCAAAACAGGCTACCTGAAATCAACATTCTTAGGAACTATCATCAAGTCGGTTAGATTCTCATAATATGAATAAATGTTGTTTATGGCTGCCTGTTGACGGAAGCATAAAATCAGTAGTTGAATTTATTTGATGATAGTGGAAGAAACTTGTAAAAGTTGGTGATATTTCTTTGGTTATCCTTCTCTCTTGTACAATTTTTTTAATTTTATTCCATTAGGTAGTAAGCAGCTGCCATGGTATTAGTAACAGATGCTTTCCAACAACAATAATAACAACCAAATATTATCCTTCTCTTCTTAATTCTTATCAACTAGGACTGTATCTTTAGCAAAAAAAGACATGCATTGAATAATTTGCTTGTGGATGTGCCCAGTAAGTATGTCCATTACTAAGGTAAAAACGATATGGACTGAAATTCAATACTTGGTGCAAATTGTTAAAGGAAAAAATTATTTATAACCCTTCCATGCAATTGCACACTAGTAGTTACCTTATCTTACGTATTTTATGATATGAATTCCTTTCTTCTCTAGAGTTTTCCACATGACTTTTCATTACACCCTAGAACTAGATGCTGCTGTTGTATATATACTTGTAAGGGTATTTATCATAAAACCTACATTTTGGCCTTAATCTTAAATAAGAAATTTAAATTTCACATTATAGAAAGAATACTTGTTGAAAGAATTGATATGATATTATTCTTTGGTATACATGCAGCAGGATTGGCATGCTTTGTTGTATGGCTTGGTCACCTAGTTTTTAGTTGTTTTTGTTTTTGTTTTTTATGAGGATGTCTTATCCTCTTCTTGTGTTCATTTCTCTTCTTATCTAATAATATTTTTTAATTACCAAAAAAAAAAAAAAAAGAATTGATATAATAAGATAATAAATTGTCAATTTTGAGAAAGAGCCATCCTTTTAGGTCTAAAAGAAAATGCCATTAGCCAATAATTAGATGAAAGAAAGATACATATACATAAAATGGGTTATGGTAAGGAATCCATCTAGAGAATATCTACATATGAATTATGAAGTGTTTCTGAATTTTGATATGATGAATCTTGGGAGAACCACATCACAAAAGCTAGCCGTTGTGGTTGGAGAGCCCAAGGCCACATAAACCCCACAGCGGAATCTCATACTTTCGATGTGAGACTAAGTCCTATACCTTGCAATTGGATCCTAACATCCCACCAAGCATCGCAGCCCCAACATCCACACGTACTAGTTGTGCATTAGCCCTTTGACTAGTCTCAGGTAAACACTGCAATGCTGGCGTCATCACTCGTGCCGTTCGTTTGCAGCCGAGAGGCATAGTGCAAACTGTAAAGCTTTGATACCAATTGATATGAACCTTGGGAGAACCACACCGCAAAAGCTAGCTGTTGTGGTTGGGGAGCTCAAGGTCATATAAACCCCACACTAAAATCCCATAATTCCAATATTAGACTCAAGTCCCATACCTTGCAATCAAATCCTAACAGTTTCCAAATGTTTAACTGCCAAATTTTGACATATAATGAATTACGATTGATTAAAAATATTCTAAAGGAATTAAAATCAATGTTTGAAGTCTTTATCTAAAGAATAAACATTAATGCTGGAAAAGCAGTTTAAGACTGGGCAATAAACTGTTAATCTGTCTGTCAACCTCAATTTCACCATTCTTTGCTTGACGCTATAATTATACATGTTGGACCAGAGTCATCAGCTCCATTTGGAGTTTTTTTGCACTTGAACACTTGTCTTTGGTATAAAAAATATTTCAGAATGCATGAAAGTGTCACTAGAAATAAAAAAAAGGGCAGTGCTATAAAGCCTGCTATGTGTGAGGTTCATCGAAGGGTCAGACCCACTAGGTGGGGTCAATAGTAGGAAGACTTGAATTTGCAAGATGCTGATTCCATGATTCAAATCTATGGTCTCCTAGTCACAAAGCGACAACTCCCACCATTGTGCCACCAAGGCTCCCCTTCAAAGGTTTCACTAGAAGTTAAAAGAAAAATTTTAAACAAGGGACACGGGATAGATCATTTACAAGACTTCTAGTGATGAGATATTGAGCAAATGGGAGATTGATGATTTGCGACTCCTTGTTTTCTTCTTATTGAGAAATGTTATTCTTGAACCATAACCTGATATTGGCAATACTTTTGAAGGAGGAAACTCTGGCACAAAAGTCTTGTAATCCTCTGCACTTCTGTTGTTTTTGCATTCCTTTGCCTTTGAGATTCCTGGCTTCTTTCCTTAATGAATTTCATAGATTGTCGGATCCATTTTTTTGTTACTTTTTCTCGAGGTAATTGTATTCTGTTTGTGAAGCAGCTATTGCTTACTAGAAGCGCTGAGAATTATTTTTCAGGAAATGTTTTAACTTTGTTTTCCTGTGTTTACGTGCTATCAGGAATTGTCAATGCTGCAGATCAAGTTTTTGGAACATGCTAATTTAGTGAGATATGTTCAACAACATAAGGCAGAATTTATTGAGGCTGGTACATCCCCTTCGTATGACATGCTTTTTCATGCAGATGCATCATCGTCGGCTTCAAGAGGTCATTCAACTTCGAGTAAGATATTTTCAGGATTTTTTAAATGCATACTTTTCTAATCTGTCAGTTTTATTTAATGGTCATGGTATTTCCTTAACAAGCGTAACCAGTGCTTCTTTCTTTTTCCTTTTCTTTTTACTTTATGTAACTGCCAAAGAATTCTTCTCTCTCTCTTTTGGTTTGAGTTGCTTCTAGTAATATGCTGGCTTGATATGGTTTTAATAGGATAGTACCAGGCCTATTACTTTTCCAGACTTGGAGTGGAATATTCTGAATAATAAAATGTGTAGGTTTCCAGTAGCTGAGTTCTGATCATGAGCAATAAAAAATATAGAAAAGTATGTCAGGTTTCAGGTTAGGATGCTACATTATGAAGTCGTCTTTACTTTCTTTGGATAAAAACTATTTGTTATATATATGCTATTAAGATATACTAATCATGTGAAAAATATATTTTTTGCTATGTTAAGCTCTTATATTCTGTTGCCTTAATGAAGTTTGATATCATTCTTTCTGTTAGGTTCAAAGCCCAAGAGCAAGCCCAAAAGAGAGAAAACAAAGGAGGAAACAAAGGAAGAAAGAACCTATAAAAGAAGGGCCAAATATTTTATGGTAGCACAGTTGGTTGCAGTTGTTCTTTTCCTCAGTATCATGCCTGGATATGGTAGTGGTATTGTGGAGGTAGATGATGCTGATGCAGACTACGGTTATGATGAATGAAAATGCCTTCATGTGTTCATCTTCCTCTCAATAACAAAAGCTAGGCTGACTGCCTGTTGAAGATGAGCCTTTATTTCTTTTGTATGAAGCAAATTGAAAAGTATGGAAAATTACCATCCATATCAAATTACCAATTTTTGGATCCGTTTTTCTATACATGAGCTGATTTAAGTAGATTGATCATTGTCTCAGACCTATGCTTTTTCATTGGAATATGGTGCAGTTTACTGAGTTGTGGGAAATGAACCATGACTTCAGAGGATCTATGGGTCTGTTAGCTCTACACATGTATAAGTTTAGGGAGGGAATTTTTAGAGTAAACCATCATTTTGGTGCTGTCAGTTCAGTTCCTGAAAGCAATTAAGTTATGAAAAAATCTCTCAATATTAATTTTATTAGTCAAATTAATCCCTTAATTTTAATTTCGTTAGTCAAGTTAGTCCTTGGGTGGGATGATGGCAGAGATTAACTTGACTAGCGGAATTAACTTTGAGAATTTTTTTTATAATTTAACTGTTTTCAGGGACTGAACTGACAGCATCTCGCACTTTCAAGCGAATTTTTATTATCTTGTGCATAACGTGAGTCAGCAAAAGATTTCAGCCCTTTTATAATAAAGACAAAACCTATGAAGAATAAGCGAAAAGGAGAAGTGTATTTAAAATGAATTATTTACGTTTTGAAAAATAAATAAGTAATTGTAATTTGCAAGTCGATATTTATATCTATCTAGTGATAGAAAAGAATGGTACAAATGGAACATCTGTCTAGATGAGATATATTTCGATAAATATATACTAGTAGTGTAATAAAAGCTTTTGTATGTTTATCCTTTCGCTGGATTTTAATCTCTACCATAGCATATGGATAATCTTTTTTTACTAAAAAAAATTGGGTTACCGAAAACAAACCATCGATATGCTATGATTAAAATGGTTGTAAATCCACTCCTTAGGAAATCTAATATAGTAATCCAATTTGTATTGTGCTGCATAATGCAAATCTTTGCATTGCACACGTCATCTAGTTCACATTAGAAACAGGATTGAAGGACCTTAGTCAATATCATATACCACATTACCACATTATCATTGCTTAAAATAATCAAAGCTAGATTTAGCTTCAGTAATTTAGTTAGGTGAGGTGGGTGAGCAGTTGAGTACAGATATATTAACTTTGATTCCTAATGCACAAAGGAAAAAACTTTTGTGGGTAATGACTAAGAAAATACTAATACGTTGATGGTTTCCAGCAATTGAATCTGTAATTATGGCTACTGCCTACTGCTTTGTGTTGGGTGGGATTTTTTTTCCAGCATTCAATGCCTATGGTGATGCCAAGCAATCTATGACCTTAAGAAGGAAGCTAGTAGCTTAAAACGAGGTGGCATAACAATTCTATCAGAGTGTAGTTTTTTGGTATAATTAAATTAAATTAAGATATATATTAAACCACAAAACTTAATACCTCTTTTTGCCTTGAAATGCAGTAGCCTCCTTCTCCCTCAACTTTTGCTTACCAGAAAAATTATCCATTTGGACAATAAGGGGTGCAATGGAAAAACTGAAAATGGACCCTCGCTATTCTACTTTATATTGATTACTTAAATACATAATTACATTTGACTACTGACTCTCATTGCTAAACAGCCTAAACTAATTAACTAAGCCCACAAAATGTGAGATATCTATGTTCTAGTCTCACTAGCAGTATGCTGACACTTCACATTCTCCCATTGCTTAATAACTTCATTGTATCCCTCAGCAGAATCAAAAGCATACTCTGCCAGTGAGCTGATAGCAACAGACATTCCAGCACAAAGTACCTTAATACCGACTTCAGCTAGTTTTTCTGGAGTCATTACCTCTTCCACCTGACCAACTTCCACCATTTCCATACTCCCATTGGCCTGCTTTGATCTAAATGAATTTTGCCGAGAATCTTCTCTTAACTGTTGTGCATAAAGGGACTCCATACCAGCAGCAAAAAAGTCTAAGCCATCAAACACTGCTGTTTCATGTATGGCATCTAGACGCCTTGACCACTGAACACAAAGTCCAAATAATGGGTGAGTGCCACTGGACCGGCTAGGGGAGCATGGTAACTTCGATACATCAGGCTCAGATCTCACACATCGGAGAAGCCATCCAGTTAGTGCATGAATATAGGATCTTTGAGAAGTGATCCATGACTCAAAGGTGTTTCGCCAATTCCTTAACTCTGTTTCAAGATTAGAGGCTGAACGGGCAAGCCTATATGGGTCAGTCATTGACATGGAAGACTGTTTTCTGGCATGTAATTTAGAAGTGCCAGCTAGAAGAATCTTAGCTTCATCTAAGGTTCTCTTCTGTGTCTGATGACATTCTGCCATCACTTTCCACATCCTTGCCAGCCTGTCATTCGTATAATTGAAGAATCAGCAGGCATAATATTTTATGTGATTACATGCTTGCCAGTGTGATATATCTGCATTTGATATGGTGGATGTATACTGTTTTCTTTTGGAACATACAGTGTTTCCCATGAAGAGATTAAAAACCAAGAGTTGAGCATAATAATATAAAACTGAATGTGTAGTTTGTCAAGGCAAGAAGTGCAAGTTTCTTATCATACTAATAGTTTCGTACCAAAATAGATATCAAATACTATGGAGGTCCTGGAAACCTAGAGAAGTTTAACTAGATGCTAGGTAATTTGATGGCTCCACTAGGCTTTACTCAGCATTTTGATGGCATACATCCAGCAAAGGAAAATTCTAAACATTATTATTACTGAAAGTAATGATAAGTTAAGCAATTCAATTATATTAGTTAGAATGGCTTTATCTGTATTTTTTGTATTAGTATCAAACAAAGTCTAGCAGTCCCAGTTTTCCTTCAAGAAAAATAGTTTGTAAAGAGACTTATAGGACAAAATGAAATATTAGCAGCAAGTTTTAAGTCTGAAAGTACTTCAAATTTTGGCTAAAAAAAGAGGTTTATGGTTCATCTAGAGAACATAGATGTATGGGTATAATGATTTTCAAACATACCCTTGCACCAATTCAATAAGTTGAGGATGCAACTCTTCATCCCTTAGAGTTTCAATTCTCCTGGAAATAGCTTCAACTGAATGTATTGAAACCGTTATCTGGGTATCTAGATCTCTAATGGATGCTCTTGTTTTATCCACATAAGAGGGGTCCTCAAATTTTACATCTTGGTTCCTGAGTTGCTTACATTTCTTCTCATATGCAATTCGGACACGTTCTCCAGACTGTCGAAAAAAAGTGGACATAGTAATAAGTTTCCCGATATTAAAATTGTATGTTATCTATCATAAACAGGATGGCATTTCACAATAATAATCTAATTAAATTTGAAAATGCGAGACGAAAAGAAAGACCGCTTAATATAATTTAAAAGGTTGAAGTTGAACTCTGGATGTTATTTTTTCCTAATCCTGTTAAACAACTAACAAAATGGTTTATAGTAGTATACTTGTCAGTTAGAGGCATTGTGATTTTCCGCACTATGCTGAAGCTGAACCTCTTTCATGATTACTCATACACAAGTACCATATTTCTAGTAATGACCATAAGCAGTGTATTTTCCACTGTTGGATCCATAACAATATGAGTGAATGAATTGATTGATTTTGGTCATCCCTCAAGTAGCAATTATCTGTACCAAATCATGTCACCAGATGGAAGTTTACTGAAATTATTTTAGAATGCCTTGACTTCCTCATGGGTAGATGTTCAGTAACATACCTTGACTTCCTCATAGAGCTTCTTCTCCCATACATTTAACTTGTCCAATGTTGACTGATGACTGCCAGATAACATACAATGTTCCTCTGAGAGATCCTTAGTGCCCTCATAACCTTCATCTCTAGTGCTTGAACAATTCATTAAAAATCTTGATGAGGAAGAGCGTGAAGAAGCTGAGCGGAACAGAGCTACTGGGTTCAACAACTTTGATGCTGCAAAAGAAATATATTTCGAATTTATATTCCTGAAAATTAACAGATAGATATTATTGAAAGAAAAAATATTTACTAGAATCAAATGAGGATTGGGAAGCACATTTTCTATAGCATGGTCATTGGTCTCCTCCAAAAATAATTTTTAGAATGGAGTTTATTCTCAAACTTCAGGCTGGTAATTCATTCTTTTCCATTCACAAGGAGTTAACTCACGATTCTGACTAATATGAAATGCATGAACATGAAAGGACACATTCAACAAAATGAAAATATAAATTGTATATTTGCATGAAACCTGAGTGTTCATTAGATGCCAGTAAATATTGAGCTTTCTTGGCCTCTAGCAATGCTGAGACATCATTGGCTGCATTGCAGACAATTGTGAATTGAGCTTCAAGATCATTAATCACTTCTGCCATGCTTGTTGGCCTTCGGTTTACTATAACAGTAAAACCTGGTGTTTCTTCCTTAGCTTCTTGATTACCAATTGCCTTTTCCCCATGGCCGGATTCAATAGGACCCTTATTTTGAGACTTCGATACTTCAAAACTTGCACTACCATGGGCTTGTGAGTCTTTGTCAACATGCTCAGTTTCAGTTTCAGTATCTGTTCCCTCGTCTTCTTCCTCCTCCTCCTCCTCATCATCATCTTCATCTTCATCAACATCTTCAACCATGACTTCTTCTTTGGAGGAATTTATGTCAGTTCTGATTCTTTCTTCTGCCACATTTCTTTTTCCAACATAATCTTCATGTTCAGTTTCATCTTCTTCCAGTCCGGTATTCCCTCTTCTTCTCGAACCTGCCTCAGTCCTTGGTATTCATCATCCATAACATTCTGATCAAGGCTACTTCGGGTAGGATAACCATAGTAGTCTAATGATGAAAATGGATTCCAAAAGAAATCCCATTGAGAAGTTTGAGGTGAAGTAGGTGGAGGGATATTAGGCCTATTATTGGGGAGTAAGCAAAAATTGAAGGATTCATAGGTGAAGATTGCATAGCAAAAAAACCCTCATAGCTAAACTGGTGCATTGGAGAATATGTTTCAACCCGGACCATTTCCGGAGGTTGAGGCCTTTCCTCAACTGACATTGCTGGATTACCACCTGGCCTAAGATAATTCACTTTCAAAGTAGAATTTGGTCCAACTCCAAACTCAATTGTGGTTGGTGTGAAGGATTTTGATGATACGGGAATGAAACCAGGACTAGTTTTCTTCACAGGTGTGAAAGGTGGGGTGATGAGTGGTTCTAATGAGAACTCACGAGGCTCATCGCCTTCAATGTAATCGCGTAGCGCTGCTGACACCCTTTTCAGAGATTGGATGTAGGCTATATGTCCTGTGGCAAAGCGAGTTCTTTGCTCAACAGCTTGTTTGATGAATCTCTTTCTGTCTTTACAAAGCTGAACTGCTTCTTCATTATCTAGCCTTGACTGAGAACATCCCATCTCTTTATCCCCCTATGAATATCTCAGGCTTGCATTGAAATGGAAATCAAAGGAAAATCTTTCTTTATATGTCACCAAATTCATAAAGAAATCATAATCACAAATCTGTCATAAGAAACAGACAAGATCAACTTCTACATATACTAAAATTCCATCAAACATGAGTAAATTAAAGAAAAAGAGACAGGGAAAAAGAGGGGAAAAAAATATCAATAATAAACCTAACAATATTAATGAAGTTGGATGGTTTTCTTTATTTCCAAGCCAGAAGAAGGGTAATGAAAAATTTTCCTACATGCTTAGCAGAAGTAAGTAATGAAAGCCTTCACTATGATTTCCAGAAAACCAAACTATACCGTAACAGGATACATGAAGAAAGCATACAACTTTTCATCTGGGAATTTTCCTTTTTGCTTTTTTTTATTAAAAAAAAAAAAAAAAACAGCTAAAGTCTCCAAGAAAAATCATTGCCAATGTGAAAATAGTAAAAAGAAGACACTAAAACAGTAGCCAACTATATATATGAAAATTCATAGAGAAAAATAAAAAAACTCGAAGGGGAAAAACGATATAAAAAACCATATAAGAGCTTATAAACATAAAAATAGAATACCATTTTCAGGAATACAAAATTTTCATGTGCAACTAACTCACACTTACTCAATTCCTAGCTTTTAAGAGCTAACCAAAGATTGTGTGTGTATATAGGTGATAGTAGAAGAAAAAAAGCAGAAAATGTAGGAAGAAATAAAAAAATGATAAGCACAAGTTGGTGTTGGGTTTGGTTAAAGAATAGCCATGAAGCTTAGAATGGAAAACCATACCTGACAATGGGGTGCATGAACATAAACATTGAACAAGAGAGAGCCTTGATCATGGAAGAGGGTATCAGTGAGAGAGAGAGTGTGTGTGTGTGTGAACAGAGAAAGATGTTGAAGAAAAAAGCAACGGTCAAAACAAGAGGTGGAAGAAACAACAAATATTAAAAATAAAAAAGACAAAATAAAAAGGTTCAGTTTCAGTTCCAGGTTGGGCAGCTAATAAAGGAAGAACATAGAGATGAGAATATGACAACTAAATAACACTGCCCTTCATGCTGCACCAAATTTCTACAATGCCACAATTGCCTTTTTTGCTCCATTATTTTTTAATGATTTTTTTGTTTTATGCCTTGGAAAATTTTGAAGAAAACGACGGGTCAAAATATGTCATTATTGGGGCCCAATTATCATAACTCATATGGTAAATAATGTTATATATAGAGATGGTTAATTCGATACTTATTTGTTTTGAAGGATACTCTTATTCAAGTTTAGGTGTGAAACATTTATAATTTATAATAGGCTAACAACTAATAATCATTACTTTTTTGGTGCACAACAACTAATAATTATTTAATAACTTATTTTTGGATATAATACCGTATAGGTACTATATAAAAAAATCAACTCTTTGTTATATAGTTGTGAAGGTTAGCTATTATGATTATCAAGGATTAATTCTGCTCAACCTACTAATACCAACATATAGACAACTTTTTTTATTTGGTAAAAAAACCCTTTCGCAATACCTGAAAGTCTATCAATCAGTTTGGTTGAGGTTTTATGGACCGCAAACCTTACAATTACACTTAATGATGATAGTGGCACAACTTATATCTCAAAGATAAAGAATGTGGAATCTTGTCATGGTAAACCGGGCCTATGATTTATATGTACCAATGACAATTTTAGGGATATCTCTCTTGATATGAGTTGTCTTCGGTCCTTTCAAAAACTCTTGGAGGACTGATCCTTCACTTGTTTTGATCAGTTATAATCGATTAGCTGGTTACGGGCCTCAAATCTCCCTCTCCCTTCTTCATCCGCCGTTGTCATCCCTCTTCCTCCTCCTCCTCTGCTATCACATGCTGCCTCGTTTCCTACGTTGTTGTTGGGAATTTAATTGTGAATGAACCCCATAAGATCTACAATCATCAAAAGAGGAATATGAGGTCAAGTTTCAATCTTTTGCATAAGAAATCAAAAAAGGCATTTCATTTTATGTGAAATCTTTATGTTAAGGCAATGCCACCACCAGATCTAAACAGGAACACAGAGTGGTACACGTACCCGAGGTTGTGGACCACGTACATCCACGTCCTCTTCTTCTCATGGTTCTTTGTCCTCTCTATCCTCGGTTACTCCCCTGGCATTGTCCGAACCACCGTCAATCTCGCCTATTTTATTATATCTTCTCTTATTTTCTCATTCATGTCTTCTTGTATTGCAACTTATTCATTCTTTTTTAAATATATAAAAATAAAATTGGATTGAGGTTTGGGATTTGTTCCCAAATTGATTTGGCTTTTTTCTTTTCTTGCTTGATTTGATTATATTTTCTTACCAATTTTGAAATGTTGAAGCTTAAGTTCACATATCAATGCCTTTTAAGGTATGTGTTGGTGTTGTTGTTGGCAGGAAGGGTCGAAGAGTTAATGCTAGGTTTGGTAAAGAGGGTGAGAAAGGTGGAGGTTGTGGGTGGTGATGACAGAGTGGTTCACGTTGGGTGGACCTGCCATGGATTGTCAGGGAAAACTTGCTCTACCTCTGCCTAAGAAATCCAAGGCACCATCGCTCGTAAACCCTAGAGCTGACATCCTCGACGACGATGGTGGTTATTTGTGAAAAAAATAAGGTTAAAACTTAGAAGCTTTGGTTTTCGAAGAAATACATGGAATGAGAGATGGTGAAAAAGTGGAGGTGATCGATTTTTCCAGTTGTCAAAAGTTGATCTCAACCGTTCCTTTTTTAAATAATAAATCAATGACTATGAGTATAGAAGGATCGATCCTCCAAGAATTTTTGAAAGAACCATATTCATGAGAAAAAAAAGGTTTTTACTTGGTGAAAAATAGACATAGAGAGGTGAATGAAGAAAATATAGAAAGTATAGATCCTCCCACGGGTAAAGATATTTATGTGGCATGTTACTTAGGAAATGTTTCCAACTCGTAGCAAACTATGTTAGAAAAGAGTTCCAACTGGAGATTAGGTACTATTTATGTAATCCGAGATACTGTGACAGAATTTTGGTAAATGCAGTTATGTTATAGAAACTATTCATATATGCAACTTGAAGTTAAATGCTAGTGCTCATGTATCTACTTGGGGCGAATGGCTTTCTTAAGGAAGAGTTTGCAATACGAAAACTTTATTTTTTTAATTTATCAAATGCCTAAGGCATTCGTTTGCATTTCAAGCAAGAAAATAATGAGCACTAGCATTTAACTTCAAGTTGCATTTGATATATTTTGAGAAAGTTGCTCAAGTCGGCTCTCAGATTGATATAATATATAGAAAATAATCATTACAAAAAGAAACTTCAGTGCGTTCGCGTTCGAGCTCCTTGGCAGTCTGGATGGACGAAATTACTATTGATTACACATGTAGGAATCTATTTAAAAATCTTTTAGTATGGACAAAATAAAATAAAAATGTATCATATATCAGGACCAATTTGCTTATGACAGAAACGAATTTGCTAATTTTTGCACATGTAGGGATTGTTTTCCAAACTTTTCAGTTATATGGACCAAATTAAAAATCCACATTACGTATAAGGACCAAAACCGTAGTTAAACCCATGTCCCCACCTTTATTATTGTTGCTTCCAATTACTTTGGGAAGATGAAAGAACTGGGGAAATGAAGGAAACCAGATAGGTTTCATCTGCTTTAATTTGGATTCCGCTTCCCAATTTTATTTTTATCAAATTCCAAATGGAATACTAGAAAGAAAACTCATGAATCCTTCTCTAAAAAAAAATTGGTACCCAAAGTATGAACCTTGACTTCAGTTTTATATGCACTTGTACCAAAAAAACTACTACCACCCTGGAACTATCATAACCAAACCCATATATCATGCTCTCGGTCCTCCAATTCTTGGGAAGAGGTTCGGTGCTCCATCAAAATAATCGGTTATAACCGATTTCCCACTTTACATATATGTTTTATTATATTTTATTTATATTTATTAAAAATCCTCAAACTTTTTTATTTTTTCAGATTTGAACCCCCTCCCCTTCCCCCTACTCCGTCTCCAACCACCATGGTCGGCCTTCACCTTTCTCCTTCTTCCTTTCCCTTCCTTCATCGTTCATTTTCTTCTTCTATATGAAACTCCCAAAATGATGTATCGCATTCTCCTTTCTCCTCATAAAGAAATTATCAACGACATTTATGTTGTCCTTTCAGGCAATCACTCAATCCACTAGGTGCGACCCCACGAGACCTTCCAGTGTCGCCAGTGACGTGGAAGCCAGGTTCAGCAAACTCCAAGGCGAAGACTTTGAGTACTACATGAAAGCTACTCCATCGTCCTCGGCCGCAACTCCAAAAAATCCAACGCCTCCACGAGCAATGGCATGAACATCTCCTTGTGTTTGATTGCTCTCTCTCTCTCTCTCTCTCTCTCTCTGAGTCCTTCGCAATCTCAACTCCCTTTTGGCTTTTGAAAGGCAAAACACGAATCTTCATTTCGTTTCACACTACCTTATATATGAAAATATTGTTGTTTCTTTTTGTTACACTTTCTTCGATTAACTATTCAGATCTATCACCCTATAATAATACTCTACGTACTCAATTTTGAATTTTTTTTCGATTTGATTTTGTTTGGCATTGATTTCTACTGTGTATTGTTGTTAACTGTTCAGTCTGCTATTTGTCTTGATTTTGTTTGCGCTTTTGATTTTTTTCATTTTTAAATTCACAAAAATGATAGATCTGTAATTGGTTTTGTTTTGGTGTGGTGTGATCCAGATTTGCTCGATTTTTAATACTCTCTATATCCATATTTGTTGGTGGTGGTGGTTGACCTGCATTTGGCTATGGTGGACGGGGCTGCCGCTTCAGTGGTGGAGTTAGAGTTTCATAGCTCTTGGGAATCAATGAAGGAGATGCAAAGGTATTTTTAGAAAATAATTAAAAGTTAGTGATTAATTTTATAATTTAATAAAGTTTATTGTTACAATTTGATCAAGTTTCAGGTAACAAATCACATCCATCCATTTTATTTATTTATTAATCAATGGTCATTAATCATGGAGGATCGGTCCTCATCCCAAAGATGGAAGGACCATAGACGCCTCCCCTGTAACCAGTGTTTTAAAAATCAGTCCAACTGGACCAGTTGGACCTTCGACCGGTACCCTCTTCGGTTTCGATCGGATTAGAGAATCGAAAAAAAACGGTCTGACCATGCAAAGTCAACCAAAATCCAGTTCAACTAACGTAAAAACGGTTTTAGAGACCGGCCGGTTTATTGTTTTAATTTTTTTTTTAAAATGGAACATACTTTTGGACTTTGGTCAAGTTTGTTTGGGGGCTTCAGAACTTGAGTGATTAATTAGAATCAACTCAATATGCATCTTTGGTTAACTATATTAGTGAATTATTACATATTATCTCCGCAAAATTAACATACTCATAACTTAAATGTTCTGAACTATCATGCATATTAAAAGTTGTATTTTTTTCTTTGACTTGTTTATTGATCTCTTTATTAAAGTGTGTATGTATATATATTGATTCGACCATCGGTTAAATCGGTTGAATCGATTAAACACATACACACACATATATATATCGATTCGATCATCTGTTAAATCGATTGAATCGATTAAACCTTGAACCACTTTTTTTTCGGTCCTCCCATTGGACCAATTTTTGAAACATTGCATGTAATTACCCTCTTGCTGTTGATTTTGCAAAGACGGTAACTTTTTGAATTTTCTAATAGAATGGTTCCATACAAGGGCACAACTTCCATCAATAATAAGGGAGAGCATACCATCTACAAGTTATTTTGAAAATATTAATCCTTCACATGTAATTAAAGTCTTAAAAACATGTCACATCACTTAAAAAAAATTTGTCACCTCATTCTGCTCGGACATATCCTTGTGCCTAAATTGCATTTCTCTTCAAACAAACAGACTCAAACGAACAAAGCACCATTGAATGTCCTTTATTTACTTTTCTTAAGTGAAGTTAAAATTTGGGTATAAATTATTCTTTTGATTTTTACAATTTTATTAATATTTAACTTTTTTATAAGCAAAAAAAATACTATAAAGAGTATAAGGGATATTCTAACCCATCCCAATTGTTCTATAATTTTACAATAAATAAACAAATAACTAATAACTATGCTTCATACAATCAAAAAGGACCAATCATATAATTCTAGGATCGTACTTTAACAAGATCAACGAAATCAGTAACATCTACAAATTCATTATACTGCTTTATTTAAATATTTTTGTATAGTTTAAAATATTTTAATTAGATTCTTATACTTTAAAAAATTTTAAGCAAGTCCCTATTAGTACACAAGTTATAAGGATTTGATTATAAAAAATCTATAATTAGTGAGAATTTGATTAAAAACTTATTTAAATATAAGGATTACAATTTTCAAAAGCATAAAGACTTAACTAAAAATCTGAAACTATAAAGACCTATTTACAAATTGAGTGAAAATATTAAAAAAAAAAATTAATTTAACTTTAAATTTTCAACCCATATTAAAAGTGCGATACAATTTTGGAACCCATATCCATGCCATTTCTCATATTCTCTAGTTTTGGAAAACAAATTTATAGTTAATATATATTAACATATAATTTAAACTATTTTTTCTATTAAATTGAAACATACAGCTAGCGTAAAAAATTTAATAAACAAAAAAAGATTGTGTAAGTTTTCTAAGAAGGTACCCAAAAGAGAGATGAGAGTTGCATGGTGATCCTCCAAGAGTTCCTAACTGAAAAAATACATACTAGTTACATGAAGATGACGTGGCATTAACAAATACAAATAAAGACACCCCACCCCACACACACTCTTCTAGGTGAAACAGAAAGTACCTCACGAGTCGAAATCCTTTGGTGTTTCGCGACCGGATAATATGGGTGATTGTTAAAGGACCCTACATTTCGTGGGGTCACACTCTTCTTACTTTTGTAACGCACTATCTGACTGTGATTTCATTTGTAATTTGCAATGAAGGCAAGGATAATTTTGTACTTGACCATCCCCAAGCGTTTTTAACTCTCAAAGCTGAAGAAAGATGAGAAAAGGAAAATAAGTGAAGAATTTAGAAAAGCAAAAAAGTAAGTTGGCAATAAAGGGAAAGAGATAACCATGGTCCATGGATGCCTAATTGGTAACATATTAGTACTATGTATGAAAAAAAAATAATGCTCTCAGCGTTTTCTGTCTTTCCTCCATCGGGACCAGCCTGCACTCATGATAGACAGAATTAGCAAGTATACTAATTTGTCGGAAATAATAGGAACTGAAGAGTTCCGAGTATCGATCTCAGGGATTGGGGTGACCAATTACCAATTCTCAATCTCAATAACTATTTGAACGTCTAATATTTAAGTTGGAATTCAATGATTAAATAAATTGAATAATTAAAAATAAGAACTTCAATTATAAAATGCAAGAATGAAAGATGTGTTTACTTAATTTGGGAAAGCTCTAGAGCTCCGATTTCATCGATCTATGAATCTGAATTCTCATAGACAAGAATCCATCTTCATATGCGAACTCCGGTTTGGCGCGAGTATGGCATCAATCCTAATTTCTAATCATATTCTAATATCAACCAAGAACCCTAATGTAATTTCAATGTCTCTTGGTCAAGCTTTTATGAAATTTATTCCTTAAAACCTAATTCCATATGTCTATGTAAATTAGGAATTAAGAAACTCCTTAAGTTCTAGGTTCTCTATAACAGTTGTATAAGATTAACATGATATGTCTATCTATATCAATCCTATGGTTTTTCCTCGATGCTCTAGACACATATATCTTCCGTCGGTATCAATACGATTGGCTAATCATTCAATTATATTTGCAACTATAATCAAAAGCAATAAGATTGAGAGAAAAACCTAAAAGAGATAAAAAGAAATCAGAAATTAGCCATACTATTACCAAACCATTGTAAGCGGTTACATCGTCACCCTAGAATAGGGAATTTAGTTCATGATACTTGAAGATATTCCAACTTGATTTGATTGAAATTCAACATACACCATGATGTTCACAATCTCTAAATTTCTCTCTCAAAAATTGGGAAACACAGCTTAAGAAGAATGAAATCAATGAATAATTCCGTTTCATTAGGCGTAAAGCCTAAATGCAATTCTGGACACACGATTCGCTAAGCGAATCCAAATTCGCTACGCGAATTTAAGAAATCAGCCCAGCCCATGATCAGTCATTCGCTAAGCGAATTTACATTTGCTACGCGAATGCCTTCTTCCAGCAACTTCTGCTTCTCTCCCTTCACTTTTTCTTTGCTTCCAAAGCTTCACTTTTTTTAACTATCATTGAGTACCTGAAAGCATAAATACCCAATTACAAATAATTGACTCTAAAATATAGAAAAACGCTAAAACAACCTAAAAAGACTCAAAATACAACTTAAAGACGAACAAAGGCAAATCTGGGCAAAAACCGAGAATTAACTCAACAGTAATCATCCAATCAATTAGTAAACTGTAGTTAAAATTAGATAAACCAACGGATTATCAAAATACCCCAAACTTGCACTTTGCTTGTCCTCAAGCAAACTAAAGAAAAAAAAGACTCAATCGAAGACTCAATAATGGCAAATTTAATGAACCTGAGAATCATCAAGGTTCAGCAAGTCAAGTAACTTGAGAGATAGCCCATCAATCAAATCCTACTTTTTTTTTTTAATACTCACATATATACACCATCATTCATCAAATAAGGGGTTTGAAGACACCAAACACAATAATCAGGTATCCAATATGGTCTCTTTCTCACAAGGTCGATTTATTTCTCTCAATCTCTCAAGTATTTAGGTTTGTGTTTACTTTTTCACTAATTAAGCACACACTCCATGGGTTTGCCTTTCATCTCAACATAGATCCCACAAAACACATGAATGCACAATCATGAGGACTTTTTAGGGTTGTAATGAGGCCAAGGTAAAAGGATGGATTCAATGAAGGGTACTAGCTAGAACCTTACAGATCAAAGGAGCAAAGATGTAACAAGTTTTCACTTTTTCTCCATGTTCAAATAAAGTACCAACTGAGGACTTTTTGCCCCTATTTCTTTACTAGTGACTAAATCTTCTTTCCTTTCCCTTTTGAACCATTCAAGCAATATATATATATATATATATATATATATATATATATATATATATATATATATATAATTTTAGCGAATGAAGCAGATTTTTTTCCTTTTTTTTTAACTTTTTTTTTTTGCTTGAATGGTTAACTTTTTCCAGCTTTCTCTTTCCTTTCATCTTTCCTGCCACCCCAAACTTGGTCTTCAAAATCCTTACTAACATATACCAATGCTCCTCTAATCCGTTAAGGTTAGGTCACTTGGTTTTTCAAAGATTTTTAGTTCATAGTTAAGGCTATTAAGAAGAACAAGGCTAAGGCTCAAGTGGGGTTAACAAGAGATATTCATTATATTCAGGTAAGCTTATTTGGCCACTAGTTTTTTTAAAACAAAAATGCCTCAATCATGTTATGCAACATATATTCATGCAATCAAGTTAAGACTAGAGCAAACCTAAGAGCATGCATCTTAACAGCTACTCTCTCAAACAGTGAATGTTTCTTTAAGGCCTAACTTTCCTCACAAGGACGCACTAGAGATCCATGTCTAATTAATTATGCCAAGTGCTCCAACCCCAAACTTGTCAGGAATCTAGTGTTTAACTCGTTTTGATTCGCACATGGCATATCTCTCAAGTCACAAGCTTCACCCACTCATCCAAGGGAGTAACATTCAGCATAACCAGAGGCAAGTATGCTCTAGGCACCGGTTCAACTCAATAGAAAAGAAATGCATGACAATATAAAATCAAAACCAAAATAGGTATCCAGTTCATAAAATAAAAGTGTTTTCTATGACAACTCATGAAATACATCAATGAAGATTAGAGTTTATCAAAGAACACGACAAAATAGACAGTAAAATGATGCGGCAAGACTACAGCACATCAGCAAGATTCTCCTCTGCCTGTATATCTGGGTCCACGTCACTGTCTGGACCATCACCATCAAACTCTCTCTGAAGCTCTGCAGACTGAGTTGCCCTCTGTGCTCGTTGAGTGGCCGGCCCTCCTCCCGCTGGGGCATGTGTCTCGTCTCGAGACCAGTCACGCCAGCCATACAAGGCACTCAGCTCAGCCTCAGAATGGAACTCAAAGGCCCTGCCCTCCATCTGGGCACTAGATTGTGCCCGACTCAATTCTCTCGATGCAACAAGAGAGCTCACCACTCCTTGGCTGCATCTGTTTTGCTCCTCATGCTGAAGGGTCAGCATCTGC